>OY757266.1:4831184-5560904 GCA_963584085.1 Pyrausta aurata | reverse complement strand
CGGACCCGCGCACTGAGGGTTCCGTGCCACCCTTAACTGAATTCAGGGTCCACTTACTTTCACTTAACGAAAACATCACAATATATTGCGACAGCAAAAATAACTTTGTTTTTCATAGTGTTTGTATGAAAGACAAAGTTATATTTGCGGTTGATAAAAATGTGCAATATCTCAAAAACTACTGGTTCGATCTCCTTCAAACCAATTTTCGTTGCAAGTTTTTGTTGAGATCTACATCATATATTTTTTTCAAAATTTTCACTTTCTTAGTTCAAAAGTTAGAGGGGGGGGGGACGCCCATTTTACCACTTTGGAAGCGTCTATATCTCAAACCTTACACTTTAAGAAAAAATGGTTTTAGAAACCTCAACATCATTTTAAAAGACCTATCCATAGACACCCCACACGCATAGGTTTGAGTAAAAAAAAAATTTTAGGTTTTAGTTTCATGTATGGGAGCCCCCCTTAAATATTGATTTTTCTTACTTTTTGTATCTGAATCGAAAAGCGGTGAACAAAATACACCTACGTACCAAGTTTCAGCTATGTGATGCTTATAGTTTCAGAATAAAGTGGCTGTGACATACGGACGGACAGACAGACAGACAGACAGACAGACAGACAGACAGACTTGACGAAACTATAAGGGTTCCGTTTTTTGCCATTCGGCTACGGAACCCTAAAAAAGTAAATAGTTACTTGTAAACAAATATCTAAATTTAGTGCAATAAAAAAAGATGATATTTGAAGTGGTATCTATATAAATATTAAGACACGTTACGGTACTGCACATCACTACGAAAGTTGTAAAAAAACAACTGTTTGTTTTGTTTATGGTATTTAAATATCAAAGGCTCACCGATCTAGAGAGATAAGAAAAAATATTAATTTTGAGCGGAAAGCGAAAAGTAGGTTGTGAAACAACTGTTGTTTTTTCGAGTCAATTATTGTGACTGTGCTTGTGCTGTGCAAAAAGTGGGATCATCCCCCATGATAATTTGTTCTTTTGAAGAAAACAATAAAATAAAAGTGAGAAATGTGCTGCAAGTTGTGCAGTTTCAACGCGTAAAAAAAGAGTTAAATGTAGAACAACAGAGCGTAACCTAACCACCCAGACATTGCAGTAGCAGCTGCAATAACAATAAAAGTGAAAAACACATGTAATGTTTGAAGACAAATTATCCTAAACTTAATTAAAAAAGTAAGTAACAAACCTGCAACAGGCACAGTCCAGGGAACTCTTTAGCGAACTCCTCGACTAAAGGCGAGTGTATGTGCACGTTCGCCCCGGGCGCCACCACGTACACGTTGCCCTCGCACAGCGGGTAGATTATCGTGGCTTTAGCCCAGTAGACTAGGTGACCGGTCAGTTGGAACACCTGAAAATTATTACAAAGTTGGTTGTGTTACAGTAAAATACAAGCAGGCTTTACTACAACAATAGCGTCTTAATTACAATATTGGATTTGCCGTTTATAGCAATTTCATACCATTTCACTTCCTTAATGGGATATTCTTGGGCTAAAACTATCTTATGTACGTACAAATCATACAAGCCTATTTTAGCGTGGAAACTGAATATAGTCAGTTTTACTTTGCTTGGAGAATATTAAATGTTAATTTTGTAATTAATTAATTATCTATCTACTGTGTATTTTTTTGCAATAAATGAATAATAATAATAAAAGATACCTAAGAGCCTTTTATCACACTAACGAACGAATGCAGCGTGGACGTCCTGGACGCAACAAAAACTTTTTGTTACCTTTTTCGAGGCAAAAACGTTGCGTTTCCGCGGCGTGTCTACTGCGCCCGAAAAACACTCGCAATCCGCAAGTGTGATAAGTATCTTAGGTATCTTTGACACCAAACGAATTTTCCGCCAACGCAACACTGGGCATGACAACTGACGACAATGCACAGCGTATTATGGTATTGCCATGCCAGTTTGGTGTAAACGAAAATTAGATAGATAGATAGATTCATTTATTGCAAACAAGTACAATGTTTTATAATTCTAAAACAATTGGTACAGTACCCTATTAGGGTGCAGCAATATTAATTATTGGTATTTAATTAAAATCTTAAATCAACAAATAACCTACTTACATAAAATATAATTTTATTTTACATACCTGAGTCAAAGACAAGTCAGTTTCGATGGCAAGGGTCTGCAAACTTTTCAGTGGGCTGTAAAGTTTTATGAGTCTTAGCAGCGCAGGGCTCCCGTCGAGTGGTATTGATGCTAAGAGCTCATTTGGATTTACCTAAAAATGAAAAAATGTTTTTTTTTGTTTACTATTTCCAAATAAGGAATTAAAAATACATTATTTCAACACATTTTCTACAACTGCAAATATTAATTTGTCTATGACTGAAAGAAAGTTATTTTTGCTGTCAAACAATGTTAGGCTAGGTTTTATTGGACACCTAAAATTTGGCACGAAACGAAACCCTCAGTGCGCAAGTCCAACTCGCACTTGGCCAGTTTTATTTTTATTTAATAAATACATCCTGTTATGTATAATATAACCCAGGCATGCGACGCCATTTCAAAAAAATATAAAATGTTGAGGGTATATCAAAAAAATATTTCAACGTTCGAGACGCCTGAGCGGTCGGTTTGGGCGGTGGCCGCATTCTGCGCTGGGCCGCCGCGACGTTCACTACGTTTAACCGAAAGTGTTTAATTTTCTGTGATTACTATTTGAACTGGTACTTTAATTCGTTTCGTGTAACAAATTGTTCGAGTGACACATTTCCAAGTGTTATGTGCCTATTAAAGAACTTAAAAGCCATCAGTGCCAATGAATCTTCTGACGTGGACACCTACCTCTAGTCATCGTGGACATCTACCTTCAGATGTAAAAAAAAAAAATAGTTATAGAAATAGAGCCTAGTTATTAATAATCGGTGTGATTTTAGAACATAATACTTTTTGATCAACATTAAAGTTTTTTTCAAAGATCCCAGTTCTGAGTCCAAGGTTCCGAGACCAGATACCAAGTGCTAAACAGTAGGTTCTGGAGACCCACTGTGTGAGTTCCTCTGTCTCCGTTCCGTGACCCAGGTTCCGTGACCAGATAGTTCCGACTTGGTCGGCTGGCTTGAGTGTCCGAGCGCTGACCGGGCTAGGCAAGGTCAGCGCTGTATAGTACCGCGGTACAGTGCAAAATCTGCGTCTGAGTTCCTGAGGCCGAGTTCCGCTTCCGAGGTTCCCACAAATGGTCTCAGACCTTCTACGGCACAAAGTTCATGGTCGTTCCGAGGCTCATGTTTAAAGATCTTCAGAGATATTGCTAGTACCTTTTGCCAACCCAGTTATTTCTTAATTCCAAATAGATAATGTAGTAATACCTATCTAAAATTATTATGTTCTATTTTCTATCATAAAACTGAGTGCTTTATGATCCGGCATTTTGTTGCTCAGTGCTTAGAGAGCTGTTTTTTGGTTATTGTTACAAAAGTGCAAAAATTAATAGTGCATTTATTTACATTTTACTATATAGACTTTTATATACTGTGACTATTGTTGTTTACATGGTATAAGTATTATACATTCAGTTTCAGTAGTATGATATGCATCATTTGATTGTACACATACATTAATCATGTGTATGTACATTTTGAGAGCAGTAGAAATAAATAAAAATTATCTTTTACCCACCAGTAGGAGTATTCCATGATATGGTCTGAGTTTCTGTAAGCACTTGTCAATAGTTTCTGGTTCAATTATTAGGCCTCGGTTGTGGATCTGATGCGCTTTGTGGGGTAAGCAGAAGGAAAGCAGCACCCATTTGTTTATTCTGACTTGGACTATCCCTGTAATAAAGAAAATAAATGAAAATAACTTAGTTCCAAGGAATTTAAGTTTGAATGTTTAAAGGAGCTTCTCTCTAGAGCCACCCAACAGAATCTAATATTAGTATACACCTACCAGTACTACTTAATTCTTCAAAGACTGACTTCATAGACCTTGCAAGGGAGCTTCTCTGTAGGATAAGATGGAAGGCAGACTTGGGTTCCATATCTATTCCATTTTCTGTTCCGTAAGTGTTTGAACTGGTTGAGTTACGAGAGATTTCCTCTTCTTCATCATTGTCACCATTGATTTCACTATCTAAAGCTGACACTTCATCATGGGCTGCCAACTGGAATAATTTATTAATGATCTTATTGATCCCTACGTTTAGCAACATTATTTTGATTACACGATTGCGGGCAACTTATTGTTATGTAAGCCTCCCAGCCTTTAGCAAAAAAGCATTGAATTACATAGTGCTTTTGTAATGTCACCTATTTATTCACATAAAATTCTCTATCCTTAATACTGAAAAAGATTGTTATCTGTATTTATTGATAGGATATAATTAATATTTAATCAGGTATAGGTTATGGTATTATAGTAATAATATTGTGATAAGAACTTGTTTACTTTGAAAGTGCATCAGATTTCTTATTTACTATTTACATTATATTATGTATTCACATAATATACATTTCTATCTTAGGTGTATAATAGTGTTATTTACCATAATTTTCATTTCCTCAGTCAAATATGAACACCTTTTCTCCTCATGTCTCAGTGCCTTTCCCAGTCTTTTGCTTAAGTCGTAATAACATTTAACTGAAAGAGAAAATGAAAAGGTAAGTAATATCAAACTAATCATCAATATAAGCAAAATTAATTGGATTATAAAATAGAAAATGAATGCTTTACCTATAGAGTGGCTGGCAGAAGCTCGCAATGCAAACACAATGTTAATTAAGATCATTGCAGCAGTATCATCTTTGTTTGTCCTATAAGGGAGCAATGTTGGATGACCAACAAACCTCACATCATTTACTTTTAGCTCAAACTTCCTGTTGCACAATTCTGCCTTCACCGCAAACAATGTTGAAAGCATTTCATCGGTAAATCCACTCAGTTGACCTATAAAAACAAAGCAAATATTACTTTACATAGCAAACAGATGCTGTTTTTAGTATTTAAGGACTACAAAACAAGATATAAAGGGATCAGAGTTCATGGAAGGATAAAAGAGGTTACCTAGTAGTAAGAAGTACTGTTATTTATTTACCTTTGTATATGTTAGAGGTTTGAGATTGAGGGTTTTGCAACAGGTCTTCTGTGGAATTGATTGCGTAGGGATTGTGTCTGCCACATTTTTTCTGTGTTCCTTCATCTTTGTTCTCAGTTGTGTATGGGTATCTGAATAGCAGCCTATCACCTTTACTGTCAGATTTTACGAAGAATATGTTAAGCGGATTCACTTCCATTGCTTAGTTTGGAGATTCTATCATTTATCACTAAATTGTAAGCAATGCAATCATCACAAGACTCAGCAAGGAAATATGGACACCAGTTTTGGGCACCAGTACATGTTTAGACATTCCTGTGGTAGCTAGATGATCAGTTTTAGCTAAAAGGTACAACGATTAATTACTTTATAGAAACGATATGGTCAATTTCTTGGATATGAAAAGAAAATACGGAAAAACGAGAAAAATATAGCCAGATTTTGTCGTCCGTCACATGTCACTGCCAGTCATGTCACTGTCCTTCCTGTCATCGTGACGTAACTAATAACTGACGTTTCTTTGACGTGACGTCATACTTTTTTTTGGACTTGGGCTAATGGGTTTTTGAGCCAAATCAATTGTAATAATGCGTGTTCCTGTTTGTAAAATTTTTGCTCCTAATGATACACCACTCCTACAATGATATTTTTTGATAAGAAAATTAGTATAAATTCTGTTTTAGAGAATGTTAAAGCTAACAAAGTTATAACTTGGAAGTAACAAGAACATTTCAAAAGATTGACGTTTTCTTGCGATTTCTTCACAGATTAGAAAAAGAGTGTTTTCTTCAAGTTTGGTTGCAAAAACATTTTTGCATTGTAAAACCTTAGGAAAATGTCGCTAAAAAGTGAAAATTGCCACAAAATACTCCCGGAAAAAATTCCTCTTGAAACTGATCAAGGCATCATGGAGAGTGAAGAAAGGAAATGGGGTTTACCATTGAAAGATGTGTATAAACATGGACTGACTTTTTACAAAGGTAGATTTCTATTGAATCAATCATTCATTTGCCTAAATTCCTATCTTATTGCTTCCATAATTCGTGCACTTTATGTACACTTGTTAAATGTTTGTGCTTTATTGTTTTAATAGCCAGTAAAATGTGATTGTTGTGAAGTGCTCCTCCTTAGTTTTGTCAAAGATATCGTTAGCGTAACTTGTCGATACAGTAATAAAACTGGTGATCGGAGTGCGATCAAGCGATAAAAAATTCAATTACCATGTTTTAATATGTTGTTTCTAGATAAAGAAGGTAAAGCCTTGCACTTGAGCTATGAAGACCGTCTGAAACTGGTGGCGTATACACAACAAGCGGCACACGGGCCTCTGGACCTGAACTCGGCGCCTCCACTTGGAGTTCTGGACGTGATTGGTCGAGACCGCAGGGCAGCTTGGCAGGCTCTGGGCCAGATGTCTCAGATACAAGCTATGGCAGGATTCATTCACACTTTAGACAGGTAAAACTAATATAATGCTTTACTATGTTTGTTGCTGGAATTTTAATCAAGTAAATTGTACCTACTGTATGGTATGGTGAGGAAAAGCATCAGTCACCACCATGAAAAGTCACAAATTCAACAGCATTCTTTGATTACAGATTGTGCCCATTATTAAAACCATTCTTGGAGGCTATTCAAAAAGATCATGAAGATAAAAAACTGCAGGAGTAAGTTCTTCTACAATAATTAAAATGGTAATTACTACAAATAATGTATATTTACTGACTTCATCATGTTATAATTATAGGTTGAAAAGGCAAGAAGAAGAAAGGGCTCACTTGGAATTACAAAATAGAATCATGTTAGAGAAACAAAAACAACAAAGTGCAAAACTTACAGAGGAGCAGCAAGTGTGAGTATATAATTTTTTCTACATTATACATAACAAGTGGTCCCTTCAAACTTTGTTTCGCCACCGGCCCCATCCCGGATCGGCCCCGTTTTATGGTAACTGTGCACACAACGCACTAAGAAAATAAACAAAAAACGAGTGGACTGTAAAAATATTAATCTTTAAATAAATTCCGATGTGAGAGTTGCGAAATACATATAAAAAATATATGATAACTTACCAAAGATTGCACCAGTTGTTGATATAAAAGTTAAGCTCTTCATAGACTTCGTAATTGTTTAATTATAACTATGTGAAATTGTTTCTGCAACGTTGCTGAGATTCCAAGAGAGAATATTGATCCATTTGCATACACAAATAAACAAAAGAGTGCTTTTTTTCCAGTCAGTTTTCTTTTTTCATCGAGCTGCGCTCTTAGTGGCCAGCACGCGCGGCGCGGAGGTTGCTTAAGAAAATTACCATATAATATTTACATGTAATACGCAACAGTAACAAAGTAAAACTAATGAAAATCAGTCCTCAAAATGTGTGTTCTAGAGTTATAAGTAGTGTAACTAACACAACTTTCTTTTATATATAAATTATGTGTAAGTAATCCATCACTGCATGGTTTTTTTTTTACTTTATAGTTAGTTACATAAAAGTTATATGAATCCATCAATTATCTTATAAGAATAAATCAAGAGGTGACTTTATTGTAAATAGAATAATTCAACATCTGCAGGTACACATTACTGTACATACATCTTATCTGTTGCCTGCACTCATAAAATAATGTGACTTTACAGGCAAAGAATAAAAGACGCCCTCAATGCACAGACATACAACCAGTTTCTTCAGTATGCACAACAGCAGTTTCCCGGCAACTTTGACCAGCAGGCCATCTTGATACGGCAACTGCAAGACCAGCACTACCAACAGTATATCCAGCAGTTGGCAATAGACCAAAGACTGGCAAATGCAAATATACAGGATGATACACCTTGTGAAGAGGAGAAAGAAAGTAAAAAAGAGGAGCCAGTCAAAGATTGTAATTTGAATGAAATGGAGGCGGTAGACGCTATGGAAAATACTAAGTGAGTATGGTATATAGTAATTTTGTAGATAGTTATTTTTAGTGATGGTGTCATGTGTTAATTTATATCAGTCAATCCAATATTGCATATAATATGAATCTATTTAAGTTAATAGTGTAATATGATTTATTGCAGTACCTACCTAAATTGGTTACACAATATTTTTATTGTTTAGATCAATGCAGACATCAGATAAAGCTGAGTCACCTGAATACACAGAAGAATCAAGGGGGGAAGAAGATTCAGATGGAGAAGGTAAGAAACGAGATTTTGGTAAATTTTGTAGGTATTACCATACATTCCCATAAGTAAGGCCTGACAGTGGTCTTGCTGAAGATAAGAGAACAAAGCTTATTAAAAGTAAAAATCTGTAAATACTTGCTATAGTTATTAACGTTTTGCGTCATATGACGGTCATACGTTAGCACTACATATTACAAAGTGTAATTAAACAGTGATAGAATAGTGTGGAAGCGCAAAACATACTGCGCCGACCCCTGATAACTGGGAACAGGGCAAGAGAATGATGATGAATTAAAGAGTGAACAGGCTTCTTCTGGGTGAGCTCGCTTCATCTTTATTCCTGTCTATGCCTTTAGTATAGTTTAGAGATAAGAGAAAACCCATATCATATTTTAAAAAAGCCCTGGCCACTCCAAAAAGGGCTGAATTTTGAAAATCTCTCTCTCTCTCTCAATCTTCATGGATTTTTATCACAGCTGCACATGATTATAAAAAATCTTCTTTCTTCTCACCAGATGTATTCCCAGCCGTGGAAGAAGCTAGAATGTGGACGCGGGGCGACATAGCGCAGTTCAAAGAGTCGGCGCAAGCGAGCGGAGGGAAGCTCACGGTGGGCCACGGCGAGACCGTGACTGTGCGCGTGCCCACCCATCACAGGGCTAGGTGCCTGTGCTGGGAGTTCGCTACCGACAACTATGATATAGGTATGTAAATAAATAAATAAATACGCGCCAGACAAACGCACCTATTGTCTTGGTTTCGTGGTAAGGAATTTTCTTCCTTGTGTTAAACGGACAGCAGCACGTCAAGGTATCTTATGCAGTTGTATTATGGGCTAGTTTGCAACAAAAGTGGGTAACCTGATGTACTTAAATACATATAACATCCATGACCTAGGTACCTACAAATATTAGTGCTCATCACAGAAACATTTGCCCCTAGCGGGATTCGAACCCGCGACGGCCGGCGTAATAGTCAGGAGCGCTAACCAAAAGGTATGTAAAGTTAGCCTGTAAGCATCCCACTGCTGGGCAAAGGCCTTACCTCAAATATATGGTAGTATGAGCCATACTCCACCACGCGGGCTCAGTGCGGAATAGCGGAGGAGTGTTTGCAAGGCAAACGACCAGATTGCTGTCAGATGTTATCAAGCTGCCCTTAGGGCCTCTGAGTAGGTTTAACAACGATATACTTCTCTTATATGGTCGGAATGGTCACCCATCTAAACACGACTGCGCCGTACCTACGTTGCTAAATTTCGGTATCACTAGCGAAGCGCTGCCACCACTGCGCTACGACCACCGCGCTACGATATAGGACCTATATTAGAAGTATGTAGAATAAGTTATTATGTGGGTTCAACAACATTGGCGATATACTTTTAAGACTTGAAAAGAGTTTCTGACGGAGGTAATCGAATGAAGGCTATAAAATAGATAAATCATACCTAAATATTATCAGACAATTCGATATGGCCTTCACTGATTCTAAAGAATGCTGTGAAAATACAACAATTTGGTTGTGCTTTAATTTCCAGTCCTCATTAATATTATTCTAATTTTGTATTATTTATCCTTATTTATTCCACAGCACTTAACTAGAACACACTACAAACATTATTACATCCTAACAAAGTTTGCTCTAAACTTAATAAAATATATCTACTTGGCGTTTTTCAGGGTTCGGGCTCTACTTCGAGTGGAGCAAGTCCCCCACCAGCGAGGTGACCATCCACGTGGCCGAGAGCGACGACGAGGACGACGCCGACGATGACGGGTACGGAGACATTGACGAAGGTACGTATCATGTTATGATCTCATGTCAGGCGACGAAATCGACCACATACCCACTATAGGTAAACCGCTTCATTGTGACTTCGCCTTGCGGAGGCCCAGGGACGAGGGGGGAGGCCATCAATGAAGCGGTCTACCTATAGACGAATAATGTTTGAATAATTTTATAAAATTCCCATATGTCAACAACCTGGCGAAGATTGCGGGGAGGTGCAACGCTTGTGAAACGCTCCGGATTGGTTATTTGCTCGCTCGTGGTCATTAGCTATTGCAATCGTAAGGGAGTGATCGAAACTGTACGCGGCAGCGTGTTATATGATTTATTAACCAGATGGCATCTGTTATTTTAATTTGGCCACCCAGTGATTGCTATTTTGACGTTTTTAATTTTGTCAAAAAATGTATGGAAAGAATCTCAAACTTTCTGACTTTATCATTTTCTGTCAAAATTTATTACGTCTAAATATTATGCTCAGAACGATTAAATCGTACTTAGTGAAGTTCAAATTCATATTATCAATCCACCAATTAAGTCAATCCACCAAAACATATGTATTTTCGACCTTAACGCAAAACGTAAAGTTCCAAGCACAGCAGCTAAACAACAACGGTCTTATCACAAATAAATAAACAAGGTTTGAACCACTGTTTAATTATAATATGGCTAGTTTAAAATCAACATCAATCAAGTCAAATGAAATAAGCGTGATACGTTTCACTTAAGCTGCATAACATTTAAACAGTAGTCGAAACCCTGTTTATTAATTAGTGGCAAGGCGGCAAGTTATAAAACAGTTTCCACTTGCAGAGTACACGATCCACGGCGGCGCGGACCCGGAGCTGGGCAGCGGGCGGCGCGCGCTGGGCGGCCCGCGCCCGCTCGTCAGCCTCGTGGTGCCCATCTACCGCCGCGACTGCCACGCAGAGGTGCGTCGCTGGGTTGTATGTTTAGTATGGCTCCACATTAGTGCCGTGAAGCTCCGTAAACAGGCGTGAACGAAAATGTGGACGGTTTTCGACTTTGTGCAGGGCACGACTTGTGCCGTGAATTCACGTCGTGAAACGGCCCTTCAATTCACGCCACTGATGTGCCTCCATACTTATCCAAGTTACACTGTGTTTTAAGCGTTTTAGAATAGTGGCCGTAACGCGGCAAGGTCTCGCGACGCCGGCGCTAGCGGCAATCGCGCTTCAGATTCAGAGTAGCTAGCGCTACAAATTGTGTCAAGCCAAAGCCCAGAGGTAGAAGAGCATCATTAGGACTACCTGAATCACCCCTGTATATGTTCCGCGACTTTTGATAGTTTCGATGTTTTTTTTAAAAGGCTTTGCATAGGGCTATGGACGGAAATACTTATCAATAATTGCGGAACCTTCATGTGGTGATTCGGATAGCCCTAGTAATGTTCTACCTCTGAATTTCGGCTACACTGTTATCGGTTCGGCTGACAATATTAATAAATATTGCGCAGTGCGTTGTTACAGTGAGCATGCTCGCTGTGACGCTGTGAGTGGTGCCTTAAGTTCAATCAATCCAACGACTTAGTACTATAGAATAAGGTTGAAATTCGACTACAATACAATTTCTTAAATAGTCTGACAAAGTGGACAGTTATTTTGTAAGTCAAGATGCGTGAGCATTGATTTGTAGAAGAGCTACATGATAATTATCTTAATGATTGTTTCAGGTTTATGCTGGGTCCCACACATATCCGGGTGAAGGTGTATATTTATTGAAATTCGATAACACCTACAGTTTATGGCGGTCCAAAACGTTATATTACAAAGTATACTACACCCAGTAAATGTAACAAGAATTAACTAATAACGAATTTAATTGTTTTACCATGACATGAAATATATTTTCTATGTCATACATTAGGCTTGGGCCACCTACACCGTACCATACCGTGACCGTGCCAGGACCATAATATCAGACACTTATAGCAACACGATACGGATTCCCGACGACGCCCGTGGTGTAGTGGCTAAGCACGCTGGGTTTCAAGGCGTCGCCGCTCCGAGGTCTCGGGTTCGATTCCCGGTCGGGTCAATGTAGAAATCATAATTTTCTATATTGTCCCGGGTCTGGGTGTTGTGGTACCACCGTTGTGTCTGATTTCCATAACACAAGTGCATAGCTACTTACTTTGGGATCAGAGCAATGTATGTGATTGGTGTCCAATATTTATTTATTTATTTATCTACAGCGTTCTGCCTCGCCGTTATATGGAGAGAGAGCTGGAGCGTATTTGCGTGCATGACTCGCGACGGTATCGGTCGGTGACGGAACGGTCTAGTGGGGATAGTGTCATAGTTCAATACCAATCATTTCTTGCCTGACGTTCCTTCCTAACACCGTCATGGTATGCTACGGTGTAGCAGGCAGAAAACTTTAATGGTCATGCTATGACGTAAAGTGTAATCAATAATCCCGTAGAAACTTTTGACAGATGCTAATGTCACTTTGTAAAATAATGTTGCCACATTTATCTTACTAGTAACGTGTACCGTTCATTTGGTTTATTTCGTTTATACAGTTCACTCAAACAAAGTTTGTACGAACGAACATAATAAATTATTTAAAAAAAGTACTTATGTATGCGAATTCCATCAGAGACGAGATGCAGATGTTTAGAGAGTCGGAAACAAAGATAGGAATAGTTAAAAATGAATGAAAACTGGAAAAGTTTAGTGAATATCGGATTAATGGATTAACCAGTTAATAAAGATGTAACGGCATCGGTGGCGCAGCGGTTAGAGGGTCGTTTTTATAAGCTACGGCTGTGCCAGAGGTCCCGTGTTCGATCCCCGGGTCGGGCCATAAATATATACCTGGATTTTTTCTGTTCAGAACTCTGTCCCGTGGGATTGCTGTCTCATTGGGCTAAGAGAGTGAAAAGAAAAAGATTACAACTGTGTTTGCTTGCGCACTCACTTGTGCACTATAATATGTCCCGCGCAGTGGGTTAGTCGTTGTGTTGTGACTCGCCACCGTAGTCGAAATCGGCTGAGGAGACTATTTAGGTGTGAAAAAAACTCGTCATTATGGGATTCAACAATATTTTTTTTCTCTCACACAATCTTCCCTCCATTTTTCAAAATCAGTCAATTTTCTTTTTTTTCTAGTTTTGGCTATGGGCTTCGCCCATACAGCTAAGTCGTCAGTCCATTCGTCACATAACCGAATGAGGCGATTAAATCGAACACTCATAATAAACTCAATGGTTTTATTTCAACGATTGCTAACAAGTGTAACAGAAACCTTAACTTTTTTAAGGGGCAATAACCGAAATCGGTTTGAAATTGTACCCGGTTTCAGCTACCTACGCGGAAATTTAGATGCGATTGTTTTTCATTCGGCTTCTCTTTCTTCCAACAATGCTAATATTTTTATACCGACTTAACGAAACTAGCCTAAAAGATAGCATAATAGAGTAAATAAAATAATAAGAATGTTATTTAATTTGAGACGTTATAAGAATTTTTGAGTGAATGAATGACATTGATGGAATTCATTCTTTTAGTCACATCACTATTTATTTTTCGTCAAAAGGTAGAAACACTGTAAACGTCAAATCTTTCTACGGGATTATTGATTACACTTTATTTCAGTCATACATTTCGATGTAAAAATATAAATATTTATAAAAAAATATAATTATAAAGGTACACAAAATGTATTTGTTTTTCTTTTTTTGATGGTACTTATCAAGTTTTTTTGTCATTTCTTCTGAATGACAAATTTTGTTCATTTCGTTATGTACTGTGTGATAGATGAAGAGTAAGATCCGTAGTATCGAACTGGGTAATTTATTTTAGAACTATTAACTTATTTAATCATAGTCAATTTTAACTTCTTATTTATTATTGTTTACTTTATTTTTCGTAACAAATAGTATGAATAGTTTATGAATGTGGATTATAATTATATTAAAACTATACTTAATTATGTTCCAGATTATATTGAAAATGTTTATCAAATTATTTGGTTTCTGTTAGCAACTTTGATTGTATGCATTGTGCCATTGAAATACATAGTAATATTTTGTGAATCTTTTCACATGATTATACCTTACATGCTGTAATAGTTGTCGTCAATGTTTAATGTGATGTCGTTCTAATGTAAGTGTATTCTTGTCTCTGTTTGGCGGGGTTTAAAGTGCCAGATATCGGTGCATAAAGTTTGGGTTCATTCCACTAGATGCTCGCAATTATCGCGCTCACGACTATTCATTTTGCCGCCCCATTATTCGTTGCGATCGTTAAGTGAAACGCTTACAAGGACCTCTGGTGGGTCTTCGTGGACTTTGCTTCAGCGTTAGTCATGACGACGTTTTTCCGCGAACACACCGACCGCGGTGAAGTGGGACGGAAAAATGGGCGTTTCGGTCGTTGCATCTAATGCAACATGCCAACTTTTGAATTTCGCAGTTTCGGATATTGTTACAAAATACGTAAGCTGGACTAGGTTTATTTTAATTGCTTGTTTTTTAGACATACTCTTACTAATCTGTGGTTTGTTGGCTGTGGCTTTTAGTTAGGTCGCTGCGTTCTCGTATCAGCGCGGCGTGTAGTGAATGATGGATTATCCGTTTATAAAAACCTCAACTGTTGTGCACCGTTATCTGGAATATCTCTTTATTTGTGAACACAACCGGAAACCAATAAAATATATGTGTTGTGTTGTATATTCTGTTTAAATAAATGTTAAAGTATAAGCTAATCACTTTAGTATTATTTACTGCATTTACAGAGTTATATTATGTATCTTATATCATATACGTAGCTGCTTTTAAGCATTATAAATGTAATGGCTCTTCAATTTGTTCACTTTTTGCGATTCCATTGGTGGGTTTTCAAAATCCGTCACTTTATTTATGTTTTGCATCTAACTAATATGAATTCGGGTAATGGCGCCGCCTAGTGGCATAACAGCGAAATATTAATGAAGTCTGATAGGTATTTCGTTTCAGACGGTAAAATGCAGCTTTCCTTCGCTAAACCGATTCGGTTTGTAAATAAAGGTTTGATTCTGCCAATTATTTTTATTATACTAATTAATATTGATGTTTAAAAGAAACTTGTCGTACTATACTATCATACAGCTCTATTATAGCTGTGCTCTGTGGAAGAGCGTTTGTGCACTAGAATCTGTCTTTGCCCCCTCTCTACAAGTGTCGAGGTCTATTCTGTGCTCGCGCCTAACTACCTTAAGAGCGAAAATCTCTTGCACATCGCGTCGTCAATTGTTTTAAGTGACGCTCGTTTTTGTGTCGTGTGTGCAAGCGATTTTCGTTGCCAAGTTGTTAGACGCGAGAGACCCCGACCGTACGTACTACGTAGGTGGTATGTATTTTATTATCCATAAAATTATTATCCCTTTTGAAAAGGAATACTAATTTTATGATTTTATCGCACATATTGAAACTAAACATCATAAAGCTGGTTTGGTTGAAATCCATCAGCTGTATGTAATATTTTTATCTTATTTATTTTAATAAAATCAATTAATTAATCTCATAGTATCCTTCATAGTTTCATACGTGATACGTAATGCAGAAAGTGTTCTTTGAAAATAAATGTGAAACCAGTTTTTCAATTTATGATCAAGTACCTACAGTTGATCGAGAATAAAAAATGCAACTTTATATTTTGGTCGGTGAATAAAAATATACCTATTTGAAACATTTCACATGGCTGTTTCTTTTAATATTGCCACTCATTTATACTGATTACATAATCAATGCTTAAAAAGGCAACAAAACAAAAATAAATTCGAATATCCCCGGGCAATATAATCTATTTGAAGACTATTTATAAAAAAATGGTCTTGGATAGCTAATTTGTCAGGGAAGACTTGAAGCTGCCTTTTGATTGTGGGATATAATATATTAATACATCTTACGATATATTTTATATCCCGAGATAAGTCTTTTACCCGTTTACATTATGGGATACATATTTTCTTAGTTTTGTATGGGATTGTCCACCACCGCGAGTGGCGGAGGGGCGTGCGGGGGGCGGAAAATATATCTTTCTCGAATCAAAACATATTATAGCTCGGGATATAAAATATTATATTTCTCAGTGAAAAGGGTTCCATTTGATTGTAAACTATGGTGAGCGATATCGAATATATCTCGGTATATTAATAATTATGTATAAGATAGGTGACGCGCCACTCGAAAGTGGACCGCTAAAATCAGGCCCCCGTCGCCTAATTTCCATTGGATTGCGACCTATTGCGACGTAGTGGTTCTATCCTCTTTGGGATTGCGTGTGCGGGTGACATTTATAAGACGTGTGACGTAAGGAATGTGAATAGCCAATTTTTAGCTGACAATTAGTATGACATGCCGTATCTACCGCTATTTTACTTTAATCAAAGGTATTTCCAAGTGAATAGGCAGCTTGTAAAACACACAAAACATCACTCGGTGACGGGAGGGGAGGGAGCGGAGGGAACAAACAAACTTGTATACATGTCTTTCTATCTTATGTATAGATGTAGTGTTTGTGGTATCTATACATAAGTAGATACACACCGTCTCGGGGCAAGCCACATAGGTTGCTACGGCAGTGACATAGTCTATACATGTCTAGATGTCTATGGTCACAACACGGGAGCCGCGGGCGAGAGTGGACGTAGGCTATCGCTATGTGTGCTTGTGAGGCGAGCCGGTGTTGGGAGTCACGTCCAGGGTGAGGATATGGGAAACGCTATATTGGCGACGAGGTGAAAGGTACAATTACATATTTTCTGTATTTAAAGCGAAAAAAAGGAGATAAAAGGAATTCGTAAGTCGGACTGAAACTGTATCTTGCTCTTATAAAAGTGTTATTATTTCTTTCTGAAGTCTATTCGAAATGTTGTGTAAATTTCTATTGGTAAATTAATGATATACCTACGTAAACTGTTCAATAATCGTTAAAATAATAAAACCACTAAGTATCAGCTATCCAACTAAACACAAGGTTAGGTACCTATGTAAAATAGTAAGATCATACTTTGCGATGTGAATTTCAATTATGACGCGATTTGCAGAATAACGCGGACTGCAGCTTTTATAGTAAATAATGTAAACATTCAGAGATTTTGTTGATTTCGACAAAGCAAATTATTGTTTTTTATAATTTCGGCAGTCATCATATGGTGTGCACAGATTAAGTCATAGATATGAAAGATACTACACAGATTGGAAAGCTCTTGGAGCGTTTGGGACCCATAAGGGGTTTGGGGAAGCAACCTGTGATGTCGCTAGCGTCGTTTTATTTTTCTTTTATGCGGATGATGAACAGGCAAAGGTATGGTATCATCACACAAAATATTTTATTTCTCATTAACAACCGGCTTAGATTTTAAATGACACCCTAATTATCACACCTATTACTAGTGGTTGGGGTTGGATGAATTAACTTTAAAGGTTTTGTGCAAATCTAAATAATATTTAGTATTTTTTTGGTAACGCAACAGAATAACGTTAACTTATTATTTAGTCAAAGAACGCAACCTTAACCTTGAAAGTTGCAGATTCGATGAAGACTTTGACAAATCTTAGGGTTACAGCTAAAGGTGGGAGTGAGAAGGAAGATTTCATAATAAACACACCCGTCCCTGGTGAGTCACCTACACCTGGATTAAGACAAATGTACTTAGTAGTGGGAGTGAGCGATTATTATACTAACATAGCTTTTAAGTATTTTTTGTTACTAACCTGTATGGACACTATTGGTCTGAAATAAAAGAGTTTTATTTTTATTGTATTACTTTTTATTTATTATTATAACGGAATAATTAATATAATATTTATTTTTAATCAAATATGATGTTAAAATAATTTAGTCCATAACACACTTAGGTAATGTTATTAAAATCTATTTTTCTGTTGCAAAAAAAAAAAAAGGGCACAAGCACGGCCGTTGCATTATTTATTTAAAGAATTATCATTATATCTAAAGAAACAACATATTTCTGAACGAAAATATTATAATATTTCTACCGACATTTAAAATTGTGTTCTAAGACATAGCAATAAGACATGTTTTTGGTTGCAGTTATTCGATATTATAACAGATCGACGATAACTAATAAAAATAACACTTTCCATGACATATCAAATTGAGTTTTAAGTCATAGCAGTAAGACAAGTTTTGATTGCAGTAATTCGTTAACATATCAGATCGACGATAACTATAAAATAACCCCTTCCACGACATTTGAAATTGAGTTTTAAGTCATAGCAATAAGACTTTCTGTTTGCAGTACTAGTAAAATAGCATATCAGTCCTGCAAGACTAATATTATTATAACGTCAAAATTAACATGTTATTTATTAGTAACAAAAGTGTTATATTATGTTGCCGAATTCTAGCAGTTATACCCACTCTACTTAGTAGTAGAAATAGTAGAAAAAAAAGAGGCAATGGGATGAAGCCATTGTGAACATCTTTCAGATTAGTAACGATTTTCTCTTTTTTATCGCAATGATATTCTATTTTGGAGCCCTAACATATTTAATCCATTGGGCACCAAGTTCCGAAACAATATATTGCATGTATGAAATTAGAGTTCACTTTACAATATTTGTTTAAGGTTTATTTGTTGACAGATTGATTTAAGAAAAGATGTGATATGTTATCTTATTATACATAAACAAAGTGTGACACTTTGTAGTTGCACCGCTTGGGACTCGGGAACGGGTGGACCGGTTTTCGTGACATTTGTTCTGTTGGATTTGTCTTCGCTCCGAATAGCAGATTGGCTTATATAATATCGGTATTTATGAGACGGGGCGGGCCCGCTAGTATAATTAAAATGTGAAATTTATTTTAATAGTGTACTTGTGATTTCAGATTCTCGATCATGAAGACTCCATTAAATTGGAAGTACCCTGACATCCATTAAATTGGAAGTACTCTGGCATCCATTCAATTGGAAGCATCTTGACATCCATTAAATTGGAAGTACCCTGGCATCCATTAAATTGGAAGCACGTTGACATCCATTAAATTGGAAGTACCCTGACATCCATTAAATTGGAAGTACCCTGGCATCCATTAAATTGGAAGCACGTTGACATCCATTAAATTGGAAGTACCCTGGCATCCATTAAATTGGAAGCACGTTGACATCCATTAAATTGGAAGTACCCGGGCATCCATTAAATTGGAAGCATCTTGACATCCATTAAATTGGAAGTACCGTGATATCCATTAAATTGGAAGTACCTAGACATCCATTAAATTAGAAGTATAGTAAGATCCATTAAATGTAAAGTATCATCCATTAAATTGAATGTAACATCCATTGAATTCAAAGTAGTCATTCATTAAATTGTGCGTAGATTTTCAATAAATTGGTAGAAATCATTCATTCACAAATAGAAGACAACAATTTCCCGTTTGTTTTTCCGCTCTTTTTTGGGGCTAAGGATCATATCCGTACAGCCACAATAAGAGTACCGTAGGTAAATGGAAAAAGTGTACCCTAAATAAAAAATAAGTGCATTCATTTGTAGTCACACATGGTATTGTTAAAATATTTAATTTGCTGAGAACAGCTCATGCACAGATTATGGAGACAACATTTTCTCGCTTGTTTTTCATGCTCTCTTGTGGGGCTAAGGATCATCTCCGTACAGCCACAAAAAAGAGTACCTTAAATGGGAGTACACTTTTCCCTATACTAAAAAAAAAAAAAAAAAAAAAACTTGGTATAAAAAAAAAAATGCCGTTAAATTATTAGTTCGAACATAAAATAAATGTCGAATATTATTTCCGGATTAACCCTAACTTAACATTTAAAATGACTGAATTATCTTGTTCTTTATCAAAGATGAGTAAATTATTGTTGACTTTACGGCTATAAGTTACAACCATCTATTAAATTAGGAAATTGGAAGTACCAGAAAGCAAGGGTGACTTTCTGAATTAGGCTACTAACAACAGCACCTATTATCAAGAAAGAAACAAAACAACCTAAGTTATGCAATTTGTAAGTTATTCTAATACAGTTCCATACAATCATAAAATAAAAATAATTTGTTTAATTTGAATTTGAGATACTTTAAATATGAGCGTAAAGCAGTGACTTTGTGGTTCCATAAAATCAGTGTATTGTAAATATATCGATGCTATGCCATGCTCATTGTAAGGAGTAGTAGTAGTACGGCTATAAGCTAGGACTGTTAGCAGTTCTAGCAGCATCATCTAGAAAACGATAATATTGTAAACTTGTTAAAAAGGAAGAGAAGATGGGCTAGTGTAGTGTTATAAGCTTTAGCCAAAATAATGAGATCCAGAAACAATGATTCAGTAGAACAAAGTCAGTAGAAGAATTAATAGCTACGAGAATATAACGTATGTGAGAATAACAATAAAACATGTGATATATTAAGTATGTGTTATTCCTGAGACATTGACTTCGAAAATAATAAAAGTTAAAATAAAAATAAATGATACGCTTACATAGTCAAATAACAAATAATTGAGAAACTCGCTCGATTTGATAGATGGCACAATCCACGAAGTAATGTAAGCGTCAAATAATAAAACGAATCAAAATAAACACTTGTAAAAATAATATATACTTGTAAAAATACCCAACTAATATCATCGGTGGAATGATGTGAAATGATGAAAAGATTCCGGATCGTGTAGCAACGATTGAACGAGCCAGATCGTTATAGATTATAGGCGATGGCATCGGCATCGGTAGTGTTGAAATATGGGACTTGCTACAATCAAGTCAAAAAAGTACATTAATAGCGTTTGGAATTTGATGTCCAGTATATATTAGTTTGCAAACTCATTCAATAAAAAGCAAAAAAACATTTTAATATGAAAGGGATGTAGTGTTTGTGGTATCTATACATAAGTAGATACACACCGTCTCGGGGCAAGCCACATAGGTTGCTACGGCAGTGACATAGTCTATACATGTCTAGATGTCTATGGTCACAACACGGGAGCCGCGGGCGAGAGTGGACGTAGGCTATCGCTATGTGTGCTTGTGAGGCGAGCCGGTGTTGGGAGTCACGTCCAGGGTGAGGATATGGGAAACGCTATAATAGACATAGACGTATAGACATTATTTAAGTGAAGTAATAATAACTCGTTCAACAAACTAACGACGAAAGTTCATCACTTAAGTTTAGCCGCCCAGAGAATAAAGTTTTTAATTTTGATACAAAATGCGTCAAATCAAATCATTGAACTGCTATTACTACGTACTTCAAATTGACATTCTATCTATCTAATTTGTTGGTGTCAAAAAAATTGTAAGCTCTCTGGGCGATTGAATTTTAAAGTGAATCACTAATCACTAAAGATTCTTAGGATTCAGCCTATTAAAAAATATATGAAATTGCTAATGTTCTTACGACTTAACATTACTTAAAGTGAATTAAGTTAAGGAAGCGAAGGAAGGAATTGATACGAATTAACTTTAATCGAGAACCTACATAATTATTCAACGAAATAATACAGATATAGGTAGATGGTCTATCTATAAGTATGACATACTTACCTAACTCGCATTGTTTGACAAAAAAGATTGAAAATAAACTGCACCCTACCCTACCCTACACACTACGATTTGCACTACGACTTTTTAGCAGCGATGCACAGCATCGATGCAATCGCAAAATGTCAACCTTTTCACACTGCGCTACTTTTAGCATCAATGCATGCAGTCGCGCGATGCACAAGCACAGAATTTAGTATAAGAGTACTGCATAAGCCGGAAATTGACAAATTATGTACTGCTAACTGAATATCGGCGACTGCATCGATACTAACGCGCCTCTGCATCGATGCCAAATCAAAATATATGTATAATATGACGGGGGCCAAGCTTAGGGCCAAGGGGTCAAACAAAGCTGTATCAAGCAGTTTTATAGGCTGTATGGATGCTGTCCCAAGCCATAAAACCTTGATAAAAAATATGAAGCAGTTCAATGTTCACGTCATTTATCACGGTTTTACGGCTTTGGACAGCGTACATAGGCTTAGATTATGTATCCTGTAGATTTGTCACATATTTATAATTGACAAGTTAGAAAGTGATGGCTGTATACAAAAGTACTTAAGAGTGAGAGAGAAGCACATATTGTTTTTTGTCCTTATCATCGTTTATAGGTAATTTCTGACTGCCACAATCGAGATAAGGGCAGGCATTTGACGTCTATGCATAATATATACTTCGTCTATACTAGACATTGGCCAGGCGCAAGCCGCGCAGAGCCATAAAAAAAAATATATACTTCGTCTAAGTACATAATTACATCATCTTGGGGTACCACTGGTACGGCCTATAAGAAACCGCTTGTCAAAGTTTTTTGACTGACAAAAGTGACAGGCCGTTAGTTGTCTGACAAGTGATTGCTTGTCTGACGTCTGACTAGACATACTCTTACTAATCTGTGCGTCTGACAGTTCCGAATTCCGATAAAACTTCTGTGATGTCGTCTATTTTGTGTTAAAATTATAAAATTATAGCAAAAAAATGTTACAGCGTTTATTACATATACGTTTCGATGTGAAAATAACTAGTAGGCATACAAATTTACTATTCGGAACTGCAATTCAGAAACTACAATGCAATCAGTGCGGGTTCAGGTTATTTTCTAGTCACAAGGCCGTAACTTTACGAAATGTTTACGAAAAGTCTTCCTTTATCAGAAATGGGATATACTGTATTAAACCGAGGTATTTTAGCAGCCAAGTGGATGCTGAAAAGAAGGACGCTCCCGTCGATTGTGTTAAACCAAAGGCTACTTTGGAAACTTCGAAGAAAATCAATGTAAAGTTAAAGACTCCCGAAATAAAACGATTGTTTACATTGGCTGAACCCGAAAAATGGACCCTTGCTGGTGAGCTACATTATGCTACAAATACTGCACCCCATATTACTTTAAAATATAAATAAATGGTTTATCATTTCAGTGTTTCTGTTATTTGAGTCAACATCACCAATGACCTAAAATCGTTATCTTATTATTATTCGAAACATAGGCATAGTCCCTATCAAACATTTTTAACAGTCAGCATGAATAAGAATATTTGGTGTTAACATTTATTTTTAATAAATGTCTATCCATCTTGAATGAAATCAGTAGCATTAGAAAATGAAATCAATACACAAGGGTAAAGTGTCACGACACTTACATATCCCAATAAACTAAGAGCATATTACAGAAATTGGGGCTTGCAAACAACTATTTAAACTACAGTTGTCTGTTGAACACAGCTGCACAAAAAGGATTAACTACAAAATTTTTTGTATAAAAGTCAGTTTCTTTCAGGTGCTATAAGCTTCCTGATAGTATCTTCAAGTGTGACTATGGCTGTGCCTTTCTCTCTCGGCAAGGTTCTAGACATAATCTATAGCACTACAGGTGACCTGGGTGCAGCTAGAGAGAAGCTGGATACTCTCTGCCTGATGCTCTGTGGAGTGTTCCTTGTAGGGGGACTGTGCAACTTTGGAAGAGTATACCTGATGTCAATTTCTGGTAATTGATATTAAATTGTTGACCATATTTATTCCATGCTTAGTTTTTGTAATTAAGGGTATACCTGCATCAAGTTTTAATCTATTCCCTAATTTAAGATTAATTTAAAGGAAACATATAAATTGCACTTGTAAAAAGGAAACAATAATTATTGTTTTTTTGATGATGTTGAAAGTTCAAAACATATTATTTACAGGTCAAAGAATGACTCAAGCACTTCGAAAGCAAGTCTACGCAGCAATAATGCGTCAAGAACCGGCTTGGTTTGGAAAGACATCGACAGGAGAGCTTGTCAACAGACTGTCAGCAGACACACAACTTGTTGGACGTAACTTGAGCGAGAATGTCAGTGACGGTCTGCGGTCACTGTTCATGGTTGGTGCAGGCACAGGAATGATGGTAAGTAAAAACAATGAAATCAGTGTAAAAAGCACTAAGTCATCAGCAGCCTAGTGTATGAAGAGTTAGAATTAAAAAAAACTTTGTCATCAATTTAAAATAATAGGTAACACTTAAATTGAAATCAATTAAGAAATACTTAAACGACAGAATTACAAATGTGAAAAAACCTTGACAATTGCTGATAAAGTTGTCACACTTTGACTATTCAATATTCATGGTAATTATGTTATTTGCATAACAAACTGCTACCACAGCATTGTAAAATATTAATTGAATTATTTTAGAATCATATTTCAGTGTATGTTGTCTAAGCTGTCTTTTTATCATAAATACTATACCATTTTAACTGAATATATTAGATAAAAGTAGCACATGAAATTGAATTTCTTATACCTCAACTAGCGGTCCCAGCGAACTTCGTTTCGCCCCCAGCCCCGTCCCGCCCGGCCCCGTTTTATGGGAATTTTCTTTGCTATAAACCTCACGGAGCCCGAGACCTTTCCAACGAATGCAAAACCGTGGAAATTGGTTCGTGCGTTCTGGAGTTATAGCGTCAGGAAGGAAAACCCAACTTATTTGTATATAGTAAAAGATTTATTTCATAGTTATGGTTTTTTATGGATAGTTAGTACCCCATATTTTAATGGTTTCTAGTACAAGAAATCCTAGATCGATGTTGTCTTAATCTAAGTTGGGGGAAACCACTAGATATTTTACAAAAATCTTCAGGAAGTGGCAGCAGGGGCAAAAAGCTTGATCCTTTTTCTTAATAATATCCTTGCAGTTCTACATGTCTCCGTCTCTCGCGCTCATCGGTCTGTGCGTGGTGCCTCCGGTGTCGATGCTGGCCGTGGTGTACGGACGCTTCGTGCGCGGCATCACCAGACAACTGCAGGACACGCTTGCCGAGACTAGCGAGGTAGGATAAATGTATGTAGCTACTAGTGAAGTAGGATACAGTTCTACATGTCTCCGTTTCTCGCGCTCGAATTATTATCGTCTTATAAAATATGTATAATATGAGTATAATTTGTTATATTTCAGCTAGCCGAAGAAAAAATATCAAATATAAAGACTGTGAAAGCATTTAGTAAGGAGAAACAAGAATGTGAGGCGTACGGAAAGAGGATCCAAAACCTACTTACGTTAGCCTACAAGGAGTCCTTGGCTGTTGGAAGTTTTTACGGAATGGTAAGTTATTGTAATTAAAAGATAATAAATAAATTATTACAAATGCAGGCTAAACGTTAATTAGATGCCTATAATTTACATTGGCCTTGATTAAGTATTCATGCATTGGAAATCGATTTGCTTCAAATAAATCATATTTATAGTTAGGGTGGAAGATAATGGAGAAGGCCTTTGCCCAGCAGTGGGATCAGAGGCCTTACTCTGGAAACAAATTCCGATCCAATGGTTATAGCCATCCCTGTCACTCATACCAGGCCGTGTATGCGTGTGACAGGGATGGGTATATTCATTGGATCGGGTTTTGTGTCCAGAGTAAGGGGGCTGATAGGTTAATAAAAAAAATACAGTAAAGATATGGCATTAAGTTATCTGTCTATGTACTGTAGCAGTATAAAGTGATCCCAAATCAACTATCAATAATAATCTCTTAGCGTGAGAAGAATCGCATTCCTATTTCCATAAAATGTATTGTATGCCATACCTAACTCAGACGCAGATGTCCATAGTTTCGTCTTTATCTATCTCTTTCCCTACTACTAGCATCCTGTATGACTGAAAAAGACCCATAGATTGTATCTTTCGTATGGTAAAACTATTACCTACATCAATCTTAAATATTAACACACATATGTATATTTCAGACTGGCTTATCAGGGAACACAATAATAATCCTAGTCCTCTACTACGGAGGCGGAATGGTGGCAACAGAACAGCTGACCGTTGGCAACCTGACCTCTTTTCTGTTATACGCGGCGTACGTGGGCATCAGTATTGGGGGGCTGAGTAATTTCTATACGCAACTGAATAAGGGCATTGGTGCGGCGACGAGGTTGTGGCAGATCATTGATAGGGAGCCGAGTATACCGGTAACAGGTTAGTGAGATATTTGGTAACTTTATTACTAAAAGTAAAAAAATGTATTTTTTTTTTTGTGTTTTTTTAACTTTATTAGAAAAAAGATTTGTTTTATGTCACCCAATCTATGTTTCTATGACTTTGATTGCCTGCAAGTACGCATAACATTGCATACCCTATACATATTTGTATGACTGTCGTAAATAAAAAATAAGAAATAAAATAAACACAGCTTCAATATACATAATCGTAGATAATCGTATGTTGGCTGAAAAAATCGAGAGGGAGAAAAGGAAACAGAATGGGAGGGAGAAAGAAAATACATTTATACGTCTCACAAACATATATACCATACACTCACTCTTAAACACATATACAATAAACAGACACACACACACACACACACACACACACACACACACACACACACACACACACACACACACCTATTTAACATTAACATCGAGTATGAGTCGAAAGGGCAACCCTTTCAGCATTAATCGTGGCAGCAAGATGCATGCCACGACACTGATTTTCAGAAAGAAGAAATAAAGTGAACGAGGGAGAGAGATAGAGAGTGTCAGTGCAAGAAAGTGAAAAATAAATGAATAGTTTCCTAACTCCAAAACGAAAACTATTAAAACGATGAAATATTACTAGCAATATTGTTATAAAGAAAAAAAATCACTTAATCTGCTGCATCCTTATCCTAGTACTCAAATAACGTACATTTATTCACAGGTGGTCTCAGACCAAAAGAGAGGCCCAAAGGTGAAATCATACTCGACAACATCTGGTATTGTTACGACAACGCCCCGCTAATAAAAGGCCTCAAACTACACTTACACCCAGGAAAGTCTGTTGCGCTAGTTGGCAGATCTGGATGTGGCAAAAGTACCATAGCATCGTTGATATTGAGGTTATACGACCCGGAAAAGGGAAAGATACTGTTGGACGGTGTGGATATTAAGGAATTGGACCCCGTTTGGTTGAGAAGCCATATTGGTTATGTTAGTCAGGTAAGCAATAAGTATAGATGGTCTGTTGAACATTTGAATGTAAAACCCAAATAAATTGCGCACTAGAAGTGTTACTAATCTATAGCACCCAGGTCATATTACGAACTGATTGTCGCCACATTCATCGAAATCGGCTCAGTAGCTTAATAAGACCCATGGATTTAGTTTAGTTATTTATTATTATCAGAACAAGCTATAAAATAAAAGTTCATCTTTTATCTGAATTCAAGTTCTACAAAAAAAAACTAATATTAGTATACTTATTTCTGAAGTTTACGCGAATATTACACATTTAATAAAACACAATTTACGGATAATTTCGCGATAATAATACGCGATAAAATAATGATATTTTTGGTCTACCCCGTGACCACGGACGCTGTAAAGTGTTCGAAACGTCGGGATGAAAAATCAAATAAATTATCGCGAAATTATCCGTAAATTGTGTTTTATTAAACTAATATTAGGGTCATAAGTTGTGAAATTACAATTTTTTGTGTATTTTCAGGAACCTGTATTATTTAACGGATCAATCAAAGAAAATATTCTTTATGGTGCTATAGATGATTATGTCGAAGAAGACAATACTGCTACGGATAAGGTAAACTATAGATATTATAATAAAAAATAAAAAAATAAAAAAAATCTAACTTAAGACACTAAGTATACTTCTTGTTTATTTAATATGCTTCAAACTCAGACCCTAGAATGAAGTGTCAGTACACATGGGCCCCATAACGTCATAAGACAGCGCTTCCTTAAGTTGAGTACACAGTTAGCTAATTCGAGTCTATATGATAGGAATTACGGACGCGTCTTGTAGTAGTAATCATTGGTTTACGAAACATCGCGCACGTATAAGTATACGTGCCGCGCAAATAGCATTTCAATATATTGATGTGGGACACTTTTCACGCTGTCGTTGGTTAACTATTGTGTAAAAGCAAGTGTTCTAGGCTTGATTATAAAATCTTCCTATCTTTTTTTGTCAGAAAGAACCAGCGTGGCTAGCAGCAGCGCGTACGGCGCATCTACACGAACTAGTTGTGTCTTCAAACGAAGGTTGGGAAAGACAAGTGGGGGCTCGCGGCGGACAGCTCAGCGGCGGGCAGAAACAGCGCGTCGCTATAGCGCGCGCCATCGTCAAGGTATAGTACTATTGTATTAGTTATCTGTCGTGTTAGGCGACAAGTGACGAGACCGGACCAGACAAGACAAGACCAGACTAGTGACGAGACAAGCCAAGAGACCAGAGAAAAGATAAGACAGGATTAAAGATGAGACGAGAGACAAGATAAAAAATTAAACAAGACAAGAGACGTGATAAAAGATGAGACAAGACAAAAGACATGATAAAAGATGAGACAAGACAAGATAAAAGATAAGACAAGAAAAGAGACGAGATAAAAGATGAGACAAAGAAAAACAAGAGTCGAGGAGACGAGACAAAATAAGACACGACACAAGACGAGTGAAAAGATAAGCCAAAGAAACGAGACAAGACAAGAGACCAGACAAGACGAGGCGATTGGTATAGTATTTCAGAATAAATGTTCGGAATATACGTACTTCGTACTATTCAATGCCATTTAAAAGGCAGGGTTTCAGTGGCCGCAACTGCGCAGTGGCGCAGTAAGATACATGAATTAATAAAAGAAAAACACAAACTACATATCGTACAAAAATATGACCCATAACCAATAATATTGCCAGGGCATTGCACTAAACTCGTATAATAATATAATTATACATGTACATTGATATACAAGTCGTTTTGGCAATGTCGAGATGTGGACACGGGCCAAAATAATGATAGATTTAAAAAGAAAAATTGTTTCTATCTCCATTATATTTAATAATAAAGGTGGTGCTTGTAAATATTGATATTTATGCCGTACCATAATGGTATTTTTTATTTATTTCCATGATTTTACTTTTGACTTTAATATTTTCATCAGTTAGACCTAATTTTGAATCCCTAAAAAACTATAACTTTTTATACATAAAAAGCGGCGAGTTAAATGTAATGTTTTCGTTTGTTACAGAACCCAAAAATCCTTATACTCGACGAAGCCACCTCCGCACTAGATGCCTATTCAGAGTACTTAGTTGATAAGGCCCTAAAAGAGATAAGCAAAGACCGCACCGTCCTCACCATCGCCCATAGACTAAGCACGATACAATCTGCCGACGAAGTGGCCGTATTAGAGAACGGAGTTATCATAGAGAAAGGAACATACACAGAACTAATGGCGAAAGAAGACGGATTCTTCAGAGAGCTCATCACGCATCAGACTTTTGCGTCAAAGTCCAAAACCAGAGACAAGAGGGAAGTCCAGAAAACGAATTAATAACTTTGGACTCTCAACTACTAACAATTACCAAGTAAGAATTTTATATTTTTGCTAAAGTGCGAATACATATCTTGCTGATATTGACAAACTGTCTTGAGGACTTGTGCTTGGGAGTATTCGTGTAGTATACTGATGTATATAAAATTTAAAGTGTCCTATTTACGGATAATTATTATTTATGATTTATAAATATCGAGATGATATATTTTATTTGCAAAACAAAATGTCAATACCTATTTATTACGCATTGTTGTATCCTTTGATCTCTTTTTCTAATTTTTCAGTTAATAATACAGTTCAATGGTTACAAATGAATGCACAAAGTACTCTAGATTTGTTATAGTTAAATATTGTGATAAGTAGTACCTAATATTATGTTTAGTTATGAAACCTGCGTCCCGATAAGGGATTGTACTAGTTTTTATTTGGGTGCTTTGCTATTAAGATAACAGATTCGATTTCAAATGATCAAGTTAATTTATTTCTCAGTTATTTTGAATTTCATGGAATAAATATTTCGCCTTGCAATACCATACGATACCTTTTACCGGTAAACGCAACACAATGAAAAATTTAAGAGAAAATTACAGGTGTACCTGGTTTCTTGTAGCAATTAAATATAATTATATTATTCTAATGAGTTGTACAATGACTACGACTAATGAATGAGTATGTTGACTCACCACAATTATGAGAAATGACAAGATATTTTGTATATAAGATTGTTTAAATTTATAACGTGTAAGTATTAAATAACCAAACTGAACGTGAAATTGAACAAGTTTAAGTGATATGTTGTGACGAAGGGTTATTTATTAGAGTATTTTTATTTTAGTGAAATGAATAAAATGGTTGTTGTTATTTTATTAAATTGTTTTTTATTTTGTTCTCAAGACTTAGAAATTAACCCAATGAATTAGAAAAATAGTATTTCAACGATCAACATTATTAATCTAATTGATGTTATTATTATTAATAATAAATAATATATTGTGTTATTCCCCCTGGGTAATCATTGTCCTTTGGTACAGGGTCACAGAATCAGTTCCGTTAGATGAGAGCGTAATCAAAATCATTAATCAAATGAATCACGATAATATTAACAAACCGTGTCATTAATCTCAACATCAGAGTGATATTCTGTTAGTATGTACATTATATCGACATATTAAATATTAAGTGTAATAAAAAAAATACAAATGACAAAGTAAACAGATACACAAAGTCATCGCCCATACATAATTGCTTCTGACTTAGTCAAAATACAACATAATTACGGGTGTTTATCATACGTTTTTTAGAGAAGCGTTGGATAAATAAACCAGTCTTACTACAAATCATCCGTTAAAACTGGTTTTAAGTCATGTTTAGTTAAAAACTGTTTTAAATTTAAAAAGGGTTTAAAACAGTGTTTAACATTTTGTACCACAAATAGGTTTTTGGGTAGTGTTTAGCTAAACACCAGTTTTAGATACAAACATTCATTCATTCACTCTCAGTTCATTCATTACATTTCCTAGTACGCAGGTTGCATTCAACACTGCAGAGTAAATGAACAAAAGCTTCTTGAAATGATGGCTGAATAGTATCAAAACCCAAATCTTTAAAAAAAAGTTGTGATGACAGCAGAATGAGAAGAATCTGATTTGTTTTGACTTTTTTACATGAGTTTGTGAAGAAAGAGCGCGTTTTCAATTCATTTGTAAAAAGTCGTATTTTGTTGTGTATTGACTGATTTGTTTTCAACATGTATCAAAAATAGAAAGATCGCTAGGATAATTGGACACAAAACGAAAAGGTAAATCAAATGGATAATAATAACTACCACATAGTCGTCGTATGTGGGGTTTGGAAACGTGATAGCATTGTAATTGTTTATTTTATTTCAGGATATCCTTATACAGCTTATAGAAAGTTCGAAAGACGTGGTAAAACACAGAAACACGGATACAAACACAAACCGTCATAGAGTTGCTGAGTGGAATTTGATTTTACAAAAGTATGTCTAAAATAGTGTCTAATGTCTAAAAAGTACCTGTGCGCGGACTTGTTTTGTTGGTTTGTTGATTAATAAATGAATTGTGTGATCAATAAATTAATTGTTGTGAAATCAATCATCCATAATATTTTCTATAGGAAAGCACGAATTTGATTTACCGCGAAACGAAAGTCAAGTTGTCAAATGTCAATCTGTCAATTTTTTGAGGTTAAACACAAGATAAAATAGGGGGGAGGGTGTTTAACTAAAACACTGTTTAAAAGAGTGTTTTAGCGCCAAAAACTGATTTGTGGTAAGGATTTTCTTAAAATCTTGTTAAACAGGGCCTAAAACGTTGTTTAAGTGATTTGTGGTAAGGCTGTTGGACTTTGACCGGCCGACGTTTGCTGCGGTCGCGCCAAAACTGCGGGCGGCGCGCGCCCACCGACATTTATGCGCGGACGCTGCGCCCGTGAACAGCGCAAACATGTCGCATTTGAAAGTTTTGCGCGGGAGTTTTGCGCGGCAATTTTTTAACTGTGCGAAAAATAAACGGCCCAAAACATGTGGAGTGTATTGCAGGACACTGGCCACTCAGACGGCTCCTAATGTGGACAGCAAGTACTTGAACTCGCCCTGGGGCGAGATACAAGTCGGGAACGAAACTTTGACTGACCACGTATTTGCAGACTTTGAGTTATGGGCGGACAAACCCTCTTTGGTAAGTTTTTCTTCCTTTTTCTACGCTTTTCGTGAATAGCCTTTGCTTAGAAAAAGTTCGTGAATTAAAATCGTCTTATTTATTGAGTAAACAACATTTGGAAGTTTTGTTTCGATTGATCGTGATGAACGGTAAAAGATGATCAGAAGAATAAATATTTATTATTACGGTCAATGATAAAGTTAAGGGCCTTAGTAAAAGTACTATGTCGCGACAATTTTTATCTGTATTAAACTTAGATGTTTAATGTTAGAATTAAAGCGTTACAAATTACTTTCATTTCGGTGTAGGTATTTTGTAATCAATCAATTTTCTGACTTTTATTAAATTATATATTTATAATTTAATAATAAAAACTGGATTACAAACCGGACGTTACCGATCATTTAAACTATTATTTAACACTTCCAACGGATATAAATTTTCTTACTATAAGTAAATAATTATTTAACTATTTACTAAACAATAAATTGTCGGTATGCAATCGTAATTATTGTAATATGATAATGACAATGGCCTGCATAGTACATTTTCCGGGTTCTCATTTCACTGGACAAAGCGCAAAAAAATGTAACTGTAAACGCGTTCAAATTTAACCAAACTTATTCGTATCAATGTGAAATACAAGATTATCTATATACCAAATAGATAATGATAACTAGATTTCAAAATAGATCAACGCCAAGTGCTTTACAACACAAAACCAATAAGTACACAAAACATACACGATGCGATAAACACAAGCATATAGTTCACATGAATTGTCTAAGATTGTAGATAATAGTTCTATTAACCGTGTACTTTGCCGCTGCATTTAACGAATGTGCGGCACCGCTTGCTATCAATTCGAATGCATCCAGTTCCGAGTAGGTACAAAGGTCCATGGCGTCTATGATATAAATACGGGTGTTGTACGCTTTTATAAATAGTACGCACACGTGAAGGTTGAGGTTGATTTGTATGAGAAATATGTCAATTGGCACCATTTTGTACTACTGAAGCGAAACGATTCCAGGGTTTGGAATATTATGTAAATTAGGGCGATTTAGATTTTAAAGGCCCTTGTGATATTTTGTCCAAATCGCTGACTTAACTCGTTCAAACAGTTGAACTAGATGCCTAGTTCCGTTAAATAAATAGATATTTACCTTCAGTTTATTGAGTGGAAAGGCCAAAGCCCAAAAGGAGAGTTGTTTTTAACTGACTTAAAAAGGAGGAGGTTATACATAAGTCATTAAGCTGTATTAATTCAATTAGTAAATGTATCAATGCATAAGTAAACAAGTATTGTTTGATTAAACAATAGTGGGTTAAGTCATTTTCACCTACAAACGTCAGCATTTTTAATGGTTCTATAAAATTTAATTATGGAAAATGTTTTACACATGTCTAATATATAATTAGTTGTTACATAATTGTAAATGAAAGGTACCTGACTTTTGCAATGAACGTAGTCAAGGGCAGATTTAACGTAAATTGAAACGTACTCGTAATTGTTAAATTAAAACGTGAAAGAAGAACCGTCACTTTAATTGCCTCTCATTAAATCTTAACTAATAACTCGTAAAACAGTAGAACTACTCTTGAAACACGTGAACTCACCGCGTGTCCTAGGAAACAGATTTCCTGATAAGCAAAGGGAAAAGTTACACGCATCACAATTCATTAATTCACTATTAAAACATTGATATCGAGTTTACATACTGCTTTGAATTCAGAACAACAACTCGACACACTGATACTCAACTAGTGTAAATACCCGCAACTGAAATAATCAATAAGGGTTATCATCTAGCATCAAAATGGACCTTCGTAAATATTTCATTAGTAACGATATTAAAAAAAATACTTAAGAGTAGCAATAGGTCAGTATATTATTTGATTAAGTTTATGTATGTACATAACAGGGAAGATGCCGCATTTTACATTATTTACAAGCAGTCCTCCCGCGCGTTTTGAGTTTGTCTCCCCTCCCGTCGCAGCGTGATGTTGTGTAGCCTTAACCTGCAAAATAAACTAGCATATATTTTTTTAATCGGTCTAGTAGTTCCTTTGATTAGCGCGTTTAAACAAACAAACTCTCCAGCTTTATAATATTAGTATAGGTGTAATCGGAATCTGACCGTTGGCGTCATCATCATCACAGGAAAATATTGTGCCAAATATTTTATCTATTCGTCTGTAGCAAATGTTGGACTATGCCCATATAAAGTTATGTATTTGTTTCTTATACTTAACTTATTGTTTTGTATAGGTATAAACAAAATCTTGACTCTTTATCAACAGGACAGGCATTGAACATGATAATAAAGTAAAAGATAAATAAAATAAAAGTCAAAGGCTATTCTGCTTAATTAACGTGACGTAAATCCTAATTAATAAAATATTTTTTTGATAAAAACAAATAACAATATATGCTTTTGTTTGCGTTGATGCAAAAAGGTCTAATAGTTAACTAGAAGAGATGGTGTAGATCCGGGCCGCTAAGCCAGACTCCTAGAGAGATCTCGCATAATTATCTAGGCGATCAATGCAAACAAAGTTCTATCAATCACAGAATTTCTGGCTGGAGTGATAGGATAGGGATCTTTTAATTTGTATTTACGCTACAGTATTTAGATATGAATGGAATTAGAGTTATAGATACTCGTAGCAATTGTAACTTTTTCTACGTGCTGTGATTTCAACCCTTTCTGTGCAGACATGCGGTGTGTCAGGCCGGTCCTACGACTACGGCATGATGCGGCTCATGATCGAGCGGTGTGCGTCAGCACTCTTAGCGGGGTTAAAGCTGACTCCAGGAGACCGAATCGGCCTGATCTTGCCGAACATTCCAGAGTTCGCTGTGCTGATCCATGGAGCTATGAGGGCCGGCCTCGTTGTGACGTTCGCCAACCCTTTGTATACTGCAGGTGGGTTTAAATACGAAGCTGTCACCAGGACTGCATTGCATTGGCATGAACTACGGAACTGAGTTTTGCATGATAATTTTCAACAAATTCTTTCGGTGACACACCTTCTGTGCCATGGTAATCATAAGAAATTAAATAAATATATATTTGAAACATTACTCGTATTTACATGAATTCATATAAATCTTTATTTAAAAAAAAACTCTGACAACGTCTAATCTCTAAAATAACACCTGGGAAATACAGCAAGGTCCCTTTACCCAGTGTTCACCTTGAGTGCCGCGATTCTCGTGCGAATCTGATGATTAACGGAAAAGGGAGCTAGCTGGCCCATTATATGTGGAAATCGGAGACCTTGGTCGTTTTAGATACCGACGGTAGTCAGTAGGTAGGTACTGCAGTCGAGACAATTGCAAATCATCAAAGCGTATGTAACTATGTCGGATGTAATATGAGTAAATCATAGACTTGGGTTTAGGTACTTTAGCTACCTAGATTATTATTTTTCTGATGAATTTGCATTACATTAATTAATGAGTAGGTAGGTATGCTTTACTTTGTAGTCTACAATACCTTTATTTAATTTAGGAAGTGCTATATCTCCAGGGCAGTAACGTAGAAACGAGTGACTGCCCTAGTCAAAGATTTGGCTTCGCCTAAATAATGACGAACTCATTCATTTTGCTAGGCTAGATTTTCTATCAGTCGGAAAAGTACATAGGTATTTGCGTGAAGGTAGAAATGAATCAAGGAAGATCAGTGAGTAATTACTAGACAAGCCGAGATAAAATCAGCATCACACGTGATCTCGTATCTCCATTATCATTGTCTAGTCTAGTGTGAGCTAGTAGCTATTCCGAGGTCAAATGGTTCTGATAGGAAAACTGTTGGTAATTACAATAATTGGCTCATCAGCCGATTGTTAGAAATATGAGCGCTTAGCGTTATAATGATTACATGTTTGTTTACCTACCTACTTGTGCCTAGACTAGCATTAGATAGTAGAGGAGCCTACTAATTTTCACTAAACTTTGAAGGCAAAGGCCAAAGGCAATGGATGGAGCATTTCTTTAAGAAATAATTTTCCTACTAGGTAATAGTCTTTATTTGTCACGTTAACGTTAACGATGAGGATCTTGATGAATAGAAGAAGCGACACATATAGGCATAAAAGGAAAAAATATTAATATTGACCCACAAATAATTATCTATCATCAGCAAGGTCATAGATACAGTCACTTTCTAGGACCTATTATTCTTACATACTTTGCAGGTAATACTAGCATCACCTACCTAATTAGATTAGTCCATATTTAAACCCATTTTTTTCTCAACAGATGAAATGAAACGTCAATTCGCTGACTGCAACGTGAAATGTATCGCCACCATCGAGATGTTCATGCCTATTGCAGCGCAAGTTAGTCAGGCGCTCAAAGACTACAAGGGGACCATCTGGGTTGGCGGCGACGATGATAAAGTCAAAGGTAAGTCATTATAATCATGATTAATAAGCCACTAGTTTGATTCTCCCAATCCACTGCTGACATGGCAACATTGGTGATGTGGCCACTTCATCGAACAGTCGCCAGATCCTCGTTTGTTAAAAATAAGACGCATACTTCACAACGTGAATAAAAGGATGACTTCAATTCAAGCCCTTTACGCAAACAAACAACAACTAAAAAAAAACAAGCTAACAACTCAATCAACTTTATTTATTATCTCGTCCTCAACTGAAAATTTTATTGAACTTTTAATGTACGAACAATTAAAAGAATCTTAGTTGTACTTAACTAAAAATCACAGTAACCGCCTTCCTTGACAGATTTTCTTATACCCTGTAAACAATTGCTATGTAACTACAATATTAATTCAAAAGCTAAACTAAGATGTAAATAAGTTCAACTTTCCGTCTTTCCCAGGCATATTCGGCCTCCGCTCTCTCCTAATGGCCGACCTCAGCGCCGACTTACCAACTCTGAACCCTGACGACGTGTGCCTCATCCCCTACTCCAGCGGCACCACGGGCATGCCCAAGGGAGTCATGCTGACGCACAAGAACCTCGTCAGCAATCTGAAGCAGGTGCTCTGCCCGAAGGTCATGAAGTATGGAGGGGAGAAAGGTGAGACCATAAGAAGTTAAGCTTACATTGTAGTTTTACATGCAATTTAAATACGTTATCGACGACTTGCCGACTCTGAAACCCTCAGGGCCGTCTCTAACCCATGTGGCGCCCGTGTGCTAACCTTGCCCTAGCGCCCCCTTGCAAGCGCGCAGTCAAAATGAAATGGGTACAAAGTACAAATACAGTTTGTCCGGCCGCTTAAGGGTGAGGACTCCATATTAGTATGGATCATTTATCCTGAAGCCGCCGGACGAACTATAACAGCACATCAAGTTACCACATAGGTACAGTCAAATTTCTCCAATAGATGACAAACTCTAATGTTTTTAGATTAAATTTAAAGTTTTTTTCGGTTTTGAATACCTACCATGATGTGCTCTTGAATGGCCCTAACAAGACAAAACATGGGTACGTTTTGCCTTGTTAGGGCCATTCAAGAGCACATCTATAGTAGGTATTCAAAACCGAAAAAAATCTTCAAATTTAATCTATCTTAACAATCTTAACATGTCTATACAAATATTCTTCATAGAAATTCGTTAAGCGTTGCACGATAAGCATTGATGCGCAAGCGCTCAAAAATTTGGTTAACGATGCATTTCAAACTAAGGGAAGGGCGCAAAATTTTTGTTCATGATGCTTTTTAAACCAAGGGCATGTTAACGCGCAAAAATTTGGCTTACGGCACTTATGATTGTGATTAGGGTGGTGCCGCGCCTACATAGGTGTATCCGCCGGGAAGGGCGTTATCGCCCACATCAGGACCCACTGCCCTAAAGCAAATGCTATGTAGTTCTGCCTGGTCTGGCCATACTTACGCCCGCCAGTCTGCGCCCTGTGCCTGGGGACCGGTGGCCCATTTGAGAACATTTGACAAATATTTGACTATAGATTTAACTTCATTGATACATAATTAAGTAATACAGCTACGTTGTATGTGCGTGCACATTGCACAATCTATTTCAACTCAACGAGGGAGGTGTGTATCGAGTTCAGTGTCACCATAAGCGCCGGTCAAAGTCCAGCTTAAATCTGGTTTCACCAGCCCGCACAGAATGTGCCTTAAATGTTAAGCTCCGTAGGAAGTACTCTTGCGCAGTCGAAAAATTAACGCGGTTGCGTTAAAGGCTGGTTGCCGTGCCTCCGAGTAAGGAATTTGCTGATAGTACAGTCAACGGCACATACAACACATAGCAAGCAATTTTTTTTATTTAAATAACCAATTTTAAACTTTGTTTCTAAAGAACTCGAGTTCAATTTCATAAGAAAAGAAACTATTCCCAGGTAGACTACCTGCTAACCCTGCCCGATGCAGGAATGTATCCGGAACGTCAAGTTAAAAAAAACGCGAAATATTTCGGAAAACCTTGTTTTTTCTTCAGGCGTCAGTGATATTTGTGTAAATATAAGAAGGTTATAATAAATAATCTTAATTCGTTTTCAACAACTTGTGTAAGTTGATGTATCATTTGTAAAACACTCCACATTACTATACTATAGGAAGGCATTACTAAGACCATTAAACAATCTTCCTTTATTGATTGTATAGGTAAGTAAAGTAAGTCCTATTGTTTTATGTTTAACACGTGTTATCAAGGTCTAAGTAATACAAGTTTCCAATTAAACCGGACAAGAATACTAAATCGAATCTCGAACATTATTTTGTATTTATCTAACTTAAAAAAAATTTCAGCTGTTGTGTCACAAACAGTATTTATACATTGAACAACTATTACTAGCGTATGGAATTGACACCAATTTAAATAACTTTCTTCAGTGGACACCACGAACCAATTTCGTGCTGTATGAATTGACGCCATTTGTCATCAACGATTCCGCAACCGTTCGCCGACAGTCGCTTCTCCGATGGACTGTTCGCCGACAAGACTTTTCACTATTGGAAGTTTCGCCGACAAAACCTTTCATCTTTGGACCGTTCGCCGACAGAACTATTCGTCTATGGACGTTTTGCCGACAGAACCTTTCGCCTACAGACCTTTTGCCGGCAGAACGATTCTTCTATGAGTGTTTCGACGACAGGATTATTTTTTAAATGTATATATTTTAATTTGGATAAATTACGTTTTTTGTATTCATTTTATAACACGCACAAAAATAATATCAACAAAATTACTTTTTGCTTTAGTTACAAATGAAATGCGTTAGTAAATGACTCCCAATGATAGATTTTCTCACAAAAAGAAAGGAACGCTAGTTTAACATGTTTCTATTTTTGTAGCAAAGGATGTGAAATCCTTTATATTAAATAAAATTATATTTGCGTAATAAAAAGACAGTTAAATAATGGTAAGGTAAATATTTTGTTAGCTAATGTTTAAGTTTTTAATTAGCCATAGCAAATTAACTATAAAAAATACTAATCAATGTAAAATTAACCACTGATCAGTCTATGGTAACAAATCTTTTCAAAAGTTTATTTTAGACTTTTTAGTGTATTTTGTTTTTGAAGTCGGGTTTAACTTTTTTAAAAGTGAATTTTATTTGCAAAGTTTTAGTGATTAATCTAGGGGGAGGGGGTGCACCTTTTTGAATTTGTTCATTAATAAGCTACAAAGTACCTTACATAAGTTCTGGCGTCATAAACACTGAACTCCAAAGCGTTAAGGAGTTCCACCATCAGCTCAGGAGCTCTATTTTTGAATCAGTCGCGTCAAGATGGCGTGTGATGTTCTCTGATTAAAATCAAATTTTGGAATGAAAACCAGTTGTAATACACACATAAAGGATTAAAAAAATCATTGCTCAATTTTTTGAATACTCACGACTATATTTCGCGTGGTTTTCTTTGATTTTTTATTCGTTTTCGAACGAAAATCACACGCCATTTCCAAGCGAGTGATTCAAAAATAGAGGCCCAGCTCCACAAAATAGTGACTATCAGACGTAAACATGTCAATATTGAGATGCTAGTTCAAGAACACTATACGTGCCTTTTAGATTTGAGGGTTTCCCTCGATTACACAAAGATCCCATCATCAGATCCGGATTTAGAGGGGACCAACTAGAATGTAAACCCTCTAAGTAGGTGAAAAAAAATTAAATCGGTCCACAATTGACTGAGATAAGAGGTAACATATATAAAAAAAAATACAGTCAAATTGATAATGTCCTTTTTTTTGAAGTCGGTTAAAAATAGAAACCTGGTAGTTTTTTCACGTTCGTCCCTTTTTGTGAGAAAATCTATTATTGGGAGACATTTACTAACGCATTTCATTTGTAACTAAAACAAAAAGTAATTTTGTTGATATTATTTTTGTGCGTGTTAATAAAATGAATACAAAAAACGTAATTTATCCAAATTAAAATATATAAGGTGTTTTTCTATAAACGGGTGAAACTTTACCAGAACTTCAAATTACTTCTGGAACTGTAATCTGGAAACCGGGCCCTATCATTTTTTTTAAACGGTCTAGTTTTATTTTTTTATTTTTCCTAACAAAAAAATATTTTAAACGCATCCTGTGTCTAGTCTGAAAAATCCCAACACCTCTCTCTCTTTTCCCTCATTTCCTCAGGTGAAGACGTTGGGATGTTTCAGACTAGACACAGGATGCTTTTAATTTTTTTATATTTTTTTATTAGTAAAAATATTAAAAGAACTAGCCCGTTTTTAAGAAAAAAAATGATAGGGCCCGGTTTCTCTGAAGTAATTTGAAGTTCTGTTAAAGTATCACCCCTTTAAAGAAAAACTTCTTATATACATTTAAAAAATAATCCTGTCGTCGAAACACTCATAGAAGAATCGTTCTGCCGGCAAAAGGTCTGTAGGCGAAAGGTTCTGTCGGCGAAACGTCCATAGACGAATAGTTCTGTCGGCGAACGGTCCAAAGATGAAAGGTTCTGTCGGCGAAACTTCCAATAGTGAAAAGTCTTGTCGGCGAACAGTCCATCGGAGAAGCGACTGTCGGCGAACGGTTGCGGAATCGTCATCAACTCATACAAACGGTGTTTTCATATTCGAAATTCAAACTTCTAGGAATACGTTACAATCGTGTCGTTGAAATTGCGACACATTTTTTAGCTGTTTACATTACCTATTTTTGTTGATTGTTGCAGGTAAAGGAGATGTGGTACTAACGGTACCACCATTCTTCCATATCTACGGGTTCAATGGCATCCTCAACTACAATCTTACTCTTGGATACCACCTTGTGTCGATGCCGAAGTAAGTTAATTTTCTTTTCTTTCTGCTAGCGCAAGGTATGACTGGCTGGTAGAAAATACTACATGACGTTAAGTCCACCTGTGGTACAAGTTTAAGTTTGTTCAATAAATCTTATCCTTAAATAGATAATGTCTAAGATGTTCATTCTAAGATTGGGATTGCTAAAAAGTGAGTGAAGCGTGCCTTATATTACAGTCGCGAACTTAAGACATATTGTGTCATTTTAATAATTACTAGCGGTCCCCCGCTACTGCGTCCGCGCGTTTTTGGGTTTCTCCCTTCTCTCCCGTTGCAGCGTGATTTTTTAATTCCGATAATAAGCTATCCAACAAAAAAAAATGGGTCCAGTTGTACCTAAGATTAGCGCGTTCAAACAATCTATTCAGCTTTATAATATCAAGTATAGATTCACATAATACCGTTGTTTAAATGTTAAATACAACGACATAACTTATCTTTTCCAGATTCACACCCGAAGACTACGTAAAATGTCTGGTCGAGTACCAGCCGACGACGCTGTTTGTGGTGCCGTCGCTGCTCGCGTTCCTCGCCACGCACCCCATGGTGAAGAAGGAACACCTGCAGTCGGTGGAGACCATCATGGTCGGCGCCGCGCCCACCACGGACAGCATGCTCGAGAAGTTCCTCATCAAGTGCGAGAGGACTAAGGAGGAGATCAGGCTGCTGCAAGGTGAGGGGTATGAAAAGTGATTGGGGTGGAGGTAGATAGAAGCTGGCACAAAATATAGTCAACGTGAAACTAGATACAAAAAATACAAGAAAAAATAAAAGTGTGTTCCTGGATAATGTGCGATTCGGATGGGAAGTGAAATTAGACCAAAAATCATAAAATATTAGGTCTACTTTCACCTCCTATCCGGATTCCACATTATCCAGGGACACTGTAAAATATAAGCACCTAAGGAATTCTGCAACGTCTTAGAAAGGTTTTGTAAGTAATAAAAGTAATATTGATTAAGACAAAATCAGACAGTTGCGATTTTATCAGGTTCCCAAAATGCACCATGTACTTTCCTATGAATTCGCAGTGCTTCTCTTTCGTTAATAATTCCACTTTATAAGACACAATGTTTCTGGTCAACCTGACGATAAAGAAAACCCCATAATAATATTTATTTTCTAAGAAAGAAACCCCTAAAATTCCAGGTTACGGCATGACGGAGAGTTCGCCAGTGTCCCTGATGACGCCCTACGTGTACCCTCACAACAAAGTGGGTTCTGTGGGGCAGCTCATCTGCAGCACGCAGGGACGCGTCGTCTCCCTCGTCAACGGGGACATGCTGGGTCCACATAAGTCTGGGGAGCTCTGGATCAGGGGACCACAGGTAATTAAGACTTTAAGGCCATAACTTTGGTCCATGTGGACCATTAAGGCCACAGGTAAATAAGCTTGTTAAACTCAATTATTTACATAAGAAACAAAGTTCGATGCTCTGACATGAAATATATTTAAGAATTTATCAAAACACTTACATACAAATCTCATTTGGATGAGTGCAAAAAAATCCATACCTATAGGTACTAGGATAGTCAAAATCGGATCGAATACGCATCGTATTGAGATGGGTGTGAAAACGCCCTAAGCTTACACTTCTACAACATAAATTAAAACGAAACAAAAGAGCGTTACTTTAACCTTGCAATTTGCCCAATATTGTGCAAAGTGCAGCAAACAGATAAAATGTGCAAACTATTTGAATGTGCTCATTGCGTTCCTTGGCACTGCTTATTTAGTTTAGTAGGGCAGGCGGAGTTGAGCGGCAGTCATAATGTCGTCCAGATTAGTATGACTAAACTAAACATAGCGACATTCGCGACACGGTATGATATGTACACAAATTGATATTATTAATTCCTCCATTAACGTTTCACTTCAGGAGTTATTTCGACTGGTCAATCATTATGATATAACTATGATGAAACCTATCACTATCATCGAAATAAATAGTAAAGTAAATAAGCTAAAGTATACATAAAATCAATTCTTTGTTCTGCAGAAGAATTTGTCTTATTTTTATGATTAATAGGTGTCTGCATTACTCTGCATGCAAGACGCTTAATTAACTATAACTAAGCCATCATTACTTTTAGTTTGTTCGACAATTGCATTGTCTACACAACAAAAGAGTACAGCCCCCTACAGCATAATTTTAATACTTTACTTAGTAATATTTATAGATTTAATTACTTATGTAAATAGCATTCATAGTTAATATCGGAAACGTATTTCCAGGTGATGAAAGGGTACTGGAACAACGAAGCGGCTACGAAGGAGACCGTCGATTCCGAAGGCTGGCTGCACACTGGCGACGTGGCGTACTATGACGAGGAGCACTACTTCTACATCGTGGACAGGACGAAAGAGCTCATCAAAGTCAAAGGGAACCAGGTAAAAGATAAAACAACTTAGATTAGGATAAGCAAACTGGAAGAGCGCGTAGCATCGACCTTGCAACATGGACAACAATGCTTTCTTTACCATGCAGGTACGAGGGCAATGCTGTCTTACCACTTTCAAACGAAAATCGTTAGGCACACGACACAAAAACGGGGTTGTTACGATTTTCCACACGAAGCCGTCAGTTTCGATAAATAGACAAAAAGTCTAATTTTCCACACTAGTGTCGATTTTTAATTTAGAAAATTGGAATAACCCAAAAACGGGCGTCAATTTAAACAAAAGACGACGCCAGGTGCATGCGATTTTTGCTCTACTAGTAAGGCGACCGACAAGGTGCCCTCAACCCTGGATTGTACATATTTTATTGATTTATTATTTATTTCGATAATAGCAAAAGCTATTCTGAATCGAGGTCTACAGCCCATGTAACAATTACTAGTCTATTTCAAAAAGTTACAATTTTAAAGAGTCCTTTCCTTAATTTTCAGGTGTCGCCGACCGAAATCGAGAGCGTCATAATGGAACAGCCGGAGGTAGCCGACGTTGCCGTGGTAGGAATGCCGGACCCTCTCGCTGGCGAACTGCCCAAGGCTTTCGTAGTCCTCAAGCCCAACCACAAGCTCACAGAGAAACAAGTATACGACCTCGTTGCCCAAAAACTGACCAAGTACAAACACCTCGATGGCGGCGTTGCCTTCCTCGATACCATCCCAAGAAACGCTGCTGGTAAAATCATGAGGAACGAACTCAAAGTATTGGGACGAAAGAAGTAATGTAATATTTTAAGTTTAGTATTATCGCTAAGTCTAGACCGAATTACCTAGGATGTTTTATTAAACTTTTAAATATGTACTTGAAGATTTAAACTATATGATATACCTACAATACTAGTGTTTTACTAGAATTTGATAGTGTAATAGGACTGATGATTATTACTTAGGCATTATAGATAAGTATTAGGAACTATAAATTAGTGTAAGATTTTTTTAAAGATTTATGTTGATAATGAATTGTTTTACTTGTTAAACATTTTGTACATAAGTATTTAATGTAAATAAACGATTGTTGATTTGTATGTTTTGTTTCATTATCAGAAATTTTTTTTTTTTAATTTTCCTAAAGAATTGAGAGATAACTATGTCAATGCTTACATTGTAAAGGAAGGAATTGATACACAATACTGGGAATGAATTCATTGTTTTCAAATACAAATATAAATCTTAAAATTACAAACATTATCATTTATCTCACAACATGTTGTTTGGATTCAGAAATAGCCAAAGACCACAAACCTACTGATTTATTTTAAAAACTTCTAACTCCAGCACGTTAATGTACTGCAATGCTTCTTTTAATATGATGCTAATAGCTGTTACACTTGATCTTGACTGTATGAGAGCAGAAAATAGTCTTTAAAACATAATGTAAATTAAGTTATTTCAACCAAGGTAGGCACACTTCAGCTTAATTAGAAATTCAGGCATAAATAATGTAACCTAATCTTACTTTTAAAAAAAGGAGTCAATAATTCACTAATCTTGGCTATGAATCTGATGATCACCAAATTGACTGTAATCAAATACTTATCATAAGATCCAGTACTTTAAAAACTCATACCTTAAGTGGCAGCATTTTCAGTCAATACTTCAGTGCTTTCTGTTTTCACTTCATTTTCTTTCTCTACCTCCACAGGCATTTCTATTTCCTCTTTTTTACCCTCTTGAGGTTCAGTAGGTTTGACCGGTTCCTCAATTTTCTCAGGTTCAGCCGGTGGCTGCGGCAGCTCCGATTTCACATCTGTTATTGAATAATTGTCACTTTCAAGGGGCTGAGGAGTTTCTTCTACCACAGCAGGTGGTGAAATCTTCTCTGGTTCCGGTTCTTCCTTGACCGGTTCCTCCATATTTGAGTCAGATTGACAGGACTCCTCCTCTTGAATGTCTGTGTTACTCTCAACTGTCTTTGGGGAGTTGCTATTGGCATCAGTATTGTCACTTGATGATGAACTTTCCTCACTGGATGTGTGAATATCAGAAGTAAGCTTATTGTCTATTTCCTCTTTAGGATTAGAGTCAGAACTACTCTCATCAGTGGTAATTTGCTGGTCTTCTGAGACAGTTTTACTTTCTTCAATAGGAGGCTCTAATTCTTTCTCTGCTGGCACAGGTTCTTGTTTTTCTTCTGTTGTAGCTTGTTCGCTCAGTTTTTGTTCAGTCATTTCTGCGTCATCTACTTTGATTTCTGGAATAACTAGTGTTGGGGTTTCAGTTGTTTCTGTAGCCATTTCTTCATCCTGCTTTGGCTTTTCTGTTGGTTTAGATGTGTCTTCTGTTTCAAGAGGGTCAGTTTTAGGTTCTTCTACAACAGAAGTGGTAGCCTGTTGAACTAACTCATCTGTTTCAGTCTTTGGCTCAGGCACTGGTTCATCAGAAGTCACATTTAACTCGGGCGGTGTCACTGATTCATACTGAGTAGCTGCTTTATCTTGAGTTAATGATCCCTTCTGTTCTTCCTTTGCTTTCAACCTTGCTTCAATATCATCTATGGAAATATGTGTGTCAGATGAGCTCGGCTGAGGCTCACTACTATGTTGAGGTTCTCGATTTTCTTTCCATGACATATCCTCCATTTCAACATCTACATTATACTCAGAATTATTGTCAGAGCCATTGACGATAGCTTCCATGGGCTCTCCATTTTCTGCTTCGATGTGGCGTTGTAGTCCAGGTTCTCTAGTGCTAACAACTAATATGTTCTTTTCTATTGCTCTCATGAACTTATCTACTCGATGATACTGTTTGCGCGGACATGTAAGAAGCTCACAAATTCGTTGAACTGTAAATGGTGCCGACGTAAAGGAGTCTAGACGCTCAAGCAGACTGTTCTTCATCGTGTCATAATTGAATGGGTCAACATTTGGATATGGTGGTATTTCTATGCCGGGCGTTGTTTCGTAAAAGTCTGTGATAACATTTAATAGCTTTTCTTTGAATAAAGCTTTGACAAGGGCCCACTGGTAGACTGGATCACCGGTGCGGGCAACGTACACTAAGTAGTCGTTCAACTCTTGAGGAATAGTTTTAGGCTTACGCTTCGAGAACTCCTCGAGGAAATGAAGTATCTCCTCTGCATTTTCCATTTTCATGTAAGCTATTCGTTTATACTGTACAGTCTTGGAGAAATCACCCAGCAATTTTCTTTAAAAGAAAAGCAGGCAGGAACGCAGGAACGCTAATAGACAACAAATGTCAAACTTATGTCAATGTCAAAATATTCTATCTAGTCTGTGGTTATTAAAACATTTATTAATAACAAACAAGAAAAAATTAAAACTAAGACATGCAAGGCAACATAAAAAAAATAAGACTACCCTATTCAAAAACGAAACCATTTCCTTGTGGCAAGGAGGCTATAATGCTGGCTGCGTTGCCGCGTTGGATAGCTATGCTAATCCTTTGAGCTAGGAACCAGCCAGCTTTACTATTGCCCGTAACAGAATTTAGTTTTGGCGAAATTTTTCTAAACAGCAATTTAGCCGAAGGCCCCCACGGCCCAAACGTTTCAACGCCAAATGGCGCAAATACATAATCACATGCAAGTGAGCCGTACTTGCGACGCTTGGCGTTTTCAGCCAACTCCGCTGCTGCTCCAGCTTTAAGGGCTGATTCTCTGAGATGGGAGGGGGCCAAAGTATCGACACAAGTTGCATCCCATACTAGGGCCCGACCCCGTTCCCAGGGAATGAGCGTGAGGCCATCGGGTCTCTTGCCATCATCACGAACCAAACCACGTGGTTCCAACGTGGAAGGAACATTAATGGTGTCAAGAGCTCTTCTGATGGCGTCATTAAGAGTGGCGTGACGGGCGAGACGCCCAGCGCTTTGCTGGCAACAAAGGCAGTGGAGACCAAATTTGTCAACCTCCTTGCCACAGGGACACGTAAAAATTTCACAAATAGGAGTACCAAGGCGAAGACCCACACACACCCGGAAAGACTCACTATCAAAGAGAGTGCCCAGATTTTTTTGATGGTAAAGCATGAAGCCAGTGGCCAGAGTCTTTGCAGGAAACTGCCAAGAGCCTAGCGCGACAACTATCACTGACGGAATTTTGAAGTAAAGTATTAAAGGTCTCTCTCGCAAGAGGGACATCCCAAAGTTTTTGTTGATGACGTTCCTTTGGAATGTCTTCTCTAGGACAGAGACCTTGCCAAAATTCCTCCGCCTCTCTCACCTCAGAAAGCTGATGAGGATGTTCGAAGATTTTTCCGGCTAAAACGGAAGTGCTATGCAGAGAGGAGAGAAAAGCGGGGAGGGCAACACTAGAAATTTGGCGAATGCCGATCCCACCAAAACGAATAGGAAGCGAAGCCTGAGGCCAAGAATTATTATCGAAACGTAAATTTAAATTTTTTTCTAAACTGTTTTTAAGAGTGATGTCGAAATGTTTTAAATAATCAGTTTTTTTCCAAATAGGACTAGCGCGTAGGAAGTATGTAAACTTAGGCACAAAAAGACACGATTTCAGTATAGTGTAAGCAATGTGAGAATTTAGGTGTTCCAATTTGGGGGCTGAAAGGGTGAAATCATTCAATTTTTTATCAAGAAAAGGTTCGATGCTTGGGTCAAGAAGAGGAGCACCCAAAAGGCAAAGCGATTCAGAATTCAGAATTTTAATGTTAGGAGCAAGGGAATTAAATTTATCAAAGATATTCTGACGAGAACCAGACGAAACGTGATCATTAATAAAAAGCTCACATTTTGAAAGGTTCAGTTCTAAGCCTAATTTCTTAAATCCTTCTATAATCAGGACTAGGTCCTGGAAAACAACATCCGCTTTGCCTCCAAAGGAGCCGTCATCCAGATCACAGATGAATAATATATGTATCTAGATACCTTAGATTATGTATCCTGTAGATTTGACACATATTTATAATTGACAAGTTAGAAAGTGATAGCTGTATACAAAAGTGCTTAAGAGTGAGAGAGACGCACATACTGTTTTTTGTCCTTATCACCGTTCATAGGTAATTTCGGCCTGCCACAATTTAAAAATAATGGCACACACTTGACGTCTATGCGAAAAATACAATAAAATTGCAAATTTAAAATAAATTTTGTGCAAGTGAAGTGTTTTGTGGATTACGGAGTGATTGTTTTACTTACTCAACATGGTAAATTGTTGTGTGCTTGGATGTAAAAGCCGTACTGAGCGTAAATATGAAAACATAACATTTCACACGTAAGTAAGCCTCATTTATATTGTTCCTATATGTTTTACCTGCATCGAAGTGCATTAATCTTAAATCCTATAAAAGAACATACATAATAGTGGTAAAAAGTAGTGAATTATCAATCGAATTGTAAAATATTTTTGTATTATTACCTGACCAAATATAAAAGGTCGTCTATGGCTCAACTCTGTGGGTTATGGCTATTACGGTAGCCATTTTGTTAGTATTTTAAATTTTGCTGGGTTATCGTTACCTTTAGGGATACCACAATACAAAGGGTAAAAGTTCTCGATTTAAGGGTAATTTACAATCGACTAATTTTAAAAATCGTATATGTATTTTAATTGCTGGATGAACATTTCATGCGTTGTAGTGATAATTATTATTTGAACTAATTATGATTTGTGTTCATTTATATAGATTTCCAAAAGACGAGACGGTACTCAAGGTTTGGATTGCAGCGACTGGACGGCAAAACTGGCAGTCTACCAAGCACACTCGCATGTGTTCTATCCATTTTAAAACCGAATGCTTTCAGAAAAAGCAACGGATAACTTATTTGGCAAATATTTGAATGTACGCAACAAATTTATGTTGCGTATTTATGTTATTATTTAATAAACTTACATCATTTAACGGCCCATAAAAATTATTTGTTGACTATTTTATTTAAACTTTATTGCTCTGTAAGTTGTATAATTGGCGGACTTATTCTGTTCTATGACGTTAAAAATCCTATTTCCTTCTTAAACATTTTTTTTGTACATTTTTTTGTACACAATTTTTTTTTATCCCTATGTTAATATTTTTTTGTACAAATAAATAAAGATTTTGACTGTAAAATTAAGTATTTATTGTAATTAAGGTTACTAGTGTATTTATATGGGTGGGGAGTAAATTTCTATGAACATGGCCACCCCAAAATACGTAAGTACTTTATATCTGTCTCATACGGGTGAACGCGGCTGTCAAGTCTATAATATACTTCGTCTAAGCTAGATACAGATCGGACACTCAAGAGGGCGCCTGTAGCCAATAGGAAAAAATGCCCCACCTCAGTTTAAAAAAGCAACTGTCATTTGATAGTGTTGTACAGAGTGGATTTCACACCTTTCTTCAATGTCGATAAACTAGTGATGTATCGCAGTCGATAGATTCGTATTGATGTCTATGATAATACTTTTATGTTGCCTATTTTTGTCAATTAAAAAACGTTGTGAGTTTACACATAATTTATTGAACAAACAAGAAAATATAACAAATATTAAAAAATACTTGATAATATGAACAAAATAGACATGCTATCTTAACAAATTATTTGCTACATAATAAACTTAACTTTCTCTTTAAAAAAAATATAATTTGGTAAATAACCCCTTTTCCATACTTCCATAATGATATTTACATATGTAGAGAGAATTGTCGCGGTGTATTATGAATCACAATTGCTTAGACTACTACAAGGAAATCAAAAAATATAACAAAGGAATGGATAAAGATTAAAGTTATAAATGCCATGTACAATTTTGTTGAAATCTTGATGTAGGTAGTATAAATATTAGCTTAATATCTTCCTAACTTAGTATTTACCTAAAGTCAGTTTTTCAGTGCTTGGCTAGTATTGTACACAATATTGACAATATGTTTTAACAAAATGATTAATTATAAAATAAAATAAATACAAAATCACAACAAACATATATTTTTCATCTTTGAACATCTAGATCTTTTAAAATCAAATAGTTAATTATAATTTATTTTAATCAATTAAATTTCCTGATATTACTTAAATTTTAGTCATAAAAATATGGTTTACAATATTCAAAAAGCAAAGAAAAACTGGCTTTATACAATTTTGACAATCTAATTATTAAAGCAATTGAACTCCTCTCCTTTATACATATACGAGGCAAACTATGGGGCGGATTTACTACTGGAGTTTATGCGATAAGAGAAAAAACATGGGATTTGAACCTTGACATTAATTTTTATGTAATTAAATCACAATAAAACAACACTTCAATATCAATATAGACATAAAGTCTTATTTTCTTGTGACTATGATATAATTAATAAATTATGTCAGAAAAAGGTACACAACACTCAAATACCACACAGGTTCTCTTTCCCTAGGAGCAAAAAGTTAAAATGTAAGCACTTTGAATAATCAGTAATTAATTCCCCTTCCTCACATTGTATGCCAGTACACGTAAACCTACACATTGAAGTAGATGGCACGTACCAGGAGCTGGCATGCAAGTGTGCCAGCTACAGGCATGTGGATATAATAATAATTATTTACAGACACAAAATGTTATAATGATGTTACAAACAAAAACTTTGGCTTCCCTCTCCTAATGTCAAACGATAGCATTATGTAAAAGGTTTAAGTATTACACTTCAGAAACACAAACCGTACCATTAACTGAACTGAAACCAGCAGGGGAGAAGAAACGCCAGTACAGTAGCCTTTCTTCACTGGTATACAAAACCTGAACATGCTTCCTTCCAACGCTTCCTTTGTATCGAGACTGGCCAACTCAAACACAAAGTGGCTTCTGCTTGAAGAGTGAAGACATACAAATTGTACTGGTGTTACACCTGACAAATTGAAGAGCTTGTGGAATCAGACAAATTTTCTAAGCGTTCCCAAGAGTATCGTTATGATCGTTCAAAAGCACTCCTACTCACTTTGATTAAAGTAAAATAGCGGAAGATACGGCATGTCATACTAATTGTCAGCTAAAAAATGGCACTACTCACTACTACATACAAGATACCCACACAGCTGTGTAACTTTACGCTACTGACGACAGAGACAAACCCATTTCTTACGACGGTAGTGCGAGCGAAAATAAACGCGCGCTTTGAGATGTCTCTTGTCACGTTGACGTCTCCTTGCAATAAGAATCAAGAAGCGTCAGCAGACAAATCGGATGGAAATTGTGTTCCATGTTTTTTTGTGAAAACTAATAAATTACTTGTTATTATTACTTTACTATTTTGAAATGTCGAGTGATGTTTGGCGTGAGTAGGGTTACCAAAAATAAAACAAAATATAGGTTTATTTTTAAATATTTATTGTTACAACATGATTTTTCCAATTAATGATTTCCAAGTTTAATTTATTTTGTAATGAATAACTACTTGGCCCGCTGCAGTTGACATGATGAATAGATGGCGCTGATGTCACGCAACGATGTATCCGTAAGAGACCTGCAATTATACAGATTAGGTGCGTATTTAAAAAAAGCTTCACGTTAATACAGTCATTTTTGTAACAAACTTGAGTACATAACTATTTTATTGTTTACATTATTGAAGTTGAATACTATTTTACAAAAAATAATCAAGAAGCAACAATCAATATCAGGTAAAAGTTAAATTATATAAATTTATTATGATCGACATTTTATGCTAACGGTACCGCGTAGACAAATCTCAGCAAGCAGCATTTGTTGCGTTATGTGTCATCAATCATCATCATACCTAACTGGTCGCACATCAATGAATCGTATATTTCTATCTCGCCCTGAAAAATGGCTGTCAAAAAAAGACTGCGTTTACAAATAAATTTAGAAATTAAAGTTTTCGTGTACTTACGAGTGAAATGTGATTCCATGCGATTAGTTTTTCCTTTTAGAATGGTTTGGGCAACGTATGAAAGCACACGAAGGCATTTTGGTTACGTTTAACCCGAAAAAATAATATTTTTCTCCTCACGTCACACGTCTTACGTATGTCATCCGCGCACGCAATCCCGATTGTAACTGGACGCAATTAGGCGACGGGGGCCTGATTTTAGCGGTCCACGTTTGAGTGGCGCGTCACCTATCTTCCGCTATTTTACTTTAATCAAAGCCTACTCAGTACAATAACTTGAGTCAGTCAAATTTTGCGGAGCCTTATATAGGCGGGAACACATTCAACTAAAAAGTAAAACTGTTTGGAATTCATTTACTTATTGGAAAAGATCGATCGTTGCGATGAGGAAAAATTGAAAGTTTTTCAAAGAAAAATCCGATAAAATTTCTGACACTTCTGTCAGTCAAAGACAAGAAAGATGGTTTCACCCATGCCACTCTTTTTTATGGTTCCTTCGACAAGTGTGTTTTCTACGCCTACAAATTTTGGGATATTTGTAATTGAAAACAATAAAATAGGATGGGGCACGAATTCTCTAAGGAGAGATTTGGCAGTATGAGCTGTCTACGGCCTGATCCAGATACCAGGCATTAAATTTTGAATTTAAAGATGAAATGACAGGATGGATGCCTAAACTAAAAAGAGCAGGACCTAAGGGGTCGCCTTGCTGAACGCCGACTGCAGAAACAATCGAATGTTCATTGTAAAGTAATTTTGATGGATTATTGTAACATTGAAAAACAAAAGGATAAATCTGAGGTATGTGAGTCTGAACTTCATGCAGCAAGGCAGACCTGTCAAGAGAATTGAAAGCATTCTTCACATCCACTTTCAAAAAAACTTCAGATTCGTCACAGGCATAGAAAGTAGTATAGTATAGAATGACAAACGCGGATTTTCAGCGTAACCAAAAAGTTACTTTACATGTGTGCGTTCAATAGTGATGTGTATCTTATGGTGGTCCAAGTTTTATCGACGAGGTTACGATAAATCATGTAAATTGAAACAAAAATAATTAAATTAATGCACTTTTACTTACATAATATACTTTTTATTTGATAAACAAGACAACCTCATTTTTGTTAAATTACGTATTTATTTATTTATGTATGAAGACTTGCTAGAAGCACTTATACACGTTCCAACATAGACCTTACCAAAGCACAGCTTCGGGCAAGTTGTGTGGGCCAGTGCTGAGAAGAAGCTGTGCAAGAATTACGGTTACCTAAAAAAATCAGTCAAAAAATTTATCGATACTGATGACGTCATCATTTAGTCAAGCCCTAGTGTAAAGAAACGGTTTCTTATTTTACTGAAAATATCTGAATTAATCTATTGGAAACTTTGATATATGGCTGCAAATCACAAAGGAAGTCCTAAATTTACTGTACAATTTGGCATCGGAGTCGATTTCACTCACAAATTTTATAAAATTTGGAATTAAAATTTTTATCAATGATTCATATTTACTGGTGGAAAGTATGATTTTCGGGATTGTATCCTCGGCGCACTTCACAGTCGCTGAAAGCACAAGTCATTTCATCTGAAATTGTTATACAAAACTTAAATTATAATTATATCCATTCATAATTTTTCAAAAATTCCAACGACGGAAACTTGACGTATCCACTAAATCCATTATTTCTTAGAAAACGGTATCGCTGTCATATGGTCTTTCGCTGTCAAATCCTATAGAATTTCACTAAGTAGCACGCTCTTTTTAAAGCGAAGATTTTTTCTTTCTCTATGGTCACAGGAGAGGAAATTGCGAGCGGAGTGAACCACGGCTTCGCAACCTCCCTTACTGCCGAAACCAAGTTGAATGGGTTGAAAAAACTCTTTCAAAGGAGAAAAAAGATCACGACATGCTAATTTGCCATAGACAATATTAGTTCTTTAATCTGAAAAAATTTCTTCCGTGGATATAAGATAATTTAGCCATTGAATGAATGATAATAAACCGAATATTTGTTCAATAATTTAGTTTACAGCATAGAGAAAGAAAAAATCTTCGCTTTAAAAAGAGCGTGCTAGTTAGTAAAATTCTATAGGATTTGACAGCGAAAGACCTTATGACAGCGAGACCGTTTTCTAAGTAGGGATGCAACATCGTTCATAAAAAACATCGATACTGAAACATCGATATTTTTTAAAGTGCAACATCGATGTTGAAAACATCGATGTTTTAGGACGATACATCGATGTTTTTTCGATGTTTTCTTTAATTACTAGCAGGGTCAGCAAATACAGCCTTGAAATACAGAGAAAAGGCTTTTTTTTATAAAAATATTGATAACCTACTAAGATTTATCTTTGGTAATCATGATTAGTGACAATGTCGAACAATAGTTAAAGAAAAAATATAAAAGTTATAGATGTATGAAGTAATAATTACTTAGTTACTTTAAACGAGTCATCTATAACGTATTAGGATATAAACAGTAGTAGAACGACAAATTAAACAAATATCAGAAAGACAAAGATAATCAAATTTATTATGAATTAAAGTTGAAATAAGTTGGTGCGTTTCTCGAATTCTCTGTTTTATTCTATTCTCTGTTTTTGTTAGTATCGTTTTGTTAAGTAAATTAGTTTGTGATTTGGTGTTGTTTTTTTTGTAATAAATATGAGTGCGCCCAAGAAACTCTATTATGAATACATTCTATGGAGAATCGTTATTGGTAGAAACGTATATAAACATATGGCTAGGTATGCATGTAAATAGTATAGATTTTATTCACGCGCACAAACTCCAGTTGGCAGCACTTTACATGCAAGTTTAACCATAGAGTTGCCACTCTTTTCCTCTATAGTAACTATACTCTTTGCGCAAAATACAAAAAGATGGCGCTGCAATCAAAGAACTTTCATGAAACATCGTTCATGAAACATCGATGTTAATGAACGATGTATCGATGTTTTCTTGTAGTTCAACATCGATGTAAAACATCGATGTTTATGAACGATACATCGATGTTTTAAAACATCGATGTATCGTTTGCATCCCTATTTCTAAGAAATAATGGATTTAGTGGAAACGTCAAGCTTCCGTCGCTGGAATTTTTGAAAAATTATGAATGGATAAAGTTATAATTTAAGTTTTGTATACCAATTTCAGATGAAATGGCTTGTGCTGTAATCAGTCAGGTATCAAACGAATGCCGAGAGTCGCATAACAATGGAATTTTAATTGTGTCTCGTTCATAGAGAAAGAAAAAAATCTTCGCTTTATAAAGAGCGAGCTACTTAGTGAAATTCTATAGGATTTGACAGCGAAAGACCTTATGACAGCGAGGCCGTTTTCTAAGAAATAATGGATTTAGTGGATACGTCAAGTTTCCGTCGCTGGAATTTTTGAAAAATTATGAATGGATATAAATATAATTTAAGTATTGTATAACAATTTCAGATGAAATGACTTGTGCTTTCAGCAACTGTGAAGTGCGCCGAGGATACAATCCCGAAAATCATACTTTCCACCAGTAAATATGAATTATTGATAAAAATTTTAATTCCAAATTTTATAAAATTTGTGAGTGAAATCGACTCTGATGCCAAATTGTACAGTAAATTTAGGACTTCCTTTGTGATTTGCAGCCATATATCAAAGTTTCCAATAGAATAATTCAGGTATTTTCAGTAAAATAAGAAACCGTTTCTTTACACTAGGCCTTGACTAAATGATGACGTCATCAGTATCGATAATTTTTTTTAATGATTTTTTTAGGTAACCGTAATTCTGCACAGCTTCTTCTCAGCACTGGCCCACACAACTGTCCCGAAGCTGTGCTGGGGTAAGGTCTATGTTGGAACGTGTATAAGTGCTTCTAGCAAGTCTTCATACATAAATAAATAAATATGTAATTTAACAAAAAAGAGGTTGTCTTGTTTATCAAATAAAAAGTATTATGTTATTAAAAGTGCATTAATTTAATTATTTTTGTTTCAATTTACATGATTTATCGTAACCTCGTCGATAAAACTTGGACCACCATAAGATACACATCACTATTGAACGCACACATGTAAAGTAACTTTTTGGTTACGCTGAAAATCCGCGTTTGTCATTCTATACTATACTACTTTCTATGGTCTCGTTCACACTTACTTGACGAGTTAAGCAACTGTGAAGTGCGCCGAGGATACAATCCCGACAAACCGAAAAACATACTTTTCACCCTTTTTCACCAGTAAATATGAATCATTGATAAAATTTTTAATTCCAAATTTTACAAAATTTGTGAGTGAAATTGACTCCGATGCCAAATTGTACAGTAAATTTAGGATTTTCTTTGTGATTTGCAGCCATATAACAATGTTTCCAATATAATAATACAGATATTTTCAGTAAAATAAGAAACCGTTTCTTTACACTAGGGCTTGACTAAATGATGACGTCATCAGTATCGATAAATTTTTTGACAGATTTTTTAGGTAACCGTTATTCTTGCACAGCTTCTTCTCAGCAGTGGCCCACACAACTGTCCCGAAGCTGTGCTGTGGTAAGGTCTATGTTAGAACGTGTATAAGTGCTTCTAGCAAGACTTCCTTCATACATAAATAAAGAAATTTGTATTTAAAAAAAATAAGTGGTCTTGTTTATCAAATACAAAGTATTATGTTATTAAAAGTGCATTAATTTATTTTTATTTATATTATTGTTTCAATTTACATGATTTATCCTAACCTTGTCGATAAAACTTGGACCACCATAAGATACACATCACTATTGAACGCACACATGCACACAGACTTTTTGGTTTCGCTGAAAATCCGCCTTTGTCATTCTATACTATACTACATTCTATGGTTTACAGATTTCAGTTCCTATTTATCTCATCACTAGACTGTCAGCTGCACAGATTAGTAAGAGTATGTCTAAAGCAGCTGTCTAAGTCAGCTGGTTGGGTTGGTTGACAAAATGTCAGTCAAAGACTGTCTGTCTGTCAGTCAATCAACGAGAAAAAATAGAAAATTCGAATTCGATAAAAATAAGGCTACTAAAAATATTATTTTACAATAAATTACTACATTACAAAAATGAACAACTTATTTAGAAGAAACTTTCTGCCTATGTATAACAACGCAATTAAATTAACATATCGCCCGTTCGCTGATGCTGCAACGAAAGACAAAATTGACCAAATTGTGAAAAATAACAAAGTTGTAGTTTTTATGAAAGGAGTTCCTGATGCTCCTAGATGTGGATTTAGTAACGCTGTTGTACAGATCATGAGAATGCATGCAGTGCCTTATGAAAGTCAAGACGTGCTTGCCGACGAAGATATTAGACAAGGTTAGCTTTAACTTTTACAGTAACAATATCTTTCAGTAGATTAGTTTGATCACAACCTTACATATAAGTCTTAGAGCGCCTAAATAGCTTTCGCCCATTATTATCTACTTCATAGAGAAAATGTCACTTTGATTATGGTGATATAACTGTGTATTCCATTGTTTGCTTGGTCAGCATGAGTAGGTTGAAACCTAATGTATTATCTCTAGGATTTAGAATTCTGGGAAAAAAGAAAAACTGCAGAGTTTTAGTGAAATATAACGGAACATATTATATTTCAAATATACTTAATAACTTGGAAGGCAGAATGTCTGGATCCTATCACATGAATTTATCTACTCATTAATAGTAAGTAATGGGGGGTAATTACTACTCTTTCAGGAATAAAAGACTACTCAAACTGGCCCACAATTCCTCAAGTTTTTATAAACGGAGAGTTTGTCGGTGGATGCGATATCATGCTGCAGATGCATCAGTCTGGAGAACTTGTTGAGGAGCTGAAGAAAGTTGGCATCAAGAGCGCATTGCTCACTGCAGCGGAACCAAAGAGTGAGGAGAAGAAATAGTGACTCGAATTCTCAACTCCAAAGATATTCCGGGTAAGGTTTAAGATGTACAGTTTAAAGGCAGGATTTCACTGTCAATCGTGTGCTAGCACATTATGTTAAAAGTAAAATTATTTCAAAAAGTAGTTGAAATTATTAAACAAATCCAATGGAATTAAATTTTAAAATTAAGTGATGAGATAAGCTTAAAACAGTACAAACTGATTACAATTCATGACTATTCAATTTATTTTCTAGCCATACATTGTTTGCATGCATTTGAATTTATGTTTCACAGTTTTCTTTATCAAAGTTGATGAAATGAAGATTCTACGTATTGCACAACAAGAATGGAAACTAGACAAATATGATTATGCTACCGTTAATTATATTGTACCGTGAGTAGTAATTTTTAAACACTAGGTGTTGTTTGTTATGTTTAAATAGTTAAATAAATAATTATTTAAATGAATACACATTATTTTGTTTAAGAGCTCTTTATTAAATTAGCTGTACATTCGAGTTAGTATACTTTTGGGCACATAATCCATTCTTATTCTACGCACCACTTCCTTCATCATAATATAATTGGTTGGATTAACAACGCAGTCATTATTAAAAGACAAAATATGGCAGATCATTTATTTTGAGTACTCCTTCCAAAATACTCACAAAAACGATAAATCATATAAAAATGATAAATAAATAGATGCAGGCAAGCTATGGCAATCTATGTGATATAAATAATTTGTGTGGCACTTCCCTGCAACATTTATAAATTTTGATAATGCTCCTACCATCAAAGTACTTTAAATTACTAATGGCAGTAAGTAAAAAAATTGAACTTTTATAAATAAAAATGTTTGCTTACAAATAAAAAAATATAACAAAAACATTCTCACAATGTGTATGAGTCTTAATTTGGTGTCACACATTAGTCAAGCCTAACATTAGCACCATTTTACCTTACAAATAAGTTTTGTGACTTCTCTGAGAATTCCATATAAAAGTTAAAAATACCTAATGCTAAATAATGTATAAATAGAGAGATGTAAACATATAAAATGATTTCTCTGATTTGAGCCAAAAGGTTACTAGACATTAGGGAGAAGAGTTCCATGGTATGAAAGTTAATGGCATTTTTGGTTTGAACATTGCACATGTGTATTTAATATAGAACTGTTTTAAAGAGACTAATTATATTTATTAAACATTACAAAAACTATTTGCGTTACATTGACGATTTAGGGCGTTCAGTCAATATAAGGGAAATAATGTTTGTGCTTTGTTACGTCAGTACCGCATACGTCTCGAGCCGAGGTAGTGGTGGGCCCCAGGTCCCGGTGCTTCGTACTCTCCCCGCTTCTGGTGACGATGTCCGATGATGTGACTCCTACGACCTGAATCTAAGTAAAGCATCCTTGAGAATAAAGTTGACGCACAGATAGTATAATTGGATGGAATTCAGGCAGCGGCCCAACTGAGAACTGGAGCGTTGCCAATATTTTTCTTGCCGTCAAAAATGTTCACAGATCTAAAATAATAGTACAATGACCGTTTTATGATCATTAATTGTACATAATGAGCTGCTACGTTTTATAACGCAAAACTAGTATCATTTTTTAAATTCACATTCAATCACATCTTGTAATGACTGTTTGATTGTCACTCAAAGGTACTGTAGGTGTGTTAGTTACCTAAAGGTCGGTCTCGCCATAGAGGGCGGTAGAGAAGGCCATGTAGTCGAGGGCGCCGGGCGGCGCGCCGGGCCCGCGGTAGGGCGGCATGCGCGCCACGCAGTACTCCGCCTGGTCGGGTGGCAACTCGCGTCTGAGCTCTTCTGCGGTGATGAATGGCTGTGGACGAATGAGATAAGTTAGCTGTCTGGAAAATGTCAGGATGAGATAGGGCAGGTTGCGTCCGATCCAAATAGGGCTCTCTCTTTAATTAATGAGTTCTCAAGAAATAGCCTAGTGCTTATCTTTCATAGGCTTTTATGGGACTTAAAGAAGATTTATGGACGTACTTTGTAAACCAATGTGTCTTACCTTGTCACCAGCTAAGATCCTAAAGCTGTCGATGACCTGCTCAGCAGTATCTGTGTCTGTTGATTCCCTAGTCATGAAGTCCAAGAATGCGTCAAATGATACGTAGCCTGTAAAAGAAATGAGACGATTACGTTTAAAAATAATCTAATGTACTACACATTTTTAAAGCGAGTTGGCAAGTATCTACATTGATTTAAGTAAAGCCTTTGACATAGTTAATTAGTTACAAGCTGCTTTGTTATAAACTCAGTGCATATGGTGATCATGGTATAAAGGTGGATATGTTCATTTTAAAATCAAAGAAGTCAACTTGTGCAAAAAGGCGTTATTTCTCAAAACTAATGGCTAACAGTCTCCTTAGGAGTCCCTCAAGGTTTATACAATGGCCCACTATTATTATTATACTACTACTAATATCTATATTCTCTATGAATTAAATGACCTTATCGATTAATGCAAAAATCTGTTTTACTTTAAGCTTAAAAATAAAACCATATGCCACAACAAAGTGGAAGACTGTTTTTAGGGTACCGTAGCCGAATGGCAAAAAACGGAACCCTTATAGTTTCGTCTGTCTGTCTGTCTGTCTGTCCGTCCGTCCGTATGTCACAGCCACTTTATTCTGAAACTATAAGCATCACATAGCTGAAACTTGGTAGGTAGGTGTATTTTGTTTACCGCTTTCCGATTCAGATACAAAAAGTAAGAAAAAATAATATTTAAGGGGGGGCGGCTCCCATACATGAAACTAAAACCTAAAAATTTTTTTTTACTCAAACCTATGCGTGTGGGGTGTCTATGGATAGGTCTTTTAAAATGATGTTGAGGTTTCTAAAACCATTTTTTCTAAAAGTGTAAGGTTTGAGATATAGACGCTTCCAAAGTGGTTAAATGGGCGTCCCCCCCATCTAACTTTTGAACTAAGAAAGTGAAAATTTTGAAAAAAATATATAATGTAGATCTCAACAAAAACTTATAGAGATAGAGATATTGCACATTTTTATCAACCGCAAATATAACTTTGTCTTTTATACAAACACTATTAAAAACAAAGTTATTTTTGCTGTCGCAATATATTGTGATGTTTTCGTTAAGTGAAAGTAAGTGGATCCTGAATTCAGTTAAGGGTGGCACGGAACCCTCAGTGCGCGGGTCCGACACGCACTTAACCGGTTTTTTTGTTACTAAATGGATACACATATTTTACTGACCTGTGTTGTTGGGATCTACAACGGCGAGGATGCGTTGGAAGTCGAGCTCTCCTTGCCTGTCCTTGCCGATGCTGTAGCCGACGGACACCAAGCACGACTTTAGCTCTTCAGGTGCTAGGCGGCCTGAAAGATGTACATTATTCACATTTATATTCTGTAAATCAAGATAAATAATGATGATTTTTCTTCAAAAACATCTGTGGTGTTTTGCTATCGATTGAATACTATTTTGGAATACTAAAACTTGACTCCTTGAAAAACCCTTTGTGGGTTGTGATGGTCTATGCTTCTTCACAGTGATATCCTTATTTATATTAACGGTCCTGTTTCGAAATGTTATATAAAGTTCTGGTTATTGAAGTTCTGGTTATTGATATCTGACGTCGTGTGTTCGGCTATCTAAATGTGCCAGCTCTAACTTACCAGTTCGGTTCTTGTCGAAGTGGTTGAACGATGCGCGGAACTCCGTGAGTTGTTCCTGCGTGATGCCCTTGGAGTCGCGCGTGAGGATCTGGTTCTCGACCTCGTTGATGGTGCGGTTGATGGATGTCAGCAGCTGTTCCCAGCCCACGCGGAGTGTCTCCATTGTGTATTGTGAATACCTGGAAGGGTTGTCGTTTTATTTTCCGAAATAGAATCCTGCTGTTTGTCTTTCAATTATTCGAATTAATATCAGTATTTCATGATCAAATGAAAGTTATATTTCTTTAACTTCATTACCGCTCAAATTGTTGTTGCCAAAATAAATAATACTCGTATGTTACAAGTTTCAGTTAGGAGTCGTAACTCTTTATTGGCTTAAGGTTAAGCTGTATTTATTTAACAGTGCTAGAGTAGCGTTTTATTTATTTAATTAGTTGACCACTGCTGTTTAAAAGGATAACTCTTGCAATATCATTATCGCAATTACTACTGCTTTGAATACGATCGCAATTGTTAATGTCTACTGCTATTTAAAGTGATAACTGACCTGTTCTCGAAGATCATGCCCTCTTGGACAGCCTGGTGGATGCGTTCGAGTTCCTCGATATGTGGTTTGTAAGCGTATACGCCGGCTTCGTACTCCTTGAGTCTGTGCAGTTGGTCTTCCAGAGAGCCCTGAAATAAATATTCGATTTAACACTTGAGATGTTTTTACAGTATTAGGTACTAGTTTCCGTGTTACCAAATAGTGGTTTATTACAAAGAAACCTACTTCTTGGTTGGTAGTTATCTATTTCTCTTACACAATTTTTTGCTAATTTCTTATATGTGATGTGGTACGTATATGACACTTAAAATACTGCAGGATATTGTTTATTTAATAAGTTAATTAGTCATTAGGATGGGTTTATGAGTTATTTATTATACGCTGAATGAGTGAAAGCACAATAGTGTGTTTTGGATTTTACAGGGTTTTTTGAATGCCTTATACTATACAACTATGATGATCTTCTATTATTATCATTAATGAGTAATGTGGTATGAAATGTTTTGTATCATTGGCAATAAGTCTTGTTGGGCAAGATACATATCTGATATAGATATTATTATTACCTGCAAGCCCATTCCGATGGCAGTAACAGCGTCCATCTGCCTCTCGATCCAGGGCCCGACCGCGTTGGCCTTCTCGGCGAACTGGCGACGGAGCGTCTCGTTGTTCTGCTGCTTGCGGAGCTCCGCGGCCAGCGTGCCGTCGCGCTGCGGGACCAGCTGCCTCACGTCTGACCACTTGCGGTTCAGTTCCTGGTGGGGAAAGCGGGTAGTTCAGTTTTAGGTCAGTTGTTTTATTTTGTTAAACTTTCACGGTTATTAAATTAATTTTTTTGAGGTTTCGGCAGCATTCTATTATCAAATCATTCTTGTGGTAGATAAGAAGTTAGCTTACCATAGCTTATGATTTAAAGTAACTTTAAATTGAAGGACTTAAACTAAAAAATTGATACTAGTTGATGTGCACAAAGCATCTGATATTGTTTGTTACAAAATATTACTTAAATTGAAGTGGTTTGCAGCTAAATCGGAATCATTTCGTTTAATAATGTTAGCTCGGAATCTCTTATTCTCGTTAAATAAATGGAATCTTGAGAAATAAATACTGGGACTATACATAAAAAAGAGTACTGCAAGGAGCTACTCTCGGTCCATTATTGTATTTGCTTATAACACTTACATGGGCGGTGAGTGTGGTGTACGGGTTCTCCAGACCACCAGGGATCTGGTGCTGTTTCACGATGGACTCCACTTGGTGTACCAGGTTCACTATTGCCTGTAGTAAAGATATTTTTGTAAGAATTTTATCGAAAGTTACCGAAAATTATTTCATAAAGATTATTGTTATTATTTTGATGTATTTACCTGGTATTCCTTGTCGGCCTCGCCAAGGGTGGCCTTGAAGCGAGCGTGCGCGTCCATGAGACCCGAGATCTCTTCGATGGTGTGCACGATGAACATGTCCACGAGGTCCTCGCGGGTTCCATCCAACCTACAAATTAAAAGCGTTCTTTGAAAAAAGAAAAATCAAAATAGGTTCTCGATAGCTTTTAGCTTGTAAATCTGTTTTGGGACAAAGCTTACTACAATATAATAGTGTTGGGTCTTACAAACGGTTCAAGACTCTACGAAAAATGTAGTATAGATGTGACTACAAAATATGTAGATATGAGCTCGATACAGAGGTACAGTGAGAGAGAGTGTTGTGTGTAAGAGACAAAAAAGAGAGACCAAAGATACAGTTTGCATTCGCTGTCACTCAACAGCACGGAAGGATACGCGAGCGCGACGTGTCGATTGATAGTAATCCATCCGTTTGTTTCTTTTGTGACACTATCGCTATGTAGGTAGTAGAATACCCACTATGACGTAGTAGAATACCCACTTAAATAAATAAAGATAAAAAAACACTGCGACATAGTAGTGTAGAGTATTCACTGTGACGTAGTAGAGTACCCACTGTGACGTAGTAGAGTAATCCACTGTGACGTAGTAGAGTATCCACTATGACGTAGTAGAGTACCTACCCTGACCGTGTCACTAGTGTCGTAGTAGAGTACCCACCAGTTGTTGAAGGGCGCGGCGCGCTTGGCGAACTCGAGGTGCAGCAGGTCGATCTGCTCGAGCACGCGCTCGGCGTCGTCCAGCGCCAGGCGGCGGCGCTGCGTGAGCGCGCCCAGGCGGTCCCACTGCCCGCAGATGCGCTGGCAGCGCGCGTTCACGCTCGCCACCTCGTGGTACTCCAGCGTGCTGGGAACGAACGGAGATTACTGAAATACGCTACTTGACCAAATTTTAAAAACTAGATAATGCTTTACATTAGTAAATATATTCAAACCTTGATATTTTTATAAATATTCAACATTTTCATGATTAAATTATGATTTGAAAAATTCAATTTGAATGGGCCTCAAAGGCGCTCGAACTTTCATGGCGTCCTAAATGATGTCACTGCTTTAGTCGAAAGTCTTCTTGACAGAAAAATACTATGAGAAGTTGTTTATGACAGCAAAATAAGCCCGCCATCGTGAAAGGCGTGACGTCACATCTGATAGGCGTTTAAGGTCACGTGACCAAATTTGTGTTTTAGACAGAATTAATTATTGTAATCAGTCAGGTATCAAACGAATGCCGAGAGTCGCATAACAATGGAATTTTTATTGTGTCTCGTTTACACATACTTGACGAGTTAAATATATAATAATCCTAATTTAAATTCATAATTTCGTTTTTGGATATCTCCATAACATAAATTATTGACTACAAACTACCAACATTCTGATTTCTTCTTAGTGGAAACCAACCTATTTTCGTCGTTGTGACCGAAGACTGGCACATACCTACTTCATTACATTTTACAAGGGTGTTACGGAGCTCTTTGGACCACCGGTGTATAAAATGCGTGCCTGTTTTGAATAACCGATCGGTGATAATATGAATGAGATTGAAACCTAGCACAAGGAACCGAAAATTTTTTGAAACATAAATCTTATAAACGAACAAATGCATATTGACGCCGTAGGCCGTAGGATCGAACTCAACGAACTAATATAAATACTGGCGTGTGCGCGATGAAACAGCACTCCTCAAAACCCATGGGTAGGTTAGGTTAGGATACCTATCTCCTGTCGCATCATTTGAACATATTGTTTCGTTCAGCTGATATCAAAATTCATATTTCATAGGACCAGGTGTATAACACTTACTTGAGCTCCTGAGCGATAGCCGCGATCTGTTCGACGCGGTCTTGGTGCGCGGCGAGGTCCGACTCGAAGGCCTCGTGCTTCTTCTTCAAAGCCTTGATGTCGTTCAGCTTGCACTGACGGAAGTCCTGTGATTGCAGCATTTCTTCCTTGCCTGGGTGAGAAAGAAGAGGATTAATATATGTTTGTTGGGTTGAGCGAATACCCAGGGCCTGAGCCAAGGGTGATAGCCCCGCCCTCATACATGGCACAGGACACCGACTGGTTTTTAGTAAGTTACTCAATAGGAGAGCCCCACATAACCCCTGATCTTCCCCGGGATCAGTGGGTATACGTAATGCATTTTCTAGTCATAAAAAAAGTCAAGTTAAGTTTGTAAAATGGGGTGAATATAAAAAGCCTCTTTGACTTTTCAAATAGTCGAGAATTTTTAGTCAAAAATACGAAACTGATTCGAACCAAAAAGATGCGTGAGATTAAGCTACTAAAACCAAAACAGCAGTGATCCGTATATTCGATACACAAGAAGTGTTTGCCACCAATAAAGTTTATTCAACCCATACGCTTTGTAATAGACGGACTAACACAAATTAACTTAGCGCTTAGAGGTTATTGTGAATTTGTGACACTAAATCACCATTGGCAGACATTCTATGATTCTTATTAACACCATGCACCGACTTATGTGTTTCCTAAATAGAAGACCAATGCTTTATTTAAAGCTTTTTAGTAAGCAAGTAAGCTTTTTAGGGCGGGTAAATTTTTATTGGGTAGAACGTGACCAACGTTTTATTCTATTAAGTTACTCAGTCGTTATGGCTAAGTAATGTATAAATAAAAAATCAAAAGACGATCGAGTTTAACCTACCTCTGGTCCAGTCTTCGTGGATGTCGGCTTTGTGCTTGAACTTCTGCGCCAGATATTCGAGACGCTCAAGGCGCATCATCTCGCTGAGCAGCCACTCCTCGAAGGCCTTCTCGGCGATCTCCAGACCCTTCCATGCGCCGGCGATGTCCTGGAAGATGTATTGTAGTTATTGGTTTTTGATGAAATACAGTCATATTTCGAACTTAGCCATTGAATTTCCAGGAAATGCAATATGCTGTTACAAAGCCTAGTGGCTTTAAAGCAATTCTTAAAATTTTGGAATTGTCTTAGATTGAAGTATAGCTTCAGTTAGGTTTACTTTCATCATCAGAAGTTATTGAATCTTCTGAATCTTTTGCGAGTTCGGATTGATAGGATCGGTACGGTACAGACAACATTAAAACTTGCTGAACACTTATGTTATAATCTATGTAACAGGTTTGTATGTTTGTAAGCGATCTCTTATAAGAATGGACGTATTTCACAAGGTACACAAAATTGCAGCAACTTACGATGCCGATCATTATAAAAAACGGTGGGTACTCACAGAAACCATCTTGCCTTCGGTGGGCATGTATGCGGGGCGGTTGCTCAGGCGCAGCTTGGTCTGCAGCGTGTTGAAGTTGGTCTCCAGCTTGGCCTTCTGCTCCACACGTGGTGGTTTGTGTTTACGCCTGGAAATAGTAGATGACGTTTTGATTTATCTTGTTTTTTTCCCGAATGAAAGTAAATAAAGTCCGTTTTCTTTGCTAGTCGAATAATTTTATTTATTGTAACTGTTGGTGTGTCCTTTTGATTTTGTTCGCTTAAAAGTACCTAGGTCTCAAGTTCTTTTCAGTTGTTAGTGGGTAGTCTTAAATCACTTTGTATTATGATTTTTCCAAGTAAAAAGAACATTAAAAGACGTCTTGTTTCTGGTTCACTTAGTACGTGTAACCAGATATCAGTCAGACATTTATACTTTCTAGCTCAACGTGTGTTTTGATGTTATTCTTAGGTACCTGTAAGTACGGTAGTCCTCCAGTTTCTTCTGGCAGCCGGCAAGAGAGTTGTCGGTCTGGCGGCTGTTCAGCCAGGGCATGGTGCGGCGGATCCAGTCCAGCAACTGTCACATAAGCGATATGTTTGGTATAAAACCACTATACAGGGTGACTTTGCAAGGGAGTGCCAAATTTTAGGAGGTGAATGAGACCATCAACCTTTTACTGGGACCTCGTTCAAAACCTTATTTTTTTTGCTTCTTCATACATTATCGTCAATGTAGCTGGCTGATTTTGTATTGCGCACCTGAAATTTTATTAAAAATTTCGACCATGACCTCATAGAAAATGTTGTTCATATTGATGATCTCATTTTTCTCCATAAATATAGCACCCTCTTGCAATGTCACCTTGTATAATAAACTATAAAATCACTATATGACTGGTATAAATAAAGACAATGATGATGATCAAAATTAATTGCATCTAATACTTACGTCGCTGGCAAGACGTTCGTACTCTTCCATGAGGCGTTCGTTCTCCTGGTTGACTTTGAGAACTTTGCAAATGCGGTTCGCGGCGGTTTCAGCCTGGGGAAACAAAATTTGTATCAGCATCGAATAGCTCTTGAGTTCTCTATAAAGAGCAGTGTTTTAGGAAAACTACTGATGTAAGCAAATGTTGTTATGTATAGGTTTACTTATCAAATTTTGAAACAAGGTGCTTTTCGTAAAGAGCAGCATTGCTTTCTGCAAAAATCACCTGCTTTTATCTAACGTGTGTGGATGCAACAAAACAGTCGTCTACGTAAAATAAATTCAAGATAGGACTATTAGCAAATAGCCAAAACATTCGCAATATAGGCAAAGGCGTATGTTAGTAAACAATACAGACCTTCTGCGCTCCAGAGAAGCAGTGGTAGTACGAAGAGACGTAGGTCATGACAGCCCGCTCGTCTGGCATCGCGGTGTTCTGAAGATCTGGCAGCCACACGCAAGCAACATCGGGTTAGTTCCATGCGATGTGTCGGTATATTATTCTTGGCGATGCTTGTGTTTTTTGAAACGATTCGATTTCGTAGACAACTACGGGTGTAAATTGAGTTATCGATAAAATCTCAACAACCATTTTAATGATTGACAGTGGAGTTTTTGAATAACTAACTTTCTCAATAACTAAATAATTAACTTTCTCAATAACTAAAGTGTAGTTATTAACTAAAGTGTAATTACTAATAAATCTTAAGAAATTTATCATTTAATGTAAATATAAAGTAGTTTCAATAACATCAATGCATGTTAATGACTTAATATTTTGGTAAAACAGTAGGATTAAAAGCAATGAAACGGCGCAATGGGTTGTTACAGAAAACACAAGCATTCCGAATAGCGACTTGACAATAATGAGGGAAGTTAATGACACAAAGCTTAAAATAACATTGATCGATTAAATTAGGTATTACAATCACATCGTTGGATTTGGTAGGGGTTTGTTTTCATTGGTACTGTAACGGTTGTAGCAATATCTTTCGATCATTTGTAAGATTGTTTCAAAATGATCGGAAGATGTTGCAGTAAATGTATTTTTGTGTTGGCTGGATACATTTGTTTCAAATTATATAAATTGTGTCAGCTCAGCTACGATCATAAAAAATAATAAATCGTTGTCGAGAACATCGCGCTGAAATACGCGGCATTGATCGTCGGAGCACATACCGATTAGAGTTGCGTCTTGAAAGAATTTGATTAATGCGACAGGCACATATCCAGCCAACGAAGCTCAAATCCATGCTATGAGTGGCACACAGAGGCCTGGCGTTAGGTCGGTCCGGCTATAGCGTGGCCATGTTTGTTTGGATACCTGTTGCGCGCCTTGGAAGGCGTGGTAGTAACACGACACATAGGTCATTATGGCGCGCTCGTCCGGCTTTGGTGTGTTTATAAGGTCTGTAATATTCATACATTTACTTCAAATACATGTCTTTTAACAGTTTTGCAACACATTCTGCACTTTTCGTAAAATTTGCTCAAATTTTAGTTCAATTTCGATAATTTGAGTCAATATTAGCTCGTTTGTACTAAAAATGCTCCTGAAACTTTTTTCTGAAAGTCTTGTTAAGACCATATTTCTTAATTTGTTGTTTGCAAATCAAAGAGTTTCTGTACTCACCATCAGGGTCCAACATACGGGGGATGTCAAGGTACTTCTCAGCAACGTCAAAGGCGGTGTTAAGGTTCTCTAGCGGGTTGTCCTTAGACAGCTTGCTGTAGTCGATCAGGTCAGGCCTGTGTCGGTGGATGAGGGCACAGAAGGCCAGACCATCCTTGAAGGACAGGTGGAAGTTTTGAACGTTGACGTTCTTGTACGGCGCTGTCTTACGCTGGCACCAGAGAAGCAGACCTTCCTGTAATGTTAAGTGATTGCTTATAGCATTTGCTGCTCAAACGCCTGTCTTTGCTACAGGTTATTAGAAAAAAATCGCAAAGTTTCATGATGTCTTACGACGTACGCAGACATTTTAGTGTTTGATTTCAAGATACAAACGTCGAAACAAGGTAAATACCATGTAAAATATGAATCAGAAGTCTGCATGCTAAAATTAGTGTATATTTGAATGCTCACAGATGTGTTAATGTTTATGTCTAACATCGTAGCCGTAGGTATTAAAATATCTGTAAAAAAACACATGGCCAAAATAACTGTACAAGTTTCTCTGCCATTTAACTGAGTAGATGCAAATCTAATCACTTTCTAATGACTCATGTGGTGCTGTAAATATTTTTGGTTCATTAATTCGATGGTGTGATGATTTTTGGTAAATTATGTTTAGTGAACGGTGGATTTTAAATGTGACTTTACCTTAGCGGTCATTTCTTCCACTGAGATGTCCTGGATGGCGAATCGCAGGATGATGGTCCAGATCATACCCAGGGTCATCTTCAGGTTGCCATCTACGATTTCTTCAGCACCGATCGACACCAGTTTTACTCCTGAAATTGTATACGACCGGATTATTTTTAAGGGTTTGGTGGCTTTATTACTCGATCGTTTTTCAATTTACAAAATAAATCATAGCTTTTACTTTGTTTTTACTTGTACCTTTATAACCTTCGAGGTTTAATGTATTCTGTTCTTATGTAGGCCATAACGATACAGTTGTTTTGAAATTCATTCCTATATTTAGTCTAGGGACTTTGTAATCAATAGCCGTGCTTATAGTCGAGTCTCTAGCTAGATTGTAGAGCAGTTTTTATTTATAAGGCAGGTATCGAATTCTTTATGACGTAAATTTTAACTGTTGTATATAGTTAGCATATATGAGCAAGTAGTAAATGTTTGGAATGCAAAGCAGTAAAATACAATCATGTGACAGACGTTACGCACCAATAATCTTTGTTGTTGGACTTGGGTTAGGTACAAGTATTTTCCTTTACGTATCAATAGTTATAAAAATTTTGGTTCTGCTCATCAACGTTGTTCGCAAATAATATAAGACATGAGCGACAAAATGAGGTCAATGTAAATATAGAGAAACTATTTCCAAAAGATTTGTTCTGATGCGGAAAGGTCTACATATCACAGTCCCATCCCAATAGGATTTAGAGAAAATCCTAGAAATGGACAAGGAAATCCTTTTATTAGGACCGAGGATAGTAATAGGTACGTCACGAAGATATTATTAACGTCTCAGGAAAAGTTATATAACAGTACATATAAAATCTCAATATTTTACATTAATTAGATTTTCATTATCAAATAAGGTGAGTATATTATCTGTCAAAAGATTATCAAAAGACATGATAAGAGACTTGTTGTACAAATCAAGTTTACCATTATCATCCTCAACAGCTGCTGAAACAACTTCGTTATCAAGTTCACGATTATTATCAAGAAAAACTGGATTCTATAGCTTAATGAAACCATACCTTTAGAAGCAATGAAGTCCAGTGCCTTGTTGACGTTAGCGATCTTGTGGAAGCGCATCTTGCCGCGGTCGGGCTTGGGTAGGGTCTCTCCAGAGATGACTTCGAGCAGCAGCATCAGCTTCAGCCCGTTCCTGAAGTCTTCGTCGATGTTCTCGATGCCGGTGCCGGCCTTCCTTAAGTGGCTGTTGCACCATGCTGTGAAGGTCTGGAAGGAGAAGAGGGATTGGTTAGATGTGTGAAGGAATCATGAAAAGTTCCATAGATGTCAAAAATGCTATAACACGTCTCGTTACTATTATGAGGCTCAGATTTTTCGTACAGAAATATCTGAATAATCAGTAAACTTCATATCATTGTAATAGTACATAGATAGCTAAGTACTATACAGTTGTGCGAAAGTTTCGAAAAAGCTTGTGGTAAGTTTCCACATAAGTATCATCATACGCGATCGGGTTTGCTCGAATTCACTCATTGCGATGAACTATATAGCATCCGCGATTTGCTAAATCAGTAGCACAGTCCAAAATAATTAATGTTCCATAACGCGATTCTAACAATAAGACAAATCCTTATCTATTTTAAATCCAATAAATTAAGGTGTCTACTTCAATAGCGTATTTAATTTATTATGAAGTTCACATATTACAATGTCTGGCCGATTGTCGAGTGGCTTGAAATACGAGACAAAGTTACTACCAAGATTTATTGAAGCGTCTCGCTTTGATTTGGTTTGGCAAGAGATTGCTAGCAAATTGAGTTTGTGGAAATATACATTCTTAGCTGCCTACAAGATTCTGTGCCTAATGAATAAATAATCTGGGTTGGGTAAAACTAGCAGGTAATTCACTTGCAAGGATTTGATACAATTCGGTTGAGCGAGCAAATTTTACCTACATACATAGCTACTAGATATACTCGTAGTTGAGTAGTCATGAATGCATGGGTATTTATTTTATATCGGAAACTAAACACTTCCAGCCTCGAAAGAAATGCTTATTATAAATCAACTAAGTTAAGGAAAATATTAACATGTTTTTGCGTGCTACCAAGTGTTGTATGGTTGTTGTAAGTCATAAACAACACATGTATTTGAAAAGGGACCTGCAAATGACAAAGTGTAATGAACCCGCAGAAAAGGGAGAATGTAAGTATTTCGTGCAAGGATATTTAGAGGTTTCCTGCCGAGTTTGGTTTGCGTTGTTTGAACTAACTCGTAAACCAGTCACTGATTTATAGATTTGACGTGTGGTTTCAATTCTAAGATAGTGAAACTGTATTAACCACATCCATAGCAAATAATTTTACTCCATATTTGTATACTTATTAGAAACATTTAAGCAACTCGCAGACAATTTAAAGGTTAAACTAGTTTATTATTTCATGTAGCGTTGTGGAATTGGTATCATAATTTCATTTACATAGCTTAGGCACCTAAGCTTTAAAGTGAGATTGGAACCTAGTTTTAATTGTTAATCTACAGCTCATTAACATAGAATTACAATATTGGTTTTATCAGCACTCCAGTTTATTGGTACGTACGAGTATTTAACAAGTTTAAGTAGGAACAGACAAAGTAAAAACTAGACCAAAAACATGGTTATATTAAAAACTTACTCGTTTTCTCGTCGGATAAACACAGATATTTACAGACAATACAGACTAATTGCGTAAAAATATGTAGTTTTTTTTTCTCATCGAATCATAGACAAAATTTCGCGCCACGGTGATTTTTTGAGACAACTCATGGTTTTTAAATTTGCAACTGGCCAGTAAATGTGTTCGGAAATACGATTTGAAGTGCAGACGATGGCGTTAATCAATACTGCACTTGCAGGTAGGGACCAGGGGCCCTTCGGAGGGTCCGACCCCAGTTCCGAATTTGCGAACAGTTGCTCGCGTAATTGTACAGTTGGCATTGAATATCGTATTTGCGGTAAATGGAATTATTATTTCTTATTTAAAACGAATGCCCGTTTGGTTTCAAATGATAAGAATACTGCGTAAATGGAAAATAAAACGTAATACGAAGATGTAAGAATTATGATTCCTAGAAAGGATCTTATTACATAACGAATTGAGGTTTACTTAATCTTTTATAAGAAAATACTCTTTAATTTCAGCTTTTCGACAAGACTAAAAACTGACAAAAGATTGATGATAGGCCCTGATGGGCCTATCATCTTTATGAAAAAATCATTGCTGAAGTTGCTGGAAGGTGTATCTGGCATATAGGATTAATAAACCAATCGATGTTTTATCCTATTACGCCGTTTTATCCGATATTGCAGTGTCTAAAACATATCTGAATATACTCGAGCTTTGAAGTTGGTGCTCATATTTTAGGTCCTGAGTGTACATAGCCTCGACCGATATAAACACAATTGAATACTAACACTTTCACATGGCCCGGTACCGTAAAACTGACTAGATAGCGTGTTCAAGGTATCTACTTACAATCTAGACTGCAGTTACGTTTGAATTCATAACTTCTGTTGAGAACAAGTTGCAAAATAAACGGTCTTAATATTTATTGAACTACTATTACTAACGTATGGAACTGATATCACGAATGTGCTCCATGAATTGACGACACGGTCATTAGCTTCATATTCGAAATTCATATTTCATAGAAAACGTCACAATCTTATCGTCGTATTTGCGACAAATTTTTTGCTTGGCATAGCTTCCATATACTTAGTAGTAACAACTCACTGGTACAAGGTATCTACAATCTAGACTGCAGTTACGTTTGAATTCATAACTTCTGTTGAGAACAAGTCGCAAAATAAACGGTCTCAATATTTCACGTTTGTTTATTTTGTAGCTCATTCCATAAATTTACCGAACCTTCTAGCTGTAGGTGCGTTAAAACAGTAATAGAATGGACAGCTGGCTTAACTCTCTCAGTGTCATCAGTAAAGCTTTCACTTAGTAGAACTTAAGCTTTTGGAGTCCCACACAATAAACTGAGTTTATTTTTAATAGACGTAGCGATAAAGTTTATCAGTTTAACCTAGATCTCAAGATCTAGGTAAACGCTGCCAACTCTGTCAAGTTTCCAACTTCTTCAAGGTTTATGATTATGTCTAACTAAGAATTGTAAATAACCTGAGAGCGTAGCATTTTAGCATTGTAGGTGTGAAACATTGAAGCCACATTAAAAGCCTGTATGTTTATCACAAAATAATTATTCAAATTAGGCTTTAGTAAACGCGACTTTGTAGCAATTGAACAAAACAGGCGCACATTTACTTACACCAGTTGCTACTTACTTATTAAAACCAATAGATAGGTTAACATAACAAATTGCACTTGTAAAAACAACTCTATCAGACATGGAATCGAACCCTGTGTCTTACGCTATCCAGGATCATGCCTATACCACTCGGCCACCGAAACATTGACTAGTTTAACAATTATAGATTGGCCATAGGAAGCGTAAATGCCGGCAATTGATAGTTTCGATGGCATTTTTGATTTGTATACCCATTGTAGCGAGTAGGTCTAGCTAGGTACAATCATAATATAAATAAATATTCCTGTTAATGTCGAGTAAAAATAGCCGCATATCATATTCATCTGTCATTTGCCCAACAATCAATCGGACGAAACACCTACAAATGTACTGAATGCCTACTTGGCAGTACAAGCAAGCAATACAAGCAAGCAATTCGTTCCGGGGCACGGAGGTGTTTCAAGGCCTCCTGATAAATAGAATCCATTGAATCATTGAATGTAACGCGTGATCGCGCTCTGGCTGCGGCCGTTTGACTTGACAATTAATTAAATAACTACAAACGGTCTAACTAGCTTTGCAGATGGGTCTTTTGAATTCATAACGAATTTTCTGTTTGCACTAGAATGTTGTTACTGTAAATTCAGTGTGACATCTAACAATGTTAGGTCATTCTACTTATTAGTTTGTAGAATTGTAGGTAGCATTTAACTTACTTATCATCGATCTAAGGAAAGGTAATGCTTAATGAGATCAACTTTCACAGTCAGCAATTTAGCTGATTGTATGATACAATCTCTTTTATGATCAATTGTGAGAGTAAAGAGTCGAAGTAGGCATAAACAAAGGAATATGAGACATCAGCAAAAAATTCTACCTGCAAGCAGTCTCGGGGTGGGTCGATAGGAGTTTGTATTTTGATACAATGTAACTAGATTGATTTTACTGTGCCAGGTGTTGTCTGATCAAATACGTGTGTCCATAGATCGAGATACAATTTGAGGTTAGCAAAGATGCCATCACTGCGGAACATTCAGTGGCCGAACTGCATTCTCGTTTGTAACGAATGAATCATCTTTGGAAGCCGCATCTTGGCACACAACAGAAAATAATAATGCGATTACCATATGACCTACAATATGCAGGTGAAATAATAATGTTGTAGGCGCACGATGTCATCATGATATACCTAACGGTAGTAACGGGATATTCGTGGGCGACATGCGACACCATAATTATAATTGATCGGAATCTGAAGCTAATTAGTGATAGATAGAGACGATTAAATGGCCTACTGAATATTAATACATCATTAGTCGTAATCACATGTCTAAATAATGTGACAAATTGGTAAAAGTTCTGCATATATTTATATACACAAATTCAAATATGAAAGTGGAAGTCCTAGCAACAACGTCTATTTTAAATATCTGATAGAAGAGTTTCTACAAAATATATGCGTCCTTGTCCAAAATAATAAAAACATTAAAAGCAAAGCGCTGTGCTAAACCTTGGCTAGATAATATTATTAAAATTTCCAAGTGTCAGTGCGCGGCATAAATAATATCCAGTGAAGACATTTAGACAATATTGTGTCACAGAAATATTCCGGCCTCGCTGCAAACACACGTGGAATCGTCCTTGAGACAAGCACTCGTGACCCAGAATGTGAAAATATCGTATCACCTTGCGCGCGCCACGGCCAGCTAAAATAAGGAGCGCACGCGCAGGTGTGGATGCAGCACCGGGCTTGAGATCTATAGCATCGCTGGCATAGTAAAGACGACTCATCGCAGCAGGCAAGGGCACTTTCAATGACACTGGAAATAGACTGTGAATAATAAAAGTGGGATAGAATTTACATAGCAAACACCGAACCACCTTTTCTCAAAACTGTCAACAAAACTTTAGATTTTCGAGTATTACTTAGTTGAACCATCCTACTGATATGCAAATATTTGAAGCATATAAGACGTGCTAATCCTTTTATTTCTTTGAATGCTTCAAAGCTTATATTATAGATAATTTTTAAAATAAACGCCGGTAAATTTTGCCGGTCTGTGAGGAAGCCCATGGAACTACAACATTTAGTAGACTATAAACCGGCCACAAGGTCAAACACATTGGTTACAGTTTATTTACAAGTTCCAGAAAATACCATTACCAAAATATCTACCATTGAATTAAATGAGATCTGAAGATATCTCATTATCCTAAGCTGGTTCATACGAGACTTTGAAAAGAGTTAAGCAAAAGATATCTATCTAGTGATGTAATATTTATTGACATTGTACGTTTTCATATGAAAAAGCTCCGAACTGGACGTAATGTAAGATAGACGTAACTACTAGTATAATAATTGATGCAACAAAGACGACCACATCAATGTGTCATCGGACGCTAAAGTGCTAAGAATGAAAGGTTGAGGAAATCCAAGGCAAGGTGACGACCAGCTGTTGTTGCCTGTTACAAATGATTTGGTAATGAACGCAATTTATTTGTTTTGATATGCAGTGCTAGAAGTATCATGATCGTTTTGAGTACTTAAGTGTACGTATAAGAAGTAAAACGACCTGCTGGAATAGAAAGGAAAGATAAATATCATAAGATAACTGTTTATCATGTATAATGGTTTCAGGGAAACCCTATGTAAACGTATAAAGTCGGAGAAGAAACCTAAAGATTGTTTAACGATCAGGAGCTCTATTTTTGAATCACTCGCTTCAAGATGGCGAGTGATTTTCGTTTGAAAACACATTATTAATCAACGGAAAGCCCTCAAAATCTAGACGTGAATACTCACAAAATTGAGCAATGATTTTTCAAATCCTTTTTGTGTAGATTACAACTGGTTTTCATTCCAAAATTCGACTTTAATCATTGAATATCACTCGCCATCTTGACGCGAGTGATTTAAAAATAGGGCTCCAGGACCTTCCTTTCGCCATTACCTCGTGTTTTGCTGCGGCTTAATAACTTTTTCATAGCACTCGTAAGGTGTTATTGCGACCTCCATTTGTCTTGTAAATTATACTGCCGAGGAGTTATGATTTATGCAACATTCGTAATACGGTGCCAGAGACTCGAGGGACGGCTGCCAGGTTAACAGTGCTGGCAGGCGGACAGGCCTTTTAGACCAAGCTAAGTGCTAATTTACGTGAATGACCATCCGTTGCGAATGTCAAATATTTACTACAAGCTACATTTCTTAGAACGTTGAATGGGCAGAATATTTGGATTTTTTATCACCATTTATCACATATTTTTTGTTAAAACAAACCACAATTATAAGTCAGTTGAAAGTAACAAAGTTAATCTATACATTTTGTTAGAGAATTTCTTACAAAGTCAATTCCTAATTCTTATATCGCTTACTACGAATATTGAAAGCAAAATTCGTCAGTTTAGTTGGCAAAGGATTAATTATCGTGGAATTATTTAGCAGAGAAACCATTGTATATGCAAATTATACCGGTCCCGAGTGATATTAATAAATGTGGTCAGTTCGGTTTGCCGTTTTGCGTTTATTGGGAGCTGAATAAAAGTGAAAATAATATTTCCATAATGAATGCGGTACACATTCTATGGGGGGCGTGTCTAGGCTTAGTGGATGCAGGCATAAAATAACTTAATGAGTATTATGTACATGGATAGTATATATTAATATTAATAGATGAAAGGGAACCTATTAAGGCAAATTAGTGAGGCAATAAAATTGCATTGGAGAGAGAGCGAGCTTCGACTTTGATTATGTTTGACGTAGGTTCTTAAATTTTAAACAAGTTTTGAGACACATCGCAATAAAACACAAATTATTGTAATGTGGTTGTACTGGTGATCTATCACGTTGGTTCCATTATTTGATACTTAAAGTGTGGGTGGTCACAATGAGAAAGTGTTTATAACCAAAATGGGTGGGCTTCAAAATGTATCTCAGTAATTTTGACCTACAGACTACAGACCAAACTAATATTATATCAGCTCTTATCTTTTAAAACTCACTGTGTAATTTTTCTTGGCAATAAATGTTTTCAATTTCAAACCAAGACTTCACTATTCATTAACACGTTTAATAATATTTTGTGATTTATCAACTCCAGATAATGTTTTCACAGTAGTATAATACTTTTACATGTTTAAAGGCTTGGGATTTCTATACATTTCTGTTCTTATGTTGTCAATATCGTTTAATAAAAAATGAACATGATTCACATTCCAAATCTAGACGTTCAGGTAGTAGATCCATGCTATCGTGAGATCGTAATGTGGAGAAGCTTTAGATTGCTTCTATATTAGTCTATGGGAAAATTCCTTACCACGAGTACTTTTGTCTTAGATTGCAATTACGTTAATTAAACATGACGTGCGCTACAACTCATAACCTGAATGCATTTTATGCCATTAGCAACATTGTATTTCGATACTTTTACAATATAACGAACAACGAATTAAGGTAGGTAATGATTATAACCATTTATTGATGCAATGTGCTAGAAATATTCTAGACGAAGCAGTGTTGTAATACGAACGAGTTGCCAATTGCTACCCAATATCGAATGTATCTTTGATTAATATTGATAAAGACCAATTTATTTATAAAACACTAAATTTTGCAACTGCGAATGCATTCTGACAACATATTATGCAGAGCACGCTATTACGTAGTATTATTTTAATTTACTGATACGATTCGCAGCAAGCTAACTAATCGAAAATATATTCATCATGTATTTTAAAATGAAACCGGAGTGGTGTTGATCATAATTACGAAATTATAGAGAGCTTATAGAAAGATACGACAGCACAATCGGTGATTAACTTTGATTGATGATCACCGGCTTCTGGAGTTAGCAATAGTGATGTTGAAGTTAACGGCGCTAGTCGATTAGCGACTAGCTTATTTGTAAAGTCACGTACGTGCCACCATCATCAATCTCCAGGATTGACTTCGTGCGATTAATCGAACAGCTGTCATTACAGTAAACAATAACCGAATCCGTCGATTTCTTCTTCGGGCCATTTGTTTTGACGGGCCAATAACTGGTAAATTAAACAAAACACGTTCGGCATTCTTTGCTCAATTGATAAATGATTAATAATGGGGGCCGGTGGGCATCCGGCGAATCGTTCTTGAGTGTTAATGGGGTTACGAGTGACACACCTGCGAAGGTGTCTGCTTGGGACGGCTGCCAATCCAGCTCGCCCACAGCCGATTGGATAAACAATACGTAGGGTAACGGCATACATTCGATTTTAATCCCTAAGTAAATATTGAACCACTAGCGCCACTTAATTTGTATGGTGACTACTAATTCTAAATACGAATATCATCAATGCCTCAACGGCTCAATTATACGAATTCTATTGTAATTGCAACCTCTTTTGCAGTACGTTACGAAGTAATGGCCAAATAAACAAGTCTGTGGTCCTCATTATGGAGTTAGTAAATGTCCTAATAATAGTACTTAATTAGTATTTTGTTCTCAGTTGTTGTAAAAAAAAAATTTGGTCCCACCGATTCTTCTTCTAATACGAATATTAATACAGCTCTTATCGCTACTTTCGTATCTGATAATAAACATCACTGAGATCAATGACCAAGGTACAGACTATCAAATATTTGAACGAGAATAAAAATTTAATCGCTGTCTGTTACTTAAGCATTCCGTAAAAATGAGCAAGTATTTCGCACAATAAGTTAACTAAATAAGTTTGAATGGACTCACGTTTTAAGAAATGTGCCAGGTTTGACGAAATAATGTAAAAACTCTGTAGCCCAAATACCTGTAAAAGAGAAATACAGAAATTAGTACGTACTTTTAAAAATATTTGCAATCATGTGCGAATGGATCTGCGGGAGAATACAAGAACTCATAAATAACTGACGACAGAATTCAAAATACCAAACTAAATTTCCATGAGAACAGATGGAGGAGTTCAGAAATATGCATATAATAATATTATACGGCTTGATAAGTAGCAATTCACGGTGTGGGCGTAAAGATCCCGGCGTATTTCTTCTAACAAGCTTTATTGATCTGACAGAAACGAGAAACAAACTGGACTGCTATGAAAGCGAAAAAGCAGCAAATCACAAGATACTCGTAATTTACGATTAGCAGTCGAAGGTATCACAATAGATGAAATAGATCGTGTGGGCACTGTTGCTCAACGCCTATGGACCTATAAAGAACGGTTTTGTACTATTTGTAGCAGCAGACTTGGAAGTCTCGTAACCATGTCGATGGGTATCTTCTATCTAATCGCGTAAGCCACTTTAAAAATAGGCATCCCTGTAATAAACCTACTTACTCACGCGCCATGTTTTTGCTATAAATAAAGTTTGAGATTACGCCTTTCGCAAGCTTACAGAAACGGAATGTGTGAATACTTCCTTATGTAAATAATGATGTAACGTCGGTTGGATCGATTCCTAAATCATGGGCTTGTTCATACTGGCTGGCTGACGTAGGTATTCCCGATAGAAAGTGACATCATGACGCATTTATTGATTGCACATAATGACTTCACAGACGGTACGATTATTTGACGAGACCGAAAATTATATTATACTAGCTTTTGCCCGCGACTTCGTTCGCGTGGACTTCAGGTTCGTCCCGTCTAGTAGCGCAAAAAATGTGTTTTTTTACGACCTCACATTAGAAACCTCAAAAATTGTAGCCTATATGTTATTCTGATGTATAAGCTATATTGTGGTAAAGTTTCATTCAAATCCATTCAGTAGTTTTTACGTGAAAGAGTAACAAACATCCATACATCCATACAAACTTTCGCCTTTATAATAGTAGTAGGATTGTAGTTCAAGCGCTTGGATTACTGTCAGTGACGAATATAAATTTTACGAAATACAATATGTTTTCTTATTCCATCTCCATGTAATGAATACCTCCCAAATCTTTTAAAACTGAATACTATGAAGTCGTGTCAGATCTACTGCTGAAATCTCTGTGCTGAACTGTCCCGGTTCTTTCACCGAGCTATGATCTTTATTTAGATTGGGTGAGTGACAGTTGCCCGCTTTAGTCCGCCATCACAGGTTTTTTAACCATGTTAAAAGTTTCTACATGGGAATAACACAAGGAGTTAGTCGATGCACACTTACTATCTAATATTTTCTTGTTTGGTCATAATTCAAAATATTATCTCTCCGGATGGGTAGGCCCAGTAACATCAGCTGCTTGTCCTAATAAATGTTCATCATACACAATAATATGGTCCTTTCTAAGACCTCTTTGGTATGGTTATGATTTTCGTTCCACTTATAGACAAGTCAATTCCTTCGCTAGTAATGAGTGAGTCCGATTGGTACGATGAAAAGTTATGTTTTCTTCCAATAATAATACCATTGTATTCCAATAAATACATGCGCGTGTGAAAAAATCTTGGAAAATGATATAAAAAGACAATGTTATTTTGCTTGACCTACTAGCTATGTAATTGGCGATGAATATTTAACGAGCCGATAAATTTGAAATCTACTCTCGATAGTAGTGTAGTAATTTAAAAAGTTTCTTCTATTACCAACGGCTTAAGCCGATTGTTCATCCCAAAATCTTTCAGGGAAAATTATAACATGCCACCAAAAGGTATGTTGTCTGTTCTCTATCAGTATTGTTCGTAGGGATGGATGTATTGAGTATGCATAGATCGCTAGCTGTCAACGAGGCCAATAGACGTTCCGGTTGGGCTGCAACAATGACGCTATGTGGTCGCTCTCGCTTGTTTTGTTTCTAAACCCTTACTCACTTGCTTTTCTCAGGCGCTTTTACTATCTGCGATGTTCGATTTTAATCAATGGAAATAATTTCTGTATCATCTCAGTTCGCTAGTAACGACGAAGTAGGTATGTAGGATTTTGTAAGAGCATTCAATGCAGTATTTCTAGTTTAAGTATTAAATAAAAACTATAAAAACATTATCGTTGCATTTGCATACTCAGTAAGTATCTCTGTCATTTCTTCCGGCTCATACTTCAAAGAAAGTAAAATATTGTTCTGAAGTACTGTTAAAGCCTGGAGTAACGCAAGGAGCCAATTTGGTACCGGTCTTTAAAGTAGCACACTGGCAAGATTATGGGTTTCTTATCATTTTAAGTGTGAGTTTATAGATGATTTGTGCTGTCGAATCATACTTGTTGAGGAAGCTTAATTATACAGTTTACGGTTATGGTAGTGTGTATTCCTTAATTTTATACACATAAAGTTATAGTGTTCCATTTACCATATTTGTCGGTTGTAATTTTTTGTGTCTGTGGTTTGCTTCGCCACTAGCATACATTTACTTAATTTAAACATAAGCTTTAACTTAGGCATTGTTTCTGATGACGCGGCAAGTCACCTTCGCAGTAAGTGGCGTTCATTGTTGTCTTATATTTATATTGTCTATGGTGCACCGTCTTTTGTTTCAGTCGTCCAGCATATACGAGTATGGTATTGTTTACAAAAGGCACCAACCGAATTAGGCTCCACATGACTTTCTACCTTTGTTAGTTAATGCCACAGTGTATCATAAAGAGCAATTCTATTACGAGTTTAGGCGTGATGAGAATTATATTGTAAACAATGAGTTGTGTTGTAGATTTTTACGGCGTTTTAGTGACTATTTTTGAATATTTTATAGGTCATACTACCATTTCATTAAACATCATGGTGGGTATGACACCTATCATGATGTTTAATAAAATTGTGTTCGTGAGCATTTTCAGTTTTTTAGAATACCATTCTACTTTTAAGTTCTTATAGTCTGAAATTGTAATTGTTTTGTTTTAGATATGTATCCACACGTTACCTACCATAATATAGTCCTATACCTACTTACCCTGAGCAGTCTGGACGTATCGATCGTCTACGTATCTGATATTGTACTTGTGTTTAGCTTGTTGACATTCGCACATCATTCAGTAGAAGTTAACTCTTATGATTTATCTCATCTGTGGTTTAGCTTGGTCATAAAACCGTTCACCACTTTTTATTTCAAATAAAAACATGTTTTTCCATATTGGTGACTAGAGGTTATCCTGGACTTCGTCCGTTAGTTTTTGCTACATCTACACTATCCGCAATCTTGGTCTTATTTTGTTTTTTCGATGGTGATTCATGATCATGATGTTATTAATATGATATTCTTTGATAACCCCAAAAATATTGTTTAATTCAAACCCATTGTTTAATTCAAATCAACAATATTTATAACACCTTTTTAATGTCTTGTTACAAGTTACAGCTAGTTGTGTTAAAATCAAGTTTTTATTATTATGTATCTTATATGTCACATTAAAACGTTTAATTTTCGGGTGCGAATTAAAATTATCGATCGATGAAATCAAAATTATCCGTTAATTTGACGGGATGCCATTTTGATTGGCACTTAGAAACTGCTATTTGGTATTAGTTTTAATTAATAGGTGAACGTTGTATCTGCAAATGTACAAAATACAACAGTACTTAACTAATTTGTTCCTAACAGGTTATATTAATCGATAAAGGAAGCTGCTGCTTTGGAAAAATCCTACTTATTAATTTATCTTATTTTGATTATCTTTACTTTTTTCTTTATTAAATCTTTTGTGTGGCTTTTAAACAAAAGGTGTTCATCTGTCAAATTACTACCTTCACATTCGGTCATGAAGAGTTATTGAATGATTTATATGAGAGTTTATCTACTGATTAAGATAACTCTGATAATACATTGCCGTTTTATTCATAGCAGCCACGATAAGACACGGATAATTTATTCTAGCGATAGCGTTAACTGCACTTTCTACCATTGTCTAATGGATTGTTGAGTAATATAAATATTTACATACAAAATCTGATGGATATATCTGAGATACGATGACTTAACTCAATTTAGATAAGAATTTACGTTATTAAATTAAAGAAAAGAATTTGTGGAATATTGGTGAAAGAAACACAAAAGTAACAATAAAATTTGGAAAGCTCAGAATTTGCATGTACCATTTGTTGGTAAAACTTATATGTGTGATCGGTATTTGAGAATAGCTAAAATAAACTGGTGAAATAACAACTAACTAACAATATAGACGGATAGACCCCAGGTCTTTAGTAATGAGAGTATCCTATACAAATTGAAAGATAAATTTATAGCGGATGAGATGCGGTGATCCAGACATCCTGCGCAATAAAAACGATTCGCCCAAGGTGCGTGCACGTCGCAAAGTTGTCTGACGATTCGGAACCGTGATCCGATAATCAAATCAAGTAGAAATGCCTTAAAACTCTCAATAAATGAACTCACGTGGTACTAGAAAAACTTAACGCACTATATTATTATCGCAAACATTGAAATATTATCAATCCACGTAAAACTTTGGTATTCCAGATTATATTTTTCATACAGATTATCGTAACTGGTAGCAAATACGAGTAATTTTTCTTAATTTTTAATTGATGTGTGTGCTCAGTACTTCTACGAAAATTTAACACCCGTCGTAATCTTTGCTCATTAGCCTGCTAAATATCCGACAGTCCTTTGTTCTACATTCGTTCTGCTATTTCCGAATCTGTTTATCACTTCGATTATAGCATTTCGCCGGCACGAAGCTGCATCGTTAATCTTTGGCCGGCACGTTTGGCAGATAGCGGCGATCCAGGCGGAAGCGGCCTACGCGAGGTGCTTGCTTGACACAAGAGGTATCCGACACCGCCATTGATACGAGTAACGCGGAAACCTAACTCCATAGCTCGAGTTATTGTTACGATACGCATACCGCTATCTGATAAGCCATATTTGCTGTCGAATTTACAAGGTATGAGTAGACGTGATATTTTTTAATTGTGTTAATCTTGAAAAGGTCCATCTTCAAACGTTGCACAGCTATAGAGAAGAAACGTCATACTCAAATCCATCCCAAAATACTTATATTGCGAAAACATCTGTCCGTCGGTTATAAAAGAATTCTGGAATAATTAACAATAATAATAATAATAACAAACATTTATTTCTCACCAAAAATATACATGGTTCAAAGCATACAGTGATCTATCCTAATTAGATTATGGTGGGCTGAAACCTGAACTAGGATGATTCCTGTATCTCAGGTTATCAGCCCTCCACCCCATTCAGAGAACCTACTTAAATTAAAAGTAAAAATGAATAAATAATGTATTACTAGTAATCAGTCAGGTATCAAACGAATGCCGAGAGCCGCATAACAATGGAATTTTTATTGTGTCTCGTTTACACATACTTGACGAGTTAAGTAAACAAAAACTAAACAATTAAGACATTCACACCATTTACAATTGATTGTGAGGGTAGGCTTCAATCACAAAGGAGCGTCAGCGTAGGGACGTGTCCCGAGCCGTCAAGCAAGTAGCACTCACAATTTACGCTTTATGTTTTAATATTTGGTGTGTGGTACAAGTTTTAAATTGTTGACGGTTGACGTATTACAGGTAGTTGTATACATAAGATATTTGTACATAGGAGTATTTGTATATAAATATAAGATAGTATGTATAGTAAAGTATAGTATATAGATAGATATATATAAAATATTTTTATTTTATTTTAATTTTAATTTTAATTTTATATACTATCGATGTGCATGCGTGCGTGTGTGTGTGTGTGTGTGTGTGTGTGTGTGTGTGTGTGTGTGTGTGGTTGTGTGTGTGTGTGTGTGTGTGTGTGTGTGTGTGTGTGTGTGTGTGTGTGTGTGTGTGTGTGTGTGTGTGTGTGTGTGTGTGTGTGTGTGTGAGTGAGAGTGTGTGCGTGTGTGAGTGAGTATATGCGTGCTTGCATGTGTGAGTTTTTTTACATGTTAGCAGACTCATGGTATTTTAAGTATGTTTTCTGTTTCATCATAATTAAGAGTAGATAAATTATGCCTAAGTACTAATTTTAGTTGGTTTCTATTTAGTTTAATTATGTTACTTCTGTCATTGGTATATCTATATAGAAATGGACTCATATAAAACTTTTGTCGTCTTGCAAAGATTGTATTAAAGATTGGAACTGGAGTACGGTATCTCCTCTTCGCATTTATTAATTGATTCGGGTTTATGTGTTTGTGTTGACGAAGAACCGAGTTGTAAATAAATAACTGCCGGACTGTCATCAACTGTGTATCCTCATACAGCTTTTTGGTCGGATAACTTCTGGGCTTAGAGCACATGACCTTTATAACCGCTCGTTGTGCTCTTTCCAATATTAGAAGAGATGAGGTAGCTGCTCCGCCCCAGACAGTTATACAGTAGGTCAAAAGTGTCTGGCAGAGAGCAAGATAAATCTTGGTTACAAGTTCAGGGTCAGCGGCATCTCTAAGGTTCCTAAAAATGGGGAGGAGTTTCCTAATTCTTTTACTCAGCGCCGCTATTTGTGGCTGCCAGTTGAGGTTTTTGTCTACTATTACTCCCAAATATTTATGATTATCAGTTTGTTCTAATGTTCGCGTATCAACACTGTGAATAGCTTCAAATATCTTTTGTGAATATCCGGAGGGGCGCAGGCGCAACAAATGAACGTCGGTGGACCCCTATCGGCAGTAGGGTTGTTATCTTTGACGATAATCTGGGACGGCTGTTTGTAGGATACTCATGCTAAAACTTTATGTTGCAACTTGCTTTAGGTACTTACATTTGTATGTATACCGTTGCTATTCCTGGACTTGTCGTTGCGTATATTATTTGTAACAAATACATTATTTGTTTTTCTTCTAATAAGTATTCATGCCTTATCAACTGTCACATTTATAATACTTGTTGTTATTGCTATTAAATCTTTGTTTTTTTTGTATTTTATTTTATCAGATGGGTTGTGAATACCTTGCTTTGATACAAAATTTATGCTAGTGCAGTGGAGCTATCATGTTTTGCACATACTTTTGAATGACCCCATTGAAAAAAAATCTCCTTTGAAATTTAAATTTAGTAAGGCCAAAGCCGTTGGCGTCAAAAATATATTTAGTTACGATTTTCTAATTATAATAACAAGTGAGTGTAAGCATTTCGCGTGGGCGGGCGGACAGCCCCGAAATAGATGGCGTTGGCACTCGTGCGCACCACTGCCGGTCTGATCTACTGTCTGTCCGTGGTTTGACAGACCTATCAGAAAAACAATTACCTACATAGTAGAGAAAGACAGATTCTGCTAACTCTTGAACACAAGAAAAATAATAGCAGAGAAATATATAATGTGCTAACTGTGACAAAATCAGGCAAACTTGATTTATCTGATGGGACCGCATCATTGAAACAAATTACAAATAATCCAAAGCTACAAAACACAAAGATTCAGCCCCTTTTAGGTGAAATAATTAAGGTGATGCTTTTTACTTTGTAAATGATGGAAGAAAATTTTAGTAATCAATATACATAAACTATATACATAAACTAGCTTAGTTAATAAAGTGTGAATTGGGGGCTATTGTGTACACTTTCGATAAAAATTTAGCTTGAATTAGAAGCTGCTTTGCGTCTATAATCCACGGAGCTACACAATTCACACAACAATCTAATGACATGATGAAGAAGGACATAATGGATCCAATTAGCTCAACGACGTGTTTTGAGATGACAATGGAGTTGCATCAGCTTTTACAATTGTGTGACGTTCAACCATCTTGATGTTACCTGCAGTGTAAATAAATAGATGCGAAAGAACTTGCAAACGAAACGGAACAAAAAGTAGTAGGTAGAGCCTATTGTTTTCGATGTCTAAAAAAAACTGATCACTAATTGACTGATCTCTTTAAATTCAATTTAAACGTTGGTGGCTTACGACTTGGCAGCCCTACTAGTGCTCTATGATCGCACAAACGTTTCTGTGTCAGCTGATTTGTTGAAACTGACGAAAGTATTGATGATTGTGGCTGTAAAATCAGAGAAACGACAAAATGTCTGGCACGACAGACCCTCTAAAACGAAATAGTTTGTCACTTTGTTGAAATTCGTATCTAGGTCGAGTAACTTATGTTCTACATGTTTAATCTTTTTAAAGATAATGATTATGAATTTAAATATTACAATACTTATAGTGACAATGTAATAAATTTCACTTCTGGGTAAATTACTTCAAATTTAAAGCTAGGTGCCATTACTTTTGTTGTAGATATTGGAAATATCATTATTGTTGTGACAACTAACAGCAACAAATGCAGTCGTTGTGAAACCTAGAGGCAAGGTTGACAATGCGTACGCGCCTGGGCGCAGCCAATGGTGGGCGGGGCTCGCCTACAAACCCACCTTTTGACAGGATCTAGGATTACAAAACGTTCAGTAACTTCATTTAAATTTAATAAGACGTTTTTCATGTTTTAAATATACTGAATTAACCGTTAACAGACATTTTGGTACATAGGTACTATATTCTTTATAAATCTGCGACTATCACTCAGTATACATTGGTGTGCATATCCCGCTTCTGACTTCGATTCCAAAAGTATTAAAACTTGAAAGCTATTCTGCAAACAGTCTCAACCCTTCCAAGATTCAGCAAGCATGCGCAAATGGTCCAGTTATCACTTTTTGGCAAAAAACGGTTTTGTTGATGAAGCAATTGGCTGCGTTGCGTTTATCTAACAATAATTTCGAAACAGACCGCATTAAAATAGATGCGGGTGCGATGGGTGTTACTCGTAAAACAGGGAAAAAGAAAACTGTGATGGATACGATGACAAACTGCTTTTATGCATTATTTTAACAAAAGTAACTCGGACAGTTACAAATGAACTTGTATAAGGAAACAAGAAGCAGTAAACAAAAGTAATCGACAAAGTTAAGTATAGCATTAAACAGATTACAAATTTACACCTGCCAACTGAGAGTAATATTTGAATTTGTTGGAAATTTTTGTATGAGATATTCTAAAGAGACTATTTATTCATTTCAAGTATTTTAAGTGTAAGTTCAAAGCAGAACAAAAAATAGCTTCGTCATTATTATTTGCAAATTGCAACTGATGATTAAAGCCGTACCTACGTGATTTAATCGGTTTAGCCGAGTTCGCATTTCCATATTCGTCGTCTTGCACATACTTCTCGGAACCAAATTGTTTACATATAAAATGTATAGTACTGTCTGTAGTATGGTGAGCAGTCTGTGTGCTAGGAGTGACCGTATCGGAACCGGTCTACTTAAAATGATATTATTGACGTGGGTCCCGCGGTCGGCACACATCTGTGCGTGCGTTGCGCTCACGCAGCTCCGTCCTGTGGTTTTACCACTAACTCAGTGACGTGTCTTCACAAAATGATGCGTTAACGTGTTGAACTTTCACTTTATTAAATGATTCAAGCTTCTTGAATGCTTTACTCATATTATACCGTTGCGTGTGTCATTCATGGCGCTTAAAATAATTGTTTTACTCTAAACGACTTATTACGTTAATTGTATCGTTAACAAATTGCCAAGTAATTTCACTGAATATTATTAACAACACATTCTAAGGTAACAACCGTACTAATGTTTGTATTACTGACCTCATGATCTCGACAAAGAAGGATTTTAAATGTTATCATAACGGTGTCTTCAACACCTACAGATTCATTATTATTTTTAACATCAACATATTATTCCGATGTGTCCATTCCGTTATTAATGTCATTTCACGTGGTCGCCGTGTTTGTTTACATGCAGAGTGCATCGTTCCGGCAGCTTACAAACTGGAAAGCAGGTTCCGCAGCGAGTCTTCGATAGAGCCACTTAGAAAGTTACATTTCTCCAACCTACACACGATGAAATTGTATAGTACGCTATCGACGTGTCGTAGTTCAACTCAAGGTCGTTCGTGTTTGTTTCTCTAACAAACACCGCATTTTATGTGCGTTTTCTTCGAACGGCATGAAAATTTCATGGTTTGCGGGTTGCGTAAAATACACGAGCTGACATTTTTATGCTGGTTTACCCAACTTACTCGTGTCTTGGTACAATTTGCAATTCGTGATCTTGATTCGGGCAGAATTTCATTTGGGCCCCTTTAAGTCGTGTCTGACGTGATCATGTTTACATTGTACGAGTAAATGATGTGTGTGCCAGTCCAAAAATTGTAAAAGGAAGTAAGAAAACTTGAGAACGTGTGTTCGCCTCCGACAAAACAAACATTAGACACCGCGCTTGTGGTCGATGACTCGTTGAAGGATCTCTTGTGGTCATTGTTGATTGATTTTGGAGTTATAGACAAACCTTTGGTGTGGCATTCCGGTTGATGCACGTGCTCAGGTTCCAAAGCAGGAAGACGGAATGAAATACGAGTGGGTTAACGTTTGTTGCAAACGACAATGTTTCTAGCGCACAATGAGTAACCCGATCCCCAGGTAAATTTCTAAGGGTCAATTTCAAAGGCTTTCGAAGATGGCACATTCCACAAAGGGCAAAGCAGAAAGGCTACGATGTTACCTCCATGAGAAACATTATAGAGTTACATATTTGAACGAGTTTGTGAAATAGTCAGTTTGACTGAAACTTATCTTAATTTTAACATCAACAGAAAATCTAATTAACAGAATAAAAGAAACAGTTCGTAAGTAATTTGGGTTCCTAACCCTCAAAGAAGATTTTAAATTTAATAATGCATAACAAGCAAGATAAACATTGACGATACTGTTGTAATATGCCATGGCTTTAACCTCCTCCAATTTTGAACTTTTGCCAAAAGCGAGCCAACAGCGACAAGGAAAAAATAACTTGTCAAAGGTTGCATAACAGGGATTTTGTCTTCAATAACATGCAAGCCATAGTCTCATGTTCGGTAATTGTTTTGTAAATTCTACAGTGGCTGATTTAAATTGACTCACACACGACTAACGACGAGGATGTTAGGTTAAAATTTTCTCATATCCACCATCATTTACTTTATATATTTTAATAACTGGATTTGCAGTTTCAATTTTGTGATTATAACTCTGATTCTTCGATTCCATTTAAGTTTCACCATTGTTCTTGGAATAATCAATAGTTTAAAATAGGCACAAAATATTAAGCGCAGTTAAACAAGTCAAAGTCAATGACCCTCAAATCTTAAGAATTAAGTTCAGGCATGTCAGAGCGATAATTCTTAAAACTAATGACACGAAGAATGTCTCTAAGGTGACCCGAATTGGAAATGGATCTTTGAGTCTTCCGAAACATTGTTTGGACTTAAATATTTATGTTCAAAGTTTCAAACTTTTAAATAATGATCTATGAAAGTGCAGTGGAGCGCTTCTTTCCATTTTGCCTATAAAGTCGAGCGTGAATAAATTAGAGGTTTAAGTAAATTATTAACTTCGTAACCTGTTTTGAGATAAAAACCACTTTCACGGCAGATTTCTAAGGTATCAAAACGTAAATGATTATTTTAATAAATCAGTTTTACGGTTTGCATTTCTAAATCTTGAACCTATTGGAGCTTCGGTGATTAAAGGAATGGATTTCTTTTGCTTGTTTATTTACAACCATGACATCAGCAAAATTATTAGTTGCTGAGTATTGATATTGTGAATTAATTTGATGAACGGTGCATCTTTGGAAAGTGTGAATGACTTCCGCTGTTTCTTTAGGTTCTGAACGAAACGAGGAAATCAAGGTAGAGTGTGCCAGTGACCTTCTTGCGGAAGAGTGATTCCAACGATTCGCAGTAAACCAAGTGGTTGGGTGACTTTTCCGTTCGGTCGCATCTGAAGTTGGTCGGCCGCGACATTGACCCGGCATACATGATCGGGCAATGCACTGAGTGTCGCAGGCTCTTTGTTTATATCCTGCGAGCCTCACGTTCGTTGTCCTCCACCAAGAAGTCATCTAGCTAATGTGTAGTCAGAAAACGCTATTATAAACAATGTTATAAGATCTGTGTAGGATGTTCTCAGACGCTATATCGAGCCGATTGTGAGACATTTTTTTTTGCAAGACGCACACGAATGCCAAGATGTTACATGTTACATTGCTTCATGTGAGACTTGTAGAATATATTTTTGAATGCAAATCCTTGGATGTTTCTTGAATTTAAATTTTAAGAGGGTTCATAAGTCGAATAGTATAATTCTACGCATAAGCTTTTTAGTGGATGTTTTTTCAAAGTTTTACTTATTTTGATTTCACGGATTTCTCAATAAAAGAGCCATACATTTCTAGCTTTCAGTCTAGAATTCTAAATCTTGAAACAATGCAAACATACAGTGAGAATTTACCGTGCTGGTTGGTATAAATAAAAGTGTCCACAGTGCAAGTCAACATCGCTTTCGTAACTCGTTAATGACATTCCACTCGGGTTGAGCTCACGGGGTGCGTCAGAGCGCTCGTCACGGGTGCAGCTGCCGCGGCAACACCACCGTCCAGGTGCACTCTACGTAGACACCAGAAGCTGAACGGTTTCCTGAAATACGGGTTTCATGGTGACGTAAAGACGGACGCCCGCGCTTTCAGCGGCGCCTGCGCTGGACCCATTTTAGGACATGACTAACGGAAATTCGACTCCTCTCTCTCTGGCTCGTTCGCTCCCGTGGGACGCGGCGTGCGCGCGTCCCGCTCACACGTAAAGCTCCAAGAAATCTTTTAATAGTGTCCACGGCCGCGATCTACTTTCAACGGCGGGAAATGTACACGATAAACTTTGAATTTTTGAATGTACGCGCGGATGTCCGCTCGCGATTATTAAATTATTTTTTAATTATTAAATTTAAATTTGACCTACATAACATTGACCAATGGTAAGTATAGTATGTAAATATTAGGTCATTGCCAAATATTTTAGCGTTTCGGAAATTTAAAACTAGTCTGCCCCAATGACATGTTGAGGCTGCGCACTAAGAATAGATTCATAAACCGATTTTATTACACCACCGCTAATTCGTAGACGAAAAAGATCGCATGGATGGTTATAACTCGCGTATTTTAAGGAGTTCTCATAAGGTAAGTATTTAGTGATAAAAATAAAAAATAGTAAATACACAAACGTGAGTCACGGCAAAGATAAGGTTTTCCTGTCGATATGTTATTAGTAACGAGCGGCATTGTTAAGTCGTATTGTTGAAGGGACGGTGTTCCTCGGCCTACCCCTCTCTTCTAGTCTGTCAACATAGGTGAATGGAACTGACCTTTTTCTGTTGTTTCTCCCAAGCCGGGTCTAAGAGACCCTCGCGCTCCCACTCCTCCTCCTGTTCCATGTACCCGTCTCCGTACTCATAGTTATTTGTTATCACCCCGTTGTCCATCATCATGGTCATCGCACTGACCGTCGATTTCGATGTTCGTTCGAGCCTATGACCGCGAACTCGCGTGTGATGGTTCGCACCGCGCACTGCAACAAGCAGGCCGTACGCCCGCTGCGAGAAGACTGGCGCACGAGCGCTCCCTGCGGCCGCGTGAGGAACTTTCGTTTTGCGTTCCGTTTCACGCGCGCACTGGAACTGTCAAATGGATAAACACTGCGGAAAGTGGGTGCGCTAAACGGAGCGGTGTGTAACGCGCCAAAAATAAAGAGCGAATCAACTTGAGCGTAGTGGAACATGACTGTGCGTAACCGAATTCAACAGTTGAACAGGGGGAATGCAAGCATTGGTTGTTATATTGTTGATGGATAAGGTTGAATATGTTTTATTTCATCGTTTTGTTTGATTTATAAATGATGACTATAATAAACTTTAAGTCCATTATTTATTCTGATTTAGGGACAGAAAAAAAAACATGACTAAAATACACAAAAAAATTTATTCACCACATAAAATTTCATTGGATAATAATCTTGCTCATGCAAAATAACAGTTATAATTTTATATTCTTTGAAGATCCCACATATTAACATACTTATAGCAACATACACGATCACAGGAAGGTTAAAATTTCGGAATAGAAAACTTATTTCACCATTTAAGAGCTTTGCCACGTTAATTTATTGGTGTTACTAAAATGTTATACATACATAATTAATGAGTATTTTATATGCATAAGTAAACTCATATGATACTACGTTTCATGCAGTACAGACTCATATTACATCCATTGAATAAATAATTATTTATACATAATATTAATATAATGTCAATTGCATTATGATTTAAGTAATCCACCAAGCTTTGAGCAAAATCACAATAAAAATAAAGATTACAAACCGTCCCACGTTACGAAGATATATAATTTTGTATAATTTTCTTATGTAAGTATAAAAACTTTACCGACGATTCAACTTTATAATTTGTTGTTTTCAGAGTTTAAAAACGGTTGCTATACATATATTTAATGTAACAACAACTATTTTATGAGTGCTTATTATTTTTAATATTGAGAACCCGTTTCGCATATTTTTTTTTGTTGATTTTGTAAAATATTAAACAAGTAAGTATTACTTAATGTAGAAAAAAATATTAAAAGTAAACCAAAATGAGAAAAATATCTAATGTTTCACACTCATTAAAATTGATTCGATTCTTACTGCAAAGTCGTACCATAAAATGTCTTGTTTCAAGAAGGTAAATAATTATTTAATAGTTTTAAAATTATTTTAGTCAGTTTCAATTATTGAATGACTTTTTATAACAAAATATAATATTTGTTTAAATAATTAATGTCTGTTGAATGTTTCCGAAATTAATTTAACACAGTAGGTATGAAAAATCTGTGTTCGTTTAAAATTGAATAGGTAGTATAATAACAAAAAAGCAATCGTGAGTTAACAACGTTGTAACTTTCAAATAAATTGTGATAAAAATAAGGTCCTCATCATCATCTCTCATATACTCGTACATACTTATAGGTAAACCGCGAAACTGAGACGTCTCTGACGTCACTTTTGTTGTATTTTTCTCCCAAATAGTGTACTCTATAATTTTATTATGAATTAAATGTTATTTTTTAGGGTAAAAGAAATATTGTTTAATTCATATCAATGTTATGGAGTACATTATTTGGCAGGGAAATGAAAATAAAGGCGACAAAAGTGACGTCAGAAACGTCTCAGTTTTGCGGTCGACCTATAGTCAGATACAATTTTTGTCACTTCTAAATGAAACGGGTCTTTTGAAAGTTTATTTAGTTATTCGGTTTTACATCTACACATATTATTATAATTGTTGGTACAGAAGTTATCTTTACATTATCTAACATAAAATACACAAGTCTTAACTAGCGAGAGATTGAGTCGAAGATAAATTAGTACTGATAGTTACAAATATAAAGTATAGCTTATAACATGATCATAAGTTCCGAACTTATACTAAGCACAGACTGCTCGTTTGTTTTGAAAATATAATTTATACATTGAATTATAAGGACGAATATTTCAAAATATTTAATATAGTATAAAAGTTCATAATTCTTACAACTTAACTATTCAAGATCGAATTTATAGTTTAGAAACTGAAGTTCATAGCTAGAATCTGGTATTTGATTCTAATTAGAAAGAAATCACTGATATAATATAGCATTCTTCAAGAATGTGTTGCTTAATCTTTTGACATCGAAACGTGTCGAAAAACTACGTGTCGTAAGACGTTTAAAATATTAACATATAATATTAATACAAGTAGCTACAAACAATAAATAAAGTAATCCTCCAGAACCTTCGCTGGAAACATAAGCTTTTAATTGTGCGACTGACAGCTGACAGGCCTTAGTGATTTAATATACAATTTATTATTATATTATTTATGAACATTCATTTGGAAGTAGTATATCCAATACAGGGACAGGCGTAGGAAATATTACACATATCTTGTAAGTACCACATAAATTAGTTTGTAACATTTTTAAAGGCTTTTAGCAGCTTACTATGTCAACATCTTGAAGAACCCAGAATCGGAACCGCTTTACATACTTAGTATTTACTATTCTACAAACAGATTATCTAAACAATATATATATTTTTACATGTTATTTTAAGTTTTGTATAGTTATTAGATCAACATTTATTACTGAAGTTTTAGAATATTTCCACTACATGATTTAAGAATCAGTCGTTTTTTTTATAAGAAGTTTATGGTACTTTAGTGATAATGGAGTTGCTTTCCTATTTACACCCTTGATTTTAAAGTGATATGAGGGCAAAAGTCCTATAACCATTTTTTGTTCAATGCCGGTCAGAAAAGTTTTATGTATAAAATCAATACATAGCCATTCAAACATTATGATAATGGTTTTTATTAAGCTTAGTAATGGGATAAGAGGTTTCAAATAAATTAAAGAAAATATTAAAATCATTAGAACATTATATTTTGCCCGTGTATATTGTTATATTTATCAATTTACTTAAATCATTTTGAATTTGTATTCTCACTGATGGATCACAGAAGGGAATGTATTTTGTACCTGGAATAAAACTAACAGTTGCCAGACTAAGTGTGATTATTACGCAACTCTTTGGTACCAAAAATAGAGACGATTATGCTGAACACATCTATCTAGATGTAAAAAATATAGGTATCAATGAACAACAACAAGGAATAGGCATCCGAGAAGTGTACAAATATTTCTCGCTCCTCTACTTAAGTACATCTATAACAATAATACTTTTAGAAGGCGTCAACATACCACAATTTAAGAAGGACCCAGTCCAAACACTCTTTAATCTATCTAATACACTGATATTCCTCACAGCTCCTCGTTTAAATACCGTAGTCAAAACTTTCGAATTCTGAGAACCTTGAGTCTTGTTTCTGTAAGCGTTGCTGGCAGGCCTCTAGGTAGCTGTCCTGAATTCTGTACATGCCCGAGTTGGCCTGATACATCAGGGTTTCCAAGATTCGCTCATTCTTGATAGCCTTCGACGGGAGGACCACTTTGATCAATTCCTGTGGTGAGATCCTATACAATTTTAGGTCTCTAGCTAACCTCTCCATAATGCATTTAAATTCATTTTTGGCATCAGTCTTATTAGCAGATTTGGACTTGATTTTGTTCCGGGCCCAGCTGAGCATGGCTTCGAATTTTCTTACCTCTGGGACTTCAAGGCTCCGGCACATGATCATCTGAACCATGGATTCTGAGAGGTTGAGGAATTCAGGCGTCTGAAATAATGCGTACGCCCTCTGTTCGATGAAGGCTAGGATCATGTTTACCATTTCCGAAGCAGACGTATAGCGCCAGTAGTAGTTCTCTAGAGATATAAGCATGGTGCATGCCTGAAAAGATGATAACGTCATCAATATAAACATGTTGTAAACACTAACTGTAGATATTGTAATTTTGGGAAAAAAGTTTATCGAGATAAAATAGCGTCCTGATCAGTCCATTTGACATATTCATAAATAAATAATCCAAAAAGATTAGCGCATTTGCCAAGGACTCACAGTATCTAGTTTTTAAGCCATCGAGGTAATATGCACGTGCCAGCTCAAGTTGCAAATAAAAAAATATTATATCCGAAGTATATTGAATGAAACCCCTGGTGGTTATACTCACAACTTCTATCCTCAGGAACTGCTTGGCGTGGTGGAAGCAGGCCTGCAGCAGTTCGGGCAGGTCATAATGCTCTGCCGCACAGATAAGGCCGGGGATGGAGGCGCAGGTTAGCGGGCAGCTGCCGGTGTGCAGGTAGTCCAGCAGGATGCGGAATGTTTCAGGATCGAACTCGATTATTGAGAACTGGAAGTACAGAGAAAAACATTATATTACAAATATTACAATATTTTATCGATTTTTATTGTGTTGCCATTTTTCCCATGAATAGAATGTTACTAGTGTAATGCTTATCTATGTTTTCTTAATTTTTCGAGGGTTAGTATATTATTTTAATTTTGGATGGTCACTAACATTAATTTAATACGCAATTCCTACCACCTAACACATATTCATGTTAGTTTACTTTAGTATAATACATACCTACTCAAAGAAATCTTTATTATTAAAAAATTATAGATAGTCGTAAATGGTCCTTACCTCTGTCTGCGCTAGTTTAGCGCGGTCTACTTTCTGTGCGTCCGCGCACACCGACAGCCTTGGTACTGCTAGAGCCGCGTTCTTGTCTTTTTCTTTGTCTTTGCCCTCTTTATCTGAAAATCAAAGCATTATTTTTGTTAAATAATTTCAGCAAACTTTTTAGAGCCAAATTTCTGATAAATCAAATCAAAATGGGAAAATATTATCATAAGCATGTTTACAAACAGTACTTTTTTGATCTGTCTAACTTTTTGGATACATTTTAGAATACTTTAGTGCAGTTTGACTCACAAATTTATTTTTGTCTTCCTATTCAAAATTATATGAGACAAAATTCTGCAAAAAGGGACAGGTATTGCTAGGAAAGCAGTTAAATCAGGAAAAACAAATGATGACAAACATGAGCAAAGACTAAGAAACAACCTCTTTGTCTAGCTAGAATTTACGACTGAAAGAAAAGAAGAAGATGACAACGAAACATATCTCGAAAATATAATAATGTTGGACTTACTAGAACAGTCCTGCGAACTCGCCCACTTTTTCTTGTCTTCAGCATTGAGCTGCGAGTGCTGCTTGCGAATGGAGCGGCCCCAGCCAGCCGTGATGGTGCCCAGACGAGAAAACGCGCGCTTCACCATCGGTGAGCTTGGCACGCTTTTTGGTCTGCAATAGGTTTCATTTGTCCGTTAGTTAAAATGTAGCCAATAGTGATAAGTAGTGATACTTATGATTTACGAATACAACATTGTGATTTTGTTATACTCGTAAATCTTATTCTGCTGATAACTTAATACAAGAGTAGGTATTATGAGCAGTGAACACCATTTCTTTTTGCTCTTAATAACTAAAACTGCCCTACTTTAGTAGCATTCGTAATCAATATTATCGTCATAGGAACGCTCATTTCGATATACACACACAGAATCCTTATATCTGGCTGAGTATCAGAAAATATTGTATGATTGGACAGATAGATATTCAAAGGGTTCATATTCATACCTTGGTGATTCAATGTCGGGCACTTGTAAGAAGTTGCTGCTTTTCTGTCGGGCTGGTGTCGGCGATAGTAGTGTTGGTGCTGGTCTGGCCAACAACTCGGCAACTGGCACTTGAGGCGAGCCGAACCCAGTTTGGATGCCGTACAGCATCTCTTGGAAGACCCTGAAAGGTAAGGATTGTATATGTGTTTTTTAAAATTTATTTATCGTATTAACAAATTACAAGATATAGGAAATATCAACATCTAAAAACCACAGAGGTTTATCGTAATGTATAAAAGGGTAAGGAAATTAATGCTGGAAAACTACTGATACGTCAAAAGAAACAACTCCGGCAATTTTCCATCTTACATCAACGTACTACACTACAATGATTCTCCATTTCAAACACATATTTCCTCTTTCATATTTAAGCGTTTTTTGAAAGCATCTTTTTCCAAATTCTGACAAAAATTTGCACCAAAAGGACTCTCTTTCAGCTCAGAATCAATAAGTATTAGATAATAGAATCAGGCGTTACTTTGTGGAAATCCATTATTAAGTTGAATTAATTTTAAAAATTAATATTAAAATTTGCTGAGCGGAAAATTAAAATTAAAATTTGCTGAGCGGAAATGTAGAGCAAAATTATTTTATAAAATACAACTAAGTACTTGATATTCCACCATTGATAGTTAAGCAAAAGCCACATTATAGGAATAGTCGACACGCTTATTGATAGTATCGATATTTCATATTATTGATAATTTTCACGGTCGATAGTCAAACTTTGGTTAGGTTCTGCAACGCTAGTCTTTACGTAAAGTAAAGTTTATATTGTCAATTCTACCCACCTGCTTCTAACTCCTAATATTGCTCTGACGCCGATAAACTTGGTCTTCTGTTTTGACTGGCCGACCAAGAAGACAACGTCGAATAGTTGAGCGTTTTGAGCTATGTTGAGCTCATTGTTTAAGAACACGCGGGTAAAGTCTTTGGCGAGCTGGTCGTAGTCCTCGAACTGATCTCTGACGGAGTCGAGGAGGGGGGATGACGGTCGCATGTGGCCAATAGGACGCCAGGAACCTGGAAAATTCGAAGTACATGATAAATCATTACTCATTTTACCTTGGAGAACATAAAATCATTGCAAACCATTAAATTACAGTAGAAATTCATAAATTTCATAATATAAGTAGAATAACAAGTTTAATTTGGTCATAATTAGTACATAGTTGCTCAATGCATCTATCTATACCAAGGCTTCAGAAAACCCAAACCGTAAAATCTGAGTTAACCCAAACTGTTAAAAGCTATACTTAGGTAATGCCACAGCAGACCTGGTAGATATCGATAGCTTAACATCGACTTTTTCTAGTGCAAGCGAGAAGATCAGAGAATGGCAAAATAAACTTTTAAGAAAAAGTTAAGGATTTTTGTTTAAAAATCTCACCTCTTCGGTACGGTTTTGGTATCTGTCCAGTTTCGGCGTGGTTCTGCAAGTTGGCGACTATATCCTCCAACATCTGACTTCGGGTCCTCTCTTGCATTCTTGCGAATTTCGGTGCCGAATACGACGCTCTTTCTCCGTTCACTATCTTCGTAAGCAGCCATTCCCTGAAATATTCATATTTACTATGTTGTTGAAAGTTGATAATAACGTTGTCTATTATTGTAATAGTTCAACAGCCTGAATGGTCCTTTCACTTTTGCGACCCTTTGTCAAAGTTTGTTTTACCATTAATATGCATTGCGTCAAATTCGTCATTTAACTTCGGCTATTAGATATTTTCCGCGCTACGCTTAACCGTCTCAAAGTAACCTTGTTGAGCTGAGCTGCAATCAATCTAAGTTCGCTAACTTGGACTGCATAGTTAAAGCATAGCTGTGCCTGGCCCTTTGTCAGATGCCCCGTAGATTTTATAGACTCGAACTGGAATTCCTTTACATTCTTTTCCGCCGAAACCCTCAAACCTTCTAAGCAAACAGTTTAACAACAAAGTTACCTGAACATAGGTCCCTTGTCAAACACACTCTGCTCCCACAGGTAAGGTTTGTAAGCGCCCACTTCGTCGCGGGTGACAACCGACACTTCGTACCGAGTCGGCCGTCGCTTGATCTTCGCTGAGACTCGAACTGGAATTTTTTGAACTACTTGAATATAATGTGATGCGAGAAAATGGGTGGACTTGATACACAAATAGGTGATGTGGTGAACGATGGGAATTGAAAATAAACTGATCAACTTTTACTACGTTACTTAGAAATAAAGACACAACACTATTTTATTTTTAACCCTTAGTTACTTGGATAATCTGATTTCTGAGTTGGTTTCACAAGAAATATTTTTTAAAGTAAGTAATACTTTACTAAAAAGTAAAGTAAAATAAGTAAAGTATTAAAGCAAAGTTGTAAAAGAAGTCGTTAACGCTATGATACAAGGATATGTACTTTGTTAAATATTTAACGAACTCTAATTTACTTTGTTAAGTAATAACAACAACAAATCATTAAAATTAAACTCATTTGCATTTGGTTTCAATAAAAATCGTAATCACCTACATACGCGTACACCGAAAAATAAATAAAACAACCAATTATTACAAGCAATCAAATTAAAGACTTACCTAAAATGAAGGTATGCAGAAAGTGGCTTTTAATACAAGCAGGTGAGAAAGCAGTATTATCAGCTTCCAGAAACACGACACACACGATATCGTTGCCTATGTGCCGTTTCCTCTGCAGTTTCTGAGGGTCGTGCCTCTCGTATGGCAGGAGGGTGGACACGTGGAACATGATCTCGATGCCTCGCCAGTTGGTGTACACGGAGTATAAGCCGGTCAGGTCGTGGACGGTGTCTAAGCCGCCTTTGTATTTGTCAAACCCTGGGAATAAACGTGATGTTAGCGGTTTTGGTGCCTAGGTGATTTGAGGCTGAATTCGTGGAGTTTGAGAGGATCATTGGTAGTGATAATAGATTTTGTCAATTTGAGATATGAACTAGGAATTTAGAAAAGTATGTCACTAATTATGGTCTTTTAGATGGGGTTACTAGATTGTCTGAAAAAAATCTATCTCTACTAACTAATTAGCTCTTTTGTAAAATCGGCATCCAAATCAGAACTCTATAAGAATTTTAATAAAAAGGAGAATTTGATTTCCTATCAATTTTATTGCTATTAACTGAACTCCGATTAAATTGAATTTAAAAAGTGTGTTAACAGGGCAATGAAAAAAAAAACAAAACCTAAATACTTCGTTTAATTATAGTTATGACCAAGGAACACACCTTCAGGTCTCTACGATCAGCGGTTTAGGCTGTGCGTTGATCCGTCAGTGAGTCAATCAATATTAAAAAATCAATCATTCAGGACAAAGCATTTGAAGTATATGTACAGATGAGTTACGTACCTTTCAATCGGACTTTCTCTCCTAAAACTTGCAAGAACTCATCGAACATCGGCGAGTTTTCATTATTGTCCAGGATCTCCTCTTCCGTGTACTGGTTCTCCTTCACATAGATGACACCGACCTTTAACTCCGATTTTATGAACACCTGCGAAAGAAATGCCATACTTAATATACTGTACCATAACTTTCATCTAATCACTTGCTTGTATGGACTATTATTACTTGTACTTTTTTAAATTCAAGGACTCTTGCAAAAGGGATATGTAGAGCTTTGGTATTCAGCCTGATGGTTGGGAAAAACGTGCCGAAATGAGACCTGAATGACACCACGATTCCAAAGTCGGTGTTTCGAGGAACGATGATTCCTGACTGGCTGGAGAACCTAAGGCAGAAAAGTCTTCGCCGTGCTTTGCCACCTCCTGCGGACTCAAGCTATGGGTGCGATCGGTGTGGCAAGAAGTGCCGTGCAGCCATAGGGCTCTTAAGCCATCAACGGCGCTGCAGTAACCAGGGAGGAACCCACTAGCGCCGCAACAATCATCCGTGCCATTACCATGAGCTCACGACGGTTTTACTCGCTAGCGACTAAGTAAAAAAAGTCTATGGAAAATTGCACAACGCCCCTAGCGGTCACTTGCAGATCTAAAATTTCCGTTCGTTACGTCGTCGCTAGCGAGTAAAACCGGCGTAAACTCATGGTAACGGTACTGATACAGATGCAGTGGCCAATGATGATGATGACTTATTTATAACAACTTCTTACCATTTTATTTATTACAAATAGCGGCACGCTGCGCTAAGCCCCAGAATCCAAAATTCAGTGGTCCCAAAGATTCTCTAGTAATCACACTCATATCTTTACCCAGGATATTGAAAGCTGAAACTTTCTCAGTCCCATTTCAATACAACAATAAATATGAAGGCAGAGTGGCAAGTCGTGTGACCCATTCTTCTTAATCAACGCGTTGCTATGTGCCTGTAGCTTTATGTATTGTCTCCTCGACTCATAAACTGTGAGCTAGTAGCCTCAGGGGCTTACATTCATTTGTTGTTTATTTCATACATAACACAGGAAATGTGAACTAGGATAATTGAACGTACATCATACTATTTTAATGACTAGCCATCCCTGGAAACTTCGTTTCCCTCCGTGTTCTATTCGGGACAAAGACGAATCCAAAAAAGTAAAAATTATGAAAATCAGTCCACTGGTTTTCGAGTTATAAGTGGTGTAACTAAAACGACTATCTTTAATGTACATGTATAGATATATGTATAGAAGAAGATATAAAAAAGATTTTATGAGTACCTTTTATTATTCCTCGTGCATAGTACCTACGGTAATCCTTAACTTCTATCGTAACATGCTTGTTTCTGTTTTATCTTACCTTTATTATGCGCATGAAGAATGAAAATTCTTCGACAGAGATTTATCTAGTTCCGAGAACTCTACGCTCTACCCTATTTTATGTTCAGCTGTTGCGGGAAACATCCTTGAAACATCTTAAACTTCAATATTTCTCCGGAGCAATACTTTTGATGCAACATCTCAGTAGAAGGCACAATTTAGCAACCGAAAGCGAGTTTCCGATTTGAATTTCCGTTGGACTAGATAATGGAAACTTCCAATAAACCTTTGAGGCTCGGATTTCAGAAACGACTGTTTGCCCCTTCGGAAGGGGTTAAAAGCATTCTTCGGAGGTCTTGAGTTGCCAGGTGACTTCATTATGGTCATACCGTATTTAAAATTTCAATTTTTTTTTGAAAATAGAGTTACTTCAAAATTTACTTTGAGCATTGAGATACTCGTAGATATAAGCTTAAGTGAAGACTAATTAAATATTCAATCTCAAGATTTTAAAAGGCACCTACAAGTTTTAAAGTCTTTATTTTGTTTTTAAAATATGATAGGAAATTTATGTCTTCAATCTTAGAGATGTGAAATTTAGAAGCAACGCCACGTCATAGATCCCATAACTGCATATACATCGGTCAATGTGTCATGCTACAGTTATTCGATGATATCACTCAATATAGTCTTAATAGCCAATTTGCGTACTCTTTGGAACAAGGGCGATAATCTATTATTCTTCTATCGGGACCCAATCTTTTTTCCACTGTTATAAGTGGGGTAAGCCCACTAGGGGACAGACACTCATTATCTTTCCGATCTGGAAGCTATACAGGCTCTAGTCGACCGGATAATAAAAGTAATGTCCACTTTGCTGATGGAACTAACTGCATTAATAAGATATGGTCCAGTGTTAAGTTTTACTGTAAAATAAAATGTTCAATGTTTCTCGGGATTCATTAAAGGCGATTGCTTTTGTTAAATGGTACGTATTATCTTATACATATAATAAGACTGTAAAAGATCGATTTCTGTACATTGAAGATTTTTATGAAAAATTGTTACAGGGGGTCTTAATTACCGTAATAGAAGCCAAAACAACAATTTTTACAATTTTTGTCTGTCTGTCTGTCTGTCTGTCTGTCTGTCTGTTTGTCCGGGCTAATCTCAGAATCTACTGTACCGATTTTGATGGGGCTTTTTTTATTTGACTCAGCGTCACTTGGAGAGTAAACTAGGATAGAAATAATCACGCCAATAGACTTAGGGGGTAGGCAGAAAATATATATATATAAAAGAAAGTCGTGTTTGTTACAACACTTATAACTTGAGAACGGCTGAACCGATTTGGCTGAAAGTTTGTGGGGTGGTAGCTCAGAATCAGGAAAAGCATATAGGATACTTTTTGTCCCGCTAGACGGGGCCGGGGCTGGGGTAGCACGGGACCGGGACGAAACGGTGGGGAGGTAGCTTAGTACCAGGAGAAGGACATAAGATACTGCATATAGGATACTTTTTGTCCCGCTAGACGGGGCCGGGGCTGGGGTAGCACGGGACCGGGACGAAACGGTGGGGAGGTAGCTTAGTACCAGGAGAAGGACATAGGATACTTTTTATCCCGTTCGATGGGGCCGGGGCTAAGGCGGGACGGGGCCGAGGCGAAACAATTTAAAATAAATGTGGGTGGAAATGAATCTGTAAAGTGTTTTAATTCAATGTGTAGTGTTTCCTCCATATTGGTTTGTATAAATTAAATGAATATTTGGTACTTTATGGTACTTGCCAAAGTATAACAAAACAGTGCCATGAAAAAATTTATATTTAGATCCATTTTTTCCACACAACAAAGTAAAATGTTAGTAAAGTAGTAGTTTTTTTTGTGGCAAAGTAGTAGTTAAAAGTAAAGTAACCATATTATCCTATTAAACAAAGGAATTCCTAATCGAAATTCAAATTGTGAACGTCCAAATAATCGGTATGGTCATAATAATTGATCACCTTTGATGTACCTACTACTTGCTTCTTATTGTTGTAATATGGCCAATTTTAATGATAAGTGAGTACTAAAATGTATTATATAAATACTTTATATCTTGCGTACTTATAAGTACTTATACTTAAGTATCTTATTTGTAAAATCATAAGCCTATAAATTAAAAATTCTATCCAAAGTCACTATTCCACGCGGACGAAGTCGCGGGCACAGCTAGTTAAAAAATAAATTTAATGCATGTTTATTATAAAATAAGATGAAGAGTGGAAAATCACTGTCGTCTGAATATTAACTGAATATTATTTGTATTTTCAATTAATTAAACCATAACATTGATGCTTTAATGTTGATTCAATTCAGTAATGTTACAACAATTTACATAAAGCACATAAATACATATTGAATCTGATTGATGTGCATTTTCAATGCTATTAGGTTTCCTTTGTGTACTGAATTGAAACAGTCCTGAAATATTTTATTCGAACCATTGAATAACGTTTGTGTATCAATGAAGTAATCCTTCGTCTATCTCACGATTTTAAAACGTTCAATTAATATTTCAATGGGTACGACCCGACTCGCCTGTGATCTATTGAAATTCGATTCATAGCGACAACTGTCAAACGAAATTGGACTGACACGGGAATCCACTCAGTTTTACCGAATCCAGACAAAGGTATTTCAGACCCACCTACTGTGTGAGGACCGTTAGAAAAGAAAAATACCTTGTTGGAATAGAATAGAATACTTTTTTAAAGGAACTATTGGCGACCTTTGTGTGTAAACCTTATGAACTAAAAGTTTGAATCAGTAGCAAAATATGCTTATTTGTTTAGTGTTTGTAATTAACAAACAGATAGAGTCTATATCTAGGCAAAAAAGATACAATAGTACTGTAGTGGAGAGCTACGATTACTACGGCGTAGCATATAAATATTTTTATGCTCGTATTGTTTAAAGAGAGCTTTTAGATATGATTAATAAAAAAGAAGGTTCGATGAGTTGGAACAAAAATTTTTGTTCAACATACAATAGATCAGATTTTTTGTACAGGTAATTGTATTTGAGAACCATTAATTAAATAAAGACAAATCAAACCTAACACAAATTTTATTTTATATTAATATGAAACTCTTAATTACCCTTACCCTAAAAGTAACGTTGCTTCAACATTAAATAGCAACGTTTTATTTAAAAATAATAGTCCCCCTAGCCGATTTCGACTACGGTGGCCAGTCACAACAACTAACCGACTGCGCGGGACATATTATAGTGCACAAGTGTGTGCGCAAACACAGGTGCACTCGACCGGAGAGAGATCAGTCGGAAAGCACGTAAAGCGAGGCACGGGGGTGAAACACCGCCAACTTCCAAACTCCGGGCTACCCTGAGAATTTCTGAACAGAAAAACTCCGGTACATATTTTTGGCCCGACCCGGGAATTTAACCTGGGACCTCCGGCGCAGCCGTCGCTTTAAAATGCGACCCTCTCACCGCTGCGCCACCGAGGCAGTTTATTTATGTGTATTTAAAAATAGAGCATGTGTATTTCGTTTTCACTGTGGTACCATTTAGTATCTATGTTTTCGGTGAATATTTACTTAAAAATGTCTGAAGTAAAATCGGGACGCTGCTCCCGAGTCAGTTCGAGTTCCGATCTTTTGTGGAAAACTGTCACTTATCGTTACCCGCGAAATTATATTTCCTCCCGTTTCGGTTCAGAAAAATAATAATGTGAGTGATGTTAACATTTTTCGGTGACTCGTTTACGTGAAATGGCGTTAACTTTTTGATGCTGTTTGTTATTTTAAAAATAATTCTGGTGTAAATTGTTAAAGTAACACATCGACCACACATGCTAACATGCAAATAATAAGCTAGATTTATATCTGAAGCTAGGTCAATCTGATTCCTTTAATGCCGTAAAAATAGTTATGTCATACTTTTACGAAACCAGACAATTGGTGTGTTGTATGGCGCATATTTATTATTTATTTACTTTTTACCCAAATAGTAAATCCCTCAATATAAGATAAGACATCAGAAAATATGTCTGGGTCTGTAATCATATGTTTTTGACCTCTAGCTATACGATGGGATAGTCCTTATGTGGCCCTCAGCGTAAATGAGCTGAAGATTTTATGACGGCCCCGAGCAGATGTAATACTCGTAACAGACGTTACACATGAAAAAAGTATTCTTCTGTTAGTAAGTATAGTTGGACGCATCATTTGTGACCGAACATAATATAGGTACTAAGTTACTAATAAACCGCATACATGTAGACTGCAGAAAAGCTCCTATATTTTATAACGATGTTGACAGATAAAACTTTTAGGCAACAGAACTTCCAAGTTGTTCTATAGAGGTGATCGCCGCCTTATCACATTGCGTTGTCGTTTGTTTGAAGTGAGACGCCCATTTTTCGTTTGAAAGTGGTTAGGCGGCCAGAGAATTCGAATGTACATGTAAGTGCAGACAAGCGCCTGTAGAGGTAGATAAGTAATGTAAGTAAGTAGGTAGGTAGTGGTGATAGTGTCATTTTAGACACCATATAGATTTAACAGTATCTCATAACGTATTTTAGTGCTTTTACCAATCGAAAGGCTTCCATGATTAAATGTGCTTATGGACTGCTATCGTGCGAGGTCGAGGTCATTTACTAATTTGCGTTGGGATTGCTTATAGGCCAAGATCTAATTTGACGTAATAAGAAAAGGTAGCATAGCCTAATAAAGTACCTTATACGGCCGATATAAAATGTACTGGGCCGGTATTACTTCAGTAGGTATATTGTCGTAGTTTATACCCCTTTATTAGGTCCGGGGGCCGTAAACCGGTCTTGAGACCCTATTGCGAATGACGACGTCCGTATTTTCGATACTAGCTGTCCCTGTCATTCATGATAGTATAACTAAGTAAGTAAGAGGGACGGCCGTAGCTAGGAATGCGGGAAAAGTGTTACAGAGTAGGTGTCTTATAAGGAGGGATGTAGATACTCTGCTTTGTTTAGCAACAAAGTTGAGGCAACTTACTTTATCTGTTGCTACCTACATAAACGAGGATAAGGATAATATCATCGTATTGAGATTCTAATATTATATAGCTTTAAACCTTTCCCGATAAATAAGCTTTGCAACACAATCTAGTAGTTCCTAAGGTTAGCGTGTTCAAACAAACAAACCCTTCAGTTTTATAATATAAGTATAGATAAGCAAAATATTTTTCACACACATATTTTCTCTATTCTATATTTATTACACAACAAGGGTCATTCCTACTAGGGGTACTATTCTGTGTTACAACAAAACAAATTCAAGTGTTATTATTTAAAAGAAAATCAATGTGAACATCGTACATAAAATCTTGTTGACAAATCTATCCGTACAACTAAAAGATTAAATGGCGTGGACATCTTTGTTGCTAAAAATACAATTTCATCTGTGGCCGTGATTTCAGGTCGACTTTCCTGCGGTGAAGTATTTTTCCAGATGTTCCGATTAAGTGTTGTTTGTGGTATCATCATTTTTATCGACATTAAAGATAATATGTTTTATAATTTGTAATTCATGTCGATAAAATGCTTTATTTCGAAAATGATTTGTAGCTATTGTAATTTTGTAATTGTAACTTGCTATTTGGAAAGTGTTGTGGCTTTGATCACTTAAAGCGTCTTTAAAAGATTTATCTTTACTGATGAAAGTATATTATTATGTTGTTTGAATGAAATTTAAATAACATTAAATTATATTGCATGCTGATCATATTTTTATTTAATCTTTTTAAAAGTGTGTGACTGAATCTGTCAGCCTACAAGTGTTATGATATAATAAATAAAAATACAAATGTTGCATTCAATTATTCTTCTAGTGGTAATATTACATTGAGATTGTAGTTATAACGATGTTAATTATTTTTTGAGGAAGTGTTTACCCATAATATTCTTGTTCTATATAAATAACACTCATGACGCTCCTTATAGAAATATTATTATTTATATTAATCCCACGCAGGCAAAAAAATACTGCTAATCAGCATTTAGTTTTAGTATCCATATATTTGATTTTAAATCGATATCAATTCATAATTTCATATCGACAGATAGCGTCACTATCGAAACTATAACAGCACTAGTTCGGATTGGGTATTAGAATGCGACACTCGCCGGTCTAGCTAGCCACTAATGGAATTGGATATTTGCAGCTAGTTTTTTCTTTTTTATATCTAGAAATAATGTTACAAAGGAGAAGCAGTCACTGAAGTTGCCAATTCTGGAAAGTTTCATTTTCATCTATGAGGTTCTGTAGACTTTCAAAGTTAAATTCTTGCTTACTATAGGTAAATAATCTAAGTTTATAATGCGGTCTCCCAAAGAATGGAGTTCTGCACAAGGCGGTATTTTTCCTAAGTTATTATAAAATTGAACCCTTCAAAGCGCGTGAGTGAATAAGTAAGCTGCTTCAGCGGGCCTTTATCGCTTACCGCGGTACTCGATAAATTTCAAACGTCTTTTTTATCATGTTAAAACTTGAACGTACTTATTTGTTTAAAAAGCAATAAGAATTACCCTATTAGTTCAAATAATGTGGTAAACGAAGTCGTTTAGAAAATTTAATTATTTTATCGAGGCGATAAACGATACTCGTATATAGTGCATGTTAGGTCTAAGCTACTGGTTAATCTCGCTCCGCCATATTCCACGGTTGATTCGAACTGGACTGTCATTAAGCAAGATCAAATCCTATTCTTAGTTAAACTAATCAACTGAATGCCGCCGTTTCTTATATAACCCATTGTAAGGTGAGACTGAGGAGGTTTGATGTTTATGTGGAGGGTACTATATGTCTGCAAATGGTGTAAAGTCTTGTAAAATAACAAAAGGGTGTAAATTAATGAGAGGAAACGCTACCTGGCCGTCAACGACTACTGGCCCTTTATAATGTAGAGCCTTCGTAATTATTTACCGGCCATTTTTGCGGCTCGCAAATCCTTTACGGCGGCCTGCTTTAAAAAAAAATGAGAGCCATTTCGCTCACATTGTTCTTGAGGTATGTTAAAAATCTGGTGCTATCACTATGTAAATATATGCGCGGGTCAAGAAAACTGTACCAGGAGACACAGAATTAAAGTTAAGTAACGTGTACTTATAAGTTTTTAAAAATACTTATAAATAATGTAATTTGTTCGAGACAACGTTTTTGGGTTGATGTAGGTACTTTTACCATACGATAAACATCAGTTATAAATTCGCGTGTAAAGCAAACATAAAAAAATCAATTAACCTTTTCCACGGAAACATGTTAAATTTATGTAAAACAAGCAATAAAATAATATTTGATATCATTCCCATTCGAGCCTCGCGGCTATGATTCCATATTGTTATCAAAAATATTCTGGTTGCATAAATAACAGGAACACCAAACGTAATATCCGTGGTACGTGCTTTAAAAAACGTTTTGTTGGAAACAATTTTAACTTCCATTCCATTTCCACGGATTAATTCGCATGTGTGTGTGTGTGTGTGTGTGTCTATCTCGCGGCCGTATTCACGAAATCTGACGTTTCACTGAATCCTAAATGCAAGGACGGACAGGACTGCGAGCGGAATTGAGACTTACATCGTAGCTTATAAACGTACCTCCGTCGAGCGCCTAATGAAAATAGGCAGTTCACTGGATCGAACAAACTTGGCCATATTTACATCAGTCGAAAATATACCGTATGGTGGCGCCATAAGAGCGTTTCCAACAATTCCGAGCTAATTTTACAAGCGCAAACCGAAGAAAATGTATTCAGAATTTCGAGTGAGCTTATAAACGTTGCCGTCTGACGTTTTGTTGTGCAGATAATTTTAACTGTGGATGCGAAAATATACATAATATCTGTGAATGCCCAAATAACTATGAGTCTCATTTGATTCTCGAAGTGTTTTTGTATGATTTATTTTAAAACAATTTCACAATTTTAAAACACATTCTGGGAACTTAACCAATTTGACAAATTGTATGGAAGGTGAAAAGATTTAATAAGTGCCCCATTCATTAATAAAACTGTATTAATAAATCCATCCAGATAAAATATATCTTTTGGTTGGTGAGTGTGGCTGAAGCAGTAAATACGCTTCTTTTTTCCACACATTACTTCTCTAGACTTGATTACAGTGTAATGTAATAATTACAAGTAACCATTAACATACTGATGAAGTAATTAGAACGCAAGAACACGAGAGACAAAATCTCAACCTACTCATTAAACATGCCGGGCCAACTAATATTTTAATACACTCCCATCAAGGAGACGTGAAGAAGCAAGTTTCGTAGGTCGCCTTCGAACTTGTCATTAGTCCATTACCCTGATTACTCACTAGCGGGAGACAAGGATCCCCCTTCCCCCTTCAGAGAAATTCTCCGCTTTAGGGAGGCTGCCTACTAAAGTACTAACGCGGCTCATCAATGTTTCACGTCTGCAAGCGGTCGCATCGTTTATTCTTAATTGGGAACTGAAAAAACAATCACGGACCCGGGAAAAGGTTTTACTGCTAATTTACCTGCTATACTAGGCTTGGTCTACATTAGTGAGACGGGTGACTTTACGGTTCAAAAACATGTTATTTTTAATTCGGATGAACAGCTAAAAGAGAGTGTTGATTAATAGAATACATAAGATAAATATTTGTACTATAATAAATGATCTGAGCTTTTCCTACACATCCTACAACTAGTTAAAAGATTAAATTATTGTATTCATCACCTGCGAGCACCTAATAATTACGCATAACCTGGTCAAGGGAGTCCTACATCATAACCCATTGTTATCGCATATTCACTCAACTGTCAGTTCAAATAAGGGTCAAGCCAATAATACCACAGTGAATTCACAAAAATACGTGAATATACAAGTCTATATTTGTTTAGTGCAAAACTAACTATAAGCTTTTCTATCGTATGGTGTGTTACCAGCTTTAGATCTCTCAGCTGAATGCCAAATGAGGTAAAGACGAGTTTCTTTCAGGTCTGTTTGTTTTATTGCTGAAATAAGGTACGATTTAGGTGGTTTCGTCGTAGAATCCTTGAATAGCCCCCGCCCTACGGATCGGTAGGTCCGAATTCTTATCATTGGAATAACAATGTTATTCCGCTGCTTTCTAACTTATGACAAACATTTTTTTTTAAACTTTCTTGCACAAATTAAATTGTACAAAGGTGGAAAAGCATTCTCTGCCCGTTAAACCTTTAGTTACTGTATGTCCAATACCTTAAAGTGTTAAATAAATTAGGTGACATATTACCACTAAATAAACCAGCGCTGAGTGGGATCAGTACCCATATCAGCACAAGCTGAGCCACTCGCCACTTGCTTTCTTTAAGCTATTTTTTAATTGCTCACGTTTGTGTAACATCATAATTTTTCTGTAATGAAAGCAATAAACGTTTTTCTTTCTTTCTTTCTTTCTAAATTGACGAAATAATGAGATAAATCATATTATATCGCAGTAATACCCGTTTAACAGCCATAATTGTGTGGGGCTGTGTGAGGGGCTGCCTGTATCTTAAAAATGACCCTGTTCCACTCAGAAAAGAGCTAGGTTTACCCACCGAACATTTATAATCTCTGTTTAGGGGCGATATGCTATATACTAGACCTAGCTTGAGTCATTCCTCTGGCGTGTCGGGTAGCTGAGTCGGAAGAGGTCGCAGCCGGAAGAACCTAAAATCTGTCGAGTCCCCGTGCAAAAGTTTTTCAGTCCCCGCTTGGACAACGCTCCCAAGAAGAAGTCCTCTTGTCCTCTTAAAATTAACCCCAAACTTCAAAAGCAGATCGGTGGACCAAAAAGGTTATGACCCCATTGTCACCACTCGCCACGGCCCATGACAGTACGCGCCGTAGCCATGACTTCGTTGGGTAGACGATATCTAGCGTTATTCAAGCCGGAACTGGATGTTGGATGATGAGGAATCGAATATGGTTGAATATGGAGCAGGCTTTTGTCCAAAAAAGGATGACATGATGCCTGCGATTGATGGATGGACTGTCAAATGACATACCTGATCAAGCTTGAGCAACTCCTCGGGTGTGTCAGGCAGCTGACCCAGCATCAGCGGTGGGTTGATGTTGACCTCCTTGCCGAGTGACCGCACCACTTCTTCCCGATTGTAGCGGTCCGCGAACACGCATGACGCTGGTATCAGCCCGTGGACTGTGTAGCTTATCGCGCGGACTAGGATCCTGGAAAGAAGATGTTGGTATAGCTCATGGGTATTAAGGAGTACAATATCATAGTTAACCCTCAATCGATCAGAAGATTATTTTAAGTCATCAGCATTGACTTGACAAAAAAGATAATTATAATACCTAGATTATTGCACACAAAGTGCATGACACAACAATGATACAATTTAGACGCTTTATGAAATACCATGACGGAGGCCTATGTTCAGCAGTGGACGGCTTTTTCGGTGCTAATGATGATACTAATTAGGTGTTCGATACAAGGACTGCAAGTAAATATGATGATGACTGCATGAAACTGATATAAATTTAAGTATGAGAACTTTATTGTAATGAGATTCTATAAAATTCTTTACTCGAGGAATCACGTTGTGATATTCCCTTTGTGATATACGTATTATTGTCCCTTTATAAAGTAAAACACATTACATTAGAATATTGAATTCTATTTAGAGATGTTCAGGTTCCCCTTGATTTATGGTAATCGATGTTTCGTTGGCTGAAAGACAATGAAAATGGATTTGCCAAAATGCATTATTCATAGAGCTTTCATTTGTGGTTATATTATTATAAAGATGATAGGTTAAATCTGTAACTGAAATGAGCCTAATCAAAATAATTTCCTCTGGGGTTAACATTTACTTTGGAACATCGAACTGTTTAACCGTTTTTAGATGAAAGGGCCTGTACACACAATGGTGTGAGGTTGGAATGTCAACAAACGATCAGGGTTGAAGAAATTTTGCTGACCCGAGCGTTTCACAATGAAATTACATGAAAATTGAATCGCACGCTTTGGCCCACAACTAATTTGTGAAGTCGGAAAAACTTAGATTTGTAAAATAAAATATGTTCTATGAGTAGGCTGCGTTTGTTAACAGTTTTTTCTAACCCAATTGATCGATGGCACAAAAATCGAATATTGATGGCACAAAAATCGAATATCGATGGCATAAGTTAACGAGAAAGAATCTCCTGCTACACTCCAAGGTCACCAGGTCATATGGATGAAGGTCATTAATTCAATTCTATTTATTTCGTGGCATCGATCTATCGAATATTGATTCAAAGGTTTTTTTTCTCGACCATGACCTCTGCCATGGTTAAGGGGTTAAAAACTTATCCTGAATAAAAATTCAAGTTCACGTAAAGGTACAAATATGGCAAGTGTTTGAGCGTTGTTGCCTTAATACTTCAGCGTTTTAAACAGTTTGGAGTAACAATATTATTATAGCTCAAATTGCGGTTCAGCCAGCATTGAAATGGTTGGAAAAACACACCAAAAATACCATAGTAAGCCTCACTATATCGTACTTGGAGATCAAAGGTTCGATTCTTATCAAAAATAATATTTTTTTGGCTGCCTTCTACTCACATATTTGCCAAGTATACTTCATTGGTTCATTTTACTTGCTAATATTTTGCGACAAAAAGGTAAAATATAAACAATTTCAATAAAAGTTTGCCTAGGATCCGGTCCCTTATTTTGGCAGGGAATGGACTTTAGTTAGGTCCCTAAGGGCGAAAAGTGTTTTTAGGAATCTGTGAATACTATTGTGTAGGTATAAGGGCTAAAAGGTTTGTTGATCTTTTGCTCAGAATCTTAGGCACAGAACCAGCTGTTGATCTATATTAGTAAAATGAAGAATCTGCTATTCATAATTAAGACCATACAAAAAATAAAACACATGGAAAAACACATAGCAAGTGCAAATAATATGCAAAAAATGGCGCTATGAACCGCATGGAGCATATTGGAGCACGTCTTAAAATACTTAAAGCTTGTATTTATAGTAAGCTTATATTTAAAGTCCTTACCTCAAATTTGAGGTAAGGCCTTTGTCCAGCAGTGGGATGCTTACAGGCTAACTTTACTATTTATGTTATTTATTTGCCTTGCAAACAGCCTTCCGCCAATCTGCACTATGCCCGCGTGGAGGAGTATGGCTCATACTACCTCATACTTGCTTGAGGTAAGGCGTTTGCTCAGCAATAAGTGCTTATAGGCTTACTTTACTATTTGTATTTATGAGCAAACTCCTAATCTAATCTACCTCATCAGTGGTCAATGGGTGGTATCTAGTTCAGTGTTCACTAAAATACGCTACGATGTCATGCCGACAACGTAATCTGAGATTCCTCTAAAATGCAAAACCCAGTGGCATTTTTTAATTAAATTCTCCTTCCGTTTCAGTTTTCCTATGACAGAAAATGAAAATACCGTTAGGCGTTTAAGGTGGGCTCGCGGAATCTTATTTCCATGTAAAAACGGAACATTTCCGAGGCGTGTTTCAATTTTATATGGCGCTATAACCTGCTTAATAGTCGGCTGCTCAGCGTGGACATAATTACAACGACAGATATGAGAATGGTGTATCTAAGCAGAGAAGACATTTTTGATATCAACTTTTTATTGTTGATGAGACAGCGAGGAAAACGATAAAAAAAGTCAGAGGGTATTATATTACAAACATGAACTGCTTTCTATTCAGCTAAAATGTTATGTCATACCTACTCTCAAAATTTTCAACATCGATTTTAAGTCGGCCTTTAAAAAGAACAAGTTAGTAGGTAAACTGTTTTACCAAGTGATAAAGAAACATCAATACTTTAAACTGTTTCCCTAAGAGGCTATTTGCTCTTAATTCCTTCAGAGTTCCGGCAGAGTAAATATCGCTTCGCAATTTAAATTTTGGTCTTTGACCGGAATCAAAGTGCTCAAATTGAAACTTTACCATACAAATTTTACGCGTGACTTGAAATCTCAGAGCGAGGCGACATCGCGTTTCTTATTCATTACTTCTAATGTGAAGAAAGTGTAGGGCGCAGGGCGGTTTATAAGCCACATTAATATAAAACACGCATGACTCGGGATCTTACTTTTTGGGAATACGTGGAACGTTTGCCTGGAATGAGCTTAGCTGGTATTTGAATAAAGTATGTTTGAAGAAAGGGTCGCCTTTGGTGGCATGATTTCACCGAAGAAAGGTGAGGTAAGGTAAGGTGTTGAAGTTCTTTGTTCACACAATTAAAAAGAACTCGTAATTCTAGCTATAATACACACGCTTACGCTGAAAATGAGCACGGATGCTTCAAATTTGTCTCAAACTATCTGAAAATAACTTTGATCGTGTACAAAAAAGCGTATAACAAATCCAAGCACAATTTACACACGCGCTCGCTCTCATGTTACCTCCTAACTTTCTGTAAATTCATCGTACGGCTCAGCGAGGTTTACAGATTTACGGGACTAGGGGACAATAGAAGGGATTCCCTCCAAAGACATATCTCTTGTTAATTTAGATGGAACCACTGCGGCAAGTTCAGAGTTTGAAGTTTAACGAGTGAGCGTATGAGAAGATAAACATTTGTGCCGTATGTTTGCAGTTTGAGCCTTTGTAGCTGTATAATAGAGGTACCTAGGTAATGCCCCACCTCTAATTGGGACTGAATTGCTCAGCTCATTAAGAGAGAGTGGTAATTTAAAGCGGTTTCTGAACCTGTGTGCGCAAATAGGCGGTGAGGCTTAGGGGTAACATTGTACCCACGAAATTACTGCGGTCGGAGTGACTTTAATTCTCGGCAACTGAGAGAATTAATCGCCTCTTACCATTATTTGTTCGATCAGAATTTCCATTTGCATATAACCTTACACAATTTCCATACGTATTTTTTAAATTTACTTCTTCATTTATCGTAATTATTTTTATGTTCAGTTTATTTATTTAATTCATCAAAGTTAACCATCTCCTATTTAAACATTTGCGCGTTGTGTATAAACGAGTCAATGAACTTCTACCTTTATCCGCTGATTACGTATCTATTGTACGAGTATGTACTCTTTTATCGATGTCCATCTCGAATGTTATTTACAAATAATGATATTTCCTCAAGGGCATTATCGATAACAGAATTCGATTACCGGTTATGAATGGGCTTTTCGAGTCAAACAAAGAAATCGATAGCGAATCCGTCGCCAATCTCGATGCTAAGGTTAATATGGTGGGGACACGCTACACCGAATGTCACCCCTCTATTACTGAAGTCAAGATTTACTGGGTTTCGAGTTCAATGCTTTTCCTAACTTTGACCTAACTTATTGAGATGAATGTGCAGCATGTTACATGACTTTACCTTTTAAGGTTAAAGTAAGTTTTTTTTTTAAATTAAATTAAACTGTGTATACACAAATTGTTAAACCTCTTTTTTTTAGTTTGTTAAAAACATATGTGAGTTATGTCAGATAATATATTTTAATAACAGCCAAGAATAAAACGGAATCCTGTAAATAAAGAAGTGTAACGTAAAAGTACCTACACTGTCTGTAATATGTTAATGGTGGTTAGGATGGTATACAGGGTGACTTGTAATTCGATACGTTCCTTTGGAGGGGTAAAAGTCGAGCTCATTTGCAATAGATTTTGTCGTCAAAAAATTGAAAAAAAAATTAAAATATATAGAACTCTAGCGAGTTCAAGTGCATTAACATAACATTTTAGAGTATTACAATATCTGATTGTTATTTTGAGGAAGCTTTTAGATGTTGGTATGATACAAGTAACAAGTTTTTGAATGTATAAGATCATACACAAAAATAGCATCAAAATGAGACATTCACTAAGGAGCAATTTAAAAATAAAAGCACAAAAACTTGAATATCTTAAAACGTAATCACAGACGGCTAGGGTACATCATGAAATAATATGAAAATGAGTTCTACTTTTACCCCATAAGGAATGTATCGTATTACAAGTCACCCTGTATAAGTACCATTACTTGTGTTTGTATGAAATAGATAGTTTAACCCTTATTGAATACAAATAAACAACATAAGTAGAACGTTTGTTTTAGGAATGAATTTGTTCGGAAGACAGAAAAGGCATTTTTAATTAAAAATCCAATTGACTTTCTCCATTTGATTCAAATTAAATTACAGCGTTGTTATTCCGGGCACGTAACCCTTTGACTGCCGAATAAATATAACCTGTTAGTACACCGGCATCGAATGTTTAATTTTATGGACACTTTCTTAAATTGTATGTCTTTTCATTTAACTGATATTAAATTGGAGCGTATCATTTAATTTCACAATTTGTTTAAATTTCAGTTACAAGATCGATAAAATATATTAACAAAAGAAAAAATAGACCATTCATTTGATGTCGGAAACTACGGTTCAAAACTAACTAAAAGGCTGATTCTGCCGAGGACGTCGTAGCTACTTTCCAATTCAAAAACTTGATGAAAGGCTTCGGGACTCACACCTTGCTGTACATTACACTAATTGAATTCTAGAGTTTACGAGAATACAGGGCTGTAACAAGGGTTTCGGGGCCCATCACAGCTACGGAAGAAAAAAACCTTTTAAGTTCAAATTCACGGACCTTAATTATATCTATCAGCTCTTGTATTTTATAGGATATCCATTCATATTCAAAGCTCGATTTCAAGACCACGTAAGTCTGCCGCCACTTGAGTACATCTCTGGGCGAGAGGGCCGTTTGGCAAACGGTTGGGGTCACACCCACTGCCCAGGTAATTATGGCACTGGCAAACATTTTACACAGCCCATTCAGTTTTACAATACCTTGCTGTTTTTAATTAAACTGCCTGCACCCCTTGACTGAGAGCGTGCATAAGCAAGTTTGCTTGCATAAGCAAATTACAAAGGCGAAATTAACTGAAAAGGCTTAGCGGGACATTTTGGAACGTTTGACTTGTAGTTTGGTATAAAAGGTGTGTAAATTACTATTCCTATATTTGTTATTTAAGCTGTCTTATTTTAACTTGGGATTTTTGACGACTATTTGTACATAATTACATTTTATTTGTGTACGTCTTTTGATTACTTAATATTAACATTTCATTTAACTACGTGATTTTGATGCCACTGATTTTACATAACATCAGTATAGTATACTCGCTATAAAAACATATTCAGCTTTTCTGAGCATAGCTTAGGTACTAGGAGATAATGCTTAAGGCCGTCTTATTCCGTCAAATTATCTCATAAGCCCCGCCCCCTTGTTAAAAGTGCGGGGCGCTTCCCCCACCAGCACCCCCGCACAAAACTTTTTCTGTCAACTTTGTCTTACAAATCTCGTGTATAATTAAGCCATCTAGTGTTTATTTAAGGAACAAAATTTTCTTGAATAAGATACTTCATGCGCTTTTGTAAGTAACATACCCACGCCATCTAGCAGAACCCCGAAGAACTTTTACAAAATGGTTTCTTTAGTACACCATACATGCTTTTTAGTCTAAACGTTTATCGAAAGAACAAGGAACGCAAAGAGTGGCATTTCATTCTCACACGACTGGTCAGCACTTTATGCCAGCAACCTGTAACCATTATAAAAACAAGAAATAATATCCGATAACATTTATATATTTATATTCTTTATTGCACTTATAAGATGTACAGAAAATAGGTACAAGAAGTCACAATGTGAACAAAGGTGGGCTTATCCCTAAAAGATACCTCTTCCAGCCAACCCATAGGTGTAGGAAATGTAATGTAATAACATTTAGGTGGTTTATATTAAGATCCTTTTTGTCGACACAGTTATAGTCTCACTACTATCTTCCATCAGTCTTCCAATTGATGATGACTGAAGACCATTACAGATATGGCACTTCAAATTTAGGGTTCCGTACAAACCAGTAGGTATATAAGTCAAAGTTCACCCATCACGAGAATTTTGTCATGGTTTTTTTTTACACACTGAAATTCATAACATTTCAAATCATCATCATCATTCTTTTGCCCTGTTCCCAGTTTATCTAGGGTCTGCGCAGTATGTTTCACGCTTCCGTTTAACATTACAAATATGGAAAGCTAAATTAAAGACAAAGGTTTCTTTATCGTTTCAGTAATCCTTTAATAATATCAAAGTTTTTTATTTACTAGTCGTCTCCCGCGACGTCGCCCGCGTATATTTTTGATGTCCCGTGAAATGGTTCAAGTAAATTAATGGTTTAAAATAATTACTATCGAGGTCACCCACACCACGCTTAAAATACTCGCTTAATATCAGCCTGAACTATAAAAATGACTTGAATATCATGTGTTAGAAAGTAAGAAAATAGTAAGGCAAAAGTAGTTAATAGTAATCTCTCATTTAGATGCAATACTTTTTTCGGCGAAGTTCACTATCAAATATACTGAGCATTGAACTTGGCTATCATTTTTCACATTGATGTTTTTGTTGGGATATCATAACTTTTTATAGAAATATTTATTTGCTTATTCATAAATCATTAATACATATTTTGTGCAAGCTTCCATCCACTTAATTATAAAGGTTTCAGACCCTACAATTAGAAAACTTTCTTTTGTTTTCAGATTTTTTCCTTCGCTTACACATTATTACCTAGCTAGATGCCATATTTCAACTGTCTAGGTTTGTTAATTAGAGCACCGCACCCACACAATTACTTTGATAAACCATATATGGTTGTGCCATGTTTGACTTTTTGTAGTCTAGCTTATAGACCTTTTTTACTATAAAACTGTAATTTGGCATGGGTTTCTTTATATCCTAATCACACCGCCTAAAATATGTATTTTAAAATATTTTTGAGACACCTCCCTACAAGGTATGAATTATGATGAGCATGAGTTCCTGCACCGAAAGGGCAACACCAGGGTTTATCTCATGAATCGTGATAGTAAGACAGTTGAAATTTTCAGAAAGGATGTATTCATGTTGCCGTTGAAAAAACAAAAACTTAAAAAACAGTTTTTTTTTCGGGTTGCTCTCATACAACTTATCTACTCTAATAATGATAATAATGAGGGGCTGCCCCATTATTAGGACTTCATATCTTTTGTATGGGACTCCCTGACAACAGATATGATGTTTATGCCATTTTCATAGATAATGGTACGGAACCCTTCGTGACCCCGAAGCGCCATTTGGCGCTAACTACAAGATTAATAGAATTATTATGTGTCACAAATACCAAAGTTGTTTTGAATATTCAGTAACAGCAATTTGAGGAACGGTTATAAAAATAAAATTAAGACAGTCTCCACACATTTTCGACAGAACAAAATTGAAAAAATTATTCAGATTTGACATTTCTGAATGTAAATATAATTGGATTATACTGAGTAATCTCCATGTTCGTCGCTCAAGTCCATGTCACCAAATAAGACATAGATAGTCAATGCATTATTACTACACGATTCAGAAAATGTGTACGTACGTACGTAAATAACATGGAAACCTGAGTTCCATACACGAAGAGAGCTAGACCGACCTTAATTTAACCTCCAATGTTTGTATTTTGTCACAGGAGTCTAGATGTAAATAAATAAATAAAATTAATATAGACCTATCACCTAATAATTTTCTCCCTCCCTCAAATTCATATAATATTTTCTCGTCTCCAATATACTAGAGTCACCAGGGCACAGCTTTAGCATTTAAGATTACTGCTAAACCTACAGTTATGGTTTAGCTCTGATTTTTCCAAATAGAGAAAATGTTCAAAACTACAAAAATTTGACATGAGTGTTTTATGCTTTTTGTTTATATTGTTACTATAGAAACGGATTCATCTCTACGATTGGTACAAAAATATAGTTAATTTATTCACAACTATTATCCCAATATCCCCCTATATTTTGTGTACATACCTATCATATATCATCAGTGCTCTTGTAAACACTTTTTCCACGCTTGTTTTGGAAGAAATATCAAAATCAAAATCAGCTGATTTTTGTTATTAAACCATGGTGAGCCGTTGCTAAGGACGCCATCATCTGTCGTCTCATCGCCGTCAAATTTTCCCTTCAAGGACCAACAGGAACGCCGATCATCTTACGTTGCCTAGGAACGAGTGTCGTCGTGCCATCATTTGTCATTTTGACAAAATTCATGTTAATATTTATTTACAATTTATTTAAGCCGTTTTTCTACATATTATTTTTATTTTGCAAGGTGTAAATATGGTGTATGTGTAGATTTTTATATTGGAATTTGTTTTGTTTAAGTTTATTTATGGATACACTCTGTCCATGAATTCTGTAACCGATGAACCCGGATCACACTCACAGCCGCAATTTATCAGATGTGCCCTTTGCGACCCTTCAAGGTACTTCAAGGGAAAACGAGGACTTAACATCCACGTTTCTCGATGCCACAATGCCAAACCACAAGTTCATTCATCTCTCCCCATTCCTACTTCATCAAATACTTCTCTACATGCTACCCCGACCACATCTTTCGAAAATACACTAGCTTTCCTTCATCATTCAACACCAGTTGTAAAGCGGATCCCTAGGGGAGCGAGAATCGCCATAGCCAAATCTCTGTCATCTACCATTGAAAACTGTCTGAATAACACTGAAATAGCCTGGCAAAAACTTTTCACTTTTTCCTACTCATTTCTTCATGCAAGTTCGCCAGCTAAATCTTTGACCCGTTCTCTTCTCGACAATACTGTATCAATTCACAACACACCCATCCCATCCAGCTTATCTTTTCCAGTTACATCTAGGCTGCATAATAAATATCATACTGTTGAGAATAAGGTCATGGACGGCGACCTCAAAAACGCAGCTCGAATTTTATTCTCAGATGACACTCTCGCTCCTTTTAACCTGGAAACACTCGAAAGCCTTCGAATGAAACATCCTTCACGTCTTGATTCTCATTCGGCTTCTATTCCTCCAACTCAAAATTTTCAATATTTTCAGGTAATAGATGACAGCGACACATTTAGTGCCATAATGTCATTTCCAGCCGGTTCTGCTGGCGGCATCGATGGTATCACTCCTCAACATCTTAAGGATTTGGTTAGTGCTTCCGCCGGTGTCGCCGGTAGGACCTTGCTTTCAAATATTACAAAGCTCTGCAACCTCCTCTTATCTGGAAAGGTAGTTGAAAGTTTTGCGCCGTTTCTTTTTGGTGCAAGACTGGTAGCTTTACGAAAGAAAGATGGTGGTATTCGACCTATAGCTATCGGCTCTACCTTTCGCCGTCTTGCAGCCAAGTTAGCATGCCGTGAGCTCTCTTCATCTTTGAAAGATATTTTTCAACCCTTTCAACTTGGTTTCGGTAGTAGAGGAGGTTGCGAAGCTGTAGTTCATTCGGCCCGTAATTTTTTAAGTAGTGACGAATCTGACGTCTTTTTAAAAGTTGACGTGAAGAATGCCTTCAACTCTCTAGACAGGACCGTCTTGATGAATGAAGTTCAGGTGCATGTTTCTCAGTTATATCCTTTCGTTTTCCAATGTTACAATAGTCCTTCTAAATTACTTTTCCAGGAACATTCGATTAGTTCAGCAGTTGGTGTTCAGCAAGGCGATCCTTTAGGTCCAGCTCTCTTTAGTTTAGGCATTCACCCTGTAATTTCATCTTTAAAGTCAAAATTCAATGCCTGGTATCTAGATGACGGATCGATTGGAGGCACAGCAGATTCCGTTTTTCAAGACCTTGTTCGGGTTATGGAGTGCTTCCAAAAAATTGGCCTAGAATTGAACCTGTCAAAATGCGAACTTTTCATTAATGATCATGTTTCTTCTAGTGCCCGTCAGGATATTATTGATAAATTTAACTCGGTAGCTCCAAACATCAAGATTCTAAATTCTGAGTCGCTTTGTCTTCTAGGTGCTCCGCTTCTTGATGCCAGCATCGAACCTTTTCTTGACAAAAAAATTAATGAATTTACCCTTTTGGCCCCCAGATTGGAACATTTAAATTCTCACATTGCTTATACCATCCTAAAATCATGTCTTTTTGTACCAAAATTTATGTATTACCTTCGCGCAAGTCCAATCTGGAAAAAAATCGATTACATAACACTTTGTGACGCCACTCTTAGAAAATGTTTGGAAAAAATCTTTAATTTACGTTTAGATAATGATTCTTGGATTCAAGCATCGCTTCCTATTCGGCTCGGTGGTGTCGGTATTCGCCAAATTTCTAGTGTAGCCCTCCCCGCCTTCGTTTCCTCTCTACATAGCACTTCTGTTTTAGTCAACAAAATCTTTAACCATCCTCGCCAGCTTCTTGAGGTGAGAGAGGCGGAGGACGTTTGGCAAGGTCTTTGTCCTAATGAAGACATCCCAGAGGCACGTCATCATCAAAAACTCTGGGATGGCCCTCTTGCGAAAAAGACCTTTAATTCTCTTCTTCAAAATACTTCCGATGATTTAAGTCGTGCACGGCTTTTGGCAGTTTCTGACAGACATTCAGGCCACTGGCTTCATTCATTACCTTCAAAAAATATTGGTACTCTTTTTGACAGTGAGTCATTTCGGGTGTGTGTGGGTCTGCGCCTTGGCATACCAATCTGTGAATCTTTTACGTGTCCCTGTGGCAAAGAGGTCGACAAATTTGGTCTCCATTGTCTATGTTGCCAACAAAGTGCTGGGCGTCTCGCCCGACACGCTGCTCTTAATGATGCCATCAGGAGTTCTCTTGCCAGCATCAACGTACCTTCCACGTTGGAACCGCGTGGCTTGGTTCGTGATGATGGCAAGAGACCAGATGGCCTCACGTTGATACCCTGGGAGCGGGGTCGGGCCTTAGTTTGGGACGCAACTTGTGTTGATACTTTGGCTCCATCTCATCTCAGGGAGTCAGCTCTTAAAGCTGGGGCAGCAGCGGAGTTGGCTGAAAACGCCAAACGACGTAAGTATGCTTCACTTGCAAGTGATTATATATTTGCGCCGTTTGGCGTTGAAACTTTTGGACCATGGGGACCATCCGCTAAATTACTTTTTGGAAAAATTGCCCATAAATTAAATTATCTTTTGGCCAATAATAACGCTGGCTCGTTTCTCGCTCAACGGATAAGTATTGCTATCCAACGCGGTAACGCAGCCAGCATCCTCGCCTCTTTGCCTCATGGACACGGTTTTATTTTTGAGTAGGTTTTAAGTTCATAATATTAGTTTTTATTCTTAGTTTTTGCATGTATATACTTATAATTTTTATTTCAAATAAATTATTTATCACTATTATATATGTCGCTACAGCCTATCTCTTTTTATTTTGCTTAACACGTAGAGGTTGGGGGTTCCATCCTCATGGCATTGAGGAGATTTATCCGCATGGTGATGATGTTTTTGATACTAATTTTCTTTTTGAAATTTATTTTCATTGTTATGTAGTTTTTTTAATAGGATTTGCTACTTTAAAAAAAACCTAAAAATTTAATTATTTTTTTTTTTTAATTTTATTTTAAATGTTAAAATGTCCAAAAATTAAAATAAATACTTATTTCGTTTTTTAAAAAAATATTGTGACTATGTAGAAAAATATTCATGATACCCCCGATTTGAACTCGCGACCTTTGATTAGTATAAGACTGGTGCTGATCCAACTGAGCGTGACGCGGCGCGGCGAAATTAGCTATTATTAGTTCTTAGGTGTTTTACGTAATTAAGTACGCAAATAAAATTGCAAAAATTGACATAGGTCCAGCGTTCGCAGTGGCGTCAAGGGGAATGAGGAAATGGTGTCTCGTGCTTGTCATTTGAATAAAAAGATAGCGCTATTTCTGCTTGCATGTATAGAACAGAGATGACACGACGATCAACTGTTGCGTCAAAGTCGTTGCGCGAATCACCATCGTCACAAGTGTGAGAATCACTAAATCAGTGTTTTATGAATGAAAATGTTAATAAAACTGGAAAAAAACGATTGGACGCCCTAAACATCTTTGGTGTCTAAAGTAATCTTAAAAAGACAATTGGAAGAATTTGCTGCTTGTAAGAAAGAATACAGACTAATGAAAAAAATGGACCTTTCTTTGCCTGAACATAACACCGATAAAAACTAAAAAAAAAACATTTGATTCATAGCTGAGATCTCACTTATGTGGTCAAAATGTATATTCTTATAATCCCCTGTTCCTCACATCTGTGTAGCTTGAGCAAATCAAGATCAAAAAAGTCGAAATAGGTCAAATAAAGTGTTTTTAGATATTTCGTTATTCTGATCTAAATAACAAACATTTTGAAATCATTTTAACATGTATATGTGTAGAATGGAATTACCTACTAAAATATGTGATTTTCATAAATATAAGTCCAATAATTTGAAAACTACATAGAAAATACGAAAAAAAAGGGGCCCACTTCTGAGACAATTATTATCGAGCAAAGTAATTACAATCGTGTTTCCAACCACAATCCAGCTTTCTAGTAATCTTTTTCTATAACATATATAGATTCGAGATTTAAATAATTAGTGTTTCCATGTTTAAACTCAATCGAAACATCGTAAAAATGGAATATCTAAGCCTTAATATTCAAATCTAGCATTCCTCTTGACACACCCTATATTGATTTCAGAATTGCCAATGAAGTCCTTTGCGAATTATATTATAATATCTATTAAAATATAATCATTAATAGATATGATATCAGGTAATACGAAAAAAGAAGTGGTTTTCATGTCAAATGGGGTGGGGAAGGGCGAAAGGCGAAGCACATGACATTTTCGACGCTATCATCTCCTAATTTCAAGATGATTTTGAAGGACTTACACACATTTTTGTGAAATGTGTAGGTGGGTAAGCTTTTCAGTAAAAAAAACTGCTTACGTAGGAACTACAGCAGCGCGCGATTACTAAATGCCTGATAGAGCTTTTCCATCAGACATGCATTCATTATAATTACATCAGCAGATATGGGTATATTGTACAAACATTAGGAGTGGGAATAACTGCTAGAATTCGCCATTATAATATAACACTTTTGTTACTAATAAATAACATGTTAATTTTGATGTTATAATAATATTAGTCTTGCTGGACTGTTATGCTATTTTACTAGTACTGCAAACAGAAAACTGTCTTATTGCTATGACTTAAAACTCAGTTTCAAATGTCGTGGAAAGTGTTATTTTTATTAGTTATCGTCGATCTGTTAAGTTAAAGAACTACTTCAACCAAAAACCTGTCTTACTGGTATGACTTAAAACGCAATTTTAAATGTCATGGAAAGTGTTATTTTTATTAGTTATCGTCGATCTGTTATAATATCGAATTGCTGCAACCAAAAACCTGTCTTATTGCTATGACTTAAAACTCAATTTTGAATGTCGTAAAAAGTGTTAAATCCCAACTGTTATTTTTATTAGCTATCTATGGGTTATGTTATCAAATTACTGCAACCAGATACCTGTCTTATTGCCATGTCATAGAACACAATTTTAAATGTCGGTAGAAATATTATAATACTTTCGTTCAGAAATATGTTGTTTCTTTAGGAAAGAAATTATGATAATACTAGCTGTGCCCGCGACTTCGTCCGCGTGGAATAGTGACTTTGGATAGAATTTTTAATTTATAGGCTTATGATTTTACAAATAAGATACTTAAGTATAAGTACTTATAAGTACGCAAGATATAAAGTATTTATATAGTACATTTTAGTACTCACTTATCATTAAAATTGGCCATATTACAACAATAAGAAGCAAGTAGTAGGTACATCAAAGGTGATCAATTATTATGACCACATACCGATTTTTTGGACGTTCACAATTTGTATTTCGATTAGGAATTCCTTTGTTTGATAGGATAATATGGTTACTTTACTTTTAACTACTACTTTGCCACAAAAAAAACTACTACTTTACTAACATTTTACTTTGTTGTGTGGAAAAAATGGATCTAAATATAAACTTTTTCATGGCACTGTTTTGTTATACTTTGGCAAGTACCATAAAGTACCAAATATTCATTTAATTTATACAAACCAATATGGAGGAAACACTACACATTTAATTAAAACACTTTACAGATTCATTTCCACCCACATTTATTTTAAATTGTTTCGCCTCGGCCCCGTCCCGCCTTAGCCCCGGCCCCATCGAACGGGATAAAAAGTATCCTATGTCCTTCTCCTGGTACTAAGCTACCTCCCCACCGTTTCGTCCCGGTCCCGTGCTACCCCAGCCCCGGCCCCGTCTAGCGGGACAAAAAGTATCCTATATGCAGTATCTTATGTCCTTCTCCTGGTACTAAGCTACCTCCCCACCGTTTCGTCCCGGTCCCGTGCTACCCCAGCCCCGACCCCGTCTAGCGGGACAAAAAGTCCTATATGCTTTTCCTGATTCTAAGCTACCACCCCACCAACTTTCAGCCAAATCGGTTCAGCCGTTCTCAAGTTATAAGTGTTGTAACAAACACGACTTTCTTTTATATTTATATATTTTCTGCCTACCCCCTAAGTCTATTGGCGTGATTATTTCTATCCTAGTTTACTCTCCAAGTGATGCTGAGTCAAATAAAAAAAGCCCCATCAAAATCGGTCCAGTAGATTCTGAGATTAGCCCGGACAAACAGACAGACAGACAGACAGACAGACAGACAAAAATTTTGAAAATTGTTGTTTTGGCTTCTATTACGGTAATTAAGACCCCCTGTAACAATTTTTCATAAAAATCTTCAATGTACAGAAATCGATCTTTTACAGTCTTATTATATGTATAGATTCGTTTAGAAATATCTAGTTTGTTCATTAGAACCAAAATAATGCAACGGCCGTACTTGCGACGTCTTTTTGCAAAAAAGTAGAATTTGATAACATTACCAGGTGTTTTAAGGACTAAATTAATTTAACATAATATTTGATTAAAAATAAGTATTATATTAATTATGCTGTTATAATAATAATCGCCCACTCCTAACAAACATTGGCATGTATATATGTATGTTTATGTAGTATTCATACAGTAATGTTTATAACATGGCATATATTCAGGAAAATACCATTCCTATGGTTTAAATTGCAAATTTTTTTTTTTTTATTAAGTGACAATATTTAATTACGTTTTGAAGGATGTAACGAAGTGGACCATGCAACTAACGCAGTGCTTTGCGACCTTACCTTCAGGAATTTCATATTTTGCCTGCCTCCTGTGTACTACACCTTTGAATAACGTACGTTTAATATTATATTTAATTAAATTCCCTCAATTAAATTCCGTGCCTGACTGTTTGTGGCGAGATGAGATTCGGTACATTCCGCGAGTCAATAGTCAAATGCTTGAATGTCTCATCAATTTAGTTACTCTAAGGCGTTATTACATAGATTCAAAAACAATAGCGATTGCTTTGGATTGAATAGAGTAAGCGCTTTGAGCTCTCACAAGTTTGCCAATTCTCTAGAGCCACTGGTTTTATTCATCAGTGTAATGTGGTAAATCGATAAATGCTGATCTATAGGCTGGCAGCACTTATTCCGAAGCTTTCAAAATAGGTACTGTCGTGATATAATCAACATAGAGAGTGAGTTAGGTAATGATAGGCTCGCTGAAACTGTATTGGTTTCAGTGTGAGCGTTACTCGAACCTCTGCTTGCTTCATTTAATTAATGTTGTGGTAAATCCAAGGCATTTACGCTACAGTTCATATTGTGTTAATTAGTGTTGCATTTGGTGAATAGGCTGAAGTATTGGATAACATTCGTCGTAATATCATGAATTATGTTGTAAACAGGTATTAAATTACTGAATTTTAGACTAATTAGCACATACTATTGTAATCTTATCTGATCGGATGTATAACCGATAATTTGGTAATTAGCACAGAACAGAAATGTGGTAATAGACAGGGAGTTTGCACAATGGACCAAAAGCTATCTTATGGATATAATCTAGGCACAATTATGTGTCCAGGTCTTTCTGTCTAACCACAAAAAATTGTGACAGCTACAGAATGATTTAATATCCAACCTGGAGTTAAGCTTGCCAGCCTAGGGATAGTGTGATCAGTACTATCAAAAAACCGGCCAAGTGCGAGTCGGACTCGCGCACCGAGGGTTCCGTACAAACCTGCAAGGTTTACAAAGTTCGTTCATTACGCTTAAATTGCTGTTTCTTTTGATTGCGTTGACATAGAAATTTGATTTTTGATTTTTTTGATTTGATTGAAAGTGTCGAAAATTTGCGGCATAAACGGCTGTATCTTTTGATTGCGTTGGAAGAAAGAGTTAGCTTAGTAGAGTTAGCTTAGAAGTTTGATTTTTTCACAGCTTCAAGAGACAGTAGACCTGAGTAATGATATAAATTTCAGCTTCATACCTCCACGCGTTCCTGAGAAAAAGGGTCTTGACAGACGGACGGACGGACGGACGGACAGACGGACAACAAAGTGATCCTATAAGGGTTCCGTTTTTTCCTTTTGAGGTACGGAACCCTAAAAAGAATAACGGATTGATAGGTGATTTATGTGTTTATAGAATCATCATTATTATCCACTGCTGATCATAGGTTTTCCATTGCTTGAATAAAGAGCATTCAGTAAGATGGTATGATTTGATTCGAAGTGCTTACCTGAATTGGTCTCTCGCATTGAGAGTTTCTTGTTTGATAGACAGAATAACAGGGCCCAAATCCTCGTCATTCGTGAAGTAGTTCCAATGTTCGGTCCCGTAGAAGTATTTCTCGTACGTTTCCTGTTCTACCGAGGTGAGTTCGAAGCCACCAGATCTTTCCCATTGCTCTTCGATGGCTGTTTTCTTCTTTGGCGTGCTTCCGCCGTTGTCACTGCTGTCTTCTGCCGCCTCGTCAAGAGAACCTGATCTCCTATGACGATCTGGGGACAAGAAAAATATGTTATAACGAGTTGGCAAATATTTGAGTACGTTTGACGTCCTAAATGAGACGACCAAATAACCTAACGTCAAATTGGTGTAGTTTCAATAAGGCTTAAAAGTAATATCCTAGTACTTCTATGCAATGAGTAAATTTTCGTGGTTTACCTACTCAACAATTGTTGATCGGTTTACTCTTAGTCAGGGTCTGTACCAGAAAGGCTGAGAAATGATGATATTGTGGAGGTAAATATAAACACTATTTTAAAGTATGATACGAAACAATATACCTGCAGAATCTTGCCTTTGCAAAGTAAGCATAATGTGTTCATATTTTATCAGCGTACCGACCATGTAGCACAACACCCGCCAAACTGTTAAACTTGCATCACAACAGATGCACATCACATTCATAGCTGTACAGCTATGTACATAATCAAATAACTTCGCCCCTTATACGTGACCTGGGACTCCTTATTTGAAGACCAGACTTATAAATAAAGAACATCGCGGCGTCATAAACCAGTGGGTCGTCTATGCGGCTCTAACTGAGGTCCTACTATGTACATAATAATCGGTTTTCGAATCTATTCGTGTCTATCATTCATACAGAGCTAACAGAGCATTACTGTGAGTGTGGTTTTCAGGCTTCTCTTAAAACTTTATGTAAAGTTGCCGGAGTGATTTTAAAAAATATATACATTTGAGAAATGGTAATATATATCACTTTTTGTCATGTTTTTGTCAGTTTGTGATTCCACATTCTATTTGATTCTATGCCTTACTTCTTTTGCGTTAAGATTGGTCCATACATTGGCAGATGTCTAATTTCTGTAGTCATTTCATTCAAGACTGGCGTTTACTGCAACTATTCCATTCTTTGGTGAAAAAAGAAACATATTATATTAATAATGTAAGGTTTGCTTTTACGCCCCGTTAGTCCACCGCCGCGTTCGCATGCGGAATGTACAATTGAATGCGTCATGTGAAATTGGTATATGCCATGTCTCATCATGTCTCTAAGATGGCTAGATGTGATAGCTGCATCCATGTCGGTATCGTTCAGCCGTATCGCTGCCGCATGCGAATGGGTTGGTTTATACTAACGGATGCCGTCTGTCAAACTCTATGAACGTCAGAGTAGACCCTTTGACGAGACAAGAATTCCGCGCTTTATTATTTCGTGGCGATGCTCGGAATAATATCATTTTTAATTCACGCCCGGAGTCAGCGTAATCCGATTAGTAGACTATCCTTGCCGAGATAATGCTGTGATATTGTTAACAATAAGCTGCTGATGCTGTCGCCAGCTTTGCTTTCGTTATCAGGAATTAATTTTCGTTGTATTACGACCTTGTGAATTTGGGAGACAATAAATTGAAAAACAATGAAATAATAATATACCAATTAATTATTTGAAGTTTGAGCGTCACCAATCATTGACCGCCATTAAATTAAATCAAAGAAGAAAAAAAAAAAGTTTTTATGAACCGAAAGACTGGACAAAACAAACAACATATTTATTTTTATAGCCGCAAATTGGACAGATGTAACCTTTCTTTCCCTATTATTATTATTTTGAACCAAGTGACAGTACTGACTGAAATTCGGTCGTGTGAAGCGGCGCGCAAGCGACGAGGTAAGCCGGCTAGGTACAGTGACAGGGCTGCAAGGGAGATAACGGGATGTTACGTGTGTTGACAATTATTCCATTGGGATATATGTAACGGCGTGAATCAACAAATACATAATGTTATTTAGAATTTACAGCTTTTTAGTTCAAACTTCACTTCACATGTGTGTTTTTAAGCTGCCGTTATAACATACGCTAAATAAACTTTTTAATAATTAAAGTTATAGACTTTGAAAGTTAAGATCTACCCGTAGGTTTCGTTTTGGTTTGTATCACTTCAAGTAGCTAGGTACCAATTATTCAGAAATTGAAACGCCTGGAAATATTAGCGCTGCACATGTTGGAATGTATGCTGCAAGCACAGTAAGTGGCTTCTCAGTATATATACTCTACTGTCAACTCACATTTTTACCTCAAAACTCTGTAAAATATTCCCCGAAATGTTTTGCCGCTCAAAATTTCGAGATGCCAGTTCTAAAGTAAAATAAACTTCGATTATTATTTTTCATTAACGTTCCCATCACAGGATTGTAGTGCCCGAAATTGGATGGCAACAATGGTGACAGCTTATCAAAATAAATTACCAAAAACTTTCACGGCGGCTAAATTATTTTCAGTCGTACCATTATTCTTGTCAATTAGCGGCTTAAAAGTCGGTAAAGTTGGAAAAGTTTTCTCAGCATTTTTATTTTCATGCAAGCTTTTGTTTTTTAAATACAATAAATAAGCGTGTTTAATCTGGCCTTTACAAAAATTATGTCACACTTCCTCCTTTCTTTAAAAATACCGATACACCTCACCTAATAATGCAAAAGGAAACAGCCTTTAATCTGTCTTTGTCTTCAACGACATGATACAAATGAATGATGTCTACTATTCGTACATATCGTTGCTAAACAAAGCCATTCCTAAAATCGAGCACTCACTATTGTATGTGCATTAGTCACGAGTTGCCAGCCTAAGCAGATTAGCAGACGGTGTACTGTGTAAAACGAAGTCCGTATTTTTAGATCTCATCTATCGTCATCTCTACATACTTATCAGTACATATTTTCTAAGATGACCGTACTTGTGAATTATTTCTAATAGAACCAAAAGCGTGAGCGTGTTTTGAACAAAAAAATACAGACAAACACCACACAGGTGAAACTAAATAAAAGCTTGTATAAAACCTTACCCAAATGTCATAATAGCTATTTTAATGACTATTTCTTCAAAACGTGTACAATTGTAAATATTTAACGGCTGGTAACGACATTTAACTATTAATTGACGTAACTATCGATCACGCAACTGGGCTTTAGTAGGAAAATAAAAGCAGCAAATCAGCCGAGTTTTTACACGCAAGTATGGTCCTCCTGCTTTCATGAGATAAAATACTGTAACCGACAAAAAGGTATATGGCCGAAAATGCGGATAACGTCATTTAGAGTAGGGCCTTAGATGTGAATGAATTCGGCTCAGCGAGGATTAAACACAACACATGTGCTGGAACGTCTGTTTGTGAGATAAATCTTAAGTGATGTAACAAAATACATCTTAATTATTACATCGTTATTTAATTTTCAAATATTCTAAATCTACGCAACAAATCCATTGGTAACGATTTGTGTCAATGCTACGAATTTCATACAGTACTTATGCTACGAACTGCTACGATACTACGAAGTCGATTAGTTTGGAAAATCTCTTGGTTAATTAATAATATGAGTATCCGGTATTAAATGACTATAAAAGAAGAAGATTTTTCGAAAGCATAGCAATCGGAATGTCGCAAAATGAAATCTGTAAAATTGCATTAAGACTAAAACCATTAAACCTCGAGATAAAATCGATAGTAATCCAACTATTTTCCGTGCGAGCGCTGTTTGGAGGGCACTAATCTGTGTAATAGTGGAAAAAACAGAAGTTTATACAGTGATTGATGACTTCCTGGCCGCGTATACCTCTGGGTTTATCCAGAATGGATTAGTTATCCGATTGGGGAATGGTTTAGTGTTGTGCGAAATCAATTGAACAATGTAATCGGAGGAGGATTTTATATATTGCTCTACGCAAACTTATGCATACACCAGTGATTAGAGGAAAAATAACGAAAACATAGTACAATTTAATACATTCTGTATCAAATGATAAGTGCCAATAAAAAACAAACCCCTTATAAGTGGTAACATGCTCCACATTTGAGTATAAACCGATATTATCTATCTAGGTTTCCTATCTTTGTACCTACAGCTTCCCCTTTTACCAAAATCCTCATCCAAATACCTTATTTAGGAATCCCGCTTCCATAAGATTGAATGTAAAAAGGCGTATCAAGTAAATAAAATAATCCTATTCCTGCAATATGTTCCTCCCGATGTTATGTCGGGGGCAGATATTATAAATCTTAGGTATCGTATAACGGTGCGAACAAAATTGCCTTGTAACTCACATACGGGGGAATTAAAGTTTCAGTTGCCCAGTCACGGCTTATAGCCTCGGATATTAAGTGGCCTTAGCTCGTTCACGGTCGTCTCGGTCGAAGTAAGCTATCACACTATTACTTGAAATAAAGTTTGTGACTTCATTAGATATTTATATAGCTTTACTTTCCGACTCTTTATATGAGTATTTAATGCCTGATTTTTTGATGCGAGTTCCAAGAAGTTTAGGTTTCGGTTTCAGAGTTAAGAAAATAATCGTCACTTTATGTTCGTTTCTCAAATCTTGTTATGACATCAGAATAATTGAGTTACTTGCGTTCATAACTTTGGTTAAAATGTTGTGCTAAAGAAGAGCCGATAGCACTATAGAGGCAAAATATAAGTGAAAGCTGTTAAGGCGATTTTGAATAGATACCTATTTCAAAAAGTCTGCGAAGTTTAGGAGTTCATGTTATTGTCTGGGTAAAGGTTGGCCATTGATTGCCTGTTATGATGAATTTTGCACCCTTCCATTTACTTTAATGGGCATTTTAAAGTTTGAGTGAAATAAGTGTTTTTAGGTTAAGCATTCATGTGCAGTTATTCCGAAGATATAACATTGATCAATATTCCTTTCGATAGCAGTTCAAAACGGCCCACAGAATACGACAGACATTACAGACCGTCCCATGTTAAAATAGACACAACCAATAAGACCTTATTTTTTTTTAACTTTAAATTTTTGTTATTTTTTTGCGTTTGAACGCAAATAAGGTAGGTGTCTTTTGTGGGACGCGACTTGTGTGAGCACCTTTGCGGCATGCCACTTGGGCCGTACTGTATTGGCACCTGGGGCAGCAGCCGAGACAGTGGCGCTTAAAAAGCATTTAAAATATAGTGCCTTAGAGACAACCTACCATTTAGTCCCCTTTGCTGTCGAGACTGTGGGCTGTTGGGGGTCGGAGGCCAAGAAATTCATTGCTGAGGTGGGTCGTCGCTTGAGGGTAAGGTCCAATGATCCTCGTGCGGGGTCATTTCTTATCCAGAAGTTGGCTCTGGCCATCCAGCGGGGTAATGCGGCGAGTGTGATGGGTACTTTTCCCCCTGGCACACTCCAAAGTTGACACTGTGTTGTTTAGTTTTTTTTAAGTTACTGAAGTTTTTAAAAATTATTTAAAAAAATATATTTTCAAATTTCAATGTTATTTATTTAATAAATGATTATATTCTATAAAAAAAAAAAATGTTATGAAACCAGTGCATATTCTTACATGTACGTACAGGTATTGTTTATTGTCAGCACCGCAAAACGTTTAACGTGTTTCTGTCTTATCGAATGGTTGACAGGTAGAGAATGCTTTAAAGCATTAAGTCCGCCATTTGTACTTAATTTTGTTTTGCAATAAAGAATATATAAAACGTAATAAAGTAGATTGATGAAAATGGCCTCAGAACTTTATACTCGATGCACAAAAGCGCAAAGATATTTTAAGTGGTTTGCGAACCCTAAACTTGAAATATGCGTAAGATTGACCCGAAAATGGGGCATTAATAATAACGATGTTACCACTAGGTTAGAGCAACAGTCTACCCACGCGAATGCCTTCGGCATAGCTGTGATCTAACCCGCCCATAAAGGTCGTACCTCACCAAGACGACATGGCTCGTCGCCGGCTACGTATCCATTTCCAAGCAGATATTATTGAAATATAAGGTATCCAAAACATCGCCACCTGAGTTAGGTACCATACCTTTCAATACGTATGCTTAATACGTAGCCAGCGACGTTACCATGGCGTCTCAGTGAGGTACGGCCCTAACAGTCTGTAATGTACATAGGATGAGTCACCGTGTCTGGATATAAATGACATATTTAGGATCAACACGGTGTACGTGCAAGTTATGTAAGTAGCGGATAATATGGACGGGGAAATTATTGGTCGTTTCATAAATCAATATTTATTAATAAGCTTCAATAAGCGAGAAGTCAACTTTTATATGATAAGAATATGGTAGGTTCCCTAATACCTACAAATACGGCATAGGATACAGACACATGAATAATTACGCACCATATTTAATTTTGGATATTGAATCGGTTTGGTAAAAATATGATGGGGACCTAGCTCGACGTGGGAAAGCTATACTTCCCTTTATTTTCACTAGGTAGATGGCGTCATCTTGTATCAGCAATGTATTCTGTAATATTCTCCTACCGAATTTCGGCAGTGGCGACCCCTCTCAACAGAGATAGGCCAGGTACGCAGGATATATTATAGTGCCCGATGTGTGCGCAATACACAAGTGCACTCTTTGTTCCTTCACTTTCTTTAATTCGGTGAGACGGCAATGTATTTACTTAGTTAATAAATAAGTTGCATTTCACCATGAAAAACAGTAAACGAGTCTAAGGCCCCATTTCCTCATCAATTGTAATGGTAAAATCTCGTTACAAGCGGTTGAATATTTATGTTTGTGTGTGTTTTGAAGAAAAATATCTTAACCAAATGTCAAAAGCGCTATTTTAATGACCCTTGGTTAAGGATTTTTTTCTTCAAAGCACCCACAATCGTAAATATTCAACCATTGGTAACAACATTTTACCATTACTATCGATCACGCAATTGGGCCTCAGCCGTAAAAACTGCTATAAATGCATAACCAGGGATAAATAATCAAGTAACCAGTAAAGATATACTCTCATAACGCCTACTCGAAGTTTGGGTCAGATAGGTGCCCACACACCCCTTACAACTATGAACCTACCCTGCAAGGGTAAGGGGGTATCCGGTTTGACCACTATAAAGTTTTATGGCATGATAAGTGAATGTTAGATGATTATTTAACATATTCGAGCGATATTAATGTGACATGACCATCCTTGGGCTAGCTATAACTTGTGTTTGATAGAGGTCGAAAAGGTTATTTTCAGTGGAAGGTGGAGCGGAGCGGTGTTCAATTTATTTATTCATTCAAAGGTGTATTAAAAAAGTTAAGACTGATCATAAGGGACTTCACAAGGTATTTGTAGCTTCTGACGTTGGTTAATGGTAATAGTGCTCGTCGCAAATCTGTGCAATGATACTCTTTGCACACCGCAACCCCAAAACGTTTAGTTACATTTTAACGGTCTGTTTTACAATGTCGTAATAAGTTCTGGTTAGTGCTTTCAGTTAGATATTTCAAATAAAATAACGATCTACATTTGAATTATTCGTTTGTTATCGCTCATTTTTTAATGTTGAAACAGGCACTTACGAGTAAATCAAATCAAATCAAAACAATTTTATTTGTGAAACACAGGTAAATACGGTGTTATTACAGATAAGGTGAAAAAGGTACATGCTGTGATTAGCCACATTGGCATACAAATAAGTAAGATTAAAATCAAATTAAATACACAATGTCAAAAGTACTTAATTTGATGCAAGGGATCGTACCTAAGTTAACGATCAGCAAGTTATACCTCTAAATACACACTTGCACTGTAAATATCACCCTCCTATTGACAATGACGTAGCGGACAGCGATGACCGGGTCACTTGCCAGGAACTGTATCTGTACATTTGAACGGTACGTGACTTTTCAATGGTATAGCAGATAAGGCCGGGCGCCGATACTGCTATCACAGGACTGTCGTGTGTCGTAACAAAGGGTGGGAAATATGAGAAGGTGTTGTTGGGAGGAACGAGATGGGGGCTTTTAAAGATGGTGTATTAGAATAGCGGCAGTGGGAATTTTCAGTGGGAATTTTCAGATAAAGTGCAATTTAGTTATTGTACAGAAGCGCACTAGTAGATAATCAAGCTGTGGGGCTTGTTCAATGATGCTCATAGAGGAACGAAGGATTGTTAACTAACTTTAAAAAAAAATACTATGGGCTTGCTCCTGACTCGCCCAAAAGAAGCCTGTTCGGTCTTACTTTAAACTTAGATTATAATTTCTCGGTATCGTTCGTCAAACAATTTAGCATTTTGTGTTCGATAGGTTTGGACCTTTGTAATGGTAGAAGTTTAGTGGTACTTGATGCAACAAAACTGGAAGAGGTAAAATAAAACTAAGTAAACTGAAATTAATAACTCTTGCTATGAGTGAAGATCAGAGACGAATATGTTCTAAACGCGTCGCTCTAACATAACGCTGCAATGCTTTGAACTTATTTAATTTTCTCTAGCCCAGAATTGTTCCAGTGACCCTGACAAGATGACCAGACATCACACAATGCTGCCGATAAATTGGAAACGTGTTTGGAATGACGTGGATGCTTCGATACTCGCGAGCTTAGCTTTCGCGGTCACCTTTATTATATTTGGCAAACCTTGGACTAGGCCGAGACCGCTTCTAGATGCTGCCACGTTCTTGTACAAGTAGGCACTATATGTTGTTATAATATGTACTTTAGTATCAAAGACTAGGCAAGATCTTTATAGAGGTGACCTACATCAATTGAATACAACAACGACTCTTTGCTCTCGTACGTAGTTTTAAAAATACCGCAGATACAGACTTGCTACCGTGTACCTTATTATTTTTGTGCTCCCGATATTTCGGCACCGTTGCCGTTGCAAGTAGTAACTGAAGAGAACTTGCTGGGTTATTATTGGCAGATATATCGGTCTACCCGATCTTTCGAAGACATATATTGCGCTCGCCGCCGGTACCATTGTCCACAAACTCACTATTTTTTCGCATCTGTTCTCAACACACCACACTGACAGTATTTACGAAGCAGCACTATTATTAGTTACGGTTCTAACATATTCGAATGTTAGTGACCATGAAAGTTTAAAACAATATTATGTTACCGTAGATAATTTTGGGGAATTCAAACGTATGTCATTTTAATTATTTAAAGAACGATGAACTGCTGAATTTATACCACGTTACTATGTGGTATTAATTCAGCAGTGCCCTCGGTTTCCAAATGATTAAACTACGCTGCCTCTCAGTGATAAAGGTCTGGTTTCCATCATCTCATCAAGCAAAGCTAATGAATGAATAAAACTTTTACAATCAGAGCAAACATTCCTTTCAGCTGATTTCACTGAGCCTATCCAATTGGTTTCAACTTTGTAAGTTAGATAACTAATAACCAGAAAAAGAAGTTGTATTTCTGTCTGACTGAGGCGAGGCAAACTGAATCTGAGTTGTGAATATTTATGTCTGCTGTTTTAGGTTTCTTATTCCTGCCAAAAATAAATTCAGTAGTCTCTCTTATTTTCACTACGTTTGCCTAAATCGTAATCACAATTCGTATTTTCGGAATTTGCTATAAGACTTGCACATTACGCAAAAAAACCGCGTATTGCAGAAAAATCGCAAATTGATCAACATTTTTAAGAAACACCACAAATCGATGTATTTAACCGTTTGGCACAAGCATACTAGCGGTCAAATCCAAATTTTTGATCCAAAGTACCTAAAACATGCTTCAGTAGGAGGGGAATGCTGAGTGATCAAATATTTGCATAGGAAATTAAAATCTGTCGTGTGTGATATCATTTGAAAGAGCTTTTTAAGGCGCTTCATTTAATTTCGGGTCACAAAAAATGTTTCGACCTCTAGTATCCGTGTGCCTAACAGCGAAACTGTACACTGATTTGCGGTTTTGCTTTAAAATTGGACTCGTACGCTGTCCACTATATCCTTGCCATTGCTTTAGATACCAGCAACATATGGATCGTCTAACAAAGTAAGAACTCAGAACCTTTGAAGGTTTAGTATTTTCATCACGTGGCTTATCAGTAGATTCGTTATCACAAAGCTTGATCGGGGGACTTTGATCGACCATTCTACTAGAAGGTAGGCTGGATCCATCAATCCTTAAACGTACTTTTCCACTATCCGGAACAAAATTCTTGAACGCCAGTTGCTATTTACATCTTGTCACTTTATGTATTTACTTTAAATGTATTTATTTTATGTTAAGGATGGCTCTACCTACCACATTGGTCACACTCACAGTAGATTTAGAAAGGAATATAAAGGCGTATTGAATCACTAGCTTTTGCCCGCGACTTCGTCCGCGTGGAATAGTGACTTCTTTCTCCCGTTTTTTACACATTTACCACTATATCTTTGCTCCTATTGGTCGTAGCCTGATGTTATATAGCCTATAGCCTTCCTCGATAACTGGACTATCCAACACAAAAAGAATTATTCAATTCGAACCATTAGTTTCGGAGATTAGCGCGTTCAAACAAACAAACAAACAAACTCTTCAGCTTTATAATATTAGTATAGATTGTAAAACAGGAGTTAAATGTAAATAGAGGATAAGTCACTTTTGGAACAAGGGACAGGGCAGTAAGCTCACTGATACACGCCCTTATTATGTTAATACAGCGAATGGCAAAGTTTGTTACAACTTTTGCAGATTCCACAACACCAAACTGAGACAACACGTACATAGGTGAGCTTGATTTGGAAAGTATCCTGCATAAAACATTTCTTGCCAAAACATTTCGACGTACAAAACTTTTATCCAATTATTGGTTTATCCGCACGATTTATTTGATTGCTTTAAAAGTGGATTATGTGTAAAGAATAAATTGAATGTTCAGTTGAATTTATAGGACCGGCTATTGAGCCTCGAACGGAATTTACTTTTAAACCAGCTGGGACTATAAATCTACCTTATGCGACACGTGGTTGTCCTACCGAGAAGTTATTCAACGAAAATTTTAAAATATTGGATTAATGGACGCTGGGTGGCTTTGCTTATAAACGCACTAGTATTTTATGAAACCTTAATTACTAGAACGATGGATTTACTGCCATAAACGAGATCTGGGGCCCTATTTTTGAATCACTCGCGTCAATATTACGAGTGATTTTTGTTCGAAAACCAGTTATTTTTGTTGACTTTTAATTCATCTTCGAACGATAATCACTCGGCATCTTGAAGCGAGTGATTCAAAAATAGAGCTCCTGGCTCGGTTGCACCATCTTATTTTCATAATAAGAAACGTCAAATTCTATAAGAAAATAAAACACTAATGACAGTTAAAGTTCATTAAGGGTAAGAATATACAACAAGCATCCATTACCTATAACGTTGACGACGATATTCATCTTTGCCTATAAACATAACAAAGGAATTATATGACGTCTAACTATCTCGTGGTTACGTAAACGTAAAGGCATAATATAATTAAATCAAGTTGCTCGCGCCTGATAATAAGAACGTAGAAATTTAAATTTGCAACCCACATTTTTATTATAGCTCGTTAAAGAGGGATATCGAAAAAGTTGTGAGGTAATAAAGTTTATCAGCTGTACAAAAAGTTTCGTTTACGTTTCTTCTTACGACGATCTTGAAGGCAATATTTTGCCACCATCCCTTTTGACTTCTGTTGTTACTTTGTATTATTGCGTATTCAATGAAATTTCATTTTCCGCGTCCATTTATTCCTTTTTTTGAAACATTTATCTACGCTTAGGTCTTCATGGGCTCAATATACTTGTATCTTTAGTGTCATTGGGTGTTGGTTTGGTAATGAGAAAATTCATTCGTAAGAGCCTGTTTCACTGTCGACAAATAAGCACTAAGCAAGGAATAATTCAAATATGGAACGTCATTTCATTAAGTATTTTTAACTTTTCACATAGTTACTGAAAGCTTATTATTGCAATTATTTTTAGGTGACACGATATTAAAAAAGGTCATTTAAAACAAAAAGTTGATTCTCCTTTTCACCCTCTTAGGCATGTTTTGAAAAAAAAGTAATTATCGCATATCCGAACCCGTTTTGCTATCGAAAAAAAGCAATAACCCACGAAAAAAAATACTAAGTACGTCATTTCGTATGAGACAGATAATGTTAACCAAAACTAGTTAGGACATTGTGCAACGGGCTGTAAATCCATCAATATTAGGTAAGTTTAAACTTGAATTGAACACACATAAATGCATACACATACATGTCACTTTTGGTTTTATAATAATAGTAGGGATGTGCCACATGGGTATTTTCGTATCCAGCATCCTATTTCGGTCCATAATTTCGTACAAGTTGGCTTTGATGAATCACCCGCCGCACCGTATCTATCATCCGAAGTGACAGTATCAATATGTCTGCTGAACAATTATGTGCAGATTGGATTGAAAACAAACATATTTTGCATTTTAATGTTTTCTTAGGCTGGTTTTTGCGAACCGTATGTAAGGTTAACGGAGAACAGTCTCTTATGTCTCTAAAGCTTGACGTATTTACTATTTATTTATAGAACATAAACGGTAATGTGGTGTACATTAATTCTTTTCTCCACCACCGTATTATATAATATCAGACTAGGTACGAAATTTTCAGACTTAATTCCGTTGAAGCCAGGTTATTGCAAGGTAAGCTCGACCAGCAAGCTTTTTATTTGCACCTCTCTAAAGCTAGAACGAAGCCTTGCATTAGCAAAAAATTACAATAATTGCAAAAAAAAACTCAATTCACACTTTTTTGAGGGCGTGGACCCAAGTCTACGTCATAGCGTCGTGCATACCGTACCGCGCCGGTAGACGGTAGGAACCATCGTTCCAAAATAACAGTAGTCACGATATGGACCGCCAAAGGAATCCACTAGTGATATCAAATAACCCACATCTATATAAGTACCCTGTTTTTTTCTAAGATAGACCAAAACGACATTTAGTGGGTGGCCACTTTACCGTAGGTTAAAAAATAGTGTTGTTCCCGAATAATCGAAAAAATAAATTTACATTCAATCGCTGCTTTAAATTGATTAAAGAATAATTAAATATTTGTACTTTGAATTTGTATTGCACAATTTTTGCCGTGGCACGTAATATGACGCAGATTTACGGTAGAAATCCTGCATTTATGGGTAGGCCAGGTGTTGCTGCCACATTATTTATATCAGTTTATTGTCAGAGGGTAGTAATTATGATGTTCTTTTACAAATTGTTGGAGGACGCTGAGAAAATATTATGGAAGTGCACAGTTATTTTGTTATGTATAAAGTATCTTTTAAATAAATAGTTGTATGCATTCCATATACGTACTATGGTAACGTGAATGCATGAGTTTTGGATGTTCGGAGGTAACTACGAATGGAAGGAAAAAACTGACTACGTTAGGGGATCAAACTTAATGCCAAAAAGGCACTGATTTATCTTTTTATTAAACTAGTTAGGTCATAGTTGGTACACAATAAAAACTTACAATATACGTACCTACAAAGGCGATAGTTTTCTGTTGTAAAAGAAATTATAAGTCAAATTTGGTTGACCCCATTCTAATATTCAGGACATCTACAAATGCAATCGTTTTCTGTTGTGAAATAAAAAATATAATCAGTCAACTTTTGGTGACCCCATTTCAATACTCAAGCAAAGTCAAAGGTAAATACGAGGTTCCACATCTTCAAAAGGACGGTAGATGTCAGAACCTCGCCCCACGCCCCTAATTCGGCATTCTCTTTTAATAGGCTTATGTAATTTTGCCGACTCACCCAAGAGACCGTTTTTATTTCCCGAGACTTGGAAGCGATTATTTTCATGTCACATCTCTTTGTTCGGCTGTCAGGGAATATGAAGATATCTGGACCGCCATTGCAAATGGCTGAGAGACGATTTAAATTGGACGCTCGGCGGAGTCGCGGAAAATTACAGCGAGTTTAAAACAAACGAATTAAATGTTTGCTCGCCACAGCGGAGGGACTTAAACGATTTGTAGCTTGTCACGTAGCATTTTGAATACTAGCTATATAAAGGGGTAGAAATGCTATAGTGCCGACTCAAAAGATCAGGTCTTTTATTGCAAAGGAAGCTTATTTTAAACATACACTCGGTCAAGGTGGCAGCAACTGGTTATGTCCTACATAACCCGTTTCTCAGATTTATCCTCTAAAATCTACGCTAGTCCCTCTAAACAGTTATAATGCCATGGCAGAGGTTTGCCTCAGCCACGTTATGCTCTCCGTGATGACAATTAAGTGATCATCCGATTCCTTCTTCTTCTTCTTCTTCAATCAGATAAAGTAAACGGGCAAGTGCTCGCGACACACTGAGGTACTTGACTGCCTGTAGCCAACGGCACCTTGGCCTTTACCGCGTGGTAACAGCGTGCCGGACGGCGTTATGACAGTAAATGCTGACAGACCGACTGCAGTCTCGTTACCATTGCCGTTACCATAAGTTATGACGGTTTTTCTCGCTAGCGATTATGTAAAAAAAGTCTATGGAAAATTGCACAGCGCCCCTAGCGGTCACTTGCAGAACTAAAATTTTCCATACAAAAAGTTACGCTATATATAAGCTAGCCACGACTAGCGTAAACTTATGGTAACGGTACAGGTGCTACTTCTTGGCGTCGGCAAACTCCTGCCGTCTGGCAAACTCCTGTGGGGTATAAGACAGTCACTTACCATTCTCGTCCCGGTCCGGCCCACTGTCGTGTTCTGACTCGGACTCGTCCCAAATGGTGTCGGTGGCTATCTTCTGTCGCGAGCACTCGATCCAGTAGCCGGGAGTGGGGATCAGGTTGTGGGGGTACTCCTCGCAGAATTCATCTGGAACAACACAGAGTTTAAGATTCTATATTCTAGGAACTAAAAGCTTTTAGTGGCACTATTTTTAAATCGATTGGGTTTTTATTTTTATTCTTTTTATACCAGTAGAAAAAAAATACAGAAAATCAGCAGAAATCTCACGCGTGTGAATCAATGGTGAAGATCAAAGATTCAGTGGTACCAGCAGGAATGTAAAATTAGAATGTTTTTTGGCTGAGTAGGTACTGTAAAGAGAAACGGAATATCTTGAAAAAAATATGTAATAAACGGGGCAATATACGACTTGACAGGTTCTTAGAGAATATAATCGTAGAAAAAGTATACAGAAAGAGGGGAAGAGGTAGGCGTGATAGGAGTTATTTCGACCAAGTGATGGAAGAACACAATGTCACGTCGTATCAGGAGGTCAAGAGGAAAGCAAGAAAGAGAAAAGAATAGCGATTACCTTCTCCGCCGGCAAGAACGCTTCTTTTAAGTTAAAGAGGAAAAAGGCACGGAACATTTCAACTTGATAATGCTTAGTTGGGTAAATAACCAACTATGGAAATCCATAAAATGCCGAAGTGAAGTTTATAAAAGTCACACAAATACTATAATCATCCTCCTGTTAATAAATTAAACTTAAATAAGAGTGAGTGTATGACTAGGTAGGACTGAGACATAGTTGTCTTGTGTTCAAGAAAGTTCTTGTTATACTCAGGCAACATATAAGTAATACTAGCGATCCCAGCGAACTTTGTATCGCCCCGGCCCCGTCCCGCCCTAGCCCCGGCCCCGTTGAATGGGATAAAAAGGATCCTATGTCCTTCTCCTGGTTCTAAGCTACCTCCCCACCGTTTCGCCCCGGCCCCATCCAACCCCAGCCCCGGCCCCGTTTAACGGGATAAAAAGTATCTTATGTTCTTTTCTTGGCTCTAAACTACCTCCCTGCCAATTTTCAGCTAAATCGGTTCAGCCGTTCTTGAGTTATAAGTGGAGTAACTAACACGACTTTCTTTTATATATACACCGTGCTTTTTTAACCGTCTTACAGCCGAAGGCCACTTAAAGTATCCAATAACTACATGTCATTCGTTAAATAAAACTTGGTTATTATTAAGATTTCAAAGACTAAGACATTAAAGAAGATATCAACACAATTTAGTACGAAACATCCTGTAACGAGCACTACGCGCGGGTCATTCACTCGGCTGTCTAGCACTACTGACCTAGTTTTACGCACGAATAGAAAGGGGCGAGGAGGAGGTCACAAAGGATTGCGCTAGCGCATGATTGGTAAGAGATCCACGTGGACTGTCTTAGATTGGCTAACGGTGCGAAAAGTGATGTTTTATAGCCTAAGGCCTTCTCCGACAAATAGGTTATACAAAACAAAAATTTCTTTTTTCAATCAGTTTAGTAGTTCCTGACATTAGCACGTTCAAACAAACAAACAAACTCTTCAGCTTTATAATTTTAGTATAGATTTACTTACCTGAAATTTTTATCAAAAAGAAATGGTCTTTGTCTTGATGAACATTTCGTCCCCTTTTGTAACAGATTCAAATTACATTTCTTGGCGGAATTCTATCAATTCACAGCTAACAAAATCTATTGTTTAATTCAGTTCCGAGGTGGCTCTCATTAACGACGATTACATTTTATTTTGTTTTTTGTTCCTTGTTTCCCTTTGACTGACAATTCGATACTATCCACATTATGAAAAGAAAAATGTTCAAAACTTTTTATTTTAAAAGTTTAACTCGTGCCTGTTAAAAAGTTGATAAAAGTTAATTATCTAATAATGTGTCCCTCTACACTTTTACTACATTGATTTACTCCTTTTTCAATATTATTATCATTATTCATTTACCCTCTTATTCATAAAACCGCAAACAGTCTAATAAACCTGTTTTAACTATTACACTGTTTTGTCTCATTCTTTCTAGGCGCTGTCATCATTTAACAGAAAGTGATAAAACAGTGTAATAGCTAAAATAGGTGTATTAGACTTTTTGAGTTATTATGAATAAGGGGGTTTATGTGTAGTATTCGCGTAAATTTCATAAACAAGTATGTTACTCCATTTAGGTATTACACTCATGATCTACATAATAACCCAAAAATATGTTATCTTCTACGTTAAGACATAAAAAATAATATTAAATCTAAATAATGCTTAATTCATCTAAACTATTTGAGACGCAAATAGGTTGATTGTATGTATTAGCTAGCACGCTATCGCATTGTGACTAATAATAGTGACACTTATAGTTAGCCTAATAATACTACTCCTACATCCAACATAATTAACGTACGTCAGTCCACTTCTGGACACGGGTCTCTTTCTTAACCCCTTTAATCCATTAGCTCTACTTATCTGGGTGTCCATTTTGGAATCACTCTTAATAGCACTAGGATGGCGCATGTGACTTATGTTATGGTCATGCATCTGGGCATTTGCAGTTTAAAATTACGCAAAAAGTGACAAGTTAAATGGCCTTTCAAGCGATCTCTCCTCATCTGTTTATTGTAGTAGAGTAATTCCAATAAAGGACATCAGTAAAATTATAGCGCTCGACTTGACGCGATTGATTAAAATTAGGTTCTACAGTGGCATGGCCTTGTCATTTTGTACATAACTCTTAATATAATAGCATTTTCACGAATACACTATAAGCTATAACTACTCATGTACGAGTGTCGAGTACATAAGCCTTCTCAAAATGTATTCACTTCATAACTTTTCAAATAATAAAATGAATTAACTATGATTCTTAGTAGGGGTTTGCCAGTCCTAGTGATATTTAAAAAAAATATTTATTTTGTATTTTTTTATTTGTTATGGAGTAGTTTGGGGGAGGGAGGCCTTTGCCCAGCAGTGGAAAAGCAACGGCTAGCAAAAAAAAAACTATGATTTACTAAAAAGATCTCAGTGTTCAACGATAATTTACTATCTGTAGGTTGAGAAAATTGTAAATATCGTATTTTGAAATTAATTATTGCTTTAAAATGGAGTGAAAGGGATTTGACAAGCAAATAAAAACTGACTTCATTATTCTCAAAACATGCTCAAAATTGAATACCTTAATTAATGCAATAAGCAAATAGTCAAATCTATGTATTACAATGATTGATTCTTTTCAGAGCACCATTTACCTGTTATGGTACCAGCAATAATTTAAATGTATTGATACCTCTACATTCTACAATCAACATCCAATTGTGACGTTTAACTTTGATAGATTCCACTTACATTATTTAAATCAATAATATTATGCAACGTGTTATTGAATTTCGATGATCGAGATTGTATGTACATTTAAATCATCCAATAAAAAGTCTTGTATTATTTCATATACCGAGTATAGATACATTAATTCAGTATTCAATTGATTTTAATCATGCAATGAGTTTCATTTCAGTAGCTAAATATTTATTTTTAGCAATTCTTGCTTAAAACACTAAAGTTTCACCTTTTTATGAAAGAACTAAAATAAGCAAGCATTATTAAAGTGCAAATCTTGTTTTGTTTTTATGAATATTGTAGGTGTACTTGAGAAAGAATCTGGCGGTAGTGAATTGCCCTGGGTCTGGGAGATAAAAATAAAATATTTACATAGGTGCAAACGCGGCGGCCGACACTGGAGTGCGCGGGAGAGATACACAGACTAAACATTTTAACCTTTTACGGGTACCGAGTTAAATGAATACGAGTAATTTTTAATTAAGAATACTACGAGTGCTTCTAACATTTTGTTGTTAGAGGCATGTTCACTTTTGCGATACATGTGATGTGATGAGACGAGTTACGACGTGGTCAAAAAGGGTTAAGATAAAAGTGAAGTTAAAATGCGCCCTCTTTTGACTGTTAACGCTGTTAGTCCACAGCTGCATTCGCATGCAGAATGTAAGATTTGAATACGGCATGTGACATCGACATATGCAATGTCTCGCTCTAACATAGCTCGACGTGATAATTACATCCTTGTCGGCATCGTTCAGCTTCATCACTGCCACATGCGAATGCGTTGGTGTACAGAAGACGTTACGGCGTTAGTTCACTGCCTATGCGCATGTGAAATGTTAAGTTACCATATGCAATGTAATAATTGTATACTTGTTGGTATTGTTCAGCCGCATCGCTGTCGCATGCGAATGCGTTGTTGTACTAACGGTATGTAGTACTAGTATATATTCTGTGCTAACGGCGTCAGGAGCTTCTGAAATTCAATAGCTCCATTCGTAGTTTATATTGTTTGCACATGCTATACCTATTTACAAATTATGTTACCGATGCATGCAATAGACAAACAACCCTATAAAAAGTCTGAATATTCAAGTAAATATTGAAATAGGGAAAATAATTTATTTAAACAATAGACGACTTAAAAATGTATATTTTTTTCTTTTCTTGTTAATGTACCTATATTAAGTGGTTTCCCATTGTTTTGTTATGTATAAGAAATCTACATATAGTAACGCTATTTGTAACTACGTGAAGATATGAACATCACAATAAAGTTTAATTAAATAAATATTATTTTTATAGTAATAAAAAGCCCATTAGTTGGCCAAAATTACAGCTAAGCTTTTTTATATGCTGTGGTCATAGGTAGGCACGGTTATTACTACAGCTTCAAAATGCATGAAGATTCCTTGTCAAATGATAGTGTTACTAAATACGAACACTGTGTTGACATTCACCACTTCAGGCCCTATTTTTAAATCACTCGCGTCAAGATGGCGAAATACTCATTGATAAAAGTCCGATTTTCGAATTTTTCGAATGAAAACCAGTTCAACTACACACGTTAGTGATTAGAAAAAATATACTTCATTTATGTGAGCACTACGTCCGTATATTGGGTGATTTACATTTATTTTTGATTCGTTTTCGAACGAAATCACTCGCCATATCCAAGCGAGTGATAATAAAATAGGGCCCTAGCTGCTTCGATAAAATATTCCGAGATGACGAGCTCCCGATGAATATTTTACATGCGTGGAACGGTTTTTAAAATGAACGTTTTGGAGTTGCTACATTTTATATTATGGTAACCCAATAATATCACGTATTTTTACAGACTGTTAGGTTAAAGATGTACAAATGTAACTAAATAGTCAGAACGATGTTATGTACACAAATTTTAGAACAGAGCCTTTGGTGGAGCATAAAAAAATATGGTAATAAATACTAGATTTAGTTTTTTACGCTCGTTGTTGGGAAATGTTGGGCAAAGGTTACATGACGTACACATACATAATAAGACTGACGTGATAATCTTCTTTGATGAAAAATACATGTTCGACTCAGATTTCTTCATGCAACATTTGGGATTCTTCTTTCTCTGCTATCTCTCTCTTTCTTCTTTTTTCGACGAATGAGTACAGCGGCTTGATTCACTGTAAGGTAGAACACCAAACTATGCAATATGCTTGGCGTTCATACTTAGAGTGAGCCAAACAGCTCTTAGTATCTTCTTTCTTCTGTCTTCTATAAGCCTTCCCTTCTTGAGATGATCTTTTCAACTGTAATACAGATCCTATAGTAAAAGTTCAGTAGACGGAAAATGAAAAATGAAGATGTCACCTTTCCATTTAAATTAAAACACGACTCTAAAGCTAAAATTTAATCATGCAATGAGTTTGTTTTTATGTACATTCTGCAACCTCGGTACAAAAAGACCACGTATAAGCGCTGAACTTCCCGCTAAGTTTGCTGACTACGGAAGTTTAAAATTCAAAGGGGTTTACTTACTATGTCAGCAAAACTACGACACATAACTAAGCCTGAATTTACATTGGCTACGCTGAAAGTTTCAATCACAAACTTAGGGGCATATAGGTTTTTTTTAAAACTACAAAGCTAGTTGTTTAAAAATAGCAATAGCGAGTAACGAAATATCTTACTTAAGTTAGTAACTGACAATTCGAATAATTTGTACACTTTTTTGTAGTAACAAAACATGATTATGTACCTATGTAACGCAATAAAACACACAGTGATATATAAATCTCACGAACAATTAAAAAATAACGTATTTAGAAGAAACAAATTCATTTGGTTTCGGTGCATAACTGAGCTTCGTTGCATAATGTTACTTTAAATATCAATGTAAAAAAATTTTCCTAGCGTTTTTCAAATAAAGACCACACCTTGTAGTTTTGTTTGTTACAATATGTGCTTCGGAGTCTGTATCTACTACAAAAGTAAGAATATATCTGCCTAATTAAACCTATTACAGCTGCAAAAACTGCTTCAGACAACTAATAAAGATTTCATAAAAAAAACTTTGCGTTTGGACTCGCAATAATAAGGCTTTGCGATCTTTTGTCTGGTGCAGAACCCTTCTATGAGAGGAAATGAATATTTCCTTTTGTGCTTTGTGACAAAGAAAGTTGATAAATGGGCACTATCATCTTACTTGTAGTGTTAATCAAGTAATAAACTGTGGAATTCAAAATCCTCATAAAAAGCGTTCTTGAGTTTAATGATTTGGACTAGAACTAGATTTAAGTATAATTCGCGTGTCGATTTGTTCTTATTTTTATTTACTGACATCAAACAAGAATATCGCAGAATATATAAATAGGTAAGTAATTATTAGTTTAGGATTTTTGTTTAAAAAATAATATACTAAAATCGAGTGTTGATTCGTTGTGATCTCCCTCGTAAATTTTTGGTCTACTTCTTACTCCTATCAAAGTAAAAAAAAAACTGCATTTAGGAGTTTAGATATAAACTCAACATTAAAATGTACTTTTAATATGATTTACTCGTTAGTTTTTTTATTAGTTAGTTAGTAAGACTTGTTATTAAAGCCCATATCACGTGTTAATCAAACCGTACGCCATGTTTGATATACAAGGTGACTTTGTAAACATTGGCAATATTTTAAACTAAGACCTACTCATGATTCATAGTCCCATCCACATATTTAAATGAAAATTAATTGATGTAGAGTATCATATGATGAAGCTGAGAAAAATCATATCAAACACTTTATAAATGATCGTTGCTTCAAATTAAGCTAATGAATTACAGTTCAAGACTTAAGATTTTAAAAATTTAGTTATAATAATATTTAAACGTATCAAAAAACTACTCCGCCTAAACGAAAATCATAGTGATACTGAACTATTTCTGAAATGATATTTCATAACAATTGATTTTCATTTTAATATGTGGAAGGGACCATGCATTATGAGTAGGTTCTTAGTTTAAAATATTACCAATGTTTTCGAAGTCACCCTGTATAGCAATCAGCGCTTGATTCAAGCTAAATACTGTCGCGTCGCGTCAGGGTGGAATCAGAGCGTCCTCAAAAGAGTGCAAAGTGGGTTAAAACGTGAAAGTGCGTTTGCATTAGGTTATATTTGATCGGCAGGCTTCAACACGTGTACAATTAGAGGACTCTGCTTAAAACAACATTTATTTTTAATTGAGAAAAAACAATTACTGGTTAGTTGACCGGTATGCCTACTAATACACCTCCGTAATAAATAAAAAATATGATAGTTGTACAAAATAAAGTAAGCACCTATATATGAATAGACGGATAACATTAAATGAATAAGTCAAAGTTATGTAGTCAACAATAAAAATTTAATACCTCTTAAATATATTGCAGTAGCAATCAAAATATAATTAAGATCATATTGAAATCGGTCGGACGAACAACTAAACCCTCATTGTCCTCTCAGCACAAACTTTGTTCTATTGTTTTCACGAATAAATATAAGTATTTTCGACGATAAAACGTTATAGCGCAATAGTCGGCCATTTTTTTGTGTGCCAGTAAAAAGTTATCGAGGTGAACAAAACATACCGTCAGCTGATATCGGGTTTAGCTTTGCCGCAGTGGAAACGATATCAATTTCAAGGGCAATCATCGTTCCGTCTAGACTTTCGTTTTGTAAGGCTATGCTCTTGAAAAATAAAGCGCTCCTGCAAGTTATGGAAAATGTGTCTCAAAGTTAGTAAGCCATTGCATATAATTGGTGTATGGCTTAGAATTTAAGACGTAGGACCCTTTGTATAAAGTTGAGGTTCATATTAAGCATCTAAATTGTTTGTTTTTTAACATTTTTTTTATTGAGTAGGAATCCTTTTAACCTAGAATGTAGACTTTTTATTCTTAAGAATATTCAGTGAAATAGAGAGAACAGTTCATTTATTGTTCCCTCCCACCTGGGCCTCTGGGATCAAGTATATATTTTTCGATAAACTTTCCTTGGCGGGTTACCCCGAAACTTTACAATCCCGCCTGAGCAACTTTTATGGTTTGGTTTTACACTAATTTGAAAACAAAAGTGAAATAACAGCCCATTATTGATTTTTTTCATGAAAGCTAATATTTTTATTGTGATTTAAAAGATTGAAAGCATTATTTAGAACAATGAATCTGCGTATGAGCTGTTATGTATAATATGTATAAACTCTTTTGTTAGATTTTGTAAAGGGATCTTTTCTGTATCATAAGAATTTTGAATTGGTTGACCCCAACAACAAAATAACTTGTTTTGTGGTGATAAAGTTACATATCTATATTTGGCTGGGAAATACAAGTAGCTATTTGCCCACTATACTACAACTGTTGAAACGTCCATTTGCAGTGAAGGTAGTTTGGTATTCCAATATTCAAGAGCCAACATATCCTCATACAGACATGTGTTAATTAGCGCGGATAACTGAAACCACGGTATCATGCTGCGGTCATTTTCAATCTTAATTTGAGAGGCATAGAGAGTAGCCTCATTGGCCGTCCATTGTACTGCCAGTGTTTTGTTTCCCTCTCATTTTAAATGCGGGGTGGCTTATTCAGTCATTTTGTGCTACTGCAATATTAACGAATAATCTGATTTCATCTCACTATTTTGATGATAGCTTTGTTCGCTCTTTTATTGTTTCAGATCACAGAAAGTTCTGCCCTGATCTTATTTTGTACTACCTACCTACCTATTTAGATTTTACTTTGCTATATTCTAAGGCTCTTAAGGCTAATCCTCGAAGGCAAGATTCCTGGCAAGAGATCACCAGGCCGACCCAGAAGAAAATGGATAGATGACATCAAAGACTGGACCAAACTTCGTTATGACCAGCTAAAAAGAGCGGCTCAAGACCGCATCGGTTTCTACATGCTGACCTCCAAACTTCAATTTGAAGATGGCACCCCATGATGATGATGATATTCTAATAGCTAACTATTATACTATTATTAAACATATTTAGTTTCGTCTATGTATCTATGTGTCTATTTAACTAGGTCGTCCGCCGACAAGATGGACAGACGACCTTGTCAGGATCGCAGGATCAGTGGATGCTGACCGCTAGTGATCAGTCCCTGTGGAAAGCCGTGGGGGAGGGCTATGTTAAGCAGTGGGTGTCCTTTGGCTGATAATGATGATGATGATGTATCTATAGAAACGTTGCAATTCGAAGTCATTATAATCCAATTTTCGTGAAAAGTTTCAGAAATGTTATTTTGCGGATTGAAAAACTGAAAATTATTTAGTGCGGAGTAGCAGCGGAAATCAGTTAGGTTAAGGAGAGAACAAAATTATTTACTTATACTAACAAATCAATCTAATTACAATTCCACAGTAAAAATGTATTAAAATTTATTTCTGTTGCCTTCATTATTTGAGCGGCGATTTGAGTTATCCCGGGTATCTCAGGGCCGCACCGTCCATACTCCACATACTATACGGATCGCTTAGTCCCGGGCTCACGCTCAGGTAAGGTAAACGCCGAATTTGGCGGCGCACTACGCAAATATATTAGCCCGTAAAATTAGCCGCACGAACGGCTTTACGGATATGGTGTATCGGTTTGTGCCATGACTTAGAGCGACTTTTAACTATAATTATACTTCACCACAGCCATTTTTTATTTTATTAGATCTAGAGCTTGGACTAATTGAGAAACTAGTAGTCAAAGGAGAAAGCTAAACTGAAAAAGTTTAAATTCCAAAGCGTATTTTTTTTTAATTTGACTGAAAATGTAAACGGCAAGGTAATGATTGAGGAACTGCATGGATAAACCTTTTTTTTAGGGCTCCCACTGCTACTCCATCTCTATCCCTCAATTGGAGCTTGATTGGCCACACGCTCCAAAGGGAATCTGAATACATTTCGAAGCAAGCCCTAACCTGGAATCCGCAAGAAAAGCGTAAACGTGATCGCCCAAAGCAGACCTGGCGGTCAATCATCGCAGAGGCGAAGAACATAGGCAAGACTTGGAGTGAAATAAAGCACGAAGCTCAAGACCGAACGGGATGGCGGCACACTATGGACGACCTCTGCCCCATCTAAGGGGTCACAGGACCTTAACCGACTGCTTCTCCATTGAAGTTAAAACAACTTCAAAAGAGCATCCGTGAGCATTTTTAATTAACTGCACTCTGCAGTGGATGAAAGTGGGTGTAATTGAATGGATTTATTGGAGTCTTCCCTTGTTGCGTTTCCAATGAATCTAGACTGTAATAATAACTTTCGGGCCAGTTGGTATTTACTTATTCATGTTTGAATTGATCATCATAGGCTTTACTATAGATTCTCACTATTGGTCCTATTTTACTGTTCACAAATTTAATGCTAACATTAAAAGTAGATTTCTTATTCAAATTAATAAATGCTTGAATCAAGAAGGTATTATTATTTTTAATGACAATATCCTATTCCACCAAGAAATCTATTAATTTATCGAGTCAATGTTTCGAATTTCGCGGAGTTGGCTACCAATATCGGGTTTACACATTCGAAAATGTTTCTTGACGACAACTTTGATACTTTGTTATTCGGTTGGCATATTTGTTTAAATTTTCTACTTATGTCATAAGCATAAAACAACACTTTTTTATCATAATGCATCCTTACTCATGATTTATCTTTTGAAATAATACTTGATACTCTAAGGAAAATTTTAAAAGTGAACTAAATGTGAAGTAAGAAAGTTATCACAACGCTGGTAATAGTGTGGTAGGGTCTATCTTGGGACGTGTATAAATGCTCCTAGTGAGTCTGCGTAGTTTTTTTTTGTGGAAATGTAATCATACGTCATTCCGGTAAGGTATCCGGTATGCTGCCAAAATTACTTATCTGCTGGTCGCAGGATAATTTGCGTTACGTGAAATATATTCATGAGCACCGCAGGTAAACAACGGTGTCCCTCAAGGAAGGGTGGGAGATGAGAAGGGAATTGGGTTTCCGTGCATTTCATTTATCGGTTGAATGGCCAGCCATCGCCCAGGAGCGACCGTGACGTTGATAGACAACTTCAGTGAATATCTGTGAGCACAAAAAACTCGGGTCAAAGCACTCTGGTTGATGTGGCATTTGTATGACAGTATGATATTGCCTCTGATAGATTTAATTTCAGGCTCAGTGACCAGAAATTCTCAAAAAATCTCGATTGAAGCTTACTTTAAAAAATGGTTTTAGGAATATCATAATCCGGTAAAGCCGTAAATGAAAACAATTTTATGGTATAAACAAGAGTAAATTCATTGTTTTTTTTATCGGATAAGTGTCTCCTAAAACGATATTTAATTTGTTAAGTTACTTTAATGCATAAATTTCTCCAAGAGACCTCCGATACTTAAATATGAATATTTCGAAGTAATCCTGCTAAACGGGCACAAATTTTGCGGCATCTCAAGAAATCTTCATTTGAATGGAAGTAAGACTGGAACGTAATTATTCCTTGAGTTTAGCAACAGTTAAAAGGAGAGTGGCGAATGTTTGAGTCGTTTAATCTTGTCAATTATCCAGAAAATTGGAGCGAGACCCTCTTTAAATCCCTGACATGACATTACTACGTTTTTACCAGGCAGGGTGTTTGTTCGCCGGTGAGCGTAATCTTGCCAAAACCTCCCTGAATTCAGACCGATTTTACGTGCCCATTTGTTATAAAACCCTTATTAGTAATTAGGCTTTACAATCAATAAGGATCTTTTTGCTTTGACCTTTTAATACGGCTGTCTATAGGACATTATGTTCTGTAGAACCCTTTATATTAGGAAAGTAACTGTAAATTTTCAGTAGGAAATGTCCGCAGTAACATCTATATATTTTGTAAATAACTTGATTATATTTTGTAAATAATTTGAGAAGCTTACTACAAAAATAACTATTCTGAAGATAAAATTATATGATGATCTCTCCAAACAAAGTAATCGCAAAGCAGTTCATAAGAGAGGAGCAGTAGGTAGGATAACATATAATAGTCCCCCTAGCCGATTTCGACTACGGTGGCCAGTCACAACGACTAACCGACTGCGCGGGACATATTATAGTGCACAAGTGTGTGCGCAGACACAGATGCACTCTCTATTCCTTTCACTCTCATAGCCCGATGGGACAGCAATCTGACACGACCGGAGAGAGATCAGGCGCAGGACCAACGGCTTAACGTGCTTTCCGAGGCACGGGGGTGAAACACCGCCAACTTCCAAACTCCGGGCTACCCTGGAAATTTCTGAACAGAAAACCTCCGGTACATATTTTTGGCCCGACCCGGGAATTGAACCTGGGACCTCCGGCGCAGCCGTCGCTTTAAAATGCGACCCTCTCACCGCTGCGCCACCGAGGCAGTCATTATACACCAGTCAGTAGAGGATAACATATACAGCCCTGTTGTCCGGTTCAAAATAGTATAAATGCTTTCATTTTTACGAGAAGAGTCCTACATCAAAGTAAGGCTAGTATTTTCTGGACAAGACGCGTTGACACAAACGCCTTATACGTCGTGACGTGACGACAGATAAATGTAATGACACAAGTCTTTGCTAACATTGCCAGTTTCAATAGAGCTATTGATAGTATCGGCAAGCGTAGCTATCGATGGTTCGGCAACGCTAGTCTTAGCAAAGCGAACGGCAACGGGAAGATGACTGTTGTAGAGGATTTGCGCCGGGATACAGCACAGTCCAGTGACTGGGAATTGAAACTGCGCAGCTGCTACAAAGCATACCTGAGCAAGCCTGCGGCGGCAGCGGGATGATAAGGGTTGTGGAGCTCTTGCACCGGGCGACGGCACAGCCCAGCGCCTGGAAATTGAAACTGCGCAGCTGCTACAAAGCATACCTGAGCAATCCTGCGGCGGCAGCGGGATGATAAGGGTTGTGGAGCTCTTGCACCGGGCGACGGCACAGCCCAGCGCCTGGGAATTGAAACTGCGCAGCTGCTACAAACCATACCTGAGCAAGCCTGCGGCGGCAGTGGGATGATAAGGGTTGTGGAGCTCTTGCACCGGGCGACGGCACAGTCCAGCGACTGGGGTTTGAAATTGCGCAGCTGCTACAAACCATACCTGAGCAAGCCTGCGGCGGCAGCGGGATGATGAGGGTTGTGGAGCTCATGCACCGGGCGACGGCACAGTCCAGCGACTGGGGTTTGAAATTGCGCAGCTGCTACAAACCATACCTGAGCAAGCCTGCGGCGGCAGCGGGATGATGAGGGTTGTGGAGCTCTTGCACCGGGCGACGGCACAGTCCAGCGACTGGGGTTTGAAATTGCGCAGCTGCTACAAACCATACCTGAGCAAGCCTGCGGCGGCAGCGGGATGATGAGGGTTGTGGAGCTCTTGCACCGGGCGACGGCACAGTCCAGCGACTGGGGTTTGAAATTGCGCAGCTGCTACAAACCATACCTGAGCAAGCCTGCGGCGGCAGTGGGAAGATGAGGGTGGTGGAGCTTTTGCGCCGGGCGACGGCACAGCCCAGCGACTGGGGTTTGAAACTGCGCAGCTGCTGCATGAAGTCGCTGCACTCCATCAGCGCTACGTCCGCAAAGTGCAGGTCGCACAGGATCTGGTTCTTGAAGCGGCGAGCGCGTTTCTGCGAAGGGAGAAACGGGTGAGGTTAGGTTTTATACGAGCAAGAAACTGTCATCATCATCATAGCAAGATGCTTATTAAGAAGTAGAAATATGATATCATCTTGCTCGTGGCAAGAGAACATCATCACATAATTATAGCAAATATAAAAATCTATTGAAAGGAAGGAATTCCACATTAATCAACAAGTGACCAGTTGTAGTAAGTGGACTGCTCTAGCGCATTCGTGCTTCATTTCTAAGGTCTTTATGAACCTTTTTTATCGTGTTGGCCATAGTTGGCAGTTCCCTAGCTATTTTCGTTGTTCAGTAGTATCATGTCATTCGTTATTCATATGCAAATCATAGTAGGCGTCGATATAACCAAAGTAGGTATCTTATTTATAAAACTCGTAATACCTCTAAATACGTGTCATCATTAAGGTAAAGTAATTTGTGTATAATGACTCTTCCTGCTAAAGATGGCCGAATGAGCTGTAAAATATCACATAGATAGTAAGTATGTATAATTATAATGAAAGCTCCATTGCTATGTTTTGATATTATCTGTAATTTTGAGTTGCTTATCACATTCTTACTCAAGTTTTTGTTTAAATTTAGTGTACACAGTCATTTAAACTGTTTTTTTTTTGTTTTTGTGTGTGCAGCAGTGCTCTCTATTCCTTTTTCTTTAAAGGATTCTACGGAAGACCAGCGTCGCCGGATCATTTGATTCTGCGGCATTTTGCTGAGTAGATTCCTTTTCATGCATTTTTAAGTAGGTACATATCTGTAAAAAGTGTAATGTTTTGTGATATTTGTACTTATGTTACCTGCTTCATGAATAAATGATTTTCTATTTCTATTTCTATTTCTAGATTAAATTATTTTGAGTTATTTTGTATCATATCATTAAATAAAACACAATAATACTAGCACACAAAATTGTGACGGCTCCACGCTGATTGCGTCCTTAATGGAATCTCGATTATGTTGGGCTGGATCCCGGCAATTATGCAAATCTCCGAAACTGTGTCGGCTAAATCGTCGTCGAACTTACGAGGCTTTCTGGCCCCTTGATGATTTTCTTGTCAATCCGGGAGCTCAGAAAAAGAGAGTCGTCGAAATGTTCCCCCTTTTCTCAAATAATTTACAATTGCTTGTTTCGTGACGAGAATTCGAGACCGTATATTGCATTGTTTTCAATTTTACATGAAGTTTTGAAGCTCACATTGGTAAACAGAGTAACAGACTAGTTACAACTGAGTATTTTTCTCAGTGCTCGTATTCGTATACTGGTATAGTATCGTAGCAAAGACAAATAATGATACAATTTGCAAATAATATTTTGTTTTTGACGGTGATCCCAAAGCACCACAGATGATGAACATAAACTAAGTACCTAATAAAAGTGTTTTAAATTTTTCGGTCACAAAAATTATTTTAAGAAGGGTCAAAGAACTTGAAAGAGCCTAAGCTACATTGGTTAATTACAGTGGCAGTCTCGAGAGGGTCTAAACTTGGACGAAGCTCTGTCAAGCTCGAAATGATTAAGTAATACAAATTAGTATCGGAGTTACACTGTTAAGTTCTGAGGCGGATTTAACCGTGAATTATTTTAAGGTCAAATCGACTGGACTATGGCGGTGTTTTAGCAAGGAAACTTCTCGTATAAATTTAAGAGGAATTAACACGTTCCGGGACACTACTCCAGACACAATAGATGTTTTATTGTTTTCACGCCTGTAGGCGTTCACTGTCCCGGAACGTGTTAAGAACCTATTGTGTGAACTTCTTATAAAATTTAAAGAAGGGCACATTTTAAAAGAATATTTACATATGTCTATGTTTTATAAAATGTAAACCAATGTTGGCTGAATGATTAGTATTTAAGAAACATATAAAACTGTATTTTTATATGTTTCTTAAATATAATGAGCTGTGGATTTTTTTCAAATACAAAAAATATAAATAGAAATAAAAACTCCTTGTAATGTAGCTATTATATTATGTTTGCTATATGTGACCGAAATTCATTGATCATGACGTCAAGTAATAAATGAAACAGCATTTTTTTAATGTTATTTTATCCAAAGGTCACATTTGAATTAATTAGTACTGTAATTAGTTAGCTTACGAAAGAAAAAGTAGTTAGTAAGCTTTATTATACCTTGTACCTACTAATAAATCATTTTACTGCCTTCCCTTCCACACAAAATGGATATTGAAATCTCAACCATCGTTCATCTTTATGACCCAGACGTAAAAACAAAATTGTTACTAAAGTTTGGTCAGTGTTATCATAATGGACTAATTATCTTTATTATTCTTTTAATATAACGGAGATTATTACTAAACTAATCCCCTAAGAAAGTTTGCCTGGGAAGGTAATCCGTTTTCTAACACCTACGTTAGTAGGTGAATGCTTAAGAAGTGAAGAACAAAAGATCATTGTTCTCTTACAAAGGTACTTCGATTTATACGAGCTAAGTATTAACCATATTGTGTACTACGTAAATCCAGACTATCAGAGAATATGGGACCACAAACCATAAGAATTTTCAAAGACTACGTAGAAATGATCGTATATTGTTTCGTACATGAGGTGGTAACAAGAATGTGTTTATGAAATGCACTTGTAAAGATCAACTGTGTCTGATCAGCGGAGTTGGCTGAAAACGCCAAGCGTCGCAAGTACGGCTCACTTGCAAGTTATTATGTATTTGCGCCGTTTGGCGTTGAAACGTTTGGGCCGTGGGGGCCTTCGGCTTAATTGCTGTTAAGAAAAATTTCGCCAAAACTAAATTCTATTACGGCCGATAGTAAAGCTGGCTGGTTCCTAGCTCAAAGGATTAGCATAGCTATCCAACGCGGCAACGCAGCCAGCATTATAGCCTCCTTGCCACAAGGAAATGGTTTCGTTTTTGAATAGGGTAGTCTTATTTTTTTATGTTGCATGTCTTAGTTTTAATTTTTTCTTGTTTGTTATTAATATTGTGTCTGACAAGGAAACCTTCCATCCTTGTTGTTCACATGGTTGCTTTTTACCGACCTCATTACGAGTGCAATTTAAAAAGGCATGCGTCCGGATAGCGTAAGACACTAGGTTCGTTTCTTTATCAAAAAATACAAATACAAATACAAATGTGTTTATTTGCGTATTTTGAGTGTACAATATAGGTCTTAGCTTATAATACATTTGAGTTCACCAAAATTTGCTACATTTTAGTCAGCGTGCAAATATAGTATTATTAATTAAATCATTATAATGTCAGAAGTGGAAATCATCGCCATCGGGCTAAATACATTTTTCTATCGAGTAAAATATTCATTAAGATTATAAAAATTATTCTCAATTAACCACGAGTGTAACTTTGTTTTAAATAAAGACCCCGTAATATCTCTTATATCCTCCGGTAACGCATTAAAAACCTTTACGGCCATAACAAATGCATTATTTTCAGGCAATGTCAGTCTGTACGTTGGAACTTATAAGTTGCTTTTTACAAGCGCAATTTATAATATTAAGTTAGTAAAACAATAATAAAAATTATGAATGTTTTTCACATTTCCAATAGGTCATATCATAAAATAACCAGATTTATGGTTTGGTTTACACAATTGAAAAAATTTTTTTCGCAATAAATTGCTACGTCATTATAATTTGTAAAGTTAAGAAGGGTTAGAAGAGTCAAGACTGTGTGTATTGTGTAAATCTTTCTAGGGACAAGAAAGGGTAAGGTAGTACCTGCTGCGTCACCCTACGTTTGAGTTCGTCTCTTGGCTCGTGCGTAACACTTTACCATCTGTTTTTTTTTTGCTTGGTCTAATAAATAACGTATATAAGCGGATTATTAACTGATGAAAAATATAAAGGAACAATATTTTGCAATTGACTATAATTATAGAAACAGTGAGTATATGATTTAAATAGTCTCCCTAGCCGATTTCGACTACGGTAGCCAGTCACAAAGATTAACTGACTCATCATCATTATCATGGGGTGCCATCTTCAAATTGAAGTTTGGAGGTCAGCATGTAGAAACCGATGCGGTCTTGAGCCGCTCTTTTTAGCTGGTCATAACGAAGTTTGGTCCAGTCTTTGATGTCATATTGATGATTAACTGACTGCGCGACCGATATTACCGATAAACCGATTTTATAGTGCACAAGTGTGTGCGCAAAAACAGGTACACTCTTTATTCCTTTCACTCTCATAGCCCGATGGGACAGCAATCTGACTCGACCGGAGAGAGATCAGGTGCAGGACCGACGGCTTTACGTGCTTTCCGAAGCAAGGGGGTGAAACACCGCCAACATTCCAAACTCCGGGCTACACTGAGAATTTCTTAACAGAAAAACTCAGCCACATATTTTTGGCCTGACTCGGGGATCAAACCTGGGACCTCTGGCGCAGCCGTTACTTTAAAATACGACCCTCTAACCGCTGCGCCACCGAGGCAGTTATGATTGATATGTATGATTTTAACTAAATTACATGCATTTATGTGATATCAGATTACTTTTCCACAAATTACGATGGAATGGGAAGCTAGACTCACTGACTCTTCCTTCCACTATTAACCTGCCAACCACTATTAACATGTAGTGTAAATTGAAGTTCTACATTATACTCTCAGTGTATATGATCTATCTATACATTTAAAATGTATACCGTGACTTGTATCAGTATGTACGTGACCCTACTTATTGCTCGAACTGCGGAACACCGTATTACTCTTTCCAAGTTTACGTCGGATCTTTCGAGCGATACGCTTATCGGAATGAAATACACAGCCGTGAATACATTTGCGCAATGTTTCATTTTTGCTGGTAGACTATAGGGGTAGTAAAGAATGCCTTCTCTTTTACTATGAACTTTACTTATAGATTCTTGAGTGCTATTCGTCACTCTAAATAGTCAGAATTTTAACCTTTTGTTTTGATAGTCTTATTATTTTTGATGAAACAAAAAAACTGTTCGAAAAATGCTTTTATTATGCTTGTAGAAATGGGACGAGAACTGATCGCAAGTGGCAATTTTCTAAAAAATACTCATAAAGTAAAAAATCTCAAAAAACATGATATTTTTACTTAGGTCAAAATTTTAAATGAGATAGACCATGGTAAAGCCTATCGACAGTTACAAGGTTATTTATACATTCTTTTTGAGACACCCTGTATATTCACATGTATACATTCTATTTGGTCGGATTATGTAAGTCTTGGCCCCCTTTGTAAAAGGGGGCGCAGATTTTGTCAGATTTCTTTGTTAAAATATTGTAAGTTTGAAATTGCGCCATTACTATGTATATGTACGAGTATGATTATATTCTAAGATATTTTAAAGTATGTCTTTAAAGGTTGGTATCTTGTCTTAAAATGTGTAGCTACATCTTTAGGTTTAAATATAAAAGCTTTAAGGTATTTGCGACGCGAATTTAATGCAGTCTTTTGAACTCTGCATGCAAAGAATTCGTTGCTTGCTTGTATGGCGAAGTATGCAATTTATTTGTGAACCTGACTTCAACAAAGGTAAGCGAAGTACGTTGCTGAAGACACATTGCTGAAAGCAAAAGCCAATTATGTTAGCAGTTACAGGTTTAAAAAGAACTTTATAGTTTGAATAGATATGTATAGATATATGTTTGAAAGTGGAACGTCTTCAAATAGGTACCTATTTGAAGAAGTTTTCGGTTTTTGCCACTAAATTAAGTGATGTTTATTCTATGTTTAAATATGGTGAGTGTGTATTTGTGATACCCTAAATTATTAAATGCTTTCTCTTCCTTCTATTTTGTGATGGGAATTGATAATTACAGTGCATGCACTAACTAATAATTCATCTTTAGGCGACTTTTAGCTGCGCGACAGTTACGTGGGCGGCGCGTGGTAGTCACGAGGCGGCAGCGCCGCTGTTTTCTATGTAAGACCCTTGGGCTATTTTAATGAACATTGTGAATCGTTTCTGTCTCACACAATGGTTGACTGTACTTTCTTTTGTCTGTGCAATAAACAATAAAATAAATAATAAATAAATAACATTGGTTAAGGTATTTATTCTTCAAAGCACACACAATCGTAAATGTTCAACCGCTGGTAACGTAACTTTACCATTACTATCAATGAAGAAATTGGGCCTTAATGTACTAACGGCGTTCATGATGAGACTTTTCAATAAGAAAACAAGTTCACAGACTCAAGTGAAGAGTAGCTTCAGATTTTATCAACAACTTCGCTAGCATATTTTAACGTTAAAGGTATCTTCAGGTAGTTAGCTCATTAAATGCTGAAGTAGCTGTAATTTTAAGGGGACAAGACTCAATTTAGATCGTAGATAAGAAAGAGGAGCGTTGGAATAAATTTATCGAGATTAAAATCGGGACTGCAGGGAAATTTGATACGTATAACAGTTTTATGAACAGTAAAAAAGAAAATGAGCTAATAGACGGTGTTTCATAAAATCAAGGTGATTTGAAAGTATTTTTGAAATGAATTAATATTATGATGACCTCGTAGTTTATTTATTATTATTTAAGAACTTTATTGCATAAGTAACAGTGTACAAAAAGTGGACCTAATGCTAAAAGCATTCTCTCCCAGTCATACCTTTAGGTCATGCAGAAAGATTGTAAGTGGGTGCAGGAGCATATTGTAGTAAAAATAAAGGAAAACGCAACAAAATTATCATGATGAAGAATAGTTAACTTACGTACGTAGATAAGGTTTAATTGGGTAAAGAATATTACAATCTGTCTTAACCTAATTAAATTAGATGTTATCCAAAACGCTTTCAGATGAAATGATTTCTGAAATAGCTGATGATTGTTTATTTTTGATTTCAGTTTTATAGGCATTTCATAAAATTCACAGCAGTTCACGGAAATTCAACGTTTGTTGAAAATTACTCCAACCAAACTTTGTATTGTATCATGAAACAATCCAACGGTTTTCACTGAGGTTTTCAAATAAAGAAAAGCTTTTAGCGGATATGTACGATTACTTAGCTTTTGACTGGGTTTGTGCTGATGTTTTTATTTATTTATTGCACTGCTTTTTATACAATCTGCGGACTTAATGCCAAAGTAAGGTCATTCTCTGCCAGTCACCGTTTGATAAGTAATGTAGAAAGTTGAAGTAGTTTTTATAAAGGATTCGTATGAAGGGAAAACTTCCGATAGAAAACGGTTAGCTGCTTATGAGCATATTATTCTAAAGATAAACTGTTTTACAATATTTTATCAAATAAAACGAAAAGAAAGGTTTTCGATTTTAATCTAAAAGCGATAAATCGTAGATAAATCTATTTTGTAGAGGCAACGTGAATATAAAGAACAATGTGTTTGTTTGAACTGAGCCACGTGATTCATTAGGCCTCGCCAATAGCTCGATGGTGGCTTCCTGTAATTACTTACTCTAGTATAAGGAGCTCAATACTCATACGTTTCTTAGATGCGAATTAAAGAATGTACCTATTTGATATTATAATCAAGAAAAAGTAGGCGTGACAAAATCTAAATTCTTGCTCATGAACTTAAAGCAAATATAAAACCTAATATCTTCAAGAGTGAACAGGCTTCTTCTGGGTAAGGTTAATCTTCTTTCTCAATGTCAGCATTAGCTAAGATCAAAATCAAAAGCAAATTTAATAAACACATGACGCCAGGGTTTCTGTACGATCGGTATTAAATTCAAGACGGAAACCATAATCAGGAACTACATAAAAAATTAAAGTAAAGTTAGCCTGTAAGCATCCCACTGCTGGGCAAAGGCCTTACCTCAAATATGAGGTAGTATGAGCCATACTACAGGAACTACATGTGTGTCTAAAAAAAATTGTCGCGGCTCATCTTATAGTGAATATAACAGAAATTTATTAAAAAAATGAACATTAAAAATAAAATAAAATACTTCAAACAAATGGCTTTAACCATCTCGTATTTAGGAACAGTGATAAGGGCATCAGATCTCTAGTCTACTCAGCATATTTATTCTAGCCTTAATTTAGAGAATGCTTTGCGTTACTGCCATTATGAATTGAGGTGAATAATATGGTAAATCTGTTATGGTAAAAAATATAACATTTCATGTATGTTAGTCTTTAAGGTATATATTGTATGTGCCTGTATTGTTGCCTGAAATAAATGAATTAATAAATGAAATATCTTCTTAGGTACCACAAACACAAAAGCACACAACCTAGCCCTGACGCTATTTCCCCAACACGATGTATTATGTATAAAGATGTAAACAATGTCTTCGTTTCTCTGATTGATTTGAAAAGTAGCCCCGCGTGGCTTCCGTAATTCTTATTTGATTAATTCCCCCAGCCACGTCACATCCCCTGCTTTGTTTTTCGTCAACTTCTAGATTTGTTCGACACAGTTTCGACGGAGAAGCAACAACTTGGAAAATGGGATGGGATTTCCTTGAGAATGCTGAGTAAAAAAACAAAGAATTTTGTATTTCAGGATCTGCGAGTTTCTTACAATGGATCAGCGAATTTGTGTTACGAGTGATAGCCACAGTCGTAGCCCCGTAGCAATGTACTATAATAGTAACCCATAGCGATAATGTTATCAAACATAGTTTGTAGTAAGAAACTAACCTAGGAATTGAGTAAGTCAAATATAGAATGTCGAACTCTACGAGTATTTTTATCATAATAAAGGAGATGGCTTAAATCAGTGGCTTAAATACTCAGAGTCGACAAAATTTGTTTGTAGAATTAATCAAAAAATCCACAAACAATTACGAGACTAATATACATATAAACTAATCTAATCGATAAAAATATCGAAAACAATTGAACTAAAACCTCAAAACGAGCACGAAACAGATTTTTTATTCGTATGTTGTTATCAACCTATATTGCCATCTCTCTGCATGACCTAAAGGTTTGACTGGCAGAGAATGCTTTTAACATTAAGTCCACCTTTGTACACCATGATTTGTGCAATAAAGTCTTTAAATAAATAAATAAAACTACACTGAAAGGTGCCCATGAGGCTGGCCACATTGCCTCTTTGAATGGCCAGGCTTATACATATGGCTTATGCTTCTTGTTTATTGTTTGAGTAGATAGTTTTTTTGTATTGTTTCGACAAAACTTGAGTTTAATTTGAATGATAAAGGACGCAAACAACGTTATAATTATTTTATCAGGCTAGTCTACCCTACTCAATGTGTCAGCACAAAAGAGAAGGAGCTATTAGGACAGATTCCTATTTGTACAGTCAGCTACAAATTTAAGTTCGCGACTTTACCAGGATTTAATTTTAATCCTCTTTAGAAAGAGTTTAAACTATGCTTCGATACTGGGACATGAAGAATGGCATTGTAACGGAATTCGGAAATATTGCTAAAAACATAATTCCGCAAAACATGCATATTATGTTTGTATGTATGTGTGTATACGTCTGCTTACGTCTTTTTACTTTAACACACATTCTGTATTTCAATATTATTTCAATGGAACTGAAAAATGACCGACAATCTTATAAAATTAATTACAGTTGTTTAGAATGTTTTTTTTTCAAAACACTCACAGTGTCATATTTATATTCTTAAAGGTGAAATAAGAAACCAAAAATTGCGCACGGGCGGGATTCGAACCAGCATCTTTCTGGCTTACCGGGCCAACTGCTCTTCCAATTGAGCTACCGTGCTACCCGTCTGTTTATGCAACAGACGGGTAGATGGCGCTAACGTCACGCAATGACGTATACTAAGAGACCAAGAATTTCGCGCGGTCGGACCGACAGCCCGGTAAGCCAGAAAGATGCTGGTTCGAATCCCGCCCGTGCGCAATTTTTGGTTTCTTATTTCACCTTTAAGATTAATTACAGTTACTCTTCGACTCACATAACAATATATCAACCGTTTTGCCCGACCGTTTGGAGGAACGGCAGGTCGGACCGGTGAAAATAGGCCATAAAAGTCTGATAATTGAACCCTTGATGGGTCATCCCATAGATTTATTTATTCATTTGGGCCACGAAATAGATTTTGAGAACGTGTTAGTTTGTTTTAGTGCAGCGTAATTAGTGAACGATTTCTATTGAGGGGACTGTGTTCTGTTAGTTATTTACCCATCGGTATGTTATAATGTTATATTTAACTGGCTTACTATGTGATACTTTCGATACAAAGCTTATTTTTTTAAAGTACTCGTATAAAAACCACCACCGCCCACAATCATTTCTGCTTAGCCCAAAGATATGACTGGTAAAGAACGTCATATGGCGTTAAGTCCACCTCTTGTATGAACTTTGGTTGTGCCAACAAATAAATTTAAATAAAAACAACACTGAAAAATATGAGATTATGTAATTTCCTAAATTGACTCTTATTGTGACAAAACATGACGTGGAGTAAATAGCGCAAAGTAAAAAAAACAGGCTCAAATCCATATAATTATGGGATTTTTAATTTCAGGTACTTTATACTTTTGTCTTTGTGTCTCGTCTAAATAGCATCTAAACCGATTTTGTGTAGGCAAATAAAGGAAGTGAAATTGGTTCAAATCTACAGTTATAATTACACAAGAATTATCTATATGTTGGCTTATTAAATAGTTGAATCACTTTTGTCAATATTCTAGATTTACGGTAAACATTTGAGAACATTTACAGCAATTTGCCACTCTTAAACTGAAGAAATCGGAACAGTTCAAAAAGCAAATTAGATAAATTAAAAGACTCAAGTACAATATATCAATCGTCAAAGGAGGGATTTATCAAAATGTCTGAAAACGAAACCAGCTTCTGATAAAAATTTGATTGTGTCAAGGCAAAAGCGAAAAATGTGCCAGGAACGAACGGAAAAAATGTAAATTGAATTTGAACTGTGTGTATTTTTGTGGGAGACAGTTGCAAGCAAAGCCATATTATTTGATAACTTATCTTGGATTCTTAACAATGTTTATGTAAAAAGAAAAGATTTTGTGCAGTTTTTGATGAAAGGATCAAAATACCCAGGAAAGCTTCTAACTCGTCAGTACGAGTACATAATTAAATTTGTTAATGTGTGGTGTCATGAAAAAAATAATTACAAGAGGGAAGAGTATGCTTATGGATTCCAGAAGTAGCAATAAGAAAATAACCTAGACATGTCACAACTTCCAACATCTCAAGCTGTCTCAACTTTAACATCAAATACTGATGTTTTGGCATTCGCATGCAGCAGCGATTTGAACGCAAAACTATTGCGAATTTAAAACATATGCCGAACCTTAACACGCTGCAATATTCCATCTAGACCTATTGCGAAACAGTTGCGTCCATTTGCATCGGTGTAGTGACCATTTCGCATTTGTGTGCGGATTGAAACCGACAAGGATGCAACTATCATATCACAACTATATGTTAGAGCAAGACATAACCATGCGAAACGTTGCGTTACAATTTCAGATTTCTTCAGTGCCGCATGAGATTCGCATGCCGCATGCGTTTGCGTAGGTAGATTCACGGCGTAATAAGTCACAATAATATTAGGGAAAAGTATGTTTGCATTACTGGAATCTAAACATGGTTGTTGTATTGTGTACCCGGAAATTAGTATAAGTGGATGTCTTTCCCAAGCTACGAGTTATTATTGTTGCTATTTACCTGCAAATACATTATGTAAAGCCCTTGTCGAATATACAAGATGATTAATAATATTTAAAAAATAACAATATTATTATTTTCTTTACTTCAAAACAGAAATATTCTTAACCAAAGTTGAAATCGCGTTGTAGCAAAGTGTATGGTTAGTAGTTAACAGCTATAGTTTATATTATCTTTTCTTTGATCTCATTATCAAGTTTGTCTACAAAGTTATTGATTATATTTTAAATAATCCGTTCAATGTAATTGAAATTCCTTAGTTAAATTACCCTTACCCTTACTAATTGTGTAGGTAAGTACATTATTTAACAAATCTAAAAACCACTTATTTTCTACATGCATTTAAAACGTGATCATAAAACGCGGGAAAATGCTTTAACAAGATGCGTAGGTATTTGTGTAAGTAATTGTAATAATTATTCGGAGCAGTAAAACGCCTAGCCCACGTAGGCAGATCGAAAAAGTTAACGTCTCGTAAACGTTAAATAAGCAATAAAACGTTTATTACCCACTTTTACATCGCCCGATACTAATGCAAATTGAAAGAAAAGTTCCAAGATCTCTTAAAAGTACTTAACTCATATTGTTATATAAATGATGGAAAAAAGGTTCTACGAAACACCCGTTAAATATAAATGTCTGTGATAAAGTTTTCAAATCAAGTATTTATTTTGACTGCTGTAGATTGCCTTTTGAGTTGCTATATCAACTAATAAAGGGAACCTTAGCCCAAAAGCCCTAAGGTACTCGTACGCTACAACTCTTCTCAAAATTGTTATGATACTAAATTCTTCTGTTAATAAATTTAGTCTTATTCTTATAAATAAATAAATTATAAATATTGGACACCAATCACATTGATCCCAAAGTAAGTAGCTAATGCACTTGTGTTATGGAAATCAGACACAACAGTGGTACCACAACACCCAGACCTAGGACAATATAGATTTTTTTTATTTCTACATTGACCCGACCGGGAATCGAACCCAGGGCCTCGGAGCGGCGACGCCTTAAAACCTAATTTATTTATAATACTAGCTTTTGCCCGCGACTTCGTTCGCGTGGACTTCAGGTTCGTCCCGTCTAGTCTAGTAATAAGTAAGAAATACGGTAACTAAGCACTGCAGAGCCCTAATCATAGGTCTATACTGTATTGCTTAAAATCGCTTCGTAAATAAGCCATTATTTCTCGTACAAAGTAAAGGATAAAAAGTGTTTATTGTGGGTTATTCCTAAGAGATAAACATATACCATCACGGACTTTTTTGGAGACCTTTTTAAGTTGTACAATACTGTAGTACATTGTTTTGATCTATCTTGTAGGATTCAGTCAGCGTTTGCAATGTAAGCGCAAAAAATGTGTTTTTTACGACCTCACATTAGAAACCTCAAAAATTGTAGCCTATATGTTATTCTGATGTATAAGCTATATTGTGGTAAAGTTTAATTCAAATCCATTCAGTAGTTTTTACGTGAAAGAGTAACAAACATCCATACATCCATACATCCATAGATCCACACTTACAAACTTTCGCCTTTATAATAGTATATAGTAGGATTATTTATTTATTTAAAGCTTAATTACACTGCGTAACAAATGAAAAAAAAAATTGAGTACCCGCTTTGAAATGTCATGTTTTCTTATGAATACTTATAGTTTATTAAAAATACATACAAAATTTCCATTCATCACGTCTCATTTTTCTTCCATAAGAATATGCCAAATTTTACTAAAAATTTAAATGCTAAAACATATTTTAAAGAAAATTAGTTAAATCAACCAGATTTTTCACATTAGCAAGTTTAATTTTATCATTAAGGTTAAAAAAAAACATTATAAAAAGTTTTAACACAAAAGATCGCAAAATTTTAACATTTTCTTTTGTGCTTTGAATGATCTTCTCGTTTTAAACGCCAGCAGTAATCGCCTAGCATAGTTGTGTCCCAACGCCCTTGAAATCGTTCTTCAAGCTTCTTTACATCCTGGTGGAACCTCTCACCTTGCTCATCACTGACTGCATCAAGATTAGATGGGAAAAAAGAAAAGTGAGAATGTAGGAAGTGAATTTTTAACGACATTCTGCAACCCTACTTTTTATATGCTTCTAACATGTCGTCAACTAGCTTTTTCGCATTTGCCCTGTGGTTTCCTAAAAACCCTTTAATAACTGCTTTCAGCGATAACCAGGCATCAAGTTCCTTGTCAGTAAGCTTTTTCTCAAAATTTGTGTCTTACATCAATGTGCGTATTTGTGGTCCTACAAATATTCCTTCTTTGAGTTTTGCATCACTTAACTTTGAAAATACTGTTTTTAAATATAAAAGCCATCTCCCTCTTTATTTTCATAGCCTTCACAAATTTTTTTATCAAACCAAGTTTTATACTTCACAATATACTGTCCGCAAACATAACAAAACTTATTTGGTGCATTTAAGCAGTTGCGACGACCACTTAGTCCAGTATTCATAATGGATTTCCAAAGAAATATGTACGAATATATCGACGTTATCGAATAAAAATGACTACTAAACAAAACAAAATAATAAAAAAGTACAACACATCAAAAATGGTAACTATTTCGTTTACGCCTAAAGTGAGGGTAATAGAAAAAATAATTTGGCATGTACCTCGAAAACTAGACGTGATAGATACCACATATGTTTGGAACATTTAATCTGTGACTCATTAGCTATTTATTCCAGCTAACACTTACGTGGGTACCAAAATCATGTAACGCAGTGTTATGTTTGTATTGACACAAACATAATTAAGCTGTTGTACATTTTATTCGTATTACATATTCCCACAGAGTAGTGAATCTCAAATAAATATCTTTATCTTTATCCTGAAAAGTCAGTATCAGACTTTAATTTTATAAGGGGTATTATTTTAAAAGTAACTAAATTATTGTTTACAATATTCGACAAGTGAAGAAGAACGGATATGAGATTTTAAACTTTCGCGTTGCATTACAATGAGAATGAGACATGACGGGTCTAAACAACGGACTTGATAACCTTTCTACAAAATCACTTTAGGATCTCACTGGTTCTGCGTATCTAGTACAAAAGTATGAAAAATTCAAACATAATATAGGGTATCTTCCAAATACTGCCCGTGGGATGACTTGCAGGTAAACGAGGGTTGACAATATTTGAACGTCGAAGGTAAAAGAAATCAGAGTAGACGGAGAAAAGTCCCTTACACAAAAAGGATACGCTATTTTATACTTTACTAATAGTATTTATATGCTTTATTACTTTCATGTATCGACTAAAGAGAATATAGAGGTATTTACATAAGTTGTTCGAAAACCAACTTTTAGTGAAGCAATCGTGAAAATCTGTTGAATTCTAATGACGAATTTATATTGCGCTCATTGCACCAAGTTCTGATTGATAAGCTATACATAAGTTGTTTGAATATAAATTATTATTTAAGGGACGCAATCGTTTAAATCTGTTGTATTCTAATGACGAATCCATATTGCCCTTATTCATTATTATATGGCCAAATATTTAAGTCCAATCTCATATGATATCTGTTATAACAAACGCACATAAATTTTACTGAAAAAAAAATGTTACATAACGATGCTACAATAACCTACCAACTCATTTCATAATTAATTTAACGAAGTCGAATTCCATTGTAATGTTATTCATGCGAGAAGTTATATTAGTTTCTTAAGATAATTATAATAGGTACGTCATTAGTGTTGGATCGGATCAAATAATGATCTCGCTAGGGACTGCCTTGATCATTCGTTTGATTCTTAATGATTTACAGCTTTAGTACACCAATCAACGATAAATTCGTTGACACAAATGCATTTGCATGCGGCAGCGATGTGGCTTAAAGATATAGACAAAGATGCAACTATTACATCTAGTTATGTTAGGTAGGGCCAGTTTTTTGATCCGTAGTAATAGTAAAGTTACGTTACAAACGGTTGACTATTTACGATTGTGTGTGTTTTGAAGAATAAACCGGCCAACGTACCACCCTTAAACTGAATTCGGGGTCCACTTCCACCTAGTGAAAATATAACAATATTTTTTGTCAGCAAAAATAACTTTGTTTTTCATAGTGTTTGTATGAAAGACAAAGTTATATTTGCGGTTAATGAAAATGTGCTATAACTCAAAACTACAGGTTCGATCTCGTTCAAATCAATTTTCGTTGAAAGTATCTGTTGAGATCTACATCATGTCTGATGATCATATGATCTCAAAATTTTATCTTTCTTATTTCAAAAGTTGCCTATTTTAACAATATTGAAGCGTCCTTCTCTCAAATATTAATTTTTTTAGGTTTTAGTTTCATAATTATATCCTTAAATATTTTTTCACTTTTTGTATCTGAATTAGATAGCGGTGAACAAAATACACCTACCTACCAAGTTTTAGCTGTGTGATGCTAATAGTTCCAGAATAAAGTGACTGTGACATACGGACGGACAGACATACAGACAGACAGACTTGACGAACCTAGTCTGTCTGTCTGTAAACTATAAGGGTTCCGTTTTTTGCCATTCGGCTACGGAACCCTAAAAAACTTTTACCAATGGTCATTAAAATAGCCATTCTGACATATGGTTAAGGTAGTTTGTATTCATAACACACACACAAAATTCAACCGCTGGTAACGTAACTTTACCATTACCTACCTACCTACCTACCTACTATCGATGAAAAAACTGTGCCTTCTTATGACAATGTCACATTCCGTATTCAAACTGACTGACTGTTTTTGCAACTGGGCTTAGGGCTTAGGGTACCTGCATACGTGCTACTTTGCCCGTAGAGTTAATATTGTAGAGAATTGTGAAGAGATTAATGGCTGTGTTACATGTTAAAGTGACCTTTGATAACTTGAACATATTGATCTTGATACAAACTTCACTTAAACCTTGAAGCCGTTAACTACCATGGAACTTATGCTTCACAAACTAAAAAATCTATTATTATTACTATTACTAACTTATATAGAAATAAGCCAATCATTTACCTTGTAATAGACATAATAATTTAGGAGATTAACTATGTGGTGTTGGGTAGCAGCAACATCAGCACTGGCAGTAGGCTGAAGGTATAGTATACTAGCTTTTGCCCGCGACTTCGTTCGCGTGGACTTCAGGTTCGTCCCGTCTAGTAGCGCAAAAAATGTGTTTTTTTACGACCTCACATTAGAAACCTCAAAAATTTGTAGCCTATATGTTATTCTGATGTATAAGCTATATTGTGGTAAAGTTTCATTCAAATCCATTCAGTAGTTTTTACGTGAAAGAGTAACAAACATCCATACATCCATACATCCATACTTACAAACTTTCGCCTTTATAATAGTAGTAGGATCATTGACGACGCGTTTGTTGTATTGGTTAGCGCTCCTGACTATTACGCCAGCCGTCGCGGGTTCAAATCCCGCAAGGGTCAAATGTTTGGGTGATGAGTACAAACATTTGTACCTAAGTCATGTATATTATATGTATTTAAGTATTTATGGAAAACGCCCCCGTCATAATCGTTGTCTGGAACTTCGTAACACAAGGATGATAATTCCTTACCACGAAACCAGACAATAGGCAAGGCGAAAGATTTTGAAATCCTCTTCCGTAATGCAGATAACCATCTACTGTTTACAACAAAAACTTTATTTCGGTAATAAATTTAAGATTTTGGAAATTTAAAGCCATTTTTATAATCATTTTTAAATATTGCGCGAAAACAGCTCGCCGTGTCATGGCGTCGTATGTGACGTCATACTTACGTAAACATGAAATTTGTTTACGCGCAGCTAGACAGCAAAGTAAACAAACACTGCGTATTTTTTGTGTTAAAAATGAATTCTAAAGTTTATAAGTGGTGTGCAGTGCCTCACTGCAAAAATACATCAATAACGACACCCAAAAAAATTTCACGTTTACGTAAGTATGACGTCACATACGACGCCATGACACGGCGAGCTGTTTTCGCGCAATATTTAAAAATGATTATAAAAATGGCTTTAAATTTCCAAAATCTTAAATTTATTACGGAAATATAGGTTTTGTTGTAAACAGTAGACGGTTATCTGCATTACGAAAGAGGATTTCAAAATCTTTCGCCTTGCCTATTGGCGTGTTGCCTGGCGCATATTTAAACGAGGAACCTAGTTCATAAACAGGGATGTGGAAAGCGAGGGAAACCAAAAATGACATCTCCTTTCTTGAAGCCTTAATGTCGTCACATAAAGTTACATTGTAGAGGCAGGTCTAGGGACGAGAATTTAACAAAATGAAAATGCACAAACCTGATTGGGGCCAGTGAGATTCAGCCCGCAGGAGTTGCAGCGAAGGCATTCCTCGTGGTAATGGTTGTTTTCGTACAACGGAGATGGTTCTGAAAAACATCAATATTTGTAATAATTGAAAGATTTGATTGAATCTTATACATGAAAACGTCAAACACTGTATTTTCTTTTAACATTTAATACATACCTACTATTATTTTTATTTAAAAAAAAACGTAATACGTATACACGTTACCTACGTTATTCATTAAATAAATATACAAACTGCAGAGCTTAAAAAACAAAATAATTAATTAATTTATCATACGAATACAAAAACTACACAAAATATCAATTAAGGCGCTATGTGCGTACTCCAGCACCACAATATACCTATAATAATGTTTTTCTCAAATAAATTGCATTTTTAAAGCCTAACATAAGGGTCGTATGGGCACTAAAAAAAGCAAAATTATGTTTTGGCTATGCGCCAAAGGGCATATTTCTAGGTTGGAAAGTAGCCAAAAGTCTGTACTTTTGGAATTTTAACACACAAGTTCAAAACTAAGGGTCGACTTTGTAAATGATATCACATAGCAGAGTTACACTCTTAATACCCTTAATATAGAATATTACTCCTAATATAGAATGTGGCGTCATTATTGGTGTCAATATTTATTTATCAAATTATTTCTGGTTCCAGAAAACTTCGTCACAGAATTCATGCACGAAAGACCTCAAAAATATTAAATGGATAATATATTCTTTTTTGGTTCTGAAATTGTTGTTATTTCAGTTAAATATTTATTTTCTTGTTAAACAAAAGAAGTTTAAAAAACTTATGTCAAAACTTAAACTTATAAAAGAAATGAGATAAATAATTACTAAGAATTGGTAGTATCTTACCAAAGTGAGGTAATCTTTGTGAGTTACGAGAAACAAGATACATATTTTATCACTGGATCTCACTGAAATGCCAAGCGGTCAAAAGTTCCTACGACCGTATTTATTATTTTTATTCGTCTGAATATTGATGCCTTCGAGCTGAGATAGAAGTTTCTAACTCTCAGCGTACTGTATAAATATTGATTTTGAATTTTCAGGCAAACTTATATTGAATCGCCTATCCCAAACTTGTCTTATTTTAGCTGTCCATGTTCAAAGTTTGTCATAATTATTTATACGACTAAAAGATATGTATATAACCAGGCCATTATGTCAAAAATCAATGTCCATAATTACTAGTTCAAACGATTTGAGGAGTTATCAACTAAGGAATAAAGTAACATAGTTGTTGTTAGATATCAAACATTGATAGAAAGCAATGGAAAACAGGGCATAATAATTATCGTTGTCGTACAAGACGCACTAAAGTGGGTAGTAAATGTGTATTTTCATCATTTTTATGGCCAGGGGAGTATACTTCCTACGATAATATTAATGTAACGGGCCTTGGAAACAATATTGGAACAATCTTCTTCGCTTTATCGTCATCGTCAGCTATACGGCGAGAATAATTGAATGACGCAACAGGGCTGGTACGCTTGAGGCAAATGTCTGATAAGTTTCCGACCTAACCAATATAGGTAAAATACATTTTAGCTTATAATCTTCTTTTATTTTACTTCACAGTCTCCTTGTTGCTCTATATATTCCTTCCAGCCATTCTTCCATCACTTTAACCTGTTCAAATAGTACTCGAAATTCACGAAGGTGGTTGCTATTGTTTTACTAGATGAAAATCTTTGTCTTCCGCGAAACCAGAAGCTGTTTTAGTGCTGAGGGAACAGAATAAATAAGTCACTTGGGGCTTGGAGCTATATGTATAGCGTGTGATTGTCGTTCGAAAACAAATTAAAAACCAATGAAAATGACGAGAAATATGGACTTGAGCACTCACAAAATTGAGTTTGAATTGATTTATTTTTTCAAATCCTTCCTGTCTGTATTACAACTAGTTTTCATGTCAAAATTGGAATTTAATTGATACGCCATCTTGACGCGAGTGATTCAAAAATAGAGCTCTTGATCTGTTTGGGAATGACGATAGTGATTTAGATCAAATTCAAATTCGTGGATTTTTGCCATAGCAACGGCTGAGGTGTACCTATGACGGTGAAATTTCCATGTTCAGAAGAACACTTACTTTTTAACCACGTAGCTGAAATTGTCGTGAGTACCTACCAAAAGATACACGACTACTTTACCTGACTTTTATTGACGAGCGATGCCATCTTCAAATTGAGGCCGGAAACTTTTCAGACTGCCCATTTACAATAGACGGTATTGCTAAGGCTTCAATAATAAATGCATATTTTTGATGTTCTAATGTTGAGATAAAGGTTCATTATTAAGTATTGTCATTTATTGTTAACCTTTTTGTATCATCGGCTAAGATATTATAGTCATTCCTATGAAATTGTTTCACAATATAAAGAATCGATCGTTCTTTTATGTTTGAAATAGTATACGAAAACCCACATTGGAAATTTGAGAATTACTTGTCATTTGAGAATTGTAATAAATACTAGGTACTGTCGAGGTTTCTGGCGCCTAACCAACCTTAAGAGCCAAAATAATAATTGCTTGCACATCGCGACTTTTTTTTGTTTGAAATGACGCCCGTTTAGTCGCCTATAGTATAAGGGATTTTCGTAAGGCCCCAAAGACCTCGAACATACCTATTTACGACTACCAACAGTAGAAACTTCATGGATATTGTTTTACTGTTATATAGCTTCGTAGAGTTCGAATTACCTAGGACCATCAAACTAATTACGATAAGTCACAATTTTTTCGTTTTTCTCATGAAAAATAATAAAAAACAAAACTCTTTTCAACTCTCCGATTTTTCTTATGTTAACACTCTAAATTCATGTTTGCGACGTGAAGTTGTGTTGTCTTTTAGCGCAGTTTTATTTTTGTTGTTTTTGTAATTTAAATTAGTCGTTTTATTTTACGCCAAGTTAATAAACATTTATGTGAGCACTTGGAATATTAAACTTGTTAAACACGAAATAAGCTGTTAAGTTTTCTTTGGTAACGTCTATTAAACTTTTTAGTTTTTTTATAATCTGACTTATTTTACGTGGAAAACATTGGTTGTGGTCAAAAAGTTTTGGTTAAGAGCTTTGATTTCTTTGAATTTGGCAACCGTAGTTGCCGCGTTCAATAGTTTTCTGACGTTTGTTGCAGCTAATTGCAGCTGTAGATTGAATTTGTGTATATTTTTTTTCTTTTCATTTTAATTTATTTTAAAACAAATAACACAATAGAGCTGTGTATGTATAGATAAGTCAGTGTGCACTAATGCCTCTGTGGATAAGGCAGTCGTTAAAGAGAACTGCACACAACATAAATACGAGTACGTTATAGCGTATCTTACGAGATGGGTTTTACGAGAAACCAGAATGCTCCAGCTATAACATACCTACTTTGTACTTTTAAGTGCTACCAGACACTTTATAATAGCCACGTGTAGTTTCAAACGATTTTTTTTGCAGCCCAAAGCTTTTTTAAGAAAATGAAAAATTTTTGACAACAATTAAGTATTTGTTCTATGTATCATAAAATGATGGATCAGATACTGAAATAAAATCGGTTCAGCCAAACGCGAGATATTAGCAAACAACCATACATACAAACATTCAGGGTAAAGTGAGAACCTCCTTATTATTTGAAGTCGGTTTAAATCACATAATAATAATAATTTTAATATTTATTAATTGTTTATTGTAAATTGAATTGAATTGCACTAACATAGTTTTAAGCCTACATTGTTACAAACACTAAAGAAATCTGGTTCGAAATAAACATATTTTATTTTATTTTTATTTTTAAATCATGCAAAAGTAATGCTATGACTTTAAGTCTTCATAATTGTAATGAAGAACAACACTCAAGATCTACCATTCTGAGTGATAAAATTACGTCTTTGAACATTGAACAGTTTAATATGCTTCTAGTTAAGAACTAATAACTGTGTTGCAAATAATAGTACATTTTGATTCTAACCAATGAATATGATTAATCGTCTTACACAGATGTTAATTGATTTAACAAAGTTACATTAAAAGCCTTTGATAGTGGAATCAATTTTAACCATCAAACGCTGAATGAAAATCATTTAACTCGAAATAATAATAATAATAAATCACTCGTTACATAATAAATTTGTAAAATACCTCATGTTTGAACGCGTTGCAGATATTTGTCTTGTTCGGGGCTCGGTTAAACCAATTTAACTATATTTAACCGTGATTTATGTTTTTTCGCTTGGAATTGGACAATTAGGTAATTAGTAATTAAGTTATGTATGTAATAATATAGTATGTAGCAAAATAAAATCAAAACTTTTGGGGCCAGTACTAATGCTGTCAGAACTTTGTACTAATCAGACCATTATCAAATGAATAAATAAAAGTGGAGCATTAGAATCTTACAGGATTTTATTAAATCCTGAATCAGACTAGCAGTGGTTCAGCCTGGCCTTCACGCATAATGGGTCAAGGCCACATTCGACTGGACCTCAGGTCAAGTGGTAAGCATTAGACGGCTAGATAATTCAAGGTATGTATTAGAAACAACCAAGCGTTATTACTTGTGTCAAATGTATGCTGCTGTGTTTTGATGCTAGACTCATCAAGTGCAACTTTTTGGCTAGTTTAGCTGCTGTCAACAATATTCTCAGTTTAAAAAATATACTTACAAATGCACAGTTTTGAAAAGCCATAAGCAAAACTCAAGTCAAGTAACAACTTCAAGCGCGAAGGTACATGAAACATGATCGTGTTTCATCACCAACAAAGAAACTCAGCAATATAATAATTATTAAATCCATAATAACCTTACCCGTGCAAGTGGACAATAATAGTTTTTGAGTAAATTTCTGTTATTTTCAATAAAATCTAGGACGGATTGTGATCTCAGGGAAGACTTTCTTTTTAACATGGATAGGGCAAAGAGGCAACGAGAAAGAGTTTTTATTATTTTGGAAAACGTTTAAAGTTTGTTAAATATCTATTAATTAGGTTTTGATTTTGACTTACGTCTGCTTATGTGTTACATACGAGTATGTATACGTTCACGAATCTGCTGTGTACACAAAAAAATCAAAACTGCGATTCGTTCCGGTGCTCTTTATAATTTTCGCGTTGGGATTTGCTCGCTAACGAACGAGGTCTGGTGTGGGTGGAAAATCGGAAAAGTTTTATGCCTTGTTTGGATAACTGATACACCGGATAGTGTTCCACTAGAAAGTGGGTCACGACTTTGAATTAGTACCACGGATAGATAAAAAAAGAATGCTGTGGTCGCCCTTATAAGCTTAGTGACAACAGTGGTTCTCAACAAGGGATACGATTTTGCAATAGTAATATCGGGGAAGAGATAAGGAAGAATCTAACGCTATGATCACTTGGGCTTGTCCTATTTCGTGGTACCTGCAACAGACGGCCTACTACGAAAAACGGAACCCATCAATACGATCATCGTTTTGCGGATCCGAAGCATTTTTTGTATGCAATCCTTACTACAAAATGCTTCGGATCCGCAAAACGATAATCGTATTGACGGATTTCATTTTTTGTAGTAGGCCTTCTGTACGCAATCTTTCACTTTTTAGGTCGCACGCCTTTGGGGCAGCTCAAATATCACTTCCAAAAATATTAAACACATAAATATAAACTAAATAATTACACACTTCTATTATGTGTGAAGGAAAACTTCTAGTAGGTTTTGTTGTAGGTAGTGATAATAAACCTTAGTTTTAGTATTACCCAACTTTAGCCCTCACATAAAAGGGTTTAATTTTCTTTAATTTATGGAACAATATAGCGAACGGAGTCTACTCTCAGACTAATTAACTGATGATTGGCTGCTACTAATTAATTACCTGACTAGACGTTACAGTACCTATTATATTTTGCGCTTATTTGTATTATGGAAATCTACACAATTTAAAAATGTATCCATAACTATTTTTGGGAATATTTTTACTTACCATGGTGACACCTGCTAAAATACGTATTCTAAACACTTCACAATATTTAAAAAGTCTAGTAAAAAGTTTTTGGTGTTTCTCAAAATAAAATCTATTGCCTAAATACAATCACATTAAATATAATTAATATTTTGGTGTCATTGTTTTCATTGATGATTGGATGAAAAAGCTCTATGATAGGTTATGAGCTTTTTAAGAAAATTTATCGTTCCTTTTACACTTTGATTTGCCCTTTAAATTGTTTCTCATAAATACGGTCACTTCACTGAAAAATATTGTTTATCACAAAATATATTGTTCTGTTAGACAATGCGAGAACTACAAATAATTTGGACAACACAATAAATAATGGGTCTATGTATCACCATAGGGCACATTGCTTTGAGATAATTCGTTGTGGCTCTACGTTAGTTTATTTTCGCGTTTTCTCCGCGGATCTTGCGATCTTGTGTTTTGTTAAAATTGTTAAGGTTATTCGTTGTGTACGGCACGTCACTTTCGTTCTAGTAAACATGGCAGCGATCGCAACAGATGACAGGGCGCGGGCGGGCGAGCCTGCGCCGCGGGTTCGTTCATCTCATCTCGCGGTCTGTGCGAATTATGAAAGCTCGTGAAATGCCTGACTCGAGCTCCCACCGACAATGGCGCTACTGAGAATCTCCTCCACCTCGGTAAAGAAGCACCTCACCGTCAAGCCCTCTCCCTCCTATCGGTAAAACAGCCCCGGTGCGAACGAGACGCCCTATCTAGCACTGAATCGATTGGCTGCTGAAAAGGGGCGGGGGTCGAGCACGTGGCAGTAGCTGTTGTCCCCGTGAGTAGTGGCCGTGTAGTGGAGTTTATTGTTGTTAATGCGTTTCACGTACCACGAAAGCTCTTCGTACATTTAGCTGAAAGTTCCAGGCACTCGTTGTCAACTTTAGATCGCGCCGATATGCCGTAAGCGGGTACAGGGAGGCACTTTAATGCATTTGCTCCACTGTGATGGCCCGTTTTATAAACTTTTAGTACAGCAAAATCCTTTTGTAAAGAGCTATAAAAGTTGTGTACGACGTACATGAACTTGGAATGTTTGGTGCTGGAGTACCTACCACTTATAACGTATATATACTTCAATAATAAAATTAACAACATCTAAGTAAATAAACTTGAAATAAACAAAAGGAAACATAAGTCCACAAAAATGTTGTATATCAAAAAGTTTAAATGTCTACAGTACACAACCTAACCACAAACCTCATACGTTTAATAAAGGCCTATTTCACAATGTCCTAATAAGTAACTAGATACGTTGTCCTTAGTGTCCTTACTACATACGAAATGACGTTTATATTCGAATTATTCGTTAGTTAGTGCTTAATTATCGATGGTGAAGCAGCCTTATAATTTTTTTGCTATGATAGCTCATGTCTTTTCCCAATAATCATTTTTAAAATGAAATATTGGCTCACCTGTTTGCGTGCTGGAGTCGAAGAATGTGCTGGTAGTCTCAACTGTCATGGTGCCGATGGTGCCGTCCAAAATCTGAGTCGATGAGTCACGCCGCCCTCGAGCGCGCATGCAAGCATCGTCGCTCTGCGAACTCTGACGTCTGAAGTTGCGGCAGCGAATCATTTCCTCCGTGGTAGACTGCCGGCGGAAGCCCCGAGCTATTAGTATCTCTTCTGTTGTAGATTGGCGGCGGATTATTGTCCTTTCTGGGGGGCGCGCGCACGGACTGGGATCGCGGCTTGAACAAGAACTAGACTCCGGGCTCCGTGTCCGGCCTACTCTGGCGCATGAGGCTTGACGACGCAAGCGTCCGCGACGTCGAGCTGCTGACGGACTGAGCTCACCACCACCTGCTCGGTCAGGACTCAACTGTGAACGATCACGTCGTGGACGGGCAGCAGAATCCGGACTCAACGAATCTCTTCTAGCTCTCCCTTCATCGTCCGGTCCTAATGAAGGCCCAGAATCCCGGCGCCGAGGCCCGGGTGGACCATTAGGATCATCAAAAGCTGTAGCCTGGCGTTGCAACCTTCCAAGCCTCCGTTCTGGACTAGCAGCTGCACGTGAGTCGCGTCTCGCTCGCCCACATTGTGTTGTTGAATCGCGGCGCCCTCCAAGACTTGGTGGCGTTCTTCCAGTGGGTGTAACTTGAACCTGAGTCGTAGTAGTAGCTTGAGTGGACTGCGTCGACTGTGAGGTTTGCGTTGCGGTAGGTATTGTGGGCGATGTGGGTGATGGGGTTACAGCTGAGGTGATGATAGTCGGCATAGTCATTGTACATTGCCCTTCTCCATCTGACCGACTCGGTTCATGAATGGCTACTACTGTTACACACGGAGGCTGTGTGGATGGCCCAGGATCTGATGAGGCATCAACAAACGAAGGAGGGGCCGGTGTAGGTGGTGATGCTCGGCGTTTTCTATGGGTGGCTACTATTCGCGGTGGTTGAGCTACTGAATCTCGTCTATGACGATGACCGTCAACAGAGTCTCGTCGTTCTTTGCTTTCACCACCAGATCCACGTCTCTTCACGCGCCGATCTCTACTGGCCATGATTGTAGTGGAATCTTTGCGGTCAAAATAGATAGGGAAATCTGAGTGGAAATCTTGGGGAGCTGCTTTGGAGTCTCTGCGTTTTGATGGCATGGATTTTATTCCGGAGTCTGCTGATGAGTCGCGTCGGCGTCGGGGTGGCGGCTCGTGACGCGCCCAGGGTAAGGAGCGGGCGAGGTCTGCGAGGGTTTCTCGTCTGGAGAGCGGTGCTCGCTGGCGTCGAGGTTGGCTGCCACCACCGCCCCACTCGCGGAGGATGTCTGTCAGCTGGGCTAGAGACGACCGGCGGCGTCGCGGACCACCTATGAACACGATGAGTATTAGACGCTAGTCACATAAGATTTCACGCGAGCACTGAAATAGTACAGGCATCTTTTTCATTACAATAAATGTCATATAAAATTAAAGATACAGTCCAATTATAACGCTTGAATTTTTATGACATGTTCACGCTTGGGCTAGATCTTACAAGTACTTAATTACTTATGTTGCATCTGACGCAACGCATCGTAAACGCTTCGTGTGGCTTATGCTCTTACGTGTTCAGTTTGTGAATAAACTTACCCCTGGTCTGATCTGAGACATCGGGCTCTGGCGGCGAGAGGCACGAGACTTGAGCAGCCGAGTCCCTTCTGCTGCCAAGCCTCTGACGCAAGGTGTTCTCCTCGAGCGTAGACCGCGTCAGCTCGTCCCAACCGTTGCCCCCCGCCCAAACCAGCCCCACTTGGTGAGACAATATCGGTAGGTTGCAGACGAAACATATTGCCGTCATTGTCCTGTTGGAAAAATTCTGTATTAATATCGCGCGTAATTTGAGTGTACATTTCCTTATGGCTAGTTATAATTACGTGATGTAATAAACTTGATGGCGATCGATAAGCATCGATGAATGGATAGATTCGTCAGTTTTGACTCACGCTTTGTTATTCTGAAAGTGCGTTGCGAGATACATGTTGTCAGCTCACGGTTCCGGTTGCTCAGTGAATAGCCGTGAAGCCGTATCGTATCACAAGGGCGTCGCTCGCATCGTCGGGCTGATAACCGAACTACCGATGTGATATTAAGTAATAACAGCCGATGAGAGCTGTTGTCATATTATATAATAACTATTCGATCGGAAATTGTTTTGTCTGGGCTTAACCATTACATGGGCATTTATCGAGACAAATCAATATCAATTTAGGTAGTTAAGCTTTTGTACTTTGTTCAAAAAGTTTGAACAGTCAATGTCCAGAACTTTTAAGTTAGTTAATGGATGTTTAATTGGAAAAATAAACACCCATCCAATTTATTCAGCAGTCAATTGCGAACTACGTGTACTTACTTGGGTTGAAACTTCTTTTATCGATAGAAACTACATTAGCATGTGTCCACCATCAATTCTAATAAAAACTTCATCTGTTCTATCTGATCTTAGGAATACGTGTCTGTTCACTATCTAGATACAAGTTATTGGCTGGACTTATCTGGGCCATAAAAGACAGCTGTGATAAGTTCCCATTGGCTTTTAACTTTTGCTATTACCCATTTGTCTCGATCGGTCGGTGCGATTGCTATCTTTTTGAATAAGCTTGGTGTAAATTATCGCGCGTATATTGTGCAGCCCTTTTCACATATCTGCCGGTAGTTCGGATGGATGGTTACGTATGAAGTGATCAAAGCTATCTACTAATAACAAATCGTGGGATGGAAACCTTGATGCTCATTCGCATACGTAACAAGTGCCAGTATTAAATTAGCATTAGCCAATGCGTGAAAATTGAACTTTATATGTAGACGTTTGTGATAAGTGAAGTGTGTTTTTAAGCGCTTTATGACTACTTAATTAAAAATCGGTGATGTTATTATTGTTTAAGGTAATAGTTATAGTGTTACATACAAGTAAAGTTTGTACTTTACACAATAATTTGAATCAAATCTGATATGGATGAATTTCTAAATATGTGTTATGGAGTACCTTTGTCCCCATAACTTTGCATCAAAGGACTTCAATTTTTAGCAAACCTTCGCTTAGCGACTTTCCAACTTACTCTAATTATTTGATACCAAATGATCTTAGAACTACCTATTAATAATATTGTGAAATGTTGAGTATGACTTCAAATCTACATTGAATGAAATTAATGTGCACGTGTTCCTCGGTAAACTTCAATGAATACTACGTATATGAAAAAACTATTACAAATGAATCGTGTGTTCTCTATCTAAAACTAATTGTGCTAGCTACTTAAGTTCTATCTTAAATTGTTCAAATACTATTTGATTGATTACCTGCGACTAACTTTGTCAGTGTATGATACAAGTTAAAGTATTGTAGTGTATGCTTATAATTTGTGGTAACGTGTAAGCAGTATATGTTTTAAAACTAATGATTGGTTAGAAAGTTTCCAAATAATGGTACATTATTTTTGTGGTCAGAGAGTATACCTATTTGTATTTATAGGTTACAATTGCCATGCAAGCAAGCGGATGTAGGTAAACAAGCGGACGTTGAATGATTTGAGGATCTAGATAGTGTTTTGTTAATAATTTAATAAAACAAAATCAAGCACAAGAAAGCAGTGGGAATCGCATGCCATACGTTTTTGGACGTATAAAGGTTATAATTCATGTCCTACTTACAGAATGTGTCAATAAATAAATCATAAAAACCATTTTATTTAACAAACATCATCTTTCTGACATCTTCAGCTGACAAAGAATTATGCAACTGAATAGACTGTATAGATAGTGCCATCCACGAAGGCGCGCGCCGATCATTTTTGATTAAGAAAAGCGCGGGGTGCGGGGTGTGTGGCAAATATTTTAATATCATATAATAAATATTTAATACTTATATTCATTATAGCATCATCAAATATTGGCAAAAACTTCCACACGTGTACTAAAAACGATAAGAACGAAAGATGGTGCGCTTTCGTGGATGGCACTATCTATAAGTCATTTTATTTCTGCTAGCATAGTCGCCCTTGCGCTTTTAACCCGTGAATGCACGATGGCTACATGTAAGCTTAACGCATGCACATGCTAGGTAAGGTATGGCGTTGGATCATGCCACCATGCCGGTAATTAGGACCTGTAGTGGCGTAGTCGGGGTGAGGGGGATTGCGGCATGTCGTAAGCCGAATCATTGGGGTGCAGAGCGCTAACTGAGGCTAAATCCCACATTTATTATCACATCAAACACTTTGTACATCTGAAACAACGGTTAGACATTAGTATCTTGTTTTCTTGATGCTGGATTTGGCGCAAACATGCAGGGGACTGCAGAGATTACGGTTCAATTTTTGTTAAGAGTGAGACTTGAGAAGTTTTATTTTATAAATTTAACTAGCACGCAATTCTAGCTCTTTGATTGAGGATTGATTTCAAATAAAAAAGTTTGTTCAAAACGAAAAATCAAGCATTTCTCTTAACATTTTCACGTGAACACGTAAACTCTTTGTGGTCCCCGAAACCCCTTTAATTGTTTTATTACAATGTATTGAACCAAAAAGTATTTTATAAACTTCATAATTATCATCATCATTATCAGCCAAAGGAACATTGGCCATCATGATGATGATGATGATGAATAAGGGATTTAAAAATATACATAACATCGTTGCGACATTAATACATTAATATTGTTGCAGGTTTCAGTGGCGACATAAAACACTATATCCATTTTAAAGTAAATAAAGCCGAACTTCAGGGGAGCCATTCGAATTAAAAATTAAAATGTCTGCCTAAGTGTTAAGGGTAGTGTGTGTATTGCCTAAAGTGTAAACAAGTTCAGTAACTATTTTATCAAACAAAATAACTAAAATATTCAAGCTGTTTATGTTACAAATCACTCCTATTTATTCTAATTTGTATGTTTACCTACCATCCGTCTTGTTATATCATCAAAAGCTTACACAAGCTTTTGCAAGCTAGCGCCATCGGTTCATATTAGCGAAGTTACAAACTCAGCTTTCCCTATTTCCTCGAGTTGTCACATACACCACAAGAGGGCGCTACGATTTGCTGTAAACGTTTAGAAACCCTCCCGAGGCAGGGGCAACCCTCGCAACCTCCAATCCATTCAGTGAGTAGTTCGTGGAAATCGCAGATGGCGCTAGCGGTCTAAAGTTGCTTGGTTAGCCGTAGCGGGCAGCAGTCATGCGAGTTTATATTTCGTAGAATTCAAATGGAAATGCAGCTATGGAGTAATTTGTAATTTTGTGAATAATATTTTAATGTAAAAGTATCCTAGGTTTGCATTTGCTACTTTATTGAAAATACTTACGTATTTTCTGACAAACACGCGAGTATATTACAGCTTAGATTTTATGAGTAATTTTTAATCTTATGGAAAACTCTTTTGTCCTCCAACTACGTGTTTATTTCAGAAAATTAATTAAACACAGCAACGTTGCTTTAACGTGTACGAATTACTCTAAAATAATTACAACAATTAAGCGTAAGAGCATTATGTTTCGTATAATCAGAACAGAACCCTCAGAAATGAGAAGCCTACATTACGAGCACTATATTAATATAATTAATGCGCAAATAATGACTTCTGAGGGAATTAAGTGCTAAATCTTGTTTAACTTAATTTAATGTTACTTCAACAGTTTAAAAACTAAAGTTATAAAACTAAACATAGTATTTTATACAAAAAATAATTAACTTGAATAATTTAACCATTGTAGACGGTATTTATAACTCTTACTTATTAAGAGAAATTATTAAAATAACTTGTTCCTAAGTTACGCATAGTATTATTAATTGTTTCTGAATATACAAATAGTTTTCTATCTTTTAATTATGTGGGTGCCAACATAATAAAGATCTATCTGCATAAATAATTATTTTTTGAAAAAAAAAACTGTAGCTTGGATAACATACAACTAAATCCAAGCAATATTAAAATACAGTTATGAACTCGTATTAAGAATAACCATGTCTGATGATAATATCATGATAAACCAGTAAATGCAATAATCAAACCAAGTAATATTTTACACTCAGTACTCCTATATTTTATGGGTCAGACTAAGCGCCTTTCTCTTACATTTTTCAAGTCCACTTCAGAATTGGTTCTTTCAGAAAAGTACTCCCATTAAGAGGTCCGTTAAATCCTTTGGGGTTTTTCTGAAAATCGACCGTGAGCAAAGTGGACTGTTGTCCAATTTAGATTGGTTTTTGATTGATGGGGACCGGGAAAGTTTTAAATGAATTTCGGCGGACCAGGGTTTGGTCCATCCTTTATGCTATTGAATTACATCCCTGTAAATGTTCGTTGTCTAAACATAAAGTAAGTATGTCGCTAGTAGATTGCACTTCGTTTTAATAGTTTTTATGATGTCCCTTTTGTATTGGTAATACTATAGTATAAATATTTTTTAAAATGAAATGAAATTAATAAATAAAAAATAAACCGCGTTGCTGCGTTATTTTTACCATTTTAGTCAATTTTTTGAAGGCGGTTTAATTTTTAAAATAATTTGTTTTATTTCTGATTATTTACTTTTGATTTTTAATTATTTACTCACATCATAAAAACTACTGGACCGATTGTGATGAAACTTATACTGTATCCAAAGCGGAAATGTACTTGACTGAACTAAAAAAGAATCATCTCGCTATGACTTCTCGTTTTCGAGAAATCCGTGGACAAACATACAAAAATGCAAATATACAAACATACATACACTTACGAAATTTTGCACTCGTGTTTGGAAGCAGACGTGTTTTAACAGATCAACATACTCAAATTCTTTCCAATTCTAACGATATCACATACGATTTGAATACCTCCTTTTTAGAAGTCGGTATAAGTACCATAAAGGCTTTGCAAACTGCGATAGCGCCTTGATGTAGCAAGAAGCGTACTTTCTAAATTAGAATAAATGAAACTGACTCTATATTGCAATAGATAACAAAACTATCTAGACTTGGACGAACTATCTAGCTGTTTGTTTAATTATCTTTGAACAAAAGGATTTCAAAGTCAAAGTAAGTAAGTATTGATTAGTTTTAGCATTCAATATAGTGGTTCAAAAAACGGCTATCCATCAAAGGTTCAGCCACAACCACAACAAAATGTTTTGTAATTGGTTTAAGCGATTAATAATTTTATATTTGCCACATATTTTTTTATATAAATACTGCTGGGCAAAGATTAGTTAAACATCATTTTTTTACCCTACAAATTAACTTAACCAAATACAAGTTACGATAACACAGTTATACTACCACCAGTAAACAATTTTAAAATACTCTCGCTCACCGGCCTCTCAAAATGGCAATTTAAATAAATGCCAAGTGAAATAGGCGGGATTTACAAAAGGGGATGATGTCTGCATGCCTCTCTGCATTCATCGTTGTTTCGTTCCAGCCAGGAATTCCCTTAATTTGAATTTAACCAGATATCACTGACTAGGGTTACCGGGAAGTCATAACGCGAACGTAAATAATGAGATTTTCCGGAAACACGAATCAATATTTTCTCTTAAAATAACATGAACAGAAAATGCTTTTGCGTGTTCTAGGTTCTCTGGTGTCTATGATAACATTTAATTGAATAAGGCAAAGTAACGCAGCTCATCAAAATGATGTAGGGTACAACTGGTTAAGCCTAAAATATGAGTCTATACTTGAAGATTTCATAAATGCGCTTAATGGGGCTACTTTTCTGACACTAAATTGAGTATAATTAGTGCGTGTAGCGTGAATTCGTTGCAAAAATTAGTAAATTTTTTTTGGGCTATTGGTCAAGTGTAAATTCTATATCACTACAACTACACACTATCCTTCGTTAGGAGTTAGAGGTACAATCAAATAAAACGCCGACGTCGCGATCGGTGCAGTGGTTAGCGCTCCTGACTACGACGCCAGCCGTCGCGGGTTCGAATCCCGCAAGGGGCAAATGTTGTGTGATGAGCACGAGCATTTGTACCTAAGTCATGGATGTTATATGAATTTAAGTACTTATGGGAGATGCCCCCGTCATAATCGTTGTCTGGTATTCGTAACAAAAGGAAGGAAATTCCTTACTTCGAAGACAATTGGCGTGTTGCCTGGAGCATTATTATTTCTTTTAAAATCCTATCTACGCAATGGTTTCGATGTCGTTTTTTAACTGGGTTGGCTTTCACGCTAAAAATAGTAACTTCCATCGACTAAACCGAACACCGAATATCGGATGCGAAAATCTGAGCCGCTCATTTGGTAACCCTAGATACCAACCGTCCTGGTTTGCGCTGAAAATATTGTTAGCAAGTGAATTTTCATTATCTTCCTGAAGAGGAGTGCATACTTGCAACCGGATCTGTTAGTTTTGAGTTGCTAATTTGATGGTCGAGCCATTGTTAGGCATTTGACGAGCGTGTAGAACGCGGCTAATATGGAGTAGCCAGAGTGTTGCGGTTGGGGATGAATTGGCTCATGTTCATGAATGCAATTAGTTAGTGAACACGTCAATGAGGTGATCGATCACCGCTATTAGCAGATTCTGTTCCTTTTGATTGTATTAGGAACTTATAGAAAGAAAAAGAGGTTCAAGAGCTCGGAATTAGTAAGCTATTTTAAATTGGTGGGTATTTTTCAGTAATGACTAAACACACTTCTTTGGCCAGTTTTAATTTTAGGGGGACAGTCTACCATTAGATTACATGATACCTAAAATATTTTTATTTCATGACGTCATTATTCGCCGTTTTAAAAAGTGTAGTATAGTGTCCAATTGTACATATATAAAAAGTATCCTCAAAATATATTTCAACTTTTTACAAATTCACTTTAACAAACAGACAAGATAGGTACCTCATTACACAAAGCTTTCGAGCCATTTCCACGTATTCCTCGATAGTATTCTATGAACTCCAGCGCAGCGGCTGTCGCGAACAGACCGCCGCGGGCTCCACGTTAATTGGAAACAAAATGTGTTCCAAACTTTAACCGACGGTGTACGTAAACGGTAACTTTCGAGAGAGTCGAATTCACATTAGGAAGGTAATAGGGAGTACAAAGGTTGAAACATAACTATCCAATCGTAAAAGGAACACCGTATTGACATCAAACAGGCATCATTCATACAGAAGCAGGTTACGATCAGCAACGCGGCGTTGGATCGATTTAGCAAACGCCTTACTAATACTTATTACAGTATATTTTCTTGTAATTAATAGCACGGTTGCCAGGGTGGACAAATAGTCGACGAACATTGGACAAAACCGTACGCGTGTGACAACGCATGCGCCGCTGGTCCAGAGTGGGTTCCGGGACCCACTCTCAGTGGTAACATTTAGAATGTGATACGTATGTGTTGAAATATGGAATTTCATATAAAGAATACTAACCGCCTGATGAAACGGTGATGTTTCCTTTTTCGGGTGGTTACAATTCCTTCATACTGAAACACGTATTTTAATGGCAACATTAAAAGACAGTACAGTGGATACTGGTGTTGCAGATCACAAAGTAAAGTCGAAGTCGTTACTTAGAAAGAGGCACTAGTAGATAAACTTACACGTAAATTTTTGCACTTTTAATAAAAAAGGAACAATAACCTGACCTGTCTGAAAATTATTTATCCAATATTCTACAAAAATATTGCACTATAAGTTGTAAACTTTATATCATAATTTGCCGACAACCATAATATCCCATCGTTAAACGTAGCGTCCCGATTAAAACAATGAAATAGAATTAAAGCGGCCAAACATTTACTCAAGCATTTTTGCTGGCAAATAAAAACAATTTTAGATGAAAAATCTCCTGAAACGAGTTCTAACTGTTGACCTCTCAAGCCTGCGTGGGGTACGAAACAAAATGAATAATGACCAAAGAAATTTTCTTTGTTCCAAATCGCAAGTCATTATTTCTAAATATTCGGGCAGGTGTGATAATGACGAGGCTGCAGGCTCTCACCTTTTTGTACACACCTAAGGGATGGGAATTCATTTTGCAAAACAGTTTTTGATGGTTCTGCAAATATTTGTTAAGGTTTCGGGTTGCGAAAATGTATAAAATAAGGATATGGTAGTAGGATTCAATTACTCTTACCTCGTTTTCATATGTGTTCACACATATACAAATGTAATACACGGATTCTTGAATAAAAAAGAAAAATATAGGGTCTAACCAAATTCAAATAAGTGCAAAAATTCCATATCGTATTGAATAAAATTGTAACAGACTATCAATATTGACTAAATTGGCAAGCGGAGCATCTGAATGTGTGTTCAAATATTGATTACTAAGTCATCGTATACACAGACATATTTGTGGCCGACCCCTGCCCGGTCAGTGCTTGTTAAAACTTGCTCTTTATCAACTTCTCTCCAATTTCCAATTCGACCATTAGCCCGTCTTTGGTCGGCCATATTTGGTTATTATGTCGTCGGCGAGTTTCAACATCGTTGCCAATTAAACGCTTCAACTAATAATCCCTTGAATTTGATCGCTCGAAATGGATTATTGTTATAACGAGTACGAATGTTTTTCAATTGTGCACTTTTTTTTCAGGGGTATCCCTTTTTAATTACCAAATGAGTGGTCGATTAAAAATAAGATTTTTGGTAGCAATGATACAGGTGGCGGATGTGATTATGTCCTATTGAGTAGTGATATTAATAAGCTAAACACATTATTATTTTCTGTAATAGGCTTACAAAAAGAACCTGATTGTGCTCTTCCTCTGCTTTATTATCATAATTATTTATTTGTTAAGTCGGGTAATAGAGATTCATATAGAGTTAGTATTACAAAGAATCTAACAAACTATGGTAGTACTAATAACTAATTTGATGCATGTGTTGGCTTTATAACGCACAACATTGTGGGTTCCTTTAAGAGCTAAAAATAAAAAAATAAAATTAAACAATAAATAAAAATAAAAAATAAAAATATGGTTTTGTACTCTAAAACACATGAGCAGCATCCCGTATTGACCTATTACCCAAGGCCTGGTTGCGTTATCGATAGTTAACTCAACTAATGGTTAAATGTCGTTACCAGCACTAGAATATTTAAGATAAAAAAAAAGAAAAAGAAAAGATTGCGCGCGTTTTGAAGAAAAATAACTTAATCAACGGTATTAAAAATAGCCATTTGACATTTGGTTAGGGTATTTTTTCTTCCATTAACGCACAATCGTAATTATTTAACCGCTGGTAACGACATTCAACCATAAGTTGAGTTAACTATAGATCACGCAACTGGGCTTAAGTTGCCTCCTGCTGAAGAAGGCTTGTTTTTGTATGGCGTTTAGTGTCTATTATGCAGGCAAAATCCACGCACATAAAAGAGTGGATAAAAGGCCCGTCATATACATATTACATGTACACACCTTTTAAAAGGGATGTATCACAATGGAATTGATTCCTCACCCAAACCCTCAAAATGGATACCTACTGGTTTCGCCAACGCAACCTTATTGAGTGTTAAATTAAAAGACTCCGCTGTTTTTAAAAGGCTAGCTGATATACAAAACAATCATGGGTTGCTATGATCCAATACTTTTTTTTACCAAAAAACAAATCTGTCAAAAGGTTTTCGGAGTACTTAGCGTAACTAAGTTTTTTTAGAGTCTGCATAAATTTAATTAGTCGTATGAAGTTAAAAGTAACAAATTGTTACTGTCAAATTATAATATAACATAAATATTAGTATTCATACCATTGTAGTATTAAAAGCATTATAATATTTACTATATGGATAATATTCGTTTCCACTGAGTGGGAATTGAACAGCCTGGAAATTGAACGGATACGCCCCTTGGTACTGTCAAAGCGTTCAATAAATTATTTCAAGTTTGCATCAGAGATCGTGACCGGACTACTGTCACTGTTCTTAGCATCACGTTTCGATTCGATCGCGATGTCGAGTTGCGCTCTTCCCGATTGAATCGTAACTCTCTCGCTACGTGACTTCAGTAGGACACCTAGATCCATAAGTTGATGAAAAGTAAATACAAGTAAAATTAGCCTATAAGCATCCCACTGCTGGGCAAAGGCCTAATCTCAAATGTGAGGTAGTATGAGTCATACTAGTGGTCATACTCCACCATAGTACGCGCGGGCTCAGTTCAGATCGGCGGGGGGATGTTTGCAAGGCAAGCGACCAACCTTGCTGTCAGACTTTATCAAGCCGCCTATAGGGCCTCTAACTAGGCTCTTAACGACTTATATCTACCCGGCTAATATAGCCGGGACGAACTGCTTAACGTGCCTCCCGAAGCACGGAGATGCTCGCGATATACGCTACTTATATGGTTGGAATGGTCACCCATCCAAACACCGACCTCGCCGGTTGATGAAAATTTAAAAAATACATTATTTCAGTAATAGTTACAATGTATCATCATGTATACATGAAATATGTCTGTGCTAACGGTCGACAAATTGCAAACACATAATTCAACTTCAGTATGATGTAGTTGAATTACATAAGTACTTACAGAAATACAAAAATTAAAATTGCCGTTAAAGCTATTTACTTAACAGCCATACAAATGGTATAGAAAAAGCCCACGTGCGTTCTTTATTACGTTATCGAAGGATATAAACCAACATAGGTCGACTTTATTAGCAATTTTCTATGTGCTAGTAAATTATCATCGATGCTCAAAGGTTCCCTCCGTAAATAAGCCTCGAGGGATCAGAAATTGGGGAGGCTATGGATCGACGTGCACGCTTAAATAAAGCGGCTTATCAGGAATTATACAAAAACCGGCAAAGTGCGAGTAGGACCCGCGCACTGAGGGTTCCGTGCCAACTTTAAAATTGAATTCGGGTTTGGCCTACTTCCACCTAGCGGAGATATCACAATATTTTTTGTCAGGGAAAATAACTTTGTATTTCATTGTGTTTGTATGAAGGACAAAGCTATGTTTGCGGTTGTTGAAAATGTGCTATATGCTAGTGCTAATGTATTTCAAAACAACCACTTTGATCTTTGCAAACCATAACCTAAGTAACAACATAGTTTTGTCATACACTTTCCAATATTTAAAATAATTGCACTTATAAAAAAAAACAATTAAATGGTTTGAGACCTAAAAATAAAATAAAAAACGAGTAATGCAACGTTGCAATCTCTGTGTTACCTACACAGAGATTGCATTGATTGAATTAAGTCAATTTTTCATTTCCATGAATGCTTCAACAATGTAAATAATCAAGCAAGTCCGTTTAGTTTTGTTTATCCCTAACAGTCGAAAGATGGAAACTTTCTCGAGCGCCCGCTAAGTACCGCACTAATTGAGTTTTATGTTAATTTATTCTACCTAATGACTGGTGCGCGGTGGGAGTAACCAAGCAACTGTATTTAACTCCGTTGTTATGGGCTGGGCATCGTAAGTAATGCTTATGGGACCCTTAAGTGTACTAGCGCAATAATTCTGAGTGTCAGCTTAACTAAGGGGCTAAACTCATTTAGTCACTCTTGAATGACATCATCACTATCAATTTAGTAACTTGAGTACACACAATACAAGCTTACAAAAAAATACTTGATTACTGTAAACGTAATAGTGATAGTGCAACCAAGGGCCTAGTTTGACTTTTTCCACTAACCACTACCACCACCACAGTAAAGAGCGCGTTAGAGCTTAGTATGTAAAACCGGCCAAGCGCAAGTCGGACCCGCGCACTGAGGGTTCCGTACCAAGTTTAAGGGAAACTGAATTTGGGGTCCACCTAGCGAAAATATCACGCTATTTTTTGACAGCAACAATAACTTTGTTTTTCATAGTGTTTGTATGAAAGACAAAGTTATATTTGCGGTTGATGAAAATGTGCAATATGTCAAAAACTACTAGTTCGATATCATTCAAACCAATTTTCGTTGCAAGTTTTTGTTGAGATTTCAAAATTTTCACTTTCTTAGTTCAAAAGTTATTTACAGTGCCATCTACTTTATCTTTCCAATACAAAATATAAAGCGCTCGTAATCGAACGCGAGGAGGAAAATCTCAAACTAGTCTCACTGCAGCTGGTTTCTTAGGCCCCTGTCACACGAGCGGAACTTGACGTCGGCTGTGGCAACTGCAGATGCTGTCAATACTGGTGAGTGACGACTAAATTTCAATCACCAACTACTAAAACGTGTCAACTACCGCTCTTGTGTAAGATCCTTTACTTCTTCAAACTAAGATTGTAATTCCTAGCCCGTAATGTTGTATTATATTTCTCATTTGTAACTGGGACTGCAAACATTTGTAAAATGTAACGCAGTAATATATTCTGTATCTGTTCAAAACTAATTTCAACAGCGATTGGTATTGATGGATTTTTAATGCAATTTTTCTACTGTTTGTTTCAAACATCAGGGTAAACATCAGGTGTTACATTGAGCTTGTTTCTATTTATAAAGGAAATACAGAAAACATATTTTATTTAATTTTGTAAGCTGTCACAATAATTCGTGATAATTCGTGGTTACCCCGCAAAGAACCTATTACTGACTATAGCCAGTCGTGAAATTAAATATTACGTGTCATTAAAGTGTTTTGTGTAGGTTTGTCACAATTTCATCCACTGCTTTGAAAATCTGAGCAAAAGTAAAAGAATACTTACATTTTGTAATAAAAATATCACCAATATCTTTCGGCTCTTCAAGAGTATTGTCTGAGACAGCATCTGTAACAATAGAAACAACGGATCACTTCTTTTGCCCTCGGGCATTTGGTGGAACCACAGTAAATGAACAACAGCCAGACTTCTTGAACATTTTGACATCTATTTACTTGGGATAGCTTTTTCTTGACTCTGGAGCTTCTAGAGTAACAAGAGTAAGACTAAACCAAATATGACAGTGATATTATCTTGATAATAATTGGAATGTTGACAATTTCTTCTCTATGTGTAAATAAGTAGTAAGTAAGTAGTATTAACGGTTTTTTTTAGTAGGCTTTCAGCATTTTAAGTGTGCTGGCTGTTACGTAGCAACGATATCGTGACATTGTGCTCTGAATATTAATGGATTGAACTTCTAAGGAATTACTCCATTTTCGCCCAACGTCCTCTCGAGTTTGTTGTGGGGCGGGGATTATTCATAGCATACTTTGATTGTAGTTGGTTTTTTCGAAGCATAGTTAGCGCTATAAGCTCACATTAAATTCCACTTTTTTGTAACTTTGGCATCAAATTATATTTTTTTTGGGCAAACACAAAGTCAGCAAGGCCAGGGATAAACTAACAGCCGAACTAATCTGTAGTAATAATAAGTAACCTACTTTAATAAACATTTACATTTCTAAAGCCTACCTTTTTTTTTTAATTATTTATAATTTACATCAGGTAAATGATTGCAATTTTCAGCACAAGCCTACATTACTTCTTAAACTAAAGCTAAATAAATCGTGCTAAATTCCTCCCTATTGTAAAAAGAACCGCTGAAAAGGCGTTCACTACTAAAACACAAAATATTTTTTAATTGTGGGGCTGCTTGCGAAATTACAAGAGCTCCTAAGATTACGCCCATCTCGACCTTTGTTCGTAGTTCGTTTACGATAAAAAATTCTGACGTACAGTCATTTTCCCTCTAATTGGTTTGTTAGCAGTTACCAAGTTTTGGAGGCCCTTTTTCGGGGCCTCGGGACAATAGCTGGAATACATGACACGAGGGCCCAAGTTTTTCGAGTTGACAAAAGTGGGGTATACAAACAAATTACGAGATATTATAAAGTGCATCGAATGTTGACGGCATATTATATGACGGCATGTTTTTTATAAGGTGGTGGGCTTTTTCATATGGGTAAAAATAATATTTAACTGTTAAATAAGGCAATAAAAGCTCCGAATAAAAAGTGATGATTATATTAGGTTTGATGAACACTGACTCAACTTTTAAAATTACATACACAATCAACCTAACACAGCTTACGTGACATAACGAAGAAATATGTTTACTTATTTAACTTCTAAATAATAAAGCATATATTTTGCGTTAACACTACTAAACAAGGAGTTTCAAAACTACCCGTTAATAATGCTGGAAGCTACTTAGAATTTACAATCCTAACCTTACAGCTATCTCCCTAGAAACATGGGTCATGGAACAATATGCCAAAAAAATTCTCCATAGAATTCAGACGGGTCACATGATCGATTTAATATGAGGAGTCAAAATAAAATTCGTTTTAGACCTACGTTTCTAGGAGAAAGTTGCCTTGTTACTGATTTATTATATATTTATTTTATTTTACTAACCTGATTTCGAGTAGCTCCTTTCATTTCTAAAGGGTAGGTAGTTTTGAAACACCTTGTATACATAAGATGATATATATTTTTTAAATAAAATAGCCAGATATTTCGCCACGATTGCACCTGATGTTAGGTGACAATGCGGCCTTAGATGGACCACGTCTGTCTAGTAACAACCTAAAAAATGATTCAGTCAGTAATTAAGTTTTTTTTATGAGCTATTAATAATGCTAAAAAATAAATCCTAAAGTAATTGGTGCCACATTCACTGGCAAACTAGGCCTTTAACTTGGAAGTGAACAGCGTCACCCCAGAGCGGTACTTCATTATAGTCTGACAAAGTCATTTCTGAGTCTATTGTGTAGCCTTGTCACTGGACGTAAATTAATCATTTCACTAATTAAACTCGAAAGTTAATATTAGCAGTGTCCCTATTACGACATCGTGTACAAAGGTAATGATAAATATTTTGTTTTGCAGATTACATCAGAGGCAGTTAAAGTAACAGAATTATTTAAGGCTTTTTTGTCTAGCGTGACTGTTGTTTTTGTAAGGTCTAATTCGAATTAGTTAATTTCAGGAAAACATTAACATTTTCAGGAATCGTACAAGTGTGTTTATGCGCTTCTAGGTATGGCATTTGTAGATATAAAGGTTTCTGTCTTCGTATTTGTACCATTACTAAAAACATTTATGGCAGTCTTGATGTTTAGACAAGTAAACAATAAAACTGTCTTACAAATAATTTTAATTAAGAATTCCAAAGTTAAGCAAAAGAATTTTCAAGTTTTTACAATATTGTAAAATTTGTAAACATGACGTTTGGTAAACGTCGTGAGGTGATTGTGATGCTTAAGGTTACCCAAGTTAATTGAATTCCAAATAATAGTGGATCGATTCAAAGTAGAGTTCAGTGTGACGCAATAAAATTTATTGGAAACCTCTCTTCTCTGAAACGGTAAAAGTGAACTCCTAATAATAAAATAACGTGACGTTATTTCGTATGAGCTCAGTCGCGAATTCTTCGCTTTGAAACTGAAGCATTTTGAGCTCATAAAAATAGATACACGTTGTCTTTCAAGATCGACAAGGTAAAATTAAAGTATACTTTGGCTAAAGAAAACGTAGAAAGAAAATTACCTTTTATGGAATCTTGTTGGATGCATGCTAAAGCTGATACACATTTTTATCATAATTTTGTATACTTTCCTACTCTATTGTATAAAAGGCTCGGGGTAGGGATGGCGATTCTTTCCGAAAAAGATCGATTTTTAAATCGATTCGAATCGTGACCTAATGAATCGATCCACAAAAAATCGAGGCCGATAAGATCGATTTCTGAAAAATCGATATTAACCCTTAAACCCGCCGGCAGCACTTTTATAATATGGGTACATTCAATTCATTGTAAATACTTTTTTGGTTTATACCAAAAAATAAAATAAAATCGGATGTCGATTTTCAAGGGTGAAATATCGATTCAATGAATCGATTCAGTCCTACATATCGATTTAAAAAATCGATCTTTTTGGCTCCAAAAATCGATTCTTCGATTAATCGATCTCAGATCGCCATCCCTAGCTCGGGGTAAGGATGATGTTACTTTAGAACGTGAGCTACGCAGAGATCATAATCCTTAGGAATTCAAAACCTGAAAGACCAGGTAGTAAGTACGTACTCTTCTTTTCACTAACTTTCTTCAAACTTTGTAAGCTAACTTTAAACCACTCTTTATGAAGTGGTACTATGTAGGTACATTTACAAACATAAACTGCTCCAAAATATTTGAGCAAGGGTTTATTTTATCTTAAACGTTTTGTTTATACAGTACCTTTCGAATTTTAAATGGCTTCTCTTAACATTGAAAATAAATGATAATGTCACCTTTGCGCACACAAAAACACATATACCTAGACAAGCTCCCCATTTACACTAAACAAAATTTGCGTTTGATCTAGTGAATGCTATAGCTTAGTTTTTAAATATTTTCTTCCTAGAATTAAGTGCAAGCTTTTAGCAGAGTTTAAGTATCAAAGCATATTTTATTCTGTTCTTTTGAACGGGGCGAATTAGTGCCGACTGAATTGAAACAGCTTATTGCTGTCTGTAAATGAAAGCCGTGAGACTTTGCTTTAATTAGTGCTGAAAGCAATACAATGTGCATCTCTTAATAAACTTCAGATTTCAGTTTGATTAAAAATAGGTAATTAGTTGAGCTTTTCATTCAGCTATAGTTAGATTGTTTAAGGTAATGTGTGTTTTGATTAATTGCTTATCATGAGTGCTTCAAAATATTTTTAGTAGGTACAACATTTTGTACATTCACCAATAAAAAGGTACATATTTATTTATTTAAAGTTATCTTATTTAAATAAAAACAAAATTTAATGCGTCCGTGTACCTCACTCGGCAGGGTCCACTGAAAACCAGCGTCAGGCCCTCTAGAGGACTTGGCGTATGCTGATTAGTAGAAACACCGAAGAGAGGAAGACCAAGAATAAGAGCTATATGTATCCAAAGTCGTATCAAGAGATCAAGAAAACAGCGGAAGAGCCTAAAGAATGGATAAAACCTCCACCGACAAGTGTCTAGCTCTTATATTTGATGATGACCATGGCACAGACATACACTCCTAGTGCATTTACATAGACAAACACAATTCATTACAATACTACAAGATAGGCTTAGAATAAATTATCTGGTAAAGTTTTAGTTAACCTTACTGGCTGCAATATTTTAATTTAAATTGCAAAAATATAAAGTTTGACTCGTTGTCGTTGCTAAAAGAGCAAACAGATTTACCGCCCTTGGTAATCACTTTAACGCTGGCAAAAAACATTTCAGAATACACTTTTAAAATATTGGAACACTGAATTAGTAGGTAATGAGGTATGGCAAACGACCGTTGGCCAAAAAGAGTCCTGGAATGGAGACCTCGGAACGACACGAGAGGAAAAGGACGACCACCCCAACGGTGGTCTGATGATATCCGACGACATACAGGTCATGGCTGGATGACACGGGCACAAGACCGCCAGTCATGGCAGAAAATGGAGAAGGCCTACGTCCAAGACTGGACATAATTGGGCTGATGATGATGATGATGAGGTATTGCAGTAGTGATTTAACACTTACTGTTCCAAGGCGATTGACAATACAATTGCCACATGTCCTTCGTTACACACTTCGCTATTATTGGTGTTAATGGTGTATTGTATGTCATACACGGACGTACCGAGCTAAATCATCAGTGCATTACGTGTAATGCATGGATAGTAAAAGTGTAATAGATTACTTGAATTAAGTACTCAATGCATGATTTCCAATGGCTTTTATGGTCTTACCATAGACAGACTTGAGAAACACCTATGTGACACTGGATAAACACGGCCTTATTGCTTGCTTGAGAATATATATTATTACTATTACCGTGTAAATATATAGCACCAAAACGCTTGATGTGGCTATTTCTCAAATTTTTAGCAGACGTTTGTGCTTTATATACTAACCGAGACCTTTTGCCGGGTCGTTAAAAAGGTAGCCATTAAATTTTAAATTAGATGGTGTTGTACATCAATGGCTGGCTCCTCCCTATGTAAAGTAGGTCACATGACCTTATAATTCGCTAAAACTTTCTCCCCGGGAAAACTCGAGACAGAGTTTTTGTGTGGAATTAAAAAGAACAAAGATTCTTTACCAATTTCTTGCACGTTTCAACAAATCGGGACGGAATTTGGAAACTTTGTGCGCAAATGGCAAATTGACAGATTTAAAAGAATAAAATTGGTCGTTTGAAATGTTAAAATGTTTTACGGCGCTGGAAAATTTACTGCCTACACAGGGTGACATTAAATAAATAAATAAAAAAAACACTACTCGTAAATCCTGTTAATAAAACTTGCACCTAGTACAGTTCTGTTAGAATATGAAGATCAATCATGCTTTTTAATTCAATAAATCGATATTTATTTATCAAAAATAACGTGTCGTTTTTAATTAATAACTAAAAATATTATAAATTGCACTTGTAAAAAGCAACTGTGACTCTGTGACAGACGAGGAATTGAACCCAGTGTCTTACGCTATCCGGGCGTATGCCTATAGCTACGTGACATCATCAATGCTGCGAGATTGCTCTCACAATATCCGAAGGAAAATATTTTTACAAATATTTTAACAGTTATTTCAACAGGCTTGTTAATGTGCCGAATGTGTTGTGTGGCCGAGTGGTATAGGCATACGCCCGGATAGCGTAAAACACGGGGTTCAATTCCTCGTCTGTCACAGAGTCACAGTTGCTTTTTACAAGTCCAATTTATATTATTAAGTTTGTATGGTGACAAAACACTATAATAACAAAAATAAACTAAAAATATATTAAACAAAAAAAAAAACGCACAACCACAGAAAATAAACCAACAATGCACAGAATGATTAAACCAATTTTCTTAGTGTACCAATTCATTTTGAGTGTTTGTGGCTGGCGATTTAAGTCTACTGCTGGTATTGATACCCGGTCCAGCACACATTTCAATGGTCATTGTTTGCTTTTGTTTCCCATCACAATACCGGAATTGTTCCCCAGTATCATCTTTACCAATTATATTAACAAGAAAGGAGAGAATCTGATGCGTTCCTTTTGTTAAATTGATTATAGAATGTTGCTTTTTCACCCGAGTTGTATCGTTGAATGCGCATTTTACTTTCTGAGTCGCAACAGAATGTCTTTTGTTTTGTAGTTAAGTAAAGTTGAAAACACTCATTACTATAATAGTGATAGAGGTTTGTATGAAGACAAAATTTTTATTCAAGTTTTTTTAACTATGTTCTCAAAAATGAATAATATCAATTGTCATAAATCCGGTGTGTTAGTTATTTGCATATATTTATTGATTAAATTATTCCAATAAATTCGTTGATTGGCCAAAATTACAAATACGAGTGAGTGATACAAAAAAACTAATAGGTATTAATCTCAATTAAAAACTATTCCAAACTTTAAGTATTATCACAAATAATGTCCGAGCGTGCAGTCTTATTAGAAGCGGGTTTGTTTCACCGTGAACTCTATGTACTATGCTAAGATCATACTACATAAAAATAATTACAAGTTTTTCCTTTTTCCTGGATCCCATAAATCTTTAGTTCATAACCAACCGAATCCCGCTACAGATTCAGGGTCGCAACTTCCTTGTCAGTCGGTAAATTAGCACAATGGGCCACCGTGTCAGTCAACCGGCAGCCGCATTCACCAACAATTGGAATAGGCTTTCCAATTTCCCACCGTCGAGCGGGGAAATAGAAGAGTTTTCCCTGAAACGTATACTTTGATGGCGAAGGAGACGTTTGTATTATATCGCTATGACAAGTAATCGAAAGAGATTTTGGAAAGGACCCGTTTTGTTGATGATTATGACAGTTCTTAGTATGGTTATGAGGATAGGTTTGGCGGAAAACTGGACGTTTTATATAAATATAAATATTCCATTTGGTTTGTAAGCACTCTCTTTTAACTTTTTGGGCAAAGAATACGGTCGAGGTCTCGTTTGCGCCTAACCACTTTTCAACGAAAATCGCTTGCATACACGAAACAAAATTAGAAGTCAATTCAAACAAAAGACTAAAAGTTGTTTAGATGGTTAGGCGTGAACAATCCATTGTGTGTTTGTACGGTCACGTCTAACCATGCAAACTCCTATATAATGATTTAAAAAAAAACTTAGCTAGCGGTTATATTAATGGTCTTTTTAATATTTGGTTCTGAAGTTTACGCGAATATTCATTACTCAATAAAACACACTTTTACGGATTGATTTCGCGAACGTTTATTTTTAGATCTTAAAACCAGGCAAGTCGAAAGACATCATAGTGACCTAATACATCTAAACGCAACGGTCTTTTTAGTGCTTTGTGGTTCCTTTTCCCTTCTTTTTACCACAACAATAAGTTAACAATATTTCTGACTAAGCAACAAAAGCCAACGTCATCAAAAGCTTGCAAAGTCACTAAGCCTTAATAATATTTGTTTCACTTTCAAATAGTTGGAATCGTATTTAGTGGTCAAAGTGGTATGATTGGGGCGAGCCTTTGAACTCTCAGCAAACTTTTACTAAGTTGCTGCGAGTTGATCGAGTTTCGAACACAACTTATTGACATAATACCTGTTAGGGACAGGCTCGCAGTCGAATCTTTGAAGACGTAATGCCATGTCGAAGTTATGTGATTTTGCGTGATTTGTAAGGGTCTGCTGAATGTATGTGGCCCAATTAATATGTTACAGGTTTAAACTTTTCCTCGTAGATGTATAAAGCAACTTCATCTTAGCAACAACATAAACCTACTCGTGCCGTGCTTTGTACAATGAGAACATTTTACAACTCATTGAATATATCTTTTCCCATTTTAAAGACTTCAATAAAACTCCCTAAATATTAGCAACCTTTATTCAACTAATATAAGTACACCAGTTGTTCTCGCGGAGTAAACCGATTGCACCGCGGGCTCAACGGCAACCTCTACAGAGCTCATAAAAAAGAACATTTTGTAGTTTCTATATAGCATATGTATTTTATACCTGGATTTTTCTGTTCAGAAATTCTTAGGGTAGCCTGGAGTTTGGAAGTTGGCGGTGTTTCATCCCCGTGCCTCGGAAAGCACGTTAAGCCGTTGGTCCTGCGCCTGATCTCTCTCCGGTCGTGTCAGATTGCTGTCCCATCGGGCTATGAGAGTCAAAAGAAAAGAGAGTGCACCTGTGTTTGCGCAGACACTTGTGCACTATATTATGTCACGCGCAGTCGGGTACTCGTTGTGACTGGCTACCGTAGTCGAAATCGGCTAGGGGGACTATTATTATATGTATTTTTCTCAACTTTCTTTGGGAGACTACTTTATCAAATGTTACTCAAATGTAACAAAAAGCAGCTCCTATAACAGGCCACACGGTGTTTATTATTGCAAGAACACAAACAAAAGTGCATATAAATGTCTCCCCCGATACCGATCACTTTCGTCAACTATCTATTCTCTTTCAACGAACACGAACACGTTCAAAACACTGCAAATCCAATTTCGGATTGCATTGACAGATGTAGGTCGTCCCGATCGTGACATTCAGGCACAACTCATAGGTAAGTTTGGGCGATCTATTCTTCTCCAGTATTGTCATTGCGTCTTATTCGATCACGGTCCTAGTATAATAAGTAGGTAGATAACGTATACGTAGATACTGTAGGGCAGCGGACTGTAAGATGTTTAAATTATAAGGTGTGGTTCCTTGTATTGTCATTTCCTGCATAGTGTGGCACACAACATAGTAGAAAATTACAGATTCTAGTAAAACTAGGTGGCAGAGAACGGTGAAGCTCACGAACGGTTCGTAAGGAGTCAAAAGGTAACTAACTAAATTCAAAAGGCAATATGGCCGCGCGACCTATTGAACGAATGAACCCAACAGATTTAGCGCTATCATGAAAGTGGTAAAATGACACAAAATCCCAGTCCATCCTAACTAGATGAATTGAATGTCAATTTTGCTTAATATTTTTTATTTTTATTTATTTAAAAACTTTATTGCACAAATAAAAGTGTACAAAAGGTGGACTTAATGCTAAAAGCATTCTATCCCAGTCATACCTTTAGGTCATGCAGATAATAATTATTAAAAAACGGAGATTTAAAGTTAGTTGATGCAGTGATTTTAAAGCGTAAGCTAAATAAAACGCCGTTAAAGTAAAGGCCTATATATATTTTATACTAAACACGCTATTCAGAATACATTTTGTGTCTTTTTTATAATAACCATGGCAAAGCATTGAAAAATACTCTATCTGGCCTCAATTTTTTGCACAACAAAGTTTGTTCTGAACAGCCTGTCTAGTGTAACGTAGAGGACGTTGCGATAGAGTCCCGAATCGCTGTGCAATGCACTTCGTGTAAATCTATTTTTTGACAAGCTTCACTTGATCTTAGATAGTTACTCCGTAAGTTCGATGTGCTGGGTGCGTATTGCGATCAGTTTTGACTGTTAAAACGCTCTGTTACTGTCAAATTAGCAATTCATATTGCAATTTCGTATTATATTGATAATATTACTTTAATATAACAATATAAATATTAATATTCATACCATTGTATAATATTATTTATAATACTACTAGCGGCCCGCCAGCGACTTCGTACGCGCGTAATTGTTTTACTCCGTTACCATAGATCGTAGCAAAAATATTTATAAGCCGATACGGAATAAACTATTTCTATAGCCTTCCCCGATAAATTAGCTATCTAACAATGTATGTAACATATTTTATAACCAGACCAATAGTTCCTGTGATTAACGCGTTCAAACTTGACAAACAAAAACATCCAGTTTTTAAAAAATATGCGTAGAAATACGTATAGATAAATGTCATATTTTATGTACACACAACACGTAGCCCGGTCTTTAATCTGGTCAAACTTACACGGGGATAATATCGTTTTATTTTACAACAAAATGGAAATACTTACTACGCCTATCGTCAATCGTACATTTCTTTCGGGTGCTAATAAAAAGACCAGGCTACACTCTGTGCGCTTACACAGCATCATGCCACATACAGACTATGGGAGAAGCAAATTCCCTCAATTTATCTTCCGCTACCTTAAGAGTTTGAACTTGAGCTTTGTTTATGGTCATAGCGAATACTCTACTTTCTTGAATTCAAATCGTAAATTGAAAGGGACAATTCTATGTAAGATCTGAGATCTACGCCACCATCATCATCAACATCCAAAAGCCGTCCACTGCTAAACATAGGTCCCCCACGAATAGTTTGCTGAAAAGTTCCAGATTGGACGCCTTTCGACCACAGAAGCAGCGTAGAATATCCACCGACAATATGAACATACGATCTGCAATTTACACTGGACACAGACGGCTTGATACCTACACTGCTCAACAAAGTCTAGGGAACAGGAGGTTTTTAGGGAATATTTTTATTTTTATATATTTTTGTTTTAAAGTTTATATACCAATCGATGCGCAATTTAATGCTTAATTAGTTGCGTATATAAATAAAGGATTCAGTTTTTGAATTACGAGGTAATTTTAATGAAAAACAAAGAAAGTGTATTACAGAACTAAACAAAGAAATTTAATTTAATAAAATTTCTTAAAAATTAAAACATTACAGTTAAGAACAAATATGCGGGGACTTTTTTAATAATCAGTTGGACCCCCTAAGGCATTAACAACAGCTTGACATCGTCGTGGCATACTGATTATGAGACTATCGATTGTCTCTTGTGGAAGAAGACTCCATTCTCTGGAGAGATGTGAAAAAAGTTCATCTGCTGTGTTCAAATTTTGAGGGAGATTTCTAAAAGCCCTTCTCTTTAGTAAATCCCACGCGTGTTCAATGGGATTGAGGTCCGCGGACTGAGCAGGCCACTCCAGCACTTCGATGTTGTACTCGCGGAACACATCCATCACCTGACTCGCAGTATGTGGTCGTGCATTATCTTGCATAAAAATAAAATCTGCGCCCAGATTTTGTCGGTGCGGGATAACCACGGATTGGACTACCTGTTCGCAGTATCGCTCTGCATTTAAATTTCCCCTGATCAAAACGAGATCCGTCCGTCCACCCAGGCGGATTCCAGCCCACACCATGATTGTACCACCTTGGTAGGGATGCACCTCCTGTGGGTTTTGAAGCCGACTCTGCCGACCAGGAATCCGCCAAACACGCACTCTTCTTGAATCTGGATGAAATCCGAAGCGAGATTCATCGGAGAACAGTACATGTGCCCACTGATCTACGGTCCACTGCAAATGTTCACGTGCCCACAATAATCGACGTCCTCGATTTCCATGACGCAGCGCGGGCACTCTTAGTGGTCTGCGAGCACGAAGATTAGCTTCATGGAGTCTCCTCCGAGCAGTCTGGTCACTGATAGCAACCTGGTGCTGCGACTGGAGGTCTTCTACCAACTGACGAGCCGTAATGGTGGGTTGCCTCCTTGCGACATTTTGCAAAAAACGGTCTTGCCTTTCCGTAGTAACCCTATACCTGCCTCTGTGCCTTTCGGCTACATCGCCAGTAAGTCTGTAACGTGCCCACAGTCTGCAGATAACGCTCGCGTGAGAATTCAGAGCAGCTGCAACTTCGCGTTGGGGTAGCCCAGCTTCCAACATTCCTACAGCTCGAATCATTTCTTCCCGCGTTAAATGACGTCGTGACATAATGGCCGTAGTCGCAAAAGTTACGAATAACAACAGTTAATTTTGTTTTTCAATAAAATCATAAAACAATAAAACAAATTTTTATCTTTAAAATTCTCATACAGTATCACTACACAGCAATCAAAGTGAAAGATTCCCGCCTTTTACGAAAATTCTTTTGTTTCTAATTTTTTTTTATTTAAAATTCGAACAACGTTTGATAAACATTCAGCCTACCTATTTACCTCAAAGAGATCAGTACTTTTTTAAAGAAGATTTTACAAATAAAGTCATATAGTTGGCTTGTTCCCTAGACTTTGTTGAGCAGTGTATTTAAACACAAAAAAATATTATTTACTGTTCTACGGAATACAATCTCTCCTCGAACAATTTCCGAGAGCAGCATCAATAACAAACATGTGTCAAAACATTGTGTCGCAGACATGTCAAATAATTGTCAAAAATGATATAAAAATATTTTTATCATTAGAACTAAAGAGTATTTATATCAAATTCGAAGCAAATCACCCCCAGAATAACTTTGTACCCCTTTTTACCCCCTTAGGAGATGAATTTCAATAAAATACAAAATAAGTCTTCCTACCATTCTGTAAAAGAATGTGTATGCAAAATTTGAAGTAGATTGGACCAAGGGATTTGGTTGTCCCATACAAACTTTGCACCCCTTTTTGACCCCCCTAGGGGTAGAATTTCTGAAAATCCTTTCTTATCGGATCCCTTCGTCATACAAAGAACACACCCTCCCAGTTTCAGGTCTCTACGATCAGCGGTTTAGGCTGTGCGTTGATCCATCAGTCAGTCAGTCAGTCAGTCAGTCAGTCAATCAATAAGTCAGTCATTCAGGACAAAGCATTTTATAGGTATAGATTATATTGAAAATATTCGTTTACACTGAGTGGGAATTGAACTGCCTCGAAATTAAACGGATTAAGTTGGATCGCAATAGCCCCCTGGTAGCTCAGTTATAATATCAGGCAATGGGTGCAGCGAAAATAATAAACAGAAAAGAAATAAAAAAGCAACAATTAACTAATATGTATAGTAAAAAATAAACCTACATAAACTACTGAAATAACATATATTTTATGAACATACTTTTTAAACTTACACAAAATAAATAAATTATATATAAATAAACATATATACAAATATTATGCAATTATCTATTCTTTGAGGAATTCTCGGACTTTGCTCTTGAACGATAACTTCGACTCGGTCCTCCTGACATCCAAAGGCAGAGAGTTTCACAGTCGTGTTGCCGTCACTGTAAACGACTTGGAGACGACTTGGAGAGAGATTGTTGGAGGAACGGAGAGATCGATCGTGAGTTTGGCATAAAAACGGGAACATATCTTTAAGATAAGAAGGTGAAGAGGGGTTATTAAGAACAGCATGTAGAATGCAAAGGATTCGAGAGTCTCTACGCTGGCGGATAGTGAGCCAGTTAAGCTGTGCTCTAAAACTGGAGACATGGTCGTACTTGCGGAGGCCGAAGATAAATCTGATGCGATTGTTGAGGAGACGTTCAAGCTTATCGATAAGGGCTATAGTGAGGTTAGTACAGCAGGAGTCTGCGTAGTCAATTGAAGGAATAACAAGAGTTTGCATAAGTAAAAGTTCCTTCGCTGCGTAAGTAATCAGTGTAATGGTTGAATATAATAAAAATAATAATAATTAATTTGATGAAAACGTTTGTTGTTTTGTCCTATTTAAGTCCTAAAAAGTCTAAGTAAGTCTCGTCCAAGAAATAATAAAGTATTGCTGACGCAGAACTTCTTCCACATGTGTTTACGAGTCCATTAAACCTGATTCGTCTTTGTGTCCTTAGCAGTTGGTGAACTGTCAATTTGTTGTTCCTCGTACGAGTAATAGTCAAACGTTTTCCGGGACGAGACCAGACGAGGAAAACCGACTGTAATTACAGTATTTGTTTGGGCTCCGGTAATAGAAGAGCTAGTGATGTGAAAAATAGTTTATTGTTGCTTCAAGTTTTAAATCACCATATATGAATATCGCTAAATATCATTGCCATGCAAAACAGGTAGGTAAAATCAACCAACAAACTTGCTCAAAAGTGTTATTCTTATTACATTTTGATTTATTTTTGATCGAAGTATAAGATCTTATCTAAAAATAAGACTTTCCTATAAATAACTTAAATACACAAAAAAAAACAAGGCCAGTTGGCAAAAACCCAAAATTAAAAAATATGAATTACTTGCCTATTTGTTTGTTTAGTTAGAATTTTAGTAAGCGGCGCCACCTCTCGGTCAATAAATATAAACTTTCTCGATATCGACTTGAGGTTCCTATACCACATCACTATAAGAAAATGTTAGCGACACTATAGCTAAGAACTGTAATATGTCGTAATTACAAAGGAGATAATGTTTCCTGCGACGCCCTAAGCATTTATACTAATTACCCAAGGGATGAAATATACGCTTTTTCCCTTTCTATGCCTTTTTGCTATATTGAAAGAAATATTAAGGACTTGAGTCGTAGATAATGATCATTTAAATGCACTAACTCATTCTAACGGAGAAATGATATATCTCTCTTGTAAACCCGTAAAATCGCATTTTCTATGTGTCAATGTTATTTTAAGACAGCTGTCAGTATGACCTTTCAAACTCATAACCTCATTCTTTTTGAAGTCGGTAAAAATTTTAATTTGGCCCATTCTTAGATTATGTATCCTGTAGATTTGACACTTAATTAAAATTGACAAGTTAGAAAGTGATGGCTGTATACAAAAGTACTTAAGAGTGAGAGAGACGCAGATATTGTTTTTTGTCCTTATCACCGTTCATAGGTAATTTCTGCCTGCCACAATTTAAAAATAATGGCAGACATTTGACGTCTATGCGAAAAATACAATAAAATTGCAAATTTAAAATAAATTTTGTGCAAGTGAAGTGTTTTGTGGATTACGGAGTGATTGTTTTACTTACTCAACATGGTAAATTGTTGTGTGCTTGGATGTAAAAGCCGTACTGAGCGTAAATATGAAAACATAACATTTCACACGTAAGTAAGCCTCATTTATATTGTTCCTATATGTTTTACCTGCATCGAAGTGCATTAATCTTAAATCCTATAAAAGAACATACATAATAGTGGAAAAAAGTAGTGAATTATCAATCGAATTGTAAAATATTTTTGTATTATTACCTGACCAAATATAAAAGGTCGTCTATGGCTCAACTCTGTGGGTTATGGCTTTTACGGTAGCCATTTTGTTAGTATTTTAAATTTTGCTGGGTTATCGTTACCTTTAGGGATACCACAATACAAAGGGTAAAAGTTCTCGATTTAAGGGTAATTTACAATCGACTAATTTTTAAAATCGTATATGTATTTTAATTGCTGGAGGAACATTTCATGCGTTGTAGTGATCATTATTATTTGAACTAATTATGATTTGTGTTCATTTATATAGATTTCCAAAAGACGAGACGGTACTAAAGGTTTGGATTGCAGCGACTGGACGGCAAAACTGGCAGTCTACCAAGCACACTCGCATGTGTTCTATCCATTTTAAAACCGAATGCTTTCAGAAAAAGCAACGGATAACTTATTTGGCAAATATTTGAATGTACGCAACAAAGGAGGCGGTCGGCGCGCCATACATTGCATGCCCCAAAAGTAAAAATCCATGCGTCACGACCAAAACTAATTTTATGGGTTCGTTTCTTCGCCTTTTAAAATAATATAAAGTAATATAAGCCGTAAATAGCGGGGTTTTCACATAAAACGAAATAAATTGTGTGGGTTCAATCACTTGCACAGGTCTTTCTAGATCATAGCGCCATCTGTGTCGAAAACCCGCAATCTAGGCCACCAAAACTCAAACGTAGAAAACTGCCCCGCTAGGGTGCGTGACGCGTGAAAATTACGATGACGCAAACAATAGCCAACGAAAAGAAGTTCCTTGTCACAGTTTTTTTTCAAGTTTTAGGAAGAGGTTGGTAGGTTTAAAGGTTAGTACCCATGGGAGGCAAACGTCATCTTCCTTCTTAAAATAGCGATTGCGAGCGCTTACTTATTTAACTAACTGCCACATGACACAGTATGACACAATATGCCATTTCGTTAAGCGGTCGTCAGTTTGCTTATAAGTGCTCGAAACCGCTATTTTCTGCCAAACAACAATTGTTGGGGACAGGAAATTGTATTCAATAGTTGTCCTATTTTTTTTGTAGATTTATATGCCGCTAGATAAAAGCAAAGTTTCATTCTGTTCTATGACGTTAAAAATCCTATTTCCTTCTTAAACATTTTTTTTGTACACAATTTTTGTTTTATCCCTATGTTAATATTTTTTTGTACAAATAAATAAAGATTTTGACTGTAAAATTAAGTATTTATTGTAATTAAGGTTACTAGTGTATTTATATGGGTGGGGAGTAAATTTTTATGAACATGGCCACCCCAAAATACGTAAGTACTTTATATCTGTCTCATACGGGTGAACGCGGCTGTCAAGTCTATAATATACTTCGTCTAAGGGCCCATTAGGCAAGCATATATTCTGACAAATATTACTCCAACTCGTGTTCAAATTCAAATCAAAAGAGTCAGATAGTTTAGTTATACGCAAAAGAAATAAAAATAAGTTAAATAATATAAATATACAACAATAGTGCTAACATCAAGTTACTGAAGCTTGCAATACAATATTTCGTTACTGTTAATCGTTTCTTGGTAATTCACGCAAGAGCTGTGGCTTCATTGTGTTTAGTAATTCAACATTTACATGGACAAATACCATTCGTAGACGATATAATAGCAAGTCAAATTGCCGATTAACCATAAATCAATGGGTTAAGTCGAACAGTCATTCACAAATATTGATTCTGAATGAGCTCGCTCCGTAGGAATAATATTCGTCTCCCATTACGAGCCGTAACGATTTATAGATGGTGATTATTTAAACCGAATATTAACTTACAACTCGTCATCGATTTCAAGATTTATTTTCAATTGAAAATCTTCGATTGAACTTTACTAAGGTAGAAATAGAACTAATGATCTTTTGGCATCTATGTTGGAAGTCTGAACCAACATGTTTGATATTTCGCGTAGACAATGTTAATATTCTGATTTTCTGCTGCATCGAATATCGTTATAACTTGCGAAGCTTAATCTTTAATCAATCTTATTTTTTTAATAAGTCAGGTATCAAACGACTGCCGGGAGTCGCATAATAATGGAATTTCTATTGTGTCTCGTTCACACATACTTGACGAGTTAAGCTTGTTTCAAACATTTTTTCAATCAATAAATACACGAAAATTCTTATTTTAACTCAGCATTTTTCGCGCGCCACCTGTGGTTTTACAGGGAACTATGTCGAGACTTCCGCACCTGGGGCCTTAGATCATGTAACAGTTTCAAAATGACATCGAAGTTCGAACAGTTAAAAAGTGTTTGGGTTTGACATAGCCATCACAACCATATGGTCAATTGTTAAACACCTCTCGTGATGAAATGACGATTGTTTCTTAGACAAAGTAACTATTTCGAAAGGACAACGAAGTTCTTCAAGAATAAAATGTATGGGATTCACGTATGCCTTCGCTTAACCACATAGTAATAATAACGTTTTCTGTTATATTGCTTGGTGGTTGATTAGATAAATCCAAGGAATAATTTACGTATACAGGGTGTGAAATAAAGTAAAGTAAGTCTTTTTCCTGTATTCTTTTCTCGATTGACAGCAACCCCCTTGAATTTGGTTCTTTGGTATTTTTTTACACCCTATATAATAACGAATATTGACATGAATATCGATAGTTCAACAACAATATACATGCACGTACACGGCTTAAAGCTTAAACGTTTCATTTGATTTGTTTGAGACCCCTGGTTTACTTAGAAGATATACATCTGAGAACTAAAACACAAATAATAATAATATTTTTTTGTAGACCATTAATTGAAGCATTTGTGATCTTAAAGAAATTTTAAACGAACGATACCTGCATCACTTCTCCTTACGCCTCAAATTCCACACACCTACGGATTTAATTACTCGTAGCTTCGTAATTAGCCGTCTCAAAGCTCAAAGAGACATGTAGGTACCAGCATTACGTATCCAATTACGTTAACCTGAAAGTGACAGTGACATTACATGTCAAGTGTCATGTAACTTTCTATGTGTAATACCCCCTGACAGGTTGTACATATGAAAACGGAAACGGCAGTATCATATTACAATAACGTGTGTCTATTTAAAGTAATGTTACTATGATTGCGATAGCGATAGCAATAAACACTGTTTTAAACACACTTGCTCAAAACGACGATTTTATTCCACCGATTTTTGGCTCATAATCGTAGATATAAACACGCGTGCTTTTCAGTTTATATTGAACGAGTGCCCTGTAGTTTATTAACCCGACCAATTTACATTTGTACCCTAGTTGTAAGTAAGAAGAAGAAGCAATATAATTTAGTCGGGTTATAACTTTTTTTTTAAGCAACAAACAGTACTTATTTAATGTGTTTTTTTTTATTTTTACTAACTGTTTGAATAGTTAAAAACTTACTAAATAAAGAAGAACGAAGTCTGTTGTTGTTTTCTCACAAGTGTGTTGAAAAACGTCGTATGAAACACGTGTGCCTGTGACCATAATATACGCGGCTTTCTTATGGCACACAATATCGAAAATGTTTCATTTGTCCCCGTTTTCCTGATTTAAACCGTTTTATACTCAACTCTGGCAAAGCGAAAGCCGCAGGTTGCCATAAAAATGTTCTGTTTTTTAATGTTCTGTAGTAAAAATTACCTCTACGCTAAAGTACATAAAAATAAGTAATCGAACGTCATTTTAATTTATTTATATGTTAATTAATATTGCGTAAAAGTGACGATTGATAACCCTTTATATTTAGGCCCATTTGCGTGATCAAAAGTTACCCCACCTTATGGTCGAATGTCATTACCAGCTGGTCGAATGTTTAGGAAAAAGAAACCGATGGTCATTAAAATTGCCATTTTGACATTTGGTTAAGGTATTTTTAGGGTTCCGTAGCCGAATGGCAAAAAACGGAACCCTTATAGTTTCGTCAAGTCTGTCTGTCTGTCCGTCCGTATGTCACAGCCACTTTATTCTGAAACTATAAGCATCACACCGTTGAAACTTGGTAGGTAGGTGTATTTTGTTTACCGCTTTCTGATTCAGATACTAAAAATTAAAAAAAAATATATTTAAAAGGGGGGCTCCTGTACATAAAACTAAAACATAAAATTATTTTTTTACCCAAACCTATACGTGTGGGGTGTCTATGGATAGATCTTTCAAAATGACATTGAGGTTCTTAAAACCATTTTTTTAAAGTCTAACGTTTGAGATATAGACGCCTCCAAAGTGATAAAATGGGCGTCCCCCCCCCATCTAACTTCTGAATTAAGGAAGTAAAAATTTTGAAAAAAATATATAATGTAGATCTCAACATAAACTTTCAACGAAAATTGGTTTGAGCGAAATCGAACTAGCAGTTTTTGAGATATAGCACATTTTTATCAACCGCAAATATAACTTTGTCTTTCATACAAAAACTATGAAAAACAAAGTTATATTTGCGGTCAACAAAATATTGTGGTATTTTGGCTAAGTGGAAGTAAGAATCCCTAATTCAGTTAAAGTTGGCACGGAACCCTCAGTGCGCGAGTCCGACTCGCACTCGGCCGGTTTTTTCTTCAAAACAGGCACATTCGTAAATTCGAACCCGCCTACTGCGAGATAAACCCACTTGAGGTTTTTATGAGTAGGTATCAACATGTATTCATGAGAATAAGTTTTGTTTGATGTAAGAAATAAATAAATAAAAAAAAAAAAACGCCTGGTAACGATATATAAACGTAATTTGAGTTACCTATCGATCACGTAACTGGGCCTAGTTAGGATAGGTAAGGACTGTTTTTTTTTTATAATCTCCCAATCCACTTTACGGAGACTCTACTACTGATAACTTTATTGGAAAGAAGATAAAACTTTACACAAGTAATCTCGATAGACACCGCGCTTTTGAATAGTTCAATACCACTCCTATTATACCTCTATACCTCTTATACCTTCAAGTAACATAAATTAATTACATGTGAGCGTTAAATACGCAGTTTCCGCCGACAACCGAAAGCTATTTGTACGATTAAGTATTCGTGTATGTGTAAGGAATATAATCGTTTAACATACAATTCACAAACAGAGTCAGTCAATCATTTCACAATTTCAATGAATTCTAGTGAAAATATGAAATTGATTTTGTGTCAGATAGCCAGATTTATAACAAAGACTAACAGATTCCAGCGGCTTCACCAGCGTAAATATTGTATCTTAACAATCTATAAAATATAATTGAAATTATAGCCTCTATATGTGTTATTTCAATGAATAAGCTATATTATTGAAGAGTTTCATCAAAATCTGTTAAATCAGTTTTAGCATGAAGGAGTAACAAACATTCATAAATGGTACTTACAAACTTTTGCATTTAAAATATTATTTACATTATTTTAAATTCAATAAATAATAATATAAATAGGCCCGGATTGCGTAAGGCACGGGGTTCGATTCCTCGTCTGTCAAAGTTGCTTTTTACAAGTGCAATTTATATGAGTAAGTTTGTATAGTGACAAAACACTTTAAAAATAAAGTAATTATAAATATTATTTAATAGGATTTTGCAGTGTTAGAAGGATCTGAAATGTCTAGAAGTGTCAGTGGTATTTTTACTCTTCCAACTGTCCAACAATGACTGAGATGAGAACATAATAAGAGTACAATCAGCCACGGAAATAGGTCAACGGCATTCTTCTGATTGAAGGGTCTTGTGGAGCATGCTTCAAGCCTTCTTGTCTTTCATTCTTTCGTTTGTGCGCCTTAATTGTTATGGTTTGATGTACAGTACTGCTAATAACATCTTAAAGGTCAACCTACTAAGTTTTGTAGAGCAAAGAAAAAAATAACATTCGTTAATTTAATTGAACGTAACTGTTAGTAAGTAAATTTAGTTACAACACTGCAGAAACCCACTAATAAGCGCAATGAAACGCAATAATATTCTCTATCTTAAATCTCATTTTCCTGATTCAGAATCTCCACCGCGTAAACACTCAACATCAGATCGAAATATTGACGCAATCCTCGTCCCCAGCTCCACATTTATCATAGTTGGCAGGGTAAATGGAAAAATATTGCCTCATTAACTCTAAACGGCCCTCTGGAGCTACTAATCCTGCGGCTTTTACGTAACTTGTAAGCAAGTGCGGTTTGCAATCCACACGTAAGCGATTACTAGCAGTGGCGGATGCAGTATCAAAATTGTCAGAACAATATATTGTTTTAAACTTTCATGGTCACTAACATTAAAATAGTTAGATACGGGATTGCTACCATGTACCTTATTATTTATGAGCTTCCGATATTTCGGCACTGTTGCAAGCGCCATGACCACGGCGTAACTGAAGAGAACTTGGGTGGGTTGTTATTGGCAGACATATCGACATACCCTCCTTCGAAGTCGTTTATTCCGCTCACCGCCGGTACCATTGTCCACAAACTCACAATTTTCTCGCATCTATTCTCGACACACAACAATGACAGTATCTGTTCGCGAAACGGCACTATTTTTATTTACACGTCGGAAGGTCATAAATATTAAGGTACATGGTAGCAATCCCGTATCTAACTATTCTAATTGTGAGAATTATAAAACACGGCCGTGACGCTCGTCTTTACAAATATTACAAAGCTGAAGTATAAATAAGTAATAAATAAGTATAATAAGTATATAACAAACATGTTTAGTCAATCTTAGGAACTTTTGGTGCAATAGTTGATTTTTGTGGTTTAGAATGTTTTTAACACTCACCACAGTGCTATTGTTGTTGTATAAATCAAAAATTGTGCAGGGCGGGACTCAAACCCGAAACCTTTTTAGGGTTCCGTAGCCGAAAGGCAAAAAACGGAACCCTTATAGTTTCGTCAAGTCTGTCTGTCTGTCTGTCTGTTCGTCCGTATGTCACAGCCACTGAAACTATATATTCTATATTCTGAAACTATAAGCATCACATAGCTGGAACTTGGTAGGTAGGTGTATCTTGTTCACCGCTTTCCGATTCAGATACAAAAAGGAAGAAAAAATAATATTTTAGGGGGGGCTCCCATACATGAAACTAAAACCTAAAAATTTTTTTTTTACTTAAACCTATACTTGTGGGGTGTCTATGGATAGGTCTTTGAAAATGATGTTGAAGTTTCTAAAACCATTTTTGCTAAAAGTGTAAGGTTTGAGATATAGACGCTTCCAAAGTGGTAAAATGGGCGTCCCCCCATCTAACTTTTGAACTAAGAAAGAGAAAATTAAAAAAAAAAATATATTATGATGTAGATCTCAACAAAAACTTGCAACGGAAATTGGTTTGAAGGAGATCGAACCAGTAGTTTTTGAGATATTGCACATTTTTATCAACCGCAAATATAACTTTGTCTTTCATACAAACACTATGAAAAACAAAGTTATTTTTGCTGTCACAATATATTGTGATGTTTTCGTTAAGTAAAAGTAAGTGGACCCTGAATTCAGTTAAGGGTGGCACGGAACCCTCAGTGCGCGGGTCCGACACGCACTTAACCGGTTTTTGTGTTTTTTTGTTGTTTATTTAGAAAAACAATATTATGTTAACATTTCCAAGAATAATAGCAAAGCGAAGGTGATTGAGTTACGTAATAATCCTGCATGTCGGTCTGTTTCGCTCGAGTAAAGAATTGAAATAATTACAGAAAGCAATTCGAGCATTTGACGAGTTTTATTTATTTACTCCATTTTGGGGCCTTGTGGCATATCAAGTAACTTATATTATACATCATTGTATTATACTTCGAGATTATTCTACGCTTGTATTATGTACTAGTATTTACATACGGTATCCTCTTGTTTGTTCGCTATTGGTTACAAATGTTACAGTCTCTATTCATCCAGTTTCCAGCATGCTCATGTTAATGGCAATGGTTTGCAAAAGTATAATCACAATCAGCGATCATCGTCTTATTCCACCAACCTCGGCACTCAAAGAACAGCGCCCCATCCAAACTCCTTGTAACTTATATCTTGTGTATAAATCAAGGCGAGACGGCAATAATTTTGACGTAGCAAAGCAATATCTGGGACGCTCATCGCGGGACGATTTGTAAGCGGGACACCTGCTTCTACCATTGATCCTGCAGGTTGAGGGTTATAAATAGGCACTATTTAGCTGAAATACGATGGATGACTCAAGAAGGATGGAGTGGTTCTGCTTCATTACTTTGAACGCTTGTTCAGTTATTCAGTACTGTTGGTAGAAGATTTTTTACACCTGTATTTGTTTTGCTAGATTTAGTGAAAGTGACATGAGTTTCCTGAGATACGACAAATATGCGTGCTGTTGATGGCCATATTAAACTTTTGCCGCTCATAAGGATAGTCACAGTTCAAGCTGCGTAAAGGGCTACCACCATGACTAGATTGTTTATCCAAGAATGCAATGTCCCGAGGAGACTATACTGGTATACCTAGATTTATTAAAATATCATTTAATCGTGAATTTTATTTTAAAGCACAAAGCATTTATTTACCTACGTGTCTATTTTATTTTTTTAACCAAATTGGGTAGAGAGCGATGCAAACGAGACATTGTCTGGGTAGCTTTTTACATAACGGAAGATATTTATGGATAACTGTTTTATTACACATCACAAGGGTCAGCACTAACAAAGAAGGTGCTTGTGACTTATTTTTAAGCAGCATAACTTTTTAAATAGCTACCACGTGCAGTATTTTAAGTGCAAAGCACTAACTTTAATACTATTAGAAGTAAGAAAGTCTTAGGTTTATGCTATAAACTACACCCTACCTAATAATATAAATTGCAATTGTAAAAAGCTTTTAATTTTAAAGTTTAAGGTAAAATTCACGAATGAAAATCTACCAATAAAAGTAATATCTATTTGCGCGTCACTCAATTTTGAGGGACTATCAAATATTACCTTAACTTTTGTGGACGGCCCCGATTATGATATTAACGACCCGAAATTCCCTAAGGCCGGCTTTACAAGGATCATCTGGAACCTGTTAATGGAAATGAATAAAAGATTATGTCGTTATAACGTTATAATACTTATAGGACAAAGTATTTTAACAATGAATGTAGCTATTGGATTTCGTCTTCAAAAGGTATTTATAAGTAGGTACGCATTCTTTAAATGCCTTTTTTTTCAGGCAGGATAATTTCTATAATTACAAAACACTGAGTTATTTAAAACTCAAAATAAGTACGTTAAATTCCTCCGGACGGCCGCGCTCACGACGGCTGCGAGTGAAAAGCAATAAAAACGTTTTATATCAAAAGAAGTTGTTGAACATAAAAACAAATCTGTGATTACCTAATTACTCTACTAACTTACTGCCGCCCGCTTCGCTTTGCTGACATAATTTAACTTCGTCGGAATACTCTTACTTCTAATAAACTAAGAGCCAACCAAATAACTTCCGTGGGATTTTCAATAAAACTTTATGTTTGTGTTGAAAGCTGGCTTCAAAGGAAACTAATAGGTTGATAGACGACGTGTATAAGTATGGAAGGTATATGACACTTCAGTCAAGAGGTCGCTTGTGTATTTACTGAGATCGATGAAACTGAAATAGTCATGAAGAACTAATGACTTTTGCTATACGTCCTTTTAATTTATTTCTTTTATTTATCCTTTATTTTTATATCTTTAATAATCGTAAATAATGTTTTAAGTTTTATTCCATGTTTTTTTTTTGTTGACAGAAAATATAACATTGTTTTTAAAAGATGAAATATGAAACCAAAAATTGCGTACGGGCGGGATAACATTGTTTTTCATAGTGTTTGTATCAAGAACAAAGACGCTATGTTTGCGATTGTTGAAAATGTGATATACTCGTATCTCAAAAACTACTATTTAGATCTCGTTCAAACCAATTTTCGTTGAAAGTATTTGTTAATATCTACATTGTATTTTTTTCAAAATTTACACTCGCTTGGTAATCATCTTGATTCTTGGTAATCATTTGGACGCCCATTTTACCACTTTGAAAGCGTTTGTCTTTAAAAATTTAGACTTTTAGAAAAAATGGTTTTAGAAACCTCTATATATTTTTGAAAGGACCTATCAATAGACACGCATAGGTTTGTCAAAAAATATGTTTTAGGTTTTTTGGCATGTATGGGAGTCCCCCTATGGGAGTCCCTTAAAATTATTAATATTTTTTATATTTGTATACAAGAATCGTACAGAAGTTAACAGGATACACTATCAAGTTTAAACTCTGCAATGCTTATAGTTTCAGAATAAAGTGGCTGTGACATACGGACGGACAGACAGAAAGACTTGACGAAACTATAAGGGTTCCGTTTTTTGCCATTCGGCGGACGGAACCCTAAAAAGTAAACTTTTTAAAATAATTAATTCTAACTATGAATAAGTCCTCCTAAACAACATTTGTTTGTTTGATTTGAAACAGCCTCTGATAGAATAGTTGCGGTATGAAAAAATACTTTTATGTTATAAACATAATATTATATTGATTGAATTAGTTTTTAACAAATAGTTTCAGACAAAAATTGGCTGTTTTTCAGTATCTGCCAATCATTTAACAATCAGTTCTGGTTTGTCTATAAATTAGAGGTTTGTTTGGTAAAAAAAAATGAACACAACAAGGTAAAAATGCAAATGCGAATAAAAATATATTTACATATTTTTTCATATATAAACGTATGTCTTGAGTGATCAAAGCAAGGCAATTACTTACGAAACAGTAAGCTTTCAAGTGATAATTACGGTACAATGGTTTTCTCATTTGACTTGAAACATGGCACCTTGTATCGTGCATTCATATTACATTCCAGACGAATGTTCGAACACTCAAAAATATTTAATAATTCAGCAGCTATCGTCAATATTACATTGTATTTGAAATTGAATGGACCTTTGTTTTATTTTTATTCAAATACAAACGTTAATTCTATTATCTTCGCTGCCATCCATCTGGTAGACCTAAAGGTTTGTCTGGCAGATAATGTTTTCAGTATTGAGTCACCTTTGTATACTAAAGTTTGTGCAATAAGGTTTTTATATTAAACTAGCTTTTGCCCGCCACTTCGTCCGCGTGGAATAGTGACTTCTTTCTCCCGTTTTTTACACATTTACTTCTATATCTTTGCTCCTATTGGTCGTAGCGTGATGTTAAATAGCCTATAGCCTTCCTCGATAGCTGGACTATCCAACACAACAAGAATTATTCAATTCGAATCAGTAGTTTCGGAGCTTAGCGCGTTCAAACAAACAAACAAACAAACTAACAAACAAACTCTTTAGCTTTATAATATTAGTATAGATTTAAAATAAATATATTTTGGAGTCTACTAGGTAATGTCAATGTCATGCATTCAATATTGTATTTGTTTTTGCTGTACCTATTACCGAACTCTCTTGGGCTGATAAAATAAAAAGTCGGTGCGAAACAAAAATCATCTTAGCGTAGTTATTTATTTTATTCGTTTCCTATTTTTCTTACCGCGGCCACGAGCTGTCTTCAACAAACAAAGGGCTCTGGATCGATCGCAACTTGTGTAATTTATTTGGCTTATGACAACATTGACCGACTCCGCCGCAAATGTAATAGAGTGTAATGACTTTGCAAGTGTTGGGGTCGGCATCGGAATAATGATACAGGGGGAAGGATACTTAGTTTTTAATATTTTCTCTCTTGAAGTATTTATAGGTTTATTATAGCTTATCAGTAGCAATGATTTTGAAACAATGTATTAATGTATCTAAATATAAAACGCATAAGTAATGTTAACTCTTTGTTTACTGGAGCTATTGTTGAATGATGCTCTACTTAGGGCCAGTTTTTTTGATCTTAACCAATAGTCATTAAAATAGCCACTCTGACATTTGGTTTAGGTAGTTATTCTTCAAAACACACACAATCGTAAATATTTAACCGTTGGTAGTCTTTACCATTACAAAAACTGGGCCTTAGTCATAAGCAGAATAACTACATAAATAAATTCACTCACCAATAATATCAATTGACAATGAAGAATTTCCTGTAACAAAAGAAAAACGTCCAATTATTATATAACTTCTGCGTGTCACATTTTTTACCATGTATGTAAGCATTTTTGAATCCAAATCGTATTCGAAAGAGTTACATTTTCAGCCTTCGCATGTACATAATAGAAATGACATTTGAGTAACAGGGACATAATATCGCCTTTGTCACCGAGTACCTAGCATTACGGACAAATGATGATGGACGTCTGATTTTTCTCGGCTGTAGCACGCAAGAGAGATAATCATTTCAGCATTTTGCTCGCTGCGAAATAACCTACTTTGTATGATACGTCTTTTCTTAAATCATGACTTTTTGATCTTTTATTTTAAAGATACCGTGTTTTTATTATGCTGAATCTTATGAACGTAACTTCGGGTTGTTTATTCATTCAAAAATTTTGTTTAAGGGTCGCTGTCTTTAGCTATAAACGCCGCATGCAATTCTCATTGAAAGTCCTCGAAAGAAGACAAAGTTCAGAAAATCAGCATCTACCGTATGTAATAACGAGTTCCTCTAACAAGAGCTTAAATAGGTATGTCACTCAAGTGGCATGCAAAACCTACGCAATAAAACAGGAAATAATATTTCTGCAAATAAAATAACACTAACGAGAGAGCTTCAACAGGTTCCTAGTTTTCAAAAACTGTGTCAATGCGAGCTTCGCAAATCACATCCATTTTGAAATGTGCTGAGTTCAAGCAAAATCTTTTTTTAGGTCGTCCCACACATTTTAAAAGCGATGAAAAGGGTGAACCCTGATATTTATAGTAACGTCAGCTCGTTTTATTGTGAGTGGCAACTGTTAATAATTAAAGTGATTTTAGCTGAGGGTATAAAAACATGGAAATCCAGTTATTATGTAGTAATTTGCCCAAATCTCAATTATTTGTGTCATTAACTGACGTCAACAATACCAAATATTTTGTATTGCCATCAATAATATTCAAAAAAATCAAATTAAATATGCATCAGTATCTATTTATTTATAGCACCAATTACCTTACGTCTTACTCTTACCATCCGGCTCAGTAGCCGAGTTACTGAGCCGGAATTCTCATGCACTTGAAACAGATTAACCATTAATTAATACCAATGATTATTGATGTATTCCATAGCTAGAACGGTATACGCACTGTATATATGCTGTCATTGACTAGGCAGTGCCGTCCAGTCAGCCGGAAAAATCCATATGCATCCCAGTCAATGTTATTTAGCGCCTGCGGCTTTGAGGTTTAATTAACCTAAAAGTAATAAAGCTGTATTAAGTTGGCCAGAAGCATTTGTTCCACAATAATAGTAAAAAAATACGTGATATTTTTTTTAAAACAGGCAAATAATCAAAGTCAGAGAATACAGACTTTTTCTGATTGATCGTCTTCGACTTTACGTAGGTACCCACGCTTAGCTGAGGTAGTCTGGAATGAAAAGCAAAATAACTATACTCAATATTATTTATAGTTTGAAATTAATTTGTAGTACCTTATACCGATAGTGGAAGCGAAACGCAAAAAAAAACCTAAATTGATGTACTGTCTAGCCATTTGACTCATAAATCCCCTCCTACCGGAAATATTTTTTGTATTTCATTATTACTCGTAGTTGTACGAGTCTTTGAATTAGCGGGGCCTATCATGTGAATGATCATTAAAGGCTTTATTTCCCCTGAAACATTCCGTACTGGTTTACTCTGGTACAATACACTGCCTGAAAATATTTGGTTAGCTTTGTCTGAATACAGTACATTACCTATAATTAATGTTCTAAGTAACGTGTATTACGATAATGGTATTGTATTGCTACAAATTATAGTTCTGACTTCATTGGCATTAAATTGTAAAACCTTTAATACAGAATATCATTACGGGCCACAAACTCGAAGTAAATTCCGTTAAATCAAAAAAGGCAGAAAAAGCTTTGACATAAGTAAAATAGACTTAGTTTTTGGAGTATAAATAAAAATTAATACAGATTTCAGAAGCTACTAAATAGGTACTATGACATCGGTGAAAATAAATAAATATTTATCTGTTCCAATAATTATCACTCAATCTCTTCACACAGTCCAACGTTTGCACTAACCGCGGATATCAAAACACGATCAATAGTACGAACAGTATCAAATAGATGAACATTAAGCTTTGTGTTGTGGCTTCGGAGCACTTGTGTGGTGTTCACTCCGACTAATTAGTTGCTTCTGTGGATGCCCACACTCAAATAGCTCTGTAAATACAGTCAGGTCATAATAAGCCAGATAATTTTCAATAAAAGTATCATTGCAAACATCTGTGGTGGCAGCGCTTTGGTAGACATTGAAGTTATGCAACTTTCGGTGTGGTCGTATTAGGATGGGTGACCGCTCCGACCATATAAGTGACGTATATCACGAGTATCTCCGTCCTTCGAAAGGTATGTAAAGCAGTTGGTCCCGGATATTATCAGTTGATATTAATTGATACGGCTGTCAGAGGCCCTTTTGGCAGCTTGGTGAAATCTGACAGCAGGGTTTGTCGCTTGTCTTGCAAACACTTCTCCACCAATCCGCATTGAGCCCGCGTGGTGGAGTACGACTCATACCACCTCATACTTGAGGTGAGGCCTTTGCCCAGCTGTGGGATGTTTATAGGCGAACTTTACTTTTACTATTCTAGGTAAAACTAGAATTACAGATTGCTACATGCATTTGGAATGTATGTAAGATGCTATAATGAATCGTAGCACTTTTTTGGTAGCATCGTGGCACGTAGCGTTCGTAGTATTTTATTCGTAGTATGACATCCTTGTTCTTGTGGTACACGGAAAGTTTTATTGGTATAGTGTTGTATCTATAGGATGTTTATGTTTGATTCTGCTCTCCACTTCCGCCTAAATATAGACCAAGATTTCGCCAACTTGATATAAATTTTTGCGTACTTTTGAGTCTATATTAAAACATAATTTACATATATTTTTAGTGAAAGTCTTATCAATTATTAACTATAAAGAGTAACTATTATTTCTCAATTTGATATTTACTTATTAATAAAACACATTCTTGACTGCATTTCCAAATTCAAAAAATCATAATTGTATTTGAGCTATACCCAATCTGGGATTATAGCAACAACATTCATTACACGAGCTATTTGAACGGGTAGTGAATTTGAAAATGAAATATGGTACACTATTCGGATCCGTGCGCTTTTGGATTCCGAAGTACGAAACGTACAGACGGCATGACGACTTTTTGTTCGTGTAAGCCCTTTGTTCTCTCGGATATCGGCTAATTTCCAGCTTCGAATTTTATGATGGATGACTACGCATATTTCTCATTCGGATTGGTAAAAAAAAGCATTGATACGAGTGTAACTGAATCTCCAAACGTGAGTAACGTAAATGCTTTACAGGCATGCAATATGTTTTACTTTATCATATAAAAGAGTTATGGAAGGCTGATGATGATGATCTTTTTAACGAAATCTAACCACCAAAACAATAGTTACACCGAAGTTTGTCAGTCAGTCGACCCTAAAGAAAAGCTTATAACAGAAAAATAAAAACAAGTTATTAAAAGAAATAAATGTGATGTTACAGCAACAGATAGGGTTCGTTTAAAACAAAAGAGATAACAGGAAAATGATACATATCCGACGTAGCCGCGAGCGTCAGATGAATCGAAGAATCTGGCTCACGTAGAACATACGATGCATTACACTCGGCAACAAATATTTCACAGACGTAAAAATACTTGCAGGTATCTTAACTCCGAGTCATCATTAAAATTTATATTTGTCAGAGTGTTATATTTTTCAATAAACTATATCTTCTTTTTATCGTTTCTATAGTAAAGCAATTTAAATTTGTTGTGTCCAGCAACTGGAGACGTGTATATCACTATACAAAATTTTTTTTCAACTGCCTCGGTGGCGCAGCGGTGAGAGGGTCGCATTTTAAAGCGACGGCTGCGCCGGAGGTCCCAGGTTCAATTCCCGGGTCGGGCCAAAAGTATGTACCGGAGTTTTTCTGTTCAGAAATTCTCAGGGTAGCCCGGAGTTTGGAAGTTGGCGGTGTTTCACCCCCGTGCCTCGGAAAGCACGTTAAGCCGTTGGTCCTGCGCCTGATCTCTCTCCGGTCGTGTCAGATTGCTGTCCCATCGGGCTATGAGAGTGAAAGGAATAGAGAGTGCACCTGTGTTTGCGCACACACTTGTGCACTATAATATGTCCCGCGCAGTCGGTTGGTCCTTGTGACTGGCCACCGTAGTCGAAATCGGCTAGGGGGACTATTATACTAAATTGTAACTAACAATGGATTTACGAGTATTACTACATGATCTTCATAAATACGGCCAGCTACGGCGCTATTGTACGCATTTTTTTACTAAATATAGATTCATGTTTGATACTGTCAAATGCCTTGGAGGAGACAAACCCTAAATAAAGTGTATTGCTTAACTCTTTAGACTTCTCTACTATTTGGTTGACAGCATGCAAGTGGTCAGTGGTAAAAAAGTGTGAGTGGAAACCAGCCTGCTCGGAGGGTTGGTGCTTATTTAGTTTCTGATCGAATCCATCTTGTATTATTTTCGTTAGCAATTTGTAGACGTGAGAAATTAAACTAATTGGCCGGTAGTTATTGATGTCGTGTATTGCCCTTTATATGTTAAATATTATTGGAATGACAGAATTTCCGAAACAATGAGCAAAATAGTATTAGACAGTTTTTTTTTTAAGTTGGGTCTAAGAGCCGGTTTTCCCAGTTTCAGAACCTCTGTGGTGACACCATACTCTCCTGTTCTTTAACTGTAGGTATTTTAAGCTTTTAATAGCAACGTTCAAGTCGTGATCTTTAGTAAAAGGGATGTCGTCACTGCCACGAAAAGCCAATGGAAACATATCAAAGCAATAAATCAGTAAAAATGTATCAATAAAGTACCACTGAAAGTACTTCGTTACATTTGTGACGAATTTCGTACTGAAATTGGTATTCTGAAACCGAGCAATGACTATTTCTTCGCCCTATCAATACAAGTGGTGACGACCGTAAAATAAAGGAGCCCGTTTTCACCCTCAATATTCTCGTAAAACACTACGCAGAATCCCAGGCCCTAAGTTTATGTAAAGCCTATCAAAATGACAAACAATAAAAAACTTATACGGTGGAATACAAGCAATCCCCGGAGATGAATTTGCATAATAAAGAACGGTTTGGAAGGGTAGGGTGGGATACAAATATACGCGCATAATCGAACGCTTTGTGTGATATACTAAATTGAATTCTAGTTTCCCGCAGGTTTTGGCAATAAGTGTTCTGACGTTCCTATCTTAAATGTGGCAGGCTTTTTCTGAATTTCAGATTTTACTAGAATAGACTTATTGTGGACAATTGTTAGCTCCATAACTTTTTTTGAACAGTACCCCAAACACGAAAAGATATCGACTGCTTCAGCGTATCGAGAAATGTCAATTCGTATGGATATTGGACTAGCGTCCCTGGCGGTGCGTAAAGAAATTACTTTTTTAAAGATTTTGACATTTCTCGATACGCTTACGCAGTTGATAGTTTTTCGTGATTGGGGTATAGATTACTAGCGTATCGAAAAGACGCGCTTCTTAACCAAATGAAATGTCAATTTTATATTTTATTGCACACTCACATATTTCACTCTTGTGTGGTGGTGCAAACCAAAAGAAAGGAGCCAATCTATCGCATTGCAGGCGGTCTCTACTAAAGTTATTCCATCAGCACATTTCATTATCGCTCCCATTTGACTGAATAGCACATGTTCTTCGGCAAAGTCACCTTCGAAATTTCGTCTCCATTTGTTTGTTTTTCATATAAATTGTTTCAGCAAGCTGCTAAATCTCTGACAATGCCCGATATCGCACCTACACACTCGTTTGCAATAAACGTATATGTATTTTGGCAAACTTTGCTACAAGCTTGGATACAAATAAGATTTCCAAGTCTGTCGAAGTGTTGCAGGTTAAACTTCTTCATGTCGCTTTCGTATGCGATTTCAATCGTGTTATTTTATTGATTTCACGTCTTGACGCAAAAGTTTAGACTTACATGAAAAATTTATACATACCTACATACTATACATAGGTACCTATATAAAATGTTATTAAATTTTTAACGTTCTGAATTATTCTCATGAAATATGAAGGCAGCTTTTACTTATAGTTTACAATTACTTGTACTAAAAGCAGAAACTAAGTGTTATAGATTGTCACGCTGTTCTGCAATATGACATTATCTTTGCTGTTCCGCTTCCTTGCTTCTTCATGTGAACATCACTCTGGCTACCAATATAGATATTTATTTTTAACCACGCTCTGTTACTTATTTAACTTATCTGTTAGGTTTTCTAGCCTAATTGGGTAATTAACCAGTTCACATTATATTCAATAATCTTCTATCATTCCAAGATCTAGAGCACATTCATGAGAAACCGGTAACTACACAATCAACTGAAACTTATGAAACATCTGAAAAATAGTAACAATGACATTATGATCAGCGCCAGTCGGTATTAACTAAATAAACTAGAAAAAACCGGTTAAGTGCGTGTCGGACTCGCGCACTGAGGGTTCCGTGCCACCCTTAACTGAATTCAGGGTCCACTTACTTTCACTTAACGAAAACATCACAATATATTGCGACAGAAAAAATAACTTTGTTTTTCATAGTGTTTGTATGAAAGACAAAGTTATATTTGCGGTTAGTAAAAATGTGCAATATCTCAAAAACTACTGGTTCGATCTCCTTCAAACCAATTTTCGTTGCAAGTTTTTGTTGAGATCTACATCATATATTTTTTTCAAAATTTTCACTATCTTAATTCAAAAGTTAGATGGAGGGAACGCCCATTTTACCACTTTGGAAGCGTTTATATCTCAAACCTTACACTTTTAGAAAAAATGGTTTTAGAAACCTCAACATCATTTTAAAAGACCTATCCATAGACACCGCACACGCATAGGTTTGAGTAAAAAAAAATATTTAGGTTTTAGTTTCATGTATGGGAGCCCCTCCTTAAATATTATTTTTTCTTACTTTTTGTATCTGAATCGGAAAACGGTGAATAAAATACACCTACCTACCAAGTTTCAGCTATGTGATGCTTATGGTTTCAGAATAAAGTGGCTGTGACATACGGACGGACAGACAGACAGACAGACAGACAGACTTGACGAAACTATAAGGGTTCCGTATTTTGCCATTTGGCTACGGAACCCTAAAAAGGAGACAGTACTCGTAGCATTATGACCAGTGCAAGCTAGTTAACCAAGCTTAAATCCAACTAACTACCAATAACAGAAGTTCTGTAGTTCTAGTGAATTATCTGGAAAACTATTTATTTGAAGTTCTAGTACTCGTATCTAGCTAGCAACCCCCTGGCTAATTGCCGCCATTCGGCCAATATCAACAAAGTATCAGTATCCTTAATGTTATTTAGTACCATATCAAGAAGCGTTTACATAGGAAGGTTTGGCCCAGTTGCGCATATTAGGATTAGCCAAATATTTATGCCAGTTGCCAGTTGACAAAGACACAATAATGATTTTAGCCAAGAAAGAAATAATAGTCCTAATTTCCTAGACTAACGGCTTGTTTTAGTGTCCAGTTCTGGTTAGCGTTATCTGCCAGATCGAGTATCTTATACTAAATGATATTCCATATTTATAATCGTTGGTTAGTGTTTTTTTTTTAGAAACAGTCTATCGTTTGATTTTGACGGTCTTTTGTTTCTTGCGGATCCACGTACTAACCAAAGTAAGTGCTCGCTCGTATTTGATGCTATTTTTAAGCGTCCGTGATCGTCTTGTGTTATTTTTTAAGCGCCCGGCCCACAGTTGTTGCGGTCACATAGCATTCGCAACGCCCTTGTTAATAGCCTCTCCATCTTCATAAACTTCGTATATTAATTTAAAAAAAAATAGGTTATCAGCTTTCTAGGCCGTAACGTGTGTCGGGCTCAGTGACCTGTCACCCGATTTCACGCCAGCTACCCTGAAACAACTGGTCAATACGCACGCAGGACGATCAAAGGACCGCCTCGGAGAAGGTATGGCGTCACTAAATTTCATGAAAAACAACGAAACGGTAGCGTTTTACTTAGTCATTTTATCGTGTGCAGACTTGCAAAGTGATTTAGTATAGCAGGCCCAGTAAACTTCGTTTTGACCCTAGCTCCGTTTTAGATCCTATTTCGGATTAAGATAAATAAATAAAAAACAAAATCGATTCACCCGTTCTCGAGTTATAGCTGGTGTGGTGTAACTAACAGGACTATTATGTATATAGATTAAATTTAGAATAAATTCACGTATAATACAACCACGTACAATAAGAAAATGGTCACAGGATGTCCACGTCTCAGAAAAGATTCGGCGTCACTTTTTATGAAAAGCAATGTTAAAGGCCATTGTTTTTTATACGCAACTAGCGGTCCCAGTGAACTTCGTTTCGCCCCCAGCCCCGTCCCGCCCCGGCCCCGTTTTATTCGAGTTTTCATTGTTTTTAAGTATTCTGCTATTCGGGACGGAAACAAATCCAACAAATCAAAAACCATGGCAATCGGTCCAGCCGTTCTCGAGTTATATAAGTGTTGTAATAAACACGACTTTCTTTTATATATATAGATGTAACGCCTGATTATTAACCCCTCATGCAACTCGCACCTCCCTGCGCGTCTCTGTGCCCCGCAGGCGAGGTCAATTTCGCAGTCTAAATGTTTGTAAAGCTACGAGAGTTGATGTATAAATCAGCCCCATACCTTATAACAAGCATTATTAATTAATGCATGTTTAATAGCTTTTGAACACTGGAATGATTTTATAATCTGGGATGGTTATACGTATCCGACATTAATTTAAAAGGTTATTAACGACTTAGTCTCATCTGTTATTAACTGACCTGATGCAGAATAACTTTAATATTGAAAATTAAGTAGAGTGCTGATTCAATTGGTTGGGTCTTCATGAAATGTATTTATTGCAACCAAAATTAAAATGTGAAGCCGTTGGAGAATTTTGATATTAAATGGTCTTCGACGCAGCTACTGACTAGATTTTAATTATTTAATACATGGACGAAATCTAGCAAAAGTTTAAGACACACAAAAGCTACTTAAAGTCAAGTTTTCTTTGCTCGTTCAATATTGTAAACAATCTTGTCATTCCTTTTTATCGAAATGATTTATATAAAAATAACATAAACACAAAACTTACATCCTAGGTACATGGGTCATTCATCATTGAACACTAAGATTCTTTAAAATCAAAGTTATTAAATTTTGCTCACTGATATTATTTTTAAAGTTATAATATGATTATTTACAATATTCGACAAGCAAAGAAAAACAGACTGTACTAACCTTTTTTTAAGGTAAAAAAAAAATCATTGAATGGCATACCCTCCGTTTGGCCGGACCTAAGTAGTACAGTGATACTAGTAAAATACAAAAGCAACTTCATCATATTTAGTACTGTACATAAAAGACATCATTTTAAAATAATAATTAACATAACACAAAAGTTACTGTTTACACAAGCCGAATACGCAAGAATTATTACTCTCATGTAACCACATGAATTATGTTTTAAGCTGTTGCCTAAATTATTTGCTCTCGGCTTTCTGCTGACCCTCGTCATAGAAATTTCAGAGACGGGCACATAAAGAATTTTTAAACAACGCGCCAGATGTTGAATGAACAAAGTCAAATTTAACAACTGAATGTACTACTATGTGTATATAGAACACTATAATATCTGTAATATATTAATAACTGGGTGACCAAACTTTGCTCGATATTTTGTCAAAGAAAAGAATATGTGTAAAAAAAAAAATCGGTGGTAATTGGAAACGGACCGTGTCCGCGTTCCGTAACCGCATAAAATTCGCAGTGTGTACGTGTAGGCTGCGTCACCTATTAAATGTTGCGAGATAGCTCTCTCAACGAAACAAAAATAAAATTATGATACTCAGCCTAGTCAATAAAATATGTCTAACATAACAATTAGGATTATGCTACAAGCGAAATGGTTGTCGGTCAGTAAAGTTTGAACGCGAATAACTCAAGTGTCTCGGCACTTTCAGGAACTTCGAAACAACAATAAAGTCTAAACAATCACTTAGTCAAAGTCAACAGTTATTATACGACAAGAGTAAGTTCACACACGCGCCTCGGTTGAGCGGGGCTTATTCTGAAACGAAAAATATTAACCTAAATAATTTTCATAAAGCATATGAATATAAATAAATAAAATAACACTATTTTATGCTTTGACGTTGTTGCGTTAAACTATAAACCTTGGGGGTTAACTAACTAGAAACTGTTTGGAAAAAGTTGTCACATTGGGACGTTACCACCGTTACTGAGGTTATCATTATAACGGATTTATTTATCTTCAAAAGCATATGAATATAAATAAATAGTAAGAGTAGAATGTTTATCTTATTTACATTTCTGTAAACCAGAAACATAATAACAAACGTGTACTTAAGTAGTACATGACAGATTAGGTAATTAATTATATTATATTTCATTAAATTTTATTTCATTATTAAACTATTTTTTAGCAATATAATAATAATCATTGACTTTAAATAAAAACTTAAATGTTTTGGTATTATTGGGGCAGAAAAGTTCCTGAAAAGTTGACCCTTTGACCAAAAACCAAGCGTAAGACATCCACCGACAAGATGGACAGACGAACTTGTAAAGATCGCAGGATCATACTGGATGGAGACCACTTGAGATCGGTCACTGTGGAAAGCCGTAGGGGAAGCCAATGTTCAGCAGTGGACGTCTTTTGGTTAATAATAAGTTTTTAAAATAAATACTATTCCCATTTCTCTTGCAAAAAACATTCCAGCAAATGTATTTTACCTTCAAAACAAAACAGAAATGATATAACCTTATTCACACGAGACAGGGGAGATCGTGCGATTGAACTTGAGTTCACACTTGAATAAATAATAAGACAACTCGGAGTCGGTACCAGCTCAGTACATCTGCACCACAGTATAAAGGTTGGCGACCACTGAACGTTCAGCACACTGAAATCTCTAATAACTACTCACAAAAGTCAGGTAACCATTTACAAATTACATTTACCACTGAAGAAACTGCGCATTATACACTCCTACACGACAACAGACGTCTTACTTAGCAGATAATTAAGCTTCTCATCCGTGAATCACAATTATCTGCTATCGTGCTGCATTAGATCCGTTTATCAACTGTCAAAACGCTACTCTTCCATAGATTTAGTACGTATAAAACTGTGACGTCACATAGCGAGCTGTATTCAATTGACTTACTTTTTATTATTTCGAAAAATCAATTAAAAAATCAAATTGTGTACGTTATTAATTGAAGATCCATTAAAATAAAGTCTAGTGTAGTTCAGTCTAGTTTAAACGTATGCTTTAAATCAAAATGTTTTTTTGTAGTTATTCAGATGCAACGTTTGCACGTACCTACCTGTGTCTGTGTCTGTGTGTCTTTCTTTTCGCAATTCTTGTTAAGTCTGCTTTTAAAAGGGGCATTCTTATTTTGACGTTTACCTCATACAAGTGTCAAGCAGGGCAGCTTAAAAGTAGGTATGCTGTGAGAGATTGTGAGAGGGTTGGTCCTGTACCAAGGCGCTCAATGTACGATGACCTTGGATGAGTGTATGTTAAAACTCAAGGGACGTAGCATAGCACAGCACATCATAAGCCGAGCAATTGTCTAGCTTTGCTATTTTAATACTTAACTAAGGTTAGTGACCAGACAAAATTAAAAGCAAGCCTGATTAGATAGGTTTCTATGTGTCTAACTACGGGGTTACATATAAGAAGTTTTCACTAACTGACTTAGGCCCAGTTACGTGATCGATTAGTTAACTGAACTAAAGAGGTTGAATATTTACGATTGTGCGCGTTTTGAAAAAAAAAAAGAGACAATTTGTATTTTTTGAAAAAGATGAGCTAAGTTGAGTACTATAAATAAATACATAGGTGTTTGAATTCTATTATTTCATTGTTTAACCATTTTGCATTCCAATTTTCAGTTTTACCCTATGACTTCTTAAATTTTTATCACAATCGCACCGTAAGCACTCACCAAAGCATCTCAAAGTAAGTTACTTGCTATGAATTCATCGTACTAGGAGACCTATTGTACCACATATAACCATTACATTGTTCACATAGTATTTAGTACAAAGAAAAATGCAGCACGAGCATCATCATTCATTCGTTCAGATTGATGATAGCTAGTTCTCTATAAGGTACAGATAGTTTTTCTGGCGTCGCGTCGTTTATCATTGTCGAGTCTGTCTTTATTATACTTTGATTGAAATCCATGAGGGCTGTTTTTAGAGATGGAGATCGAGATACGATCTTTATTAGTCTTTGATAGAAACATCGGTATAATATTCTTATAACAAATAGAGAGAAAAATTCTGTTTAATTTTTTACATTGGCCAGTAAAAGAAAGAGGTAAAAACATATAAAAAAAACATAAAAAAACCGGTTAAGTGCGTGTCGGACACGCTCACTGAGGGTTCCGTGCCACCCTTAACTGAATTCAGGGTCCACTTACTTTCACTTAACGAAAACATCACAATATATTGCGACAACAAAAATAACTTTGTTTTTCATAGTGTTTGTATGAAAGACAAAGTTATATTTGCGGTTGATAAAAATGTGCAATATCTCAAAAACTACTGGTTCGATCTCCTTCAAACCAATTTTCGTTGCAAGTTTTTGTTGAGATCTACATTATATATTTTTTTCAAAATTTTCACTTTCTTAGTTCAAAAGTTAGAGGGGGGGGACGCCCATTTTACCACTTTGGAAGCGTCTATATCTCAAACCTTACACTTTAAGAAAAAATGGTTTTAGAAACCTCAACATCATTTTAAAAGACCTATCCATAGACACCCCACACGCATAGGTTTGAGTAAAAAAAAAATTTAGGTTTTAGTTTCATGTATGGGAGCCCCCCCTTAAATATTATTTTTCTTACTTTTTGTATCTGAATCAGAAAGCGGTGAACAAAATACACCTACCTACCAAGTTTCAGCTATGTGATGCTTATAGTTTCAGAATAAAGTGGCTGTGACATACGGACGGACAGACAGACAGACAGACAGACAGACAGACAGACTTGACGAAACTATAAGGGTTCCGTTTTTTGCCATTCGGCTACGGAACCCTAAAAATACTATTAGACAGCAACAACTATTCATTAATTTTAAAACATGAAATAGTCATCTTGGTTTTATAGCGAATGAAAACATGTCCAACACTTAAGGCCAACCCCAAGGCGATATTACAAGCATTTTCCATTAGGAACCGTCTTTCATGGGGAAACTAATATAGTTTCTGTATTCAGCAGGCAATCACAACTTCGAATCAATGTTTGTGAATTCAGTTATGATTCTGGACCTTAGTAAGAGAACATAACGAAATTATTTTTGGCTACTTTCTACGTTGCGAAGTTTAGATAACTCTTTTATGTAACGTAGAATGATCGTTAGTAATAAAATAACCAGAACTCATATTTAACACTTTAATAATCACTCATGATAAGCAAGAAACACCTTTGACTTTAACTCTACCTCAATACTTTAAAAATGAATTGAAATAAAAAATAAAACTAAATTGACAGTCTGCAACATGATAGTTTAGCTTTAAGTTTGTTTGTTTTTAATAACGTAGGTTGCTTTTAATATTCGACTAATCATTTTAGTTCTTTAGATCAATAAAGCATTTAATCATAAAATAATTGTGAATATCGCACAATTATTTTAGGAGACTGAACAAGAGTAATTGAAACAAGAAAGAAAGAAAGAAAATTACTATTCGGCCTTAATAATGAAGCATTCTTAACACTTTTCAATAGTGCATAATATGCATTGCATTGACGTACAAACTTCACCATTCTTAGTGTTAATTGTGTAGTGTAAATGAATTCTATGGACAAAGAGAGAGCGGTTACGCCTATCACAAACATAACCTGCTTAGCAGGAGTTTCCTACACTAAACATGTATGTGCCATTTATAATTATATTTACATAAATCTTTCAAAAAAACTTACTGTATGTCAATTACGGACGTACTGAGCTAACTCATAAGTGCATTACATGCAATGCATGGACAGTAAGTGTTAACATTAAAATACAGATTGAATTGCAAGTGTTTTATTGACAACGCGGCCAGTCTATCTATCTCAAATACTTTTTACTTTCGTATTTCTTTCAACCGATTAGTATGTCAATATTAGCATGGGACTCAACAGGTGGAGAATGGCATATTGATTCAAGTATTCTGGGACACTGAGCAGACGATACTCGTATTACTACAGTCTAGACTAGAGACTTATTAGAAATTGAGTGTTTGAAATTGTAGTTTTGTCAGGCTTATGGTTTAATCAAACATCATTGTCAATGTCTCGCAGAGATTTATTTGAGAGGTAATGCGTTTTTTTTTAAATAGAGTGTGATTATCATTAGTTGATTGTTTTAACAATAACAAAATAGCAACGTCCAAGTACGAGGTATAGACCATAAGCTAAGTAGGTACATGCAACTCCATTACAAACAATTTCGACTCAGTTATTTTATATCCAGTCCGGACGTTCAAAGTAAATTATCTTAAAGGTACTCCCTGTCATGGTTTACGGAATAATCACCTGCTGACAGACAGACAAACTGTCAGCAGCAGAGGCTAAGCCAGTATTATTATCCCATGCGACCCTTCCTGTGGACCCAAAAATAGTTTAATATCTGGTGACAAACAAAAGAAAACTATCCCGAGAAACCGAATCGTCTCAAAGCGCCGCAAAATGATTGGATAAATAGAAAAATCCAGTGCAGAGTGAGTTTCCGAAGCACCCTCGTCAAGCATGACAAGCGGTTCCGCCGCCCACCTGTTATCAGAGTAGAAGCCCAATTGCTTAGACGATTGTATTGAGACGTCTCTTGTGTACACGGTAAATGGCGTCGAGTGAAATCTTGGAGATATTGTGGTGTTGATGCTACTCTTACGTCATACATGGTGTCCAAAAATTGTGTCGAGCCAAGGCCTAGAGGTAGAGCATCTAGGGTTATCCGAATCATCTCTGTGTATGTTCAGTTTTCGATTAACGTTCTTTTTTTAATATTTTGTAAGAGGTTATAATAGAGCTATCGTTTGAAATACTTCTGAATCATCACCTAGTATTTGTTTAGTAAAGAAAAAAACAGGCATGTACCTTCCTAACTATTCGCGCCAAGATAACCAAAATGTGCCTTAAGACAGTATTACAAAAATAACATAACTCGAAAACGGGGTGATTCGGATAGCTCTAGTGATGTTCTACCTCTAGACTTCGGCTTGACACTATTTTTAAGACACCCTATTGCCTCCTCATCTTATGAAGGTAACATTTGTTAACGATGAAAAATCAGCCAGTTAGCGAACTAAACAGTTCTAAATCTTCCAAATATAATAAGTGATTGAGTTTCTTTCACTATTATTCTCAGCACTAGTCCAGGGTTGTCATGGAGCAGTGGACTCTCTATGTATGTTGAATGTAGTAAAGAACATAAATTCAACAATTAATCCGGGATTTTACTCATCACTCAGGGCCATAACTTTGCTGTTTAAACGAGCCAGCGACATGTCGTCAAGATATGCTAATGAAAATGTCGTCAAATCGAGGGGGAGCTCTCAAATCGGATTAACGACTGTTTTAGAGCCTTAACGCGCCATTTATGACTTTTACGGACGCAGTATTACTATTTCAATTCAATTTCAAATCTTGTTCCGTGCTGCATAGAGTTCAAACTCAAGACTTTGATGGCAAAATGAACCTTAGATTGAGAAACCAACTTATGGCATCGGTAATGCACATGATATTTTTCTTTCTTAAGTAGATTATTTTAAATAAAACTTGCAAGAGCGTCAAACTTTTGCTTGAGACCGAAAGTAGAATCAAAGGAGAATGACCAAAGTTTGATCAAATCTAGGCCAATAATGCTTCTTTATAAACTTTACATAAATATTTATCAATATTCCAGTACATGACATGACAAAATAAACGTGATTTGAGGATACTGTATAAAATTTTAAGAGTACAACAGACAATGTTTACATAATATTTTGAAATTTTCTGACTACAATAGATTATATAAGATATCGATGGTTGGTGATGGATGGATGGACGCTGGATATCGAACGTGTGTGTACCGATCTAGATCTAGGATTACTAGGATCGGATTTTCTTAGACACTTGTTACACAGTGCCTAAAACGTTGTTTAAGTGATTTGTGGTAAGGGCTAGACTTTAACTATTGATTACGCCTGTGGTTTCTTAGTACTTAATTAACGGGTAAGCTTGTTGTACTTGATCACGTGAAATTCTTAATGCAGTCTTACGGCCGTTCCCTATATGCAAACTATAGTCAAAGGTAGATAGCTATCCTCGACTGGAGATAGCATTTCCTCGATCGAAAATAGGATTTCCTACTGCCAGAAGTTTTATAGGGACAAAAAATCTAAAGGTAGATAACTATTTCTATCTCTAGTAGGGCAAAACCACAGATAGAATGGATATAGGGAACGGCCGTTAGTATGTAGCTTAGTTTAACAGAATATTTTTTCAATCGGCAATATTTTTTATATTTCATTTATACCTAATCTGTTTCGCATAACTTTCTTCATATGAATTTAATTTCTCATTTTTAAGGATTTTGTCAGAAAGCAACAACATTATAATACCGTTTTACATCTAAACATCAAGGTTCTCCTTTTTGGGCCTTGCGTTTTCAGTGTTAGCGATTTCAGAGGACATCAAAGGTTTCATTAGAACGATGTCAAAACATTTCGTGGACGCGGCAGTAACAGTATCTTAATGTTATTTTTTTGAAAACGCTTTTTTTTAATTTTAGAAAATATTCGGCTTTTTTTGCAATCCTTTTTTGCTTGTTTAAAACACTTTTATAAAAGATAAAACTGTCTGCGGCCAATGGCATTTCCAGGCTACGAACTCAATAAAATATGAATTTGCTTATTTTGTACACACAATTGTTTCGGTTTCGAAGTAAGGACTGTTTTTCCTTGCGAAATACCACACAACAATTATGACAGGGCGTCTCCCATAAATACATGCATGTAACATTCATAAATGACTTAGTTACATATGCTCGTGCTCATCACACAAACATTTGGCCCTTGCGGGATTTGAACCCGTGACTGATGGTTTTGTAGACAGCAGCGGTACCACATTACAAGGCGAGTCGTCAATTTACTTGACCATACTTATAAATGTTGAAAATATAGTAGTCGTGTTTCGTGATAAAAAACAGATGGTACCCTTTATAAATATGGATTTATAAAGAGTGTCTGCTGTAAATATAGAAGTTGTGTCAAGGGCGTTCTCCTTTGTTCATTTCAATCAGGGATACATTAATAGGTACACTCAAACAATGAAAACTGCTCATTACTGTTTAAGCCATGATCAACAATTTAATAGGGCTGTCATCGCTTTTGATACAGGTATTGGAAATTCTGCTAATTAATCTATACATCACGTTTATAATACTTTCCTTTGAAAGCATTTATGAAAATATTCCACTCATGCTGGAGTATACAGCAAATGAAAATTTTGCTCGTTGTAACTAAATTATTCGATAGCTGCTAACTAAAAATATTTCGATAAATTCATGTTAAAATTGAAATACCTAGAGTAATTCATAACATAGTATTTAATAGAATGAAACGAAATCGAATATTGAGGTTGTATTTTTAATAACAAAGTTTAATTACACTATACGTGGATTTTTTCGCTGTCCCAACTTATATTTGTATGTACGTTTAACTTATTTGACCTCAAAGTAAGGAGCCCCTAAGTTTTCGTCAAACTAGTCATACCTATACTCGTATGCACACCATAATATGTTGCAATAAAAATATCAAAGTTCTCCAAGGTCTTGGGTTCGATAGTCGATGTAATCACTATATACCTCAAATCATTATTTTCTGTACTGACCCAGATTGATTCTGATTTCCAAAACTTAATGCTTTAGCTACTTATCAATATTTATAAATTCATGTTTATTTTGTTGTATTATATTTATTTTCACTAAAATTTAAGTGAAAAGAAATAGTTCTCTTTTTGTGCTTTTATAGATAGTTCTACGCATAAAATATTGTTAGGCTATTGTTTTCGCGACCTGTGGGTTGGTTTTGATTAATGTACTTTGCACATACCTACATTCATAGTTGTACATGTAGTAGTATTAACTGCTTTGAGCTTAAAAAAAATGGTATCTGCACAAGTAACTTGTTTTTCTGAAAATAATATTTGGTAATAGTTTTATAATTAAGGTTGCTGTGGAAAACTATGGGAAGGTTTTTTTCTAGCAGTGTGAATACTATCAAATGTCTGTCAATGTTTACGTTAGGTATAAATAATATTTTTCTGCTTGTATTTTTTTACCATCAACCTGACGAGCTCCCCATCGATTTGTTTCGCAACAAACTCAAGAGGATCACAACTTTGATCCCAAAGGGCTTAAAAGCGAAATATTCAACATAACTTGGATAACGTTTTTAGATTTTAGTTAACAAGGGAGTTCACCTGTTCATAAAATTGTTTGGGGCAGTTTAGTTGAAAATGTTTTGTAGCCCAAAGTTTATATTTCGAAAGCTATGTGAACATAAATGTAGTTTCTTTACAAAAAACATGTTTATTTACGTGTTAACATAAATGTAGTTTCTTTACAAAATCAATGTTTCACTAGTTTATGATATTCTATATATATTTATATATCTCTTCTTCATAAAGGTATTTGACTAAGACACTTTACGGATTGATTTTGAAAACATTTATTCTAAAAAAGCGCCGGACGTTTAATCAATGAGTAGTATTTTTGTGAACTTCAGAACCAAAAGTAGTATAATAGAGTAACAATGAGTCACTATTTATAATGTAAGTCATGAATAATGCTTAAATTATAAAACCCTCAAAGCGTCGTACGCCTTTTACAAATCGTAACGTTTCCAATATAACACCTGGATTTATGAAATCCGAAGATTATTGAAAAATGATCCGCGGTCCGCATCCAGAAACGGTTTCCGATTTGGCGGAATACCCGGAAAATCTTTTAAGGGTAGATTTGCAACGAAACTTATAAAATCATATAAAACACGCCTCAGGCAATTCTGTGTTAATACATCTCTAAAACGGTTTGAAGTCTTGGGTTTGTTTACATGATTTCAGGGCAAGATTTAAGTGGTGATTGTAAACACAATTTTCCTTAAAAAAGCAGAATAGGTTGAGTATCAACTTCAAATGAATCACTCGTTGCCTTTACATAAATAAATGTAAGTCAGCGTTAATTACTATGGCTCACGTTAGAGTCTTACGTTAGTCGTAACGTTTTTGAGATCAACAATTATTTTAATTAGCATAAACATTAAAAAAAACATCGAAAACTAAAAAGCCTTTGCCAAGTGCCAACTCATTTCTATATTAAAGTCATTTTTAAAGGTTGTCTTCAAGAATTGCTTTGCATCTGTCGATATTTTAAGACATTCTATATGCACACGTGATTGCCATACATCCTTGCGCTACAATTTCCCTTTTACACTTCAAGGAAATTGCCTCACATTCAAGTGGTGTATGCAAACTGTGGTCTTGACCTGCTGAAATCGTATTACCCGTCGTTCCTATCGATAACCGAGTTACCGCAAGGAAGCCACCTTGACCCATTACCTTCAAATGCACCTAGTAGGTTGTGTTTGTTCTGGTGAGAGGTGAAGTCGGAAGAGCAAGCCACCTTTTTTGCTGCCGTCATTTAAAAGGATGCGATAGCTTTAAAAGATGGAGAGTACTATTAAAAAGTAAACAAATGTCATTGAGGTTTGCCACTTCGTATTTTCACTTAACTATCTTGAACAAAAGCGAGGGTTAATAATCACTTTCAGTCATGTATTAAGGTTTGCAACATTCTTCGATCGTGAATTGAATCGTAACCACTTTATAATCATTATTATATTATACTCTTATATCATTATATTCCAAGAATTTCGTAAATTTTATATTGCGTAGATATTGATTTTTTTTTAATCAAACTAAAACGTGAACATATTATTTTAAAACGTAGCTTGCTTTGAAAACAATATTACCTTTGACTAGAATTTATAAACATGTTCACCACACTTATTTCAATGAAGTTATAAAATATAACTTGCATCTAACTATAAAGGGATCAGAATTTTCTGGGTTTTTAGTTATCTTTCAATAATATCAAAGTGATTCTACGAATTCTTTGTTCAAAAGACAAAATTGCGACCCGGGTTAGTAGCTCTGTTATTAAATCATAGTTGCTATAAGTTGGTTTAATATTGATAGAGACACAAATGAAAGCATTAGAATGTATTAACCCCTAATCTCCTTAAACTTTATATTTGATTAGAAGCTAAACCCAGACAAACCAAAGAGTATCAAAATCCCAAATCTCATCCTTCGTTTGTTAATACAGTTAACTCTGGATCAATGCAGCTAAATACGACCGACGACGATTGAGAAAATTTACGTTTTGTTATCTCCCCAAATTAAAGGAACGTACCTACGCATTTTCCTGGTCCCAAAGGAAAGTCTTTGTATATTGTTATACCGTGATTAGGGACGGTATTGATCCGGAATTTTTATTAATTGAACATTCATTAAGAAGAGGATTACGAGTAATCAAATTGGTGAGGAGACGAAATCGAAATATTGACATTTGTAATTGCTGATTGGGATGCTTTTATTTATGTTGCAAGCGTGGTAGTCTAAGATTATAGAGACCTAAAGGAAGCCCAAATGCCAGAAAAGAAAACCCAGGTTAGGATAACCTGGCGCAGAAGTGCGAGGAGACCCGATCCCAGATGATGGGAATAGGGAAGGAAGAAGAATAAGGTGCTCTTACTGATCATGATATTTTCAAAGGACCTTCTTTCTAAAGTTTTAAGTGTTGTTGAAAAATGTTGCAGATTTAGCGAGTAACTAGGTACTAAGTGTTCAAGATTTTTTCGTAAGTGTTTTTGTCAGTAAGTGGACTCTAATTGAGATTGAAACTAATTTGTGCCTGGGCATAAGTCATTTGTCTAGACATGAAAAAGGTCCTGATCAGACTTAGCTAAATAGGTACTTCAACACTTATCTCTTGAATTAATTACTTTATTTATCAAATAAACGAGAAAGAAATAAAAGAAAAAATTAATTAATATTTTCATGTAACAAGCTAGTCAGACCCTAACGAAACATAAAAGTACTGAAACTCAACGAAATAAATGTATAATTTAAAAGATTTTCATGCACAAGATAATATAAATAAGTTTTACAACACACAGTGCAATTTAAAAATTTAGTTCACATACACAATTATATACTTTAGTACATAGGTAAATATTTCGTTATTTTTTTTTATAAAATCGAGACTCGTTATTATCTTCACGCCGTTGGTTAATGTGTGCCTACATTTGGTACCTGTTCGTTATCAAAATTAGCCCAAATAAATTTCGGACCTTATTACGCAAATAATAACACGTTAAAAATATTTTGCGTGACCTATTTTCACTCAAGTACCATTTACAACAAAAAAGACGGCAATTTCACGGGGTCTCAAACTGTTACGAGATAAAGCAGCTAAATATTTACATGGTACGAGCTGTTTACCGTTAGCCAGTAAATTGATTTCCAGTAACAAGGTATCATTCAATTTGTTTCGGAGGTAAGTTTGTAGTTGTCATTTACTAGTATTGGATCCAAAATATGAGTAGAACGGATTAAGGTACAGTGCAATCGTTTTCTTTCTTTGAGAACATAGTATTAGTATCTACGTAAGTGGCTCAGAGAACTACTAATGACTTGTCGTATGCAACTATTGGCAAAATTTCGTCGGAAAACTACACTTTGGGATGTAAGCAATCCACTTTGCAAAATGATAGCACGGACCAACTGACATCACGAACAAATTTTGTGCTCCATGAATTGATGACCCGGTCATCAACTCGTAGTACAAATCATAATTTGAAATTAAAATTTTCAAAGAAAACGTGACAATATTGTCGTCGTTTTTGCGACACATTTTTTGCTTGACATAGCTTCTCTATACATAGTAGTAACAACTCAGTGCACATTTGTCTCTTTATTTCCTTTATTTCGGTACAGAAGTTTGGCTTGTAAAATTTTTAGTTATTTTTAAAGAAAGTGTTCTCGTCTTTGTTCTTTTGGAGTGAAACTTTCGCTGCTGCGAGACAAAATTTCTTTATCTGGTGTGGTTGTTTGGCTTGTTGATTTTTTATATTTACAGAAAAGTGGCGCCATCTCTGTTTCTAATGAGGTGAAACTGTGGTGTGGATGAAATCGCTTATTTTGGTATCAGCAAAGCGGCTTACTTTCATCATAAAGTGCAGTTTTTTAATCATAGGACGTATTATATTACACTTTCTTATCTACGAGTATATTATATTGCCTCTGATGTATTTTTTCCTTAAACGTCCTCCTAGATTTCGTAATCGCATTGCCAAGTACATGATGCTAAATATACCCAGCGTATATTGGATATTGTGGGCCGATTCAATTATACCGGATAATTCGGCTTCGTTCGGGAATCGAACCGTTTGCTGCCTCCGTAACCCAATAATTGCAGTGCGACACACCTCGTGTTTACTTGGGACGCAATGTCCCTTTTGATGTCACCCATTATTGAGTAGGTACACTGTTACTACTGCCTAATTTAGTTCCAGTAGCTTTGAAGTGTATATCCATTTTGTTTTTTTGGTTTCGTACCAAAAGAAATAAATTGAATATTTGTAGGATCTCCTTCGACTCGTTGTCAATATATCTGTCAATATTTTCATCCACCTTCTGAAATTGAATCTTCATATGTAGATAAAAGAGTGAAAAACAGCTTTCCCTCCCTAGGCTGTTTTTATTTTTATTTTTAATTATTACGATCAGCCATGGAGTTATTTTGAACTCTATCACCAATACGTAACTAAAACGATGATGTAATAAGGTCCCAGTTCTAACCCATATTTAAAATATGTAAATCATATTGGTGACATCAAACTCATTTCTTCTCGCTTTACTTAGAATCTGCTCTCACAAGCAGTTACTATTCGAAGTCGAGAATAAACCCAATTAATTTCCTCTTAATTAATTAGAAATGCTAATTCCTTTTACAAGTCGCAAAATGCCAGATTATCGCTAAAAAAATAAAACCCTTGCAATAAAAGAAACCAAGCAGCTGGAAAAAGGCGGGCTTGAGTAGTCGCGAGTGTAATAAAAATAAAACATTTTACGATAAATTGTTATAACCGAGGGAAGTTAGTATAATTTCGGTTGAGTATTTTAAGGTTTGTAAGTAGAACGTAGGCCGGATATGTCTTATGATTGATGAATTTATTCTTGAGTAAAAATATTATTTTAAAAGAATTCTTCAGTTAAGTTGGAGTTAATTTAGAAAAAAGGTTATGCTTTTGTATGACCAATTTTATTTTTGTTTTATTTAAATTGGTATATACCACAGTTGACAATCGCTCACTGTTCAAGGCTTTGGTTAGTATCTTACTGGATAGTGACTTGATCTGAAGGTATTTCACGACTTTCTCAGAGCCTGATGTAAAAAAACGACACTTTTACGTAACTTGCTTGATGTTACCTCACTTACATGATGACATTTATCCTAATATTTTGACTGTGTGTTTAGGAGGCAAGTTTATTTTATTTATTTATTTTAATATTATTTGAGAGACATAAACCTCGGACTTATATTACTTTTATTTTTGAGCAAACCTAAACCTACAAAAGATACATTCGTAACAAAAATTAAAAAAAGATTAATAGTTTCTATCCATTTCGTGACTCGGTCAGAAAAAAGGCGAAAAACTTTTTGATATCATTATCCCATCACTAGTCCCTTGGTCATGTACCTGCCTCTGTAAACTGAGCCTCGACTCGAACAACATTCTTCGTTTTGCTAAAATACCTGGAGGGCCCTCCGCGGCTTCAGTTTCAAATAACAAGTGCCTTTCCACGTAATTGTTCATCTGAAAATAGATATTTGCAGAGCTGACATTTCTGCGTTTGTTTCTATACTTTGTGGCCGGTAAAACACTTACACTTGCCTCTGGTATTGTATTTTGACATCGGTCGTTTGATCTTAATGTAGCTGTGAAGTTGTGCTACTAACAGTATAAGAAAGATAATATACCTCTTTATTGCACATAACATTAATTAATATATACTGTATTGGGTGCGTATTGCGATGCAGTTTTGACAATAAAACAGCTCTGCTTTACTGTCAAATTAGCAATTCTTATTACAATATCGCATTATATTGATAATATTACTATAATGTAACAAATAACTATAATATTCATACTATTTTAGTATTCTTATAATATTAATATATTAATAATATTCGTTTACACTGAGTGGGATTTGAACTGCCTCGGAATTGAACGGATTAAGTTAGATCGCAATACGCCCCCTGTACTGTACTACATAAACTTACCAATATGTATGAGTATACTTATAAAGTTAAAGCGGTATAACATGTTTAAATCAAGAGTATGGTTGCCCGACCAATTAAAAAAGTATACCTCAATTATTGAATGCTGTAATTATGAAATTATTTTCAAATTGGTTAGGTAATACCTTGGTTTGTCTCTAAACGGTGCACAATTTTTGGGATTAGGGGACTAGAGTTCTAATATCGTTATTTTTTTAAAATCAATAGTTTTTCTTATTAGCCCAATATTTTTTTATTTTATTTTTATTTTATTTTAATTATAATGGAAGACCAACAGCTTCATAAAACACAGTAGTAAAACAAATGTAGTAACATTAAAGCCAATTAGAGGAATAATTTGAAAACATAACTTAGTCAGTCACACATAGTCAGCTTCACATATTAAACTTGATCCCTCATTTAAGAGTTACATCAAGCTCTTCTTATCTTGGTATTCCTAAGTAATTTAAACAAATATTTGCAAAATCATTACCACGAGGGAATAGTAATAAGCAAAGCAGTTTTAGTATCAACATCACGGTGTTGATGACACTTAAATTCAATTTATTCGCGAGAGACAATGAATATAGATGAAGTCAATATTGCTTAATTAATTGGCGGCTTGTGCATAAACACTTGCAACGTACATCTGATCACCCATTCATGGCTGAATAAACAATTTTAATAAATTATTATATTATTCTCTGAATGTTGACGATTTTCACCGTATACGAATTCAATAAGTACCTATTAAAGATATGGTATCGTTAAACATTGCGCTACAGATAAGAATTGAAACTCGAATTTCATCATACATGATTTTTAAGAATATGTTTATAAAAATCAACAACGCTACAAAGCTACAAAATTAATTTGTAAAAAAAAAGATTCGATTTCTGTATAAAGCTTTAATTTATGAGACGTTGCTATCGCACTTTTGGTATGCATTTCGCCCCAATTTTTTTCTTTATCTATAGATTTGTATTATTTATAAAGTGTTTTATTAAACAAACTTAAATAAATTGCACTTGTAAAAAGAAACTGTTTCAGACAAGGAACCGATCCTGTATCTTACGTTATGGGCGTATAGATACACCACTAGGCCACCGACACATTTTGTGTTAAAAATGTGTTTATCTGAGCTTACATTCTCTATGTGAAGGTGAATCACTTAGCTAGTCATAACTTAGTTACCCGATCGAGCGATTTTTTCAACCTTGTTAGGGACAAGCACAATTTTCGTTTCGTTTTGTCCTAGTTTACTAGTATATAGCTTCCCATTTGTTTGTGACCCAGATTTTTTGTTCATTGTACGTGCATTAATCTTAATTGATTCATTATTGTAGTGTAAAATATTATTAAGGTAGAAAAGGCTTGTGTTTATATAAAAGCTGAGTTCGATGTAAGTGAGCGTGGTGTTTACTACGAACGAGTAATATAATCGATTATTTATGATAAACATTGTGACAAGCACTTAGGTTTATACTGTACCTATTTCTTTTCTATTTCAATTTCTGTTGCATACCCTAAATACAACATAATATGTAGTAGTATGTAGCATATATGTACACTATAGGGTTCTTATTTGAACAAGATTCTTATTTTAATAACTTATTACACCAGACAGTTGACATACATTACGAAGGCCAACATCTTAAGTGTACTGATACGACTAAATTTTTAGGGATATGGATTGACCAAAAATTAGATTGGAAGACTCAACTGGAAAAAGTATGTAACAAAATTAATAGTTTTTCTTATGCTTTGTATAAATTAACGAAAGTTGCAACTAAAAGTACAGCACTAACAGCGTATTTTGCGTATGTTGAATCTGTACTCCGTTATGGTATTATTGTGTGGGGAAATAGTTCAAATGTGGGCAAGGCATTTATTGCACAGAAAAAATGTATCAGGGCTATATGTGGCTCAGCACCTGACGAGCCATGTAGACCACTTTTTAAACACCTCAAAATCTTAACTCTTCCTTGCCTTTACATATTTGAAATTGCCAAATTTGCAAAACAAAACTTGTGCTACTTTAAACAAGCTAAAGACATATATGTGCGAAACACCAGAAATGTCAGTAGATTAGTGTCTAATAAGACTCCTATGAGCGCTAGATTCAAGAAAAACTGCTATTGGATGTGTATCACTATCTTCAATAAAATACCTACATTTATAAAGGACTTACCATTCAATAGATTTAAAGTTGCCCTGTACAAATGGCTTAGTGAACATTGTTTTTATAGTGTTAATGAATTTTTATATTTCAATTGTTAATTTGTTTTAATGATGACATGTTTATATAATTTACTATTTCATAACTTGATATTTATGCATTGAATTAATTTATTTATACTTATTGATTATTGATTAGTTGTATAACGTAGACTTGAGTAAAAATGTTGTAATTTTTATTTTATTGCAGTCCTAATTCAATATTTGCATGCTATCTTTATATGGCTGAAAAAGATGAACTTAATACTTAATGATTCGATCTAAACTGTAACCTTTTTCATAAGCAAATAAATTTCTTTCTTTCTTTCTTTCTTTCTTTCAAGCCGGCGGCAGCGGCGGCGCGGCATCTCTTTACCTACCTAGTACCTACACATACTATCTGCTTCTCTGATAACAGCCTTTAAAATAATTTGGTTCAATGTTTTTTTGGTTTATTTATCTGATTCGTCAATAATTCTGTTTTTTTTAAATTAATGAAACAATACAGAGTTTAATATTTTTACATGCAATTTTTTAATTTTTGTCGAAACAAATGATTAAATAATTAAATAAATAAATTAAAACAATTTGCGTGAAAGCGAAATACACTATGTTGATGACGGGTGTAAAGTTTTGGGGGTTGGACTTTTGCTAATTTTGCTAAAGGTTTCGAATTCGCCGTTCATTTTAGCAAGAGGTAAGTTAAGCTGCTCTAAAACTAATTCACTCCGCTCTCAGCCACATTTGGAAACATTTACATTCGTAGTATACGAGTTTTAGTTTAACTTAGGTACTTGGGAGCGAGTAATATTTTAGACACAAACAGTCAGCAACTACCCGCTACTTAGTTTCATCGCTAATAGATTAAATATATAAGTGAGGCGAATATACATAGTATGCTAAGTAAACAATTTAATTTATGTGGTGGACAGTGATAAATAAAGTTTTTTAAATAAATTCCAAAAGTAACACCTAGTATTAGACAATTAAGTTTATAATTGGAGGCAGTGTTAAAGCGATTTTCATGATTGCATAGAGAACTGAGGGCGTATTGCGATCTGCGTAGTGGATTTTACAAAATCGCAATACGAATTTGCTAATCCGTTCAAAAGCAGAGCTATTAAAAGTCAAAGCAACATCATAATACGCACCCTGTTCAATCCTTACCTTCATACTAACATTTCTACTAGCTAAAACATCAATAACAGTTAACAATGCGAAATGTAAAGATACTGCATGTAATGTTACAATGCTAACCAAACCCAAACGCATCCGGTTTCCATTTCCATCTACAGACAAGTTTATCTTCTCTATCTAAGCTCTCAAAGCTCACATCACATATGAATAGAGCTCCAACGTAAGCCCAAGGTAGACCCGGCCGGTGTATTCCCGATAATTCGCCCTTGTTGTAAGGACGAATGCTATATATAGAATGCCGGGAGCTGTGTATGACCTTAATTGCACAAATGGGTCATACGATACCGCCCATAACACCTTTTCCGAGAGGATGATATTGCATTTGACCTATATTTATTGGCGGGATTGACGAAAACCAGAATCAACATTTTGTTTGAAACAATATTTAAGAGCCATATGACAGTCTGGAGATTCTCAGATTTTACCGAATTTATCAATGTGTGTGTGCGATTTTATATGTCCGGGACACAAAAAAATGTTTACTGTAATCAAACAATTTTGATACTTTTCTCTAGGTAGTAGGCTATGCGTATGATGAACATAGAAAATGATGGTCATGTAAAAGTCGATATATTAATGTTATACCAGATTTTTATGTATTTAAAATACCTACGCGAATACAGTTCGGAATCAGGGCTCACGTCAATTCCGTTCGCGAACATTTGCCTTTTGGTAATTCAATAACTAAATTCAAAGATTTAAACACAAACGCATCCAAAGGGTGAAGACATATACAGGCGGGTAACACGTACCGACCTGCACCGACTAACCAGTGATGTGCCGTGTTGGCTATTTCATGGAATTGAAATGCTTTATAGAGATTCTTCCGACTCAAGTCCTGATTTTAATCGTGTTTTAATAAACATTCTAGTGTCAGTCGGTCCATATTTGGATTTTTGTAACGAATTCCTAAAATATTTCGAGATCAAAAAAAGATGACTTGGCACATCACTAGTCAGTCGGTATCGGTTATCTGCCTCTTTATGTCTTCACCCAAATCGTGACTCTGAGAATAGGTATTTTTTTACTAATGTGAACTACATGAGAAACGGGGACTAAGGTTTATTGGTGGATGCTGCCGTTGGATCTGCGCTTGATCTACCACGTGTCAGACCAACTGGGTGCTATGAGGATTTATTAACACATAAATACTTTTTAGTGTGACGCTGTTCTTTGATATGATTTGTATTTTGATATATGAAATATGTGACAAGTTACTATAGCTGTCATTCAGAAAATGTAGTTAAGAAGGTTTAGATCAAGATTTCAAGTATTTAATGTATAACAGATGATAAACAACATCATTTTTATTTAATTATTTGGTTTACACCGGTATCATATCATTTTATCCATAGAAATTTTTCAATAATGAAATATTTTATGAATGTGGATTTGAATAGAACCATAGAACTTCATGACATTTGCGTACAATTTGAATACAGGTTCATATTAACTACATACACATCCCATGAAACGCATATACTAAAACAAGCGTATACCTATACAAGTTTATAGTTATGATATATAGGTGATGATTGTGAAAGTCACTGATGCAATCAGTACCCAGAAAGAAAAGTCATGTTAACTAAGCAAAATATTGCCCTATTTATTAAGGTTTAAACCATTAAAATACTGTTACTAGCGTATGGAATTAATGCCATGAACAAGTCCCACACAGTATGGAATTGACGCCAATGGCCAATGGTACGTACGTACAAGTACGTATCAAAGATTGTAGAACTAAATAACGCCTCTACACGGTCCATATAAAGAAAAACTGGCCTTTTACTTTTTGTCATCCGTTTATACTTATTCAAAATCCAAAGCACGAATGATGTAAGAAAATTTATAAACACACCATTTTTACTACTCAAAGTCAAATACTTAAAACAAAAGCCCTTATTGGTCTTTAATTTTGTTGGGTTAATGGTCACTTCACCGCCATACTATTTCAATAAAGCCGACTTCAAAAACAAAATACATTAAAAAGTCTGAAATAACTCTTGAACGGACTCCATTTTAGGCAAACCATTTCTTTTTGGAGTCTATGCCCAGATAGATGTCGCTTAAGATGAAGCTTGAGAGAGCCCATGCGATGGCACTGACTTCAAAAAGAAATAGTTTGCCTAAAATGGAGTCCTTTCAAGAGTTTTAGACTTTTTAGTAAAAAAAAACTTCGACCACAGAAAACTTCGCTTCATATTCAGCCTCGGCGCGCCCCAGCCCTGTTTTATAATAACTTAAGGGGTAAGAGGTAAATACTAATTCAACAAAGTAAGTATCATGAAAATCAGTCTACCGTTGTTGAACTATAAAGTAGTGTTACTGATACTACTTTATTTTATATAAATAAGGTTATTATTTGCAACCCCATACATATGCAATAGAATTGGTACTATTGCCTATTCTTGGCCTTATTAATTCAGTATTTGTCTAAAATTGTCATTTAACTGTTTGGTGATAGAGACAGTTTGCTCATCATGTACCACAATTTTATTTTATGGTCAATTTAATATTATAAGTATATTTGTCGATAATTTTGGTCCTAGTATCTGCACATTTTGTTTGATCAAGTTTTGAAAATACACATTGTATATGGTAAAAGATCTTCGTTATAACTCATGAACCTCTTGAAATAGTCGCCATACATACAAATCTTTCTTGTTTATAGTATTAATAGGGATTACTTTATATGCATTTTTACATAATATTTATTATTAATTTAAATAAAACTACAAATCTTTATAAAAGAACGAATACTTTTTGTTATAATTAGAGACCATCGACGATCCAAATGCACTATGTGGCTTTATGCCTGTTGCATAAAGCCTCAAAGCGAATTGGTCGCCGTATAAAAATTGTGCAAAGCGTGATATTTTCAAATTTGGAATTAGTATCATACACGAAATAAAAGAGTAGCAGCGAAAACAACGAGCGACACACCCTTCCCCTCCGAGCGCTCGGCGCTGTCTGTCAAATTTCGATCGAAGATGAACGTCCGTGACAGCTCCAAATCTCAAATTTATAGGTTACTTTAGTAAGATATTTTGAATATATTGCACAAGATAAAATCAAGAATTTAGATGCTAAGTCAAAGATAGGAACCTCTATAACATTGTTTTATCAAATAACACACAATAAGTGCAATGTATCTCAGAGATAATCGCCTGTCTTTAGGTGCGTATTTTATGCCAAAACATGATTTCAATTTTGTCTTCATTTGGAATAACTAGAGCAATAAATAAAAAAACAGAGTCGAAAGCTTGTAGAGGAACGTATTTCCTTTCATGTTTATGTTATTTCGATAGCTGATGTCAACAACTGATCTGGAAAAGTGCACAAGAAAAACCGTCAATTTGGCTTCTATGATTGCAAGTTACAGGCATTTTAAAGATTGAATCAAAAATTCAGAGTCGACATCTTATGGAGATAGTTCATTTCTACACAATTCATTCAAAAAAGGTAGTCAGTTTAGTCATTTTTGGGGAGAAAACTACACTTGAACTTTGTTAGAAGGTAGGTGACAGCAGCCTTAAAACTAAATAGGTATCTGTAAAGATCTATAATTTGGGGAAATAATATAATGTTTGATGGGAGCTTTTCAATACTTTACCTTGATAACGAATAAACAGTTTATTATCCTACATCTGGGAAGTTTTCTATGGCTCACCTGTTGTTAAATTGCCTCTACTTTACAATAAGATGATAGTTCGTTATCGATGTCTATCAGTTAACAAATCATTCTTGAATCATCAAGTTAGTATGTTAATAAAAATAGCCAAAACTTTTCCTTTATTGCCAGGGTAACGGACATACTAAAAATAAACTCCATGCATCTTTGCTAGTCCAACATTGTAAACAATATTTTTGTTACTTTTAAAACAATATCAACAAAATATTTATCTCAGTATTGAGCGATGAATTAGCTATGTTTGTTGTAAATTTTGTGTTTATCTTATTTTAAAAGAAATATTTTCACTAAAATGGAATGTCAGGATTGTTTAATAAGAATATACGGCACGGTAGCTCAATTGAAAGAGCAGTTGGCCCGGTTAGCCAGAAAGATGCTGGTTAGAAAAAAACAGAAAGATGCTGGTTCGCAAAAATTGCGCACTTTTTGGGGCACAATTTTTGGTTTCTTATTTCATCTTGTTTCTTACAAAATATGACACTGAGAGTGTTAAAATATTCTAAACCATTGTTTACAATAATCGACTAGACGTGAAGAAAAACGGACTTTGGTTTTCATTGTGAAATAAGTAAATAAACTTTATACGGTAAGACCGTGCTAAAATACTCACTTCGAATGTGCAAATGGAACAAAATCGTTATGAGAGAAAATGAGTATTCAAATTGGCCCACTTTTAAAACATAAAACCGTTTTCAAATGTGAATTTAAAGCACAGATTACTATCTCGTCTCTAATGAGCCGTTTTCGCTCCAAATAACGTCGAACGTTTCCGTGAGTTTATCGACGACGGTTAATTATTTATTTCATTTCGAAAACAAACAAAATATCAACTCATCAGAGACTCCGGATTGTTTTGAAGTCTCAGTCGTCGTATTAAGCTAATTAAGGAATATGACGGAACGATGGCGACTGTGAATTCAATTATGAAAATTTGTTACTTTTAATTGCTACTCTGTATAGGGTTAAATGTGTTTCAGACACTTAAATAAATGTTTTGCTTTGTTGAACATCATTAGGTGCTTAAACCGTTTAGTAAACTTTACATGCACATGTTACAAACACTGGTTCTTTCTGCGTAGGCACAAGTTAAGTAAAGTTAGCCTGTAAGCATCCCACTGCTGAGCAAAGGGGTTACCTCAAATATGAGGTAGTATGAGCCATACTCCACCACGCGGGCTCAGTGTGAATTGGCGGAGGGGTGTTTGCAAGGCAAGCAACCAACCATGCTGACAGATTTTATCAAGCCGCCTATAGGGCCCCTGACTAGGCTTAACAACTAAAATCCACCGATATTAGCCGGGACCAACTGCTTAACGTGCCTTTTGAAGCACGGAGATGCTCGTGATATAAGTCACTTAAATGGTCGGAATGGTCACCCATCCAAACACCGACCGCGCCGTAAGTTGCTTAACTTTGGTATTACTAACTAAAGCGCTGCCAACACTGCGCTACGAGCACCTCTGAAATATTTCATGTTTATCTTGCAATTCAGCAAATTATATTTTGTTGAAACTATAGCAGTTAATTCAGTCTAAAATAATCCTAATCATTGCAGCTAGCTCTCAACACAATATTTTAGCACCTATAACATCTGTTTTCCGGAACAATAAACATTCCCCTAGACTGTGTCGTATTTTTTTTCCCAACCTAACGGCACGCAAATATTTCCCAGCTGACATTGGTCATAAATCCTGTACGTGCGAATCGAAATCGCGAGTTCCGATCAATGAATAAAATATGTACTTAACTTACGCATTTTTCAACTGAGCAGCTGGAAAATCTTTATCTTTGGCGATTGACAATTCTGATAATAGAACCCTTTGGCACTGTATTTAGTATTTACTTAAACCAGCTTTATTCAAGGTATGTCGTATGTAAATTAAGAATTACATTTACTAAGAATCAAATTAATATTCGATAGTTAATAACCAACTGCTTAACCAATGGTTAAGCCTTTAGGTATGGTTAATGCCTATGAATTAACTGCTAAAGATGCACAGGGCACAATATTTTATAGGGTCCGAGATCGTCACATACATTTTCTTTTAATTTGATCATAGAGTACGATTTTGCGTATGTAAGTCGTAGCATCGTAGCGTCTACGAATAGTTGCTACGGCGTAGCATTATGAACATGCCGTACCGTTGTTGCTCTTAGCTTCGTTTTACTTTTAAGCTGAATGCTAACATAATAACAAAGTTAACAGTGTCAACAAGAACACGATTATATATAGTTTACAAGCCACCATAAACGTATATTATAATATGTATAGCAATTTTGAGAAGTAGTTTTTACCTTTTTAAATGTACTTAACCCTTTGATTTACGGTTCAAAGTAAAAAAATCGATAGCAATAAATAAACACGGAACACACCTTAACCATAAATAAGGGACGCTATCGTAATGGTGTGTTTCATACGCCTACTGCACACTTCGATTCGTAGACAGCCATTGGTAAATAAAATTGTTGATATACTTTGTTCAGGGACTATAGCTTTAGTTTAGTTATTTATTTAAAAACTTTATTGCACAAATAAAAGTGTACAAAAGGTGGACTTAATGCTAAATGCATTCTCTCCCAGTCATACCTTCAGGTCATGCAGAGAGATTGTGATGGGTGCAGGAGTGTATAGTTTACTATATCTCTCAGTTAAAACAGTACTACGGACAGGTCAAGGTAACTAGGTTTACTCTGTAGAGTCATAAATGTTATTTAACATTGCTGTATTGTAGTAACACATATTATTTACTAAAATGCAGCAAGATACCCAGCCTTTGAAATGTATTTATTTATCCGTATTAAAATATTGTTTCATAAAGAGGTATCTTTAATATTACAGTAAATAACATTGGTCTCTTTTCATAACGAGCTGAAACGGTAAATCAAATGCCATTACTTTTACCACCAGAAGGTTTTAAACCATTATCGCGCATTTAAGCCAGCGGGGACTCCGTGTAAGCTCAAAAGAGTCCCTTACCCATCTTCCCTAAAAGGGAGGCGGGGGATTAACGGAGGGCGATTCGGCCAGGTAATTCAAAACTCCTGTTTGCGCCAACTGAGAATTGATCAGATTATCGTATTAGTACAGACGACATCGAAAATTCATGAAAGATTTTAAGTACTCATAACGGCTGGGAAAAGCATTGATGTTGGATTTACGTATGTTTTTGGCAGCGTAATGTAAGAGCATTATTCAGATTACTTTATGTTGGCTGATGTTTGATATTGATGGTTACATATTAACATTTTGCATTTATTTTATTTTTATTTTATTATTATTACAAAAAATATACACATTATATTACTCAATGGTAAATATTAGGCACTTTTAAATTTAAACACTAGACATATTTGCCACTACAATCAGGGATAATGGAACTCAATTTTTTAATCACTCTCCTCAATATGGCTTGTAATTTCGGTTGAATAATGTTTAATTTTTTAAAACCGGATAAAATCAATACACGAGTGATTAACAAAAAGGTAACACGATTTCGTAAGTTCTCATGTCAATATTTTACGATTTTTTATTGAGTTTCCGACGAAAATCACGACATCTTTTAAAAAGCTAAATCTTTCTTTGTACATTTAATATGTATTTACAACGTTGTCGTGAAATGTAAGTAGATAGGGTGGTACTTACCAATTTCTCATTTTTCTCTCACGGTAAAACATCTGCAACAAAGAATAACAAGAAAATTACTTAACTGTAACATTGAGTCACCCAATCACATAGTGCACAAGTTATTTTTCCAACACGATTGACCTTGCGAAGGAATTTTATATTTTTGCTCCAATTTCTCCGGGGAGCTCCGATGGAATTTACTGCAAAACTCATGTAATTAAACTTCGGTTCCTGGAAATTTGGACGAGTCAATTTCAGAATCCATGACTGTTTCTTTTGAATACCCGAGCGTTATGAGTGTGTTCCAATAACACTCACTGACGTTTCCATTTCGAAAAAAATCACGAAAGGTTATAAGGTCGAACACAATCATCACTATTTTTAGGGTTCCGTAGGTACCCAAAGGGTAAAAACGGGACCCTATCACTAATAATACTGTATGTCTGTCACCAATCTGTAACTCAAGAACCGCCATAGTTAGACAGGTGAAATTTTCACAAATTATGTATTTCTGTTGCTGTTATAACAAAAATACTAAAAACAAAACAAAATAAATATTTAAGTGGGGCTCCCATACAACAAACGCAATTTTTTGCTCTTTTTTTGCTCGATATCAATTGTATCATATATATTGTATAATTGTATGTAATTATATATTATAATAAAGGCATGGCACCCTTCGTGCTCGAGTCCGACTCGCACTTGGCCGGTTTTTATTCTTTTCTATGTAGGCATATGGGTTTCTTCAATAATGTACTTCTATTAATTTATAACCTCGAACCAAACTCAAATATTGCAATCCATTTCACCCGTCCTATATTTATTCAATCCTGATTATTTCATCCATTGAGTGGCCCAAGTTGGTGCGACCCCATCTTACCCACGTCATTCAAGCCATTGTCGGGAGTTAAACAGAAATTCAATAACCCAACTCTCATTGGTCTTTTTCCTACTTTGTGGCAGAGTTGTGCTTATGTTTGTTTAGGAAATTCGACCAGTCATTAGGGGATACGTCGAGTTGGTATAATTGCTATTTTTAAGGAAAAAAAGTTTAATTCTGTCGTGCTGTATGATAAAAGTTTTGGTTTTACATCATAGAAACACAGAGTCTGATTCTCTTTTATACTATGTACTATCTAATTTTAACCTGTCAGATACAAAACGTGTTCTTTATTAATGTTATGCGTTGATTAGTGCTTATTAACTGTACGATTGTGAAACGACCCCTAAATTCTCATTATGTCATCATGATATTTTATTCATATCGAAGTAAGCAATATGTCTTCCATGTTGCATATTTTATTAAGATTGGTATTGGTTGCATCGGTATCGCATGACTTGGCTTGAAGTTCCCTCCATAACCTTTGATAAGATTTATGATTGTATACTCGATCTTATGGAATCTCCAAGTATTATTTATAGTAAGTAAAATAAAACTGAAGGACAGAGTATGCTGCAAGTAACCCATTAGCTGAATTCTGTATATAAAATGAAAAAAACAGTTTTTTTTAAATAATTGTACCTTGAATTTAGGTTAAAAACGACACATTTTCCTAGATTTTTTGAAGGCTCGACTGAAAGTTTGTTTAGCAAGCAGTCTTCTTGATTCATTCGTTTTCTTGAGTCGTTAATAATACTAAACTTGTGTTGATAGTATAAATACTAACTATTTGATCTAGTCGGCCGGCGCGCTTGAAGTTTCTAACTAGCCTTCAGGGGACATAATAGTTTCAGCTCTGAAACTTTGTCTTAACTATTTCATTTGGTTCCCCTAGCACAACTAATGTAATTTGACCGATAAATCACTTTCTCGTGGTATTACGTATTATACATTAGGCTTCGTATTTAAATTAGAACTATTTGTTACTTAACATAGAAACTTATATACATCATTTTTTTATACATTTATAGAAACGTTTTTATTCATTTCGTTCTGTGATCGTCAGCGGTCGATTTTTTCCTAATAGATAAGAAAAGCTTTCCGACTTCAAAAATACTGCAAATACAATGAATATTATGGTTGATATCAAATTAAAAGTTGCCAAATTGCTGCGTCGAATTTTATTTGTACATTAAAATTTTTAATTATCTGTAATCAGCCCGATATACAGGTTGTGACCTGTAATATGAGCAAAATATTTATATGTAGGCCCTTTAAGAGACGAGTAATCCATATTAAATTGTTTTAATTTTTTAAATTGAAAAATGTATTTTTTTGTTATTTTCTAACAAAATAAATCGAACCAGCATTTGACTAGTGATTATGATTTTGGATTACTATATCTTTAAGTTAAAGCATTTTGGAGCACTATGACATTGATTATATTTTTGGCCACACGCTGTATAGTATTCATTTGATTCACTACTATTATGGTGTTTTAAAAGTACATCAAGAGCTATAAATTTTTCTTCCAGTTTCTGGAAAAAAGTTCCACTCAATTGCTAGCCAGGGCCAATGCGACCACCTGGGACTTTATGAGCCATTACGCGAAACATTTCAACTTTCCGCATTTGTGTAATTCATGAATGTCTAATTACGGACAATCATCGTATTTAACTCAAAAAAGTATTTAAGGACCTCATGAATTGAATTAGTATATTACGCTTTGATCGATTTCTGAAAAATCTTTATGAAGTACAAAAATTTGCATATCTCCATAGCTATAAACTTTTGTAAGATCCCTTAAAAGTAAATTTTCTACCGCGGACTACCCTAGTCATCCTGTATTTAATAAAAAAGTTAATTTTGTCGGTGTTCGGTTTGTTCTAGTTAGCGTTATCTGTCAAATAATTCATACGAAATGACGTTCAATGTATGAATTATTCATTGGTTAGTGCTTATTTGTAGATTGTGAAACAGGCCCTTAGTCTAAGTCAAATATCTTAGCATAAGGGTCAAGTTATTATAACTTATATCTTTTAGACCAAAGAAGGATAAATAAACTTGTGAAATTAAAAATGTCTGAGAACACAATAATGCTACCAATTTTGAATAGAGTAACATGTAGTAACAGAGTTCATGTAAGTCAAATAACTTTTAGTTAAATTATTAAGCATTTTACTTAAGATTCGTCAAAGACATGAATTTAATAATATGGTAAAACTTGTCATAAACGCTCGCTTTCTTACCTCAAGAATTCATAAATAGTTGATAAGTTCTCGTCTAAACTTTTTGCTTTGGCACTAAGTGGTACATAGTGATTCATGGTTTTATGTGGTCCTAGAAGACGCTAGTTTAAAGTTTTAATAAAAGTATCCGTTCGGTTTCAAAGTAACGAAAAACAAAAGACAGTTGAAATATACTTATAAAGCTTTTAAATAATGAAACAAATGAAAATCGCGATCCCAAAACCGAATGCAGAGAATCTCAAACACTTCATTATACAATATTCCCTAAGATTTGTTTAACAGCAGCCGCCAAAGATTGTAGCTGAAAAATACCGAACCGGCGCCTTTGATCTGCCCCGTGCCCTGAAACTTTAATAAATGATTAAAGTTCTCGCGTCAAGAATTAGAATTACTTTCAGAAACATCTCAAGTAATTTTCTTAAAAGGAGATAATAACCAGCTTGGGAACGTGATCCAGACAGTAGGTTATGGCCTATTTAAGACTTAGATTGATAACGATTAAGTGCTACTCGTATGTCTGATATCCATACTAATTTTAGAAAGTTGAACAGTTTGTTTGGTTAATTGAACGCGCAATTCTCTAGAACTAATGAACCGATTTAAAAAGCTATTTTCGCGTTGGATAGCTTATTTTTCGATGAAGTTTTAGGCTATAAACAATAACGCTGTGACGGAAAAAGAGGGAGTAAACTCAAAACGAGCGAACTCAGTATATGTGGTACCCCAATCGTGCGAAATAAGCTGATGGAAGCAGATGTACTCGCCGAGTATGTTTGGGTAGCGGTGACGCAATAGCACCCGTGAGGTCTTTGATGTAGAATTAGAACGTGAGGTGCAACACAAATATTGATATTGGGCTGTTTGAAAACGAGATCAGTCTGCAGACACGGTGGAGTCTTAAAATACTCATGCCATGATACAACGACGTGCAGTTTCAGTCTGGTGCCAAATTCAAAGTAGTGAATATAGCTAAGATACCAGCAAAAATCAGTTGTTCTGGCACCTTGTTACTTACTAATGTGTGTGTACCTCGGAAAACACGAAAATCCGTTGGTCCTGCGCCTGATCTCTCTCCGGTCGTGTCAGATTGCTGTCCCATCGGGCTATGAGAGTGAAAGGAATAGAGAGTGCACCTGTATATGCGCACACACTTGTGCACTATAATATGTCCCGCGCATTCGGTTAGCCGTTGTGACTGGCCACCGTAGTCGAAATCGGCTCGGGGGACTTATATTAATAGTATTACTTACTAATGTTAAGGACTATTTTTAAAGCTGCAATGGGTTTTTAGGGTTCCGTAGCCGAATGGCAAAAAACGGAATCCTTATAGTTTCGTCAAGTCTGTCTGTCTGTCTGTCTGTCCGTCCGTATGTCACAGCCACTTTATTCTAAAACTATAAGCATCACATCATTCATGTACTAAAAGTTTAAAAAAATATATTCTAGGGAGGGCTCCCATACATGAAACTAAAACCTAAAAAATTGTTTTTACCCAAACCTATACGTGTGGGGTGTCTATGGATAGGTCTTTTAAAATGACATTTAGGTTTCGAAAACCATTTTTTCTAAAAGTCTAACGTTTGAGATATAGACGCTTCCAAAGTGGTAAAATGGGCGTCCCCCCCCCCCATCTAACTTTTGAACTAAGAAAGTGAAAATTTTGAAAAAAATATATATGATGTAGATTTCAACAAAAACTTTCAACGAAAATTGGTTCAAGCGAAATCGAACTAGTAGTTTTTGAGATATAGCACATTTTTATCAACTGCAAATATAACTTTGTCTTTCATACAAACACTATGAAAAACAAAGTTATATTTGCGGTCAACATAATATTGTGGTATTTTGGCTAAGTGGAAGTAAGAATCCCTGATTCCGTTAAAGTTGGCACGGAACCCTCAGTGCGCGAGTCCGACTCGCACCTGGCCGATTTTTTTTAATCATGGTTGCTGTAGAAGACAAGCAAAACCAGAGATCTTGAGGTTAAAACGTGACGTTCATTTTCCTGACTGAGATATAAAAATATTTGTTTAATGGATTAGGTACAAGTATACTGATAGATAACTGTATAGGAAGGCCGAGAAAGAAGGTTTATATATGATTCTGGTGATGCTGGTCACCAACAAACAGTTGTATGCCATTATATTCATCTAATACAACCTAGACAATACCTTAAAATGCGTAGGTTGAGCAGCCGCGTAGCCAGGCTAGCTTAAAATTGGTCGTCTGCGTCAATGATACTTCAAGGGCTTAATATTCAATGTATTTTATCCAAGTACTTAGCGTGTTTGAGATGAGAAAGTTTGACGTGGGTAATTCTAAATTGTGTGAAAACAGCAGGTGCAGAGCTTTTGTCCACAACACACTGGTTTGCGTGTTACAACTCAAATATTTGACAGTCTCGTTAAGCCTGTCTTGTCCTTTGGTAAATTTGTTTGCACTCTGTTTTTTTTTAATTAAAATTAATTGCAAATTGTGTATGTCAAGGTCTGCTAAGAGAAAGAAAGTTTGTTTGCAAACTATAGCGAAAAGACGATACAAAGCACACTGAGCCTGATTTAAAGTCCATTTTTCTTTGCCTGGCAATTTTTTTTAATGAGCTCTGTAGAGGTTGCCGTTGAGCCCGCGGTGCTATCGGTTTGTACACATTTTTTGATAACTATTATACTCTTTTATAACTACACCAACCTCAGGAAACTGACATTCATGATTCAACTTTCCACATTATTCATTAGCAAATACTTACTTCACTATATCGCATACACAGAACAAACACAATAACGGCTTTGGCTAGCGAGCCCCGCCGATACGGCCCTAAAAGGTTTATGATGACGTCAGAGATCCGGTCGAACTGCGGATAATCTGGTGCTGAGAGCTTTCCCCATTAGTATATTAGTTGACTGTACCAACCAAACTCTCGGACTAAGATTGGGATATAGAAGCAATAATGAAAAACCGGCCATTCGCGAGTCGGACTCGCGCACTGAGGGTTCCGTACCACCCTTAAACTAAATTCGGGGACCACTTACATCCACCTTACAAAATATCACAATATTTTATTTTTAAGCAAAATAACTTTGTTTTTCATAATGTTTATAAACTACCGGTTGGACCTCGTTCAAATCAATTTTCGTTGCAAGTTTTTGTTGAGATCGGGGGGGGGGGACGACTTTTCGGTTACTTTTTGTATCTGAATCGGAAAGCGGTGAATAAGATACACCTACCTACCAAGTTTCAGCTGTGTGACGCTAATAGTTTCAGAATTAAGGTGACATATGATGATGGGATAGGATGGATAGACAGACAGACAGACAGTCAGTCTTGACAAAACTATAAGGATTTCGTTATTTGCCATTCGGCTACGGAACCCTAAAAATGCGGATAATATGCTTCGGTACTAAGAGCTCTAACGCACGTAACGTTGAAAATTATAAACAGCGACAGCGTACCGTGGTTTGTTGACGGCTGTCCCCGACCATGAAAATGAATAGTTATGTCGATTTGAAGTAGACGCCCCGTGTCGGCTACTACTGACGTCGTGACCCACTCGACTAAAACGTAATCGGCCTTAATTAGAAACTATGTTCTTTTCCCAAACAATATGATCTCAGAAAATATTAACTCTGACTTTTTCAAGTGCGATTTCAAATCATAGTAGTCTAATAGAAGGAATCAAATAAATATGAACATGTACATAGTTATAATGAATACAAGGAAATAAAATTTCCGATTATACATAGATCCTGTCTTTGGAAGACCACACCATTCATAAATAGTATTATTGTAATATCACCAAATTAATGGAAGAACTGTGTATGAGGCTTCGCTTGAAAATTAATATTGTTTTATTAAATGAACATTCATTATTTTACATTATCATATTCTATTGTAATTTCACAGAAAAGGAAATGAGATAACACAATCACAAACACAACATGCAAAAGCAAAGCTTTGTAAAACACAGCTTATCTCTACATACAATAGGACAAAAGCCATGTTTTTTATATTGAGTTGAACCGGGTGTTTAGCAAAACGCGGGTGTATTTTTAAAATATAAAAATTAACAAAAAATCAATCACGTTCACTGTAATGTATAAGTTAATTTTTATTGATCATTACTTTATAGTTAACTCAACTCTCTCTCTCTCGCTCTACAATGGTCATTAAAATAGCGATGCTGACATTTGGTTAAGGTATTTTTTCTTTAAAACACGCACAATCATAAATATTCAACCGCTGTGCCCTGAGCACGAAAAACTATCAAATGCGTAAACGTATCGTAAAATGTCAAAATCCATATTAAAAAGTAATTTCATTATGCACTGCCAGGGGCGCCTAGTTTAATTTCCTTACGAATTGACATTTCTCGATACGCTTATTCGATAGTTTTTCGTGATTAGGGTACTGGAAATGACAGTGTTCCATTGGTTGAGTTCTCTATCGATCTCGCAACCGGACTTAAACTACCAAAACACTAATTTTGTTCCACTACCACGTTTACAACGACAGTTCCATTAAGGTATAATTCTTGTTCAACCCATTTTAAGAAGGTTTGATATAAAAAGAGCTGTTATTTTCACTTAAAGGCACTGAGGTGAAAATAAAAATACAAACTTCTCTGCTTACCTTAATGGAAAGACAATGTCGGTAAAAAATACCCTCTCCGTGCACACTGACAACGCCTATAAAAATCTAATTGACTTCATTGTATCAAAGGTATGACAGCCAGGTAAAAACAGCACCGAGAAAATACACCAATACATTAAGCCTCACTTTTACTGAAAGGGAAATGATATTAGCGTTTCAGAAAGGGCTTATATCGATTTCCTCTTACGTAGACCTTGTGTTTTCTAATTTAAACAAGAAACGGCAAGTAGGGGAACCGCCATTGTCGATTTTGCTCGTCTCACGAAATTATTTTGAAATGTACTTTGTCATTCCTGTCCCTTTTTCCGCAATTATTTTGGTGTTCGCTTTGTAAGTGAGTAGTCTTCAGTCTCTATAGAGTTTGAAGATGTTTTACGAATTTTGAAGATGCTCTTTTTCTGTGGCTTTTAGTACGGTTGGTGTTTAAGAAGGCAAGAGTGGAAGGTGGGAGGTAAGAAAATCTGACAATATGACTCTCGTAATGCGAATCCGAAGCATTTGTAGTAAGGATTGCATACCTTTAAATGCTTCGGATGTAATCTCCACAATTTAAAAAAAGTATGATTTATCTCAAAAAAAACATGGTGTGCCTAAAATTTTAACTCGTCAAGTATGTGTAAACGAGACACAATAGAAATTCCATTATTATGCGACTCCCGGCAGTCGTTTGATACCTGACCGATTAATTAAAAAACCGAGTACTTAACTAAGTACTACAGCAAGAACTCGGTTTTTTCAATTAACATTTTCGATCATGCGAGAATAGGCCTGCGCCTATCGCATGATCGAACTTATTTCGTGTGGTAACTCGATTACGAGTATCACTGTTTTACCGACAAAACACAAGTAATATATCCACGTAAAAAAACTACCGCACGTAAGAAATCAAAATGCATAGAAATCGTGACCCGAAAGCAGTTATAGCAATAACCGTATTTTCGTGGAAAAAAAAGTCGATCGGTGATTTTTTTTTGCATACGAACTGCACGAGAATTGGCCCCCAGATCCTATATATTGGTTATACAACTCTCGTTAAAATTGATATAAGTAGTTAAGATTTAATGACTTAGCATATTGCTATACTATGAGCATTTTCATTTTCTAAAATGAGGTATGATTTTCAATCCACAAGTCACGAGGTATCCTTCTTTGTAATTTGGTTTATCTAAATTCACCTGTAAGTTCAGAAAATAGCTAATAAGATTGGCAATGTCAATAAAATACCTAAGGCAAACAAGAATTGAAAGGGATTTCGATAAACAGATTCTTACAAAGGTTTCAAGATGTCTGCGCGTTTTGCTGGGATTAAATTAATTTGTTAGTAATTGCGAGCATATTTTAAGTTTTATTCAGCCGAAGTGTCTAAACTTCATAAAAGTACAAATAAACTCAAATTTTAGCAATTATTAAGTTTAACAAAGATCTATCAATTAGAGTTTTTGAATGTTCTTATAAACTTACCTTCAACTTCGTTTCAAATAACTGCTTAAATAGCTAGTTAATATACCTACCCACAGATGAAACTTATCGCAATAAACTTTTGAGTCTACCAGTTGCTAGTAAATTGTTTATTTATACGCAGTTATGTTGCTCAATTGAATATAACTGTTTTTCCGTAACGTGTATCTTAAATCGGTGACCTGTTGAATGTGGTAGAACCCTTAGCTGTTACTATATGTATAGCTGCCTACAGAATCATTCTAGGGCAGCGAGTGCCTTTCCATTGTTGTACGTGAATTAGAAATGAGAATTCATCTCTGAGTTATCATTAACTAATGTCATAACAGTTTAGTTTATCTTTATTTTAATTCGTGTTTCTTAATATAAGGTTCTCTTATCTGCCGTTTTTGTAGTGTCATCAACAGCACATTAACAGTTTATTTATTTCAGGAACCCAATTAGAATTACAATCGATGAATAAGCTTATTACAACTTCACTTTAGTATTACTGCTAACTCTAACCTTGAGAAATGTTGATGGCATCCACATACGGCGTGGTCCTGTTTTGATGGGTGACCATTCTGACAAGAATTAGTGACTTCTATCATGATCATCTTCGTGCTTCGGAAGGCACGTTACGTAATTAGTATCAGCCAATATCAGTTGATATTAGTAGTCAAGCCTAGCCAGAGGCTTGTTAAAATCTGACAGCAAGTTGCACTGAGCCTGCAAGGTGGAGTGGATATGGCGAATATGGCGTTAGTCCAGCAGTGGGATGTTTAGAGGCTAACTTTACTTTTTTACCCTTATTATAATATCGTGAGATAACGGACACACTGCCGGGGCTGGGGACGCGGTTTGTCCCAAGTTTGTGTGTGTACCTATCATGCGCTATCGCAAACGCGCCGCCTCCTTGTAACTACCGACCCAATTTTCCACTCACTAACTTTAGTGGTTACATTTAAGAATGAGAATCTATACTAATATTATAAAGCTGAAGAGTTTGTTTGTTTGTTTGTTTGTTTGTTTGTTTGTTTGAACGCGCTAATCTCCGAAACTACTGGTTCGAATTGAATAATTCTTTTTGTGTTGGATAGTCCAGTTATCGAGGAAGGCTATAGGCTATATAACATCACGCTACGACCAATAGGAGCAAAGATATAGTGGTAAATGTGTAAAAAACGGGAGAAAGAAGTCACTATTCCACGCGGACGAAGTCGCGGGCAAAAGCTAGTGAGTGATAATAATATGTACTTAAACGTATTTTTAATGCCTTTATAAATTTACCAAAATTATATGAAAAGACAAGGAGTATTAATAATACTTACTTCGAAGCAAATCGCCCCCAGAATAATTTTCTATCTTTTTTTACCCTCTTATGAGATGATAGATTTCAATAAAATAAGAAATTAGTATTCTGTCAATTCTGTTAAAGAAAAATTAAATTTAAATAAAATTTGAAAGTAGATTGGACCAAGGAATCACGTTGTCCCGTACAAACTTGGCCCCCCTTTTCACCTCCATGGGGTAGAATAATAATAAAAAAATTAATACAAAAAACACACCCTCCAAGTTTCAAGTCTCTACGATCAGTGGTTTAGGCTGTACGTTGATCCGTCAGTCAGTAATTCAGGACAAAGCATTTTCTAGGTTTAGATAGTAGGTAGATTTTAAGCAAGACTTTGAGTCTCGTAATCGTAAAATCAACAACTTCATTCCTCGCCATGTATATCTTTTGATTAATTAAGTTTGCTTTATCTAAAGTTAGTTATAGATTTTAAAGATATCAATAGATTCATCCGATTAATAGCTTTTTAGTACTTCTATAGAAATGGAGGCTTTGCTCTGGATTCTGTGGTATGGGTACATCCATCTGAATTTAGCTTTGTTTCCGAAAATTCAGAGACCTATTGGAATCAAGAGTTTGTAGCACCTTAAACAACCTTATACTTATACTACTATACACCAAAAGTGGATGCTGAAATGACTACGTTTGAGAAAACACGATTATCTATGTCCTGAAAACTATCCTGTGTTAATCCTGAGGAACATCATCTTTCAATCCGCAAAAATCAAACGACAACGGAACAAAAATAATTACGAATACCTACAAATAAATAAGCGAATATATACGTTTCAAGTACAAGAGGTAGCAGTAAAGGAAAATGTTCAAACTATTCGATATTTACGTTGTTTTCCTCTAATGGATATTGAAGTTCTGAAATCAATTACTTCAAAACCTTGGATTGGATTGTGGAATGCGCCGCGAGCGCGGTATTTATGCGATTTTCGTGCAATATGTACGGCTAGAGTTTTTACAGGTATTTAGGGCATGTGCTCGACTGAACAAACGTCATCCGAGGGCGATATCTCATTGGTAATTTTAGTACTTCGCAATACGCATGCAATAATTCGGTAAATGTAATTTGGCATTAGCACAACTCCGCACTACAATGTAATACAGTAAACTACTTCATTGGAGGTAGCGAAAAAATCTCAGATCTACTAAATTGCAAGAAAAGGCCTTTTGCTAAACTGCTATTTGTAAAAATTGTTCCGAATCAAATTCTGTTTCGGCAAATAATAAATATGGTTCCTAGCGCAAAAACTTAGCATAGCTATCCAACGCGGCACCGCAGCCAGCATCGTAGCCTTCTTGCCGCATGGAAACGGTGTCTTTTTTGAATAGGTAGGTGTTTATTTTTATGATGCATGTCTTACTTACTTATTTTTCATAAAGAAATACTTTTACTACTTTTTTATAAAGATATTTTTTTTCTTTGTGAAATAAAGGTATGTTTATTGCACGAAACATACCTCAGACATAAGGGGACATTAAATGCTGACTTTGAAGCGAGTTACGACCTGTAACTACGCAGTTATTGTTAGCAAACGTTATCGACAGAGTAACATTTTTTATTTGGAATTTTCCTCTTGGTTGTAAGTTGTTACGCACTAACTAAAATAATAGTGATTGCGTAACAACTTACTTTATTTCCTGCTTTTTAATTGGCAGTCCCGATGTACAAAGCATTGGCCAAATGGGAAACCCGATATTGAAATAAATTACTTCCATTATACGAATACTCCATTTGTTACAGCTGCAATCGGAGATTGATATTCATCTGAATGAATAATTTACATAATATTTCAAAGACTAGCTATTGTGCAAATAATTCCCATGAAAACCATAAAATGGAATTCAAAGCTTTTAAAAATGAAACCAAAGATAACAAAGGTCTGTGATAGGTTTTTGGCGGTTTCCAGGGGGCGTATTGCGATCTTGCTTTAATACGTTCAAGTTCCAGCAGTTTAATTCCCACTCAACTAACTCGGCATTGCGATAAAACATATAAAATAAAGAAATAAAAAAAGTATTTCTATTTCACTCAATGGTACACGATTGAGTGAAATAGGTGAACTTAATGCTAAATCATAATCTGCAAGTCAACCCTAGGTCATGCATAGAGATGGCATTCTTTGACTTGTTTATTTTAGTAAGATTACTAAATAAGATCATATTATATTATTAGTATTTTTATTTTCTACGATTTCTCCGATAAACGACTTAACTAATTACCAAATTGATTCGCCAACAAAAAAAAATGAAACAAGATCGCTGTGATAAACGGTCGGCTTATGAAGCAATAGAAAATCCTGCAAACTTTCATTTGTTTTAGATAAACAGTGGAAACCAAACCCCGTGGTATATTTGTTCAGAGTTTGTGCAAAGATTGTACGACTACAAGTGCTCTTAGATGCGGTATCCCGCACACCGCTCAAACTAAAATACTTTCTAACGTCTAAAGGACACTCATAATGGCAAAGGTTGAAGAAGGCTTATTTCTAATTTCTGAGTATATTCGAATCCCCTTTGTCATGTTATTACAATGAATTGCTGTTTTCTTAAAAGGGTGGGTGACGGATGATGAAGTAGTCTGTGTATTTTTGAGATTTTGTACTGCTATGTTACATTGTAGCCAAAATAGTTGTTGATAAAGAATTATATGTATATATACAATTATATGTATGAGTCTAGTGCTTTAATAATCACCATATACAGATAGTGATATTATTTTTTCGATCATCATCCTTCTACACCGTAGCATACGATGACCGTGCTAGGAGCGGTCAAGCAAAAAGTATTAGTTGTATTGAAAACTGTGACACTGTTACCATCCTCCAGCGCGTGTCATGCACGGAGCGGGTCAGCATCGGCAATATCTCGTTCTCCCTCTTACAGGGTGACTTTTTAAACATTGACAATATTTTAAACTAAGAACCTACTCATGAATCATAGTCCCTTCCACATATTAAAATGAAAATCAATTGATATAAATTATCATATGAAGTCATATGTATTTCATACTAGCTTTTGCTCGCGACTTCGTCCGCGTGGAATAGTGACTTCTTTCTCCCGTCTTTTACACATATACCACTATATCTTTGCTCCTATTGGTCGTAGCGTGATGTTATATAGCCTATAGCCTTCCTCGATAACTGCACTATCCAACACAAAAAGAATTATTAAATTCGAACCAGTAGTTTCGGAGATTAGCGCGTTCAAATAAACAAACAAACAAACAAACTCTTCAGCTTTATAATATTAGTATAGATGAGTTTTCAGAGTCATCCTGTATAATGGTGAGATGGAACGCTGTAGATCCGTTCAGTGGGCAAAGTAGATATTAACGTGTTGCTCTTCGTGTCAGATACGATCGAGCACGGTCATGGTATGGTACGGTTTAGTGTGCCTGGACCTTTAGTCAGCCGCAACAGGACGTCTCCCGCTAAACATTGACCTCCCCCACATTTTTCTACAGCGACAAATCGTATTTTTTACGCAAAGATAATACTGTATCTTCATCCCACTGTGGCTGCGACTCACCTGCAAGACATCTAGATTCTAGATAGATACAACTAGTATTACAGTGTTAGCGTCATTGGAAATCCAGTTATCCGTGAGGTGGTATTAGCTAAAGCCAACGGTATTACTGGTCTAATGGGGACAAGTGTATACAGGGCTTACTGTATCAGCAATTAGAGCTAAAAGCTCTGATATGTATACGGTGTGGAACCAATTAGCAATAGTTTCTGTTACCTGAACTAAGGTGTACGTGTTAAAACTTCTGTAGGTACCCAATCCTTGCAGAGATTGTGTAAAAACTGGTGATTGGCTATGGAGTACCAATCACTTTATTTTCGTAAAAAAAGGCAATTTATCCTTCGACAGTCGATATTATATTTTCAAATAAATTCTTTGTGTGCGTGTTTTAGTCCACATATTATCACGACTAACACTTGTATGGAATACGACAACTTTTGCTCTTTCTTCTTTCGCTTGATGATTTTCCACAAGAGAACGTTTTCATAGTAGAAATGATTTTTTTACCAATCAATCTGTATATTTATAAGGACCAAACGTGGATTTTAGCAAATCACTGTAACAGTGTTAGTGTCACGGGCAACCCAGTTATCCCCGGAGAGGAATTAGCGGACGGCAACAGAATTACAGGTGCTAATAGCGGTTAATAGGATCGTGGTGTAGTGTGTCTGAGCGATGCAATGCTATAGGCAGTCTTTACGTCGGAAACAAAATTTTTACTATCGTCATGGTATTTGGTTCAGAAGTTTAGGGAATTTCGTTATCGATTTATCATCATGGTGCCATTCCTACATGATTATGCTTAATGTGTCACTATCAATGCGTATTGCGATGTTGCTTTGACAGTTAGGCAGCTCTGCGTTACAGCAAAATTAGCATATCGTATTGTTATTTCACATTAAATTCATAATATTAATATATTATAATATGATAACATCAATATTCATATTAATACCATTATGTATGATGTTACATGTATTTAAGTATTTATAGGAGACGCCCTCGTCATAATCGTTGTCTGGTACATCGTGACACAAGGAAGAAAATTCCTTACCATGAAACCAGGCAATTGATGTGTTGTCTGGCGCATATTTACATTTACATTTACATTGTTGTATTATTATAATATTAATATATTTATAATATTTTCTTAAACTGAGTGGGAACTGAACTGCCCGGAAATTGAACGCATTAAGCAAGATCGCAATACGCCAATGTGTCGGTACCTAGCCGAGTGGATAGGCATGCGCCCGGATAGCGTAAGACACAGGGTTCGATGTCTTGTCTGACGCACTTGCTTTTACAAGTGCAATTTATTGTTACTTGATTTTATGATCATTCTTGTGGTCGTGGTTTATTTACTTATAAATGACACATATAATTAAAAATTCATAAGCTTAATTACCTGGATGCAAATCCATCGAAAATATAGCTCGGTAATCGCTTGTGGTGTATAACTAGCACTGGTACGTACACACAGACACGGAAGTCGATAGAGTGGCCTGAATCCTCAGGGAACGATTGAGGTTTCAACGCATCTAAGCTGAAATCTGAAATCTAAATTTACTTAGACGCTGTGGTTGGATACGTTTAAACTTGTATAGTGCTGTGGATTACATTTAAACTTATTTTCATTAGAAATAATTATCATGTTAATAAGTAATTTTCAAGAATATTTTATTAAAAAATTTGTTGCACTTGAACGTATAAAGATATTAATTTGAAATTTTAACTCTATATATTAAAGATATCCTTAAGTTGTAAAAAAATCTTTCAAGTCGACGTCATCAAAAAATAATAAGCCAGTTTTGTCTAATTAGTTTCGAATGTTTTAAAACCTTGTAGGCCGATTCTCCTACAAGGTTATGTAAGAGGGAATTGTAAAAGGCAATAAGAATGCTTACATACATAGTTTTGATACGGAACCCTATCTGACTCGCACTCGGCCGGTTTTTTATGTACTCATTTATTATGATAACGTTACATATCAGTACCTATAAACTCCAAATGATTCTATACGATTTGATATCCAGCACATCTGTTTTTTTTTTATTTTTATTTGAAATGGGTTCGCTCTTGTCTCCAGGCTAGACCAGTGGCATAGACAGAGACGACGATGGAGCAAGCTCACCCAGAAAAAGCCTGTTCACTCTAACTTTGAAAATTTTAGGGTTATAATCATTACAATACATTTGTCATTTGTTTCGAAAGATTGTGAGTTTGTAGTAACCAGTCAAGTAAGGACTTATTTATTTAGGTGTCCGTTCCATCTTTATGGATCAACGCAATGTTTAATTTAAGGCTTAACGAGTTTGCTGTCTTTGCTCACACTGGCACTTAACAAGCTATTTACGTTGCTAATTAAAAACAAAACGGTCAGCACAGCCTTGCACAAATTCGCGGCCCCGCTTCACCTAAGTATGGTGAACCGAAAATAACTGAAAATAGCCGAGGGCGAACGCGTAGGAGGTTGCCCGACCTTTCTCTCGAATTTACCGTGTCTTTTAATACTCTGCGCTTTAATATTTAATTACCTGTACATTGCAAACTTTGCAAGCATATTGGTGCTGTAAATTACTTATGTTTTTGTTACTCAACTCTCTGACATAGACACTTCATTAATTAGCATCAAAAGTTGTTGTCATCGTACTTCGAGATAAAGTAAATGTGTGAGCCTTTATCTTGTTTAGTTTAAATTATTACGATACTGTGTTATTAAAATCAATTAAGTTATCTCGTCAAGTATGTGTAAACGAGACACAATAAAAATTCCATTGTTATGCGACTCCCGGGTGTCGTTTGATACCTGACTGATAATAACTAAAAGGTTTTTCATTAGGTACGTACTAAACAGCAATAAATTTACTCGATACCGCATTAACCACTTGTCAAAATTAGTAAAATTTAAAGCGTTTAAGCCGTCAGGTTTATTTGTGATGTAATTTTGGCTAGGTTAATCGCATCCCAAAGGTGAAAACGCAGTATTTTCAGTATCGCTTATTACCATTAAACATAATAATATAATAGCAACAATTTGCCATTTCTTTTTACATTTATCGTCGCCTCCTTGCCACAAGACAGCGGTTAGATCAAATTTTTTTTTATTGTTCTTGCATGTCCTTAGAGCTTCTTGGCCTAATAAAGCATTTTAAATTAATTTTGTATTCTTGTTCTAGTGTTATTATTTTCCACCCTGAATATCCACAAACGTAACTTAAGACCTTAAACTTTAATAATGTATGTTTCTTCATTTAACTACATTAATCTTCAGCTGTTGCATTTTTGGAGACACTATGGTTACTTATGGTATTGTCAATTATCGAGCAATAGGTTTTTTTTTTAATTAAGCGCATCTTAACTCTTTTTTCCAGAAGCAATCAGCAGAAAAATACGTAAGCCCATTAAAGTCGGTCACATCTAAAGACCCAGAGGATTTCACCAGTACGATTACAGATTTCACTGTCTGTGGCAAATCCGCTACAAGTGATTACACCGTGGACTGTGGCGCCATTAGCCAGTAATACACTGACCGAACGGTAAATTACATTACCAACACCAATGGGAGCACCTTGGGGTTCGGTATGGGTGGGCTTGAAGAGATCTCTTTTAGGGCTAAGCCCACCTTTGTTCACATTGTGACTTCATGTATTTTCTGTACAGCTTATAAGTGCTATGAAGAATGTATATAAATCATAGACTTATATAAATTAATTTCGCCGTGGGAATGATTAAAATCCACCCCCGTTAAGTGTCAGCTGCCCTTCGTATCACCTAGTGTGTAATTTGATGAATGTTTTAGCCATTCTATAATTTTTCCTCATGTACTTCTTTAGGCAGGTGTGTTCTTTTTCTTCAAATCTTTTGGATCTCCACTTATAGCTCTGTAAATAATTGAAATCGAACGCAGTATTATGTGGTTAGGCGTCTGTGCCGGCGTTTAGCGGAAATTATTAATAGATTTTCTCAAAGTTACACCTGATTCCATTCATTATGTTTAACCGCAGTTTTTTTTAACTTTGGTTACGATCAATGTTATGTAACTTCGTGCAGCGGAGCATGAAAAAAATTAATAAAAGTTAATGTTTCATACTAACTTTTTAATAAAACAGTTAAATGTCATTTGTGAAATCGAAAGTTAGGTTTGCTAAATTAATAAACAAACTGATGGTTAACAAAAAACATCGATTTGTCTCCAAACCGAATGCTGATCAACGAACCTGGGTATAATTGGATTACAATCGTAATATTTAAATGCTCATAAATATTTACAATTGTTCTCTTAAGCTTGTTACGGCCTTTTTGCATTTTAACAAGAATCTTCAATATGAAGAGCACTTGGAATTCAAATAAAAAAGAAATGTGAATTTTAGTTAAGTACAAATAAAGGTTGATAAAGTGTAACATTATATGAAATAATTTATTCATTCTGTTGAAATTGCCACAGCTGCATAAATTCAGATAGGATATTTCAATTTATTATTATATTAGACTAGTAGGATTCAACAATATGAGTATGAATAAGAAGATTAGTATCAAAAATCTGTGAAATAAATTATTTATTATTGTAAAATCTCTGAAATTCAGAGTGGTATGCGCTACCGGCTAAATCTATAAGTTCTCTTGAAAATGCCCAAGTCATAGTATTATGACTTGGGCATTTTCAAGAGAAGAGGGAATGGGCTGTTACTGGACAGACATCCATCCTTGACCACATCATTACTTACCACCAGGTGTGATCGTGGTTAAATACCTGAAAATTTATAATAATATAACTAACGGTCCCATCACGTCCCCTGCGTACGCCTAGCCTAAAGCCTTCTTCGATAAATAAGCTATGACATACAATAAATGTTTATATAATTATATAATAGATCCAGTAGTTCCTGAGCACGTTCAAACAAACGAACAAACTTCTTAGCTTTATAATATTAGTATAGATAGGTACCTAATAAAAATTTAAAGGTATTGTTATGTCAACCGTATAAACCTTTACTTTGTCACTCTGTAAAAAAGCTGCAACTATTTCAGCAAAGGCAAAAAATATTTTCACCAATGTATCCTAAAACTGCCTGCCACCGAATATAACTTAGCGGAATATTAAACTTGACAGCTGTTTTTTTTCGCTCAGTTTATTATTGCTTTTTATTCTCTTGATCATCGTGAATCTTATTTTGGCGGATTTTAACGTCGACCCTTAAAATTAATGAGGGTCTGTCGCAGGCGATGAATGAATATTTTCCTTCGAAATTATTTAATTCGTTTTCATTGAATTACATCAGTTTGGCCACTATATTAAACCGTTTACTTACATAATCGAGCCGAGACACTGAATATTAACGACTCGGTTGGGGAAGTAATGAACACGAAAATGGTGTAATAATTACCTATTGTCTAACTACTAATTTTCAAGATACTTAGCTTTCTATTTAGAAATATATTTTAGTTTGGCAAAACTATCTAAAGACAGGATATCTAGATAGTTTAGCCTATTTTCCATTCAACATACTAATAAGGACTGAATAGTTTATGATTTTAGATCTATGTTTACACTATATTAGGTAAACTGTTGATACACCAGATCAAATTGGCACGTGTGTGCATTATACAATGTGTGAACAGTTTAAAAATATTTTGAATAATAAAATCTGACTTATTTTGTATGCCAAAGTAACGCTTCCATTCCAAAACGTATTCTAAATTAGTGTGTACTCCATGCCTAAACATTACATGCTACCATATTTATTAAAATTTTCAAATATCTGATACAGAAAACTTTGACCGTGTCAGATGTAGAAAAGCTAAACGTCCAATAAAGTGGATAAAACAAATAGAAATCGTGCCAAATCCACGACATCCGCGGCAACAAATAAACGGCAAAATAACTGTCTCAATAACATAGACGAGGAGGCTGAGGGATAGGAAACATTTCTTCTCACATGATGACTCAAAAAACTAAACAAAAAAAAATCTTAAAAAGAAATAAGAGATACCCATTAATAAAGACTTAGCATCAGTACATTAACCCAAGTGTATTCATCATTTACAATTCAATATGTTATCACAAAAACTAGTTGAAAGCAAGCTTATTTTGTCCTTAATAATTTGACGCATTTTGTGTGACTGATCTGCAGTAAATAATTATGAAATCGGCAATCTTATTTTCAAAATTATTACTAACAGAAAGATAAATACATTTTTTTTTTCATATTTATTTTATTTCACAGCGCACAAGCCGTATTTTTTTTTGTGGTGTGGAGATTTTGATAAAGTTTTACCATCAAGATCTTACTCCATCTACAAGTTAAAGCCTAACACCAAGATTGTGGGCCATCATACTAAAAATACATGACTCCCATCCCCTAAAGTATGAAGCAACAGATTGCGATGTTCGCCGCGAGGACGGGACGCCATGAAATCGATATTGCAAGATTATCGCTACATAAGCCCGAGTAGGCTTGTAAGATATATTCGATACTGGATTTATGTTGTTTCAAATAAACGTCCGTGGTATTGCTAGAAGAATTATTTAGTATGTGAACTATGTTTTATCAGTTTTGAACAGATTGATAGAAGATTGAATTCATAAAATTAATATTCCGAAAGGGATAATAATTCTATGATAGAAATAAAGAAGAATTTATAATGACGTACTCTCACTAAAATAAGCTCTTATTTAAGTACAACAACGGTATAATAAATACGTTTGTATTTCTAAAATTACATTGTTTTGCATTTAAGAATATAACTACTAGAAATATAATAAGAATATTAACTATTGTATACTCTAGTTGATTTTCGCTTGAGTAAACAAAATTTATTTTTTAGTTTCAGTTTTTAGTTTCTTAAAAGGGTTCCGTTTTAACACGTTCCGGGACACTACTCCAGACACAATAGATGTTTTATTGTTTTCACGCCTGTAGGCGGGCACTGTCCCGGAACGTGTTAAAAAGAGCTATAAAAACAGTTGAATTACAAGCTACTGGTGTAATGCCTCAAATTTAACGCTTTCAATGGTCAACAAGGTAAAGTAACGGTGTGTGATCGTCGCAGATTGTGGTATGAATCGATACGACGTATCCTAAACGTTTCGGGGCTTGGCCGTTTTTTATGGCGCTCGTATTTCTTCACAATGTGATCACGTGTCGTTTGTCAACCCTTGTTATTTCCACACGCAACTCGAATGAATTCAAATCAATGTAAGGTGGGACTTTGAACAGTGTGGTGTGAACTGTGAATCAGCCTTCACACGCCTAAAACGAAAGCTTTTACGGGTTTGTAGAGCGATAAAGATCAGATAGTACTATATTTTTGTAACACAAAAAATAGATATCAGATATTTTAAATACGGCCCGGATTCAGAAAGTTTTAGTCTGTAATTTGGCTAAATTTTTCAACTCGATAATCGGCCTTTTGCGTAGATTGTGTTGGTACACTGTTGTAATATATTGTAGGATAAATTTTCATTGCTAAAAATCTACTACATTTTACAATAAAAAATAAAAAAGGTGCTCGTAGCGTAGTTGCGGGTGTTTGGATGGGTGACCATTCCGACCATATAAGTTAAGTATATCACGAGCCACTCCGTGCTTCGGAAGGCACGTTAAGCAGTTGGTCCCTGCTAACATCGGTTGATATTAGTCGTTAAGCTGTAGTCAGAGGCCCTATGGGCGGCTTAATAAAATCTAACTGGTTGGTCGCTTGCTTTGCAAACACTCTGCGCCAATCCGCACCAACTCCCGCGTCGTGGAGTGTGGCTCACACTACTTCATACTTAGAGGCAAGCCAGCCCAGCAGTAGGACGGATACAGGCTAACTTAACTTTTACAAAAAAACATATCCATCAAATCATCCGTACGACACGTGAGTGAGCACCTCTACCCATATATTGACAGAGACACAGCGCCGTTCGCGCGGAAAATCTCTCAGATTTCTTTCGGACAGTTAAGTTCCCGACCTTTTCAACTTAATTTTCTTGCCGCTAAAGTATCTGCGTAGGCCCTTTCCGAAGTGGTTAGGGAACAATCGGAAAACGCTTTGTCACTGAAAGAAAATTTCCGTGCAAATGTTAGTTTAGAATAAGGACCTTTGAAAACTTTTAACGCGTTTTTTGTGGTCGTTAAAATTTGGACTAGCGTCATTGATCGTTAGTGTATTCATGATATAGCTAAGTTGGTAAGTTACCATTTTACCCCATTGATTTACTCGCACACTACGATAATGCGGAGCCATGATGCAAACATCTCCTTCTGCTTATAAAATGGACATTCATAAATGATGTATATGCAGAACTTTTAACTAGGCACTAGGATATCGGAAAGTAGTGTTTAATAAATTTTAATCAATTATAAATCAGCTGTTATTCCCATTTGACTAGTAACAGTGTACTATAGGAATGAAGGTAACCAAATAATTACCTCAACAAAAAATATTTCAAGGCAACCAAAATTCTGAAATTCTCTACCAGAGTACCTGGCAAAATGGAACTGTCTCTTATTAAAATATCTTATTTCATCAATTTCATCAAAGCGGATTAAACAAGACTCGTCGGGTTGTGATAATAACGTTCCTAAAGCTTCTAATTAGTGAAGGGTGAGACGTTCGGGATGGTGGAATAAACATAACAGAACTAGTTATAAGAAGAATAAGATGTTTTTTCACAGCGACAGCGATATCATTTGATCAGGAGTTCAGGTAACAATCTATAATGTATTAAAATAGACTCAAACTTGAAATAGAATCATTCAATTTCTTTACTAGTCGAATATTGTAAACAATTTTGACATTAATTTTAAGCGGAAATATTTCTTTTAAAATATGATAAACAACATTACGTTACTTCACGAATACTTTGACGCAATTATTCGTGATTGGGGTACTGATGGCTTTTCATGACAATACGGTTAGCCCTTTAGAATTTGTATGCAAATTCGCGTTGATTGTATCGCGATCGCGTTTGATCGGTAATGTTCATTGAATTACAGCGGCATAAACACTTTAGTGTTAAACGAATATTCGGCTAACGATTTTGTGGCGCATTACTTCGGTGCGACGTAAAATTTAATCTGGTTCTATCTTAATGGTTTTTATATTAGGTTGATCGTAATTATCATTATGTAATAAAACTGCTCAAGAAATAAGTAGTTACCTAGTCATCATATTTATTTATTCTCAATTATTAATTGTATCTATTCTTTTCAGATATAAGTGTATTCTATTCAAATGCCCAAATGAAAAAAAATCTTTAGAAGTGATTGTCGCATAGAATAAATCAATGTAGCTAAATCTAAACTATTCCAATTACAAATTCATAACAAATTCTAAACTAATCGCAATTTTCTTACAACTACTTTGAGTTGTTAATGCAAGTTAATTAAAAAGTTTAACTTGTCTAGTAAACAACACTTAATATCACAATAGAAAAGTATCAACAGGTCCACTTTGAAGGGATTCTTGTAAACAGGTCATTGATAGCCTTTTGCACCGAAAGCAAAAGAATGTCCCAATCATACTTATATCTAAACTCCATTCATCTTTGCAAGTCCAACAATGTAAACAATCTTTTTGTGACTTTTAAAATAATATCAGCAAATAAAATATTTTACTATTTAATTTAAAAAGATCCCAGTGTTGAACGATGAATTAGCTATGTACGAGTATTTTGTAAGTTTTGTGTTCATATTGATTTAAAAAGAAAATTTTCGCTAAAAAGGAATTTCAAGATTGTTTACAATGTTGGACTAGCAAAGCTGAATGGACTTTAAATATACTTCATTCATGGCATGTGTTCAGTTACTCAGACACTTAAGTAATTTTATTTTTGATTGAATGAATGATTACGATGATCTCGTGTTGTATCAAGAAAAATAATTGTTGGGAGACAGCTTTTAAGTTAGTATCATATCCAAAGGAATGAACTGTGTACAGACAACATCACGTCAAGGAAAACTTATGCAGTTGTAGTTAGGGCAATTTTGCAATAAAAGTTGGTCACTTGATGTGCTGGCGATTGTACAAAGACTTGCAATATGAAATGACATTCCATATTTGAACTATAAATTCGTTGGTTAGTGGTTTTGTCAATGGTGAAATAGGCCCTGAAACTTATTTTTGATTCAATGAAGAATAAATAAATTACTTAAATCTGTTTTGGAACAGGATCAGCCTTACATGGCATTGATGTTGATTCTGTCTTTTGACTATTTCGGTCAAAGCCTGTCGTGCTATTTACAAAATGACATCGGCCGCGTTTTTAATCTCGAAAGTGAAATGCCAGGGGTCGCCAACATTTCGCAGTAATATTATTGCGTTTCCAAACGAAACCTTCAAAGGCATTGTGAGTTTGTGAGATATACTCGTATCTCCGAGCAGAGAACAAAGGTTGACAACACGTGCAAAGAGCAGTTGTAATTAATATTAAGTTTCATCTCTTTGTACACACAAGCGTTCCCTGAGGAGGGCTTGGTGTATGTTGGTTTCTTTTATTAGTAAATTATGTTTAGTGAGTCGTACATTTTCCTTTATGTTTTGGTGCCTGTATAATTGATGTATATGTTTCGGTGGACTTGGTAAATGACTTCTATGTTTTCCCACACAAGTATTACCTATTGATAAATTAATATTTGTTATTTAAGTAACTATTGTTTTAGAAGTTTAACATTAACAAATAAAAATCAAAATCTAAAACTGTAGTTTCTAAATCAGTTCGCTTTCTTACTAGGCTTCGTACTGCTACAGACATAAGTAAAAATCACATAATATTCATGTCGAATAGTTTACCTCCTTTTTAGAAGTCGGCACATAAATACGCAAAACATAAACATGAAAATGATTAGATATTATAACCAAAACTTTAGGATCCAACCTCATTTTTATTAAAAGCAACAGACAGAGGCTAATACATTCATGTCAAAAACGGCTTACGGTCTGGACATAGGTAAATTAATTTACACTATTATTGGAAAAGCTCAGGGGAGAGCGAAATGACGCTCGAACTTTGGGGTCCGATCCTGTTGACTTTTGGGATTACATTTGTGAAAATATTATGGCTTCTGTGTAATCCTAATTGTCTCCATCATCAACAGTGTATAGGGTAACCATGAACTTCAATTGAATTCGAAAATTACTTATTTATACTTTACAAGCGTTCCCCCCGACTGCATCCGCTCATTTTGAGTTTGCTCCCTCTCCCCCCGTCGCAGCATGATGTTTTATAGACTAAAGCCTTCCCCGATGAATAAGCTATCCAACTCTTTTTTTTATTCGGGCCAGTAGTTCCTGAGATAAGCGCTCTGAAACAAAAAACCTTTTCAGCTTTCTAATTTAAGTATGGATGCACAATCAAATGTGAACCTAACTCTATGTGGCATTCTCTACCTTTGAACGATTTAAATCGTGAATAGTTCGTGTGAAAAGACGCTGTCTTTTCATATCTATTTTCACCTTTTCAAAGTGTTTGGTCTAGCTAGGCCTTAAGTTTTTGAATGAATAAACAAATTTTCCATTTTCTTTAACGTAGATACAGTTCTTATATGTTATTATAGAAAGTGGCCCGATTCTAATGTAATGAATTTACATTATAAATTAGTCATACACAAAATTATTCATCATCGGCAATGTAATCATTCCGTGTACGATAATATTTACTGAGTAAGCATTTCAATCTACCATGACAGAATCTTAAGAAGCATTATATTACTACTAAATTGATAGTATAATAATATTCTCCTACCAATTTCCGGTAATGGCAGACCCTCTTAACAGAGATAGTCCAGCCACGGATAAGTCCAGCGGGAAAAGGCTGAAGCTAAATTTTTAACATTTCGTCTAGAAAATTTCAATATTCTGTAAACTCTTATTTAACATATCTAAAATCATATTTAATTTATGAAACCTTAAAATAAGAACATCTACTTTCGACATACAGCAATTTTTTCTACAGTCCTTGTTCCGTATTAAGCTTAATGCTGTATATTATTTTCTCGTTGCAACTAAACGGAAAATATAACAATTAATAAAGTTGTTCACTTTACTCAGTAAAAAATAACGAAGTGCCGTAAACAATCTGGCTTTTGCCTCCTCCGCTTCTCGGAAACGTTTCTTAGACCGTCTTTATCTCAACTGTTTTATCATTGTTTCGTTAATTATGACTGGGCGAAGTAAACTACCTATTATGGACTTCCATTTGTACAATTAACTCAGAGAATGGTGTAAACTGCTCCTTTATGGGTACTATTACACTTTCGGGCTACGAACCACTGCAAATGCCTTAATATATTCATATGTTTTTTTTTAAGAACATTGTTAATTATACATATAGTGCTAACGTAAGATGATTTGTTAAAATAACCAGAAGAACGATTATGTATTTTATGGCATCCATTGTAAAAAACAGCACAGGAAATGTAATACATTATATACTAAGTATGTCAGTTATATCAGTTTTTATCACTGAATAATTGTAAGCCTACTTACGGGTACATGATATGTAACAGAATCAAAAAGTATAAGACAAAAATAATCTTTTTACTTATACCTATGTCAAAAAAAAATTGCTCTTTAAACGGAGCAACTGAAAATTTTTAACTGATTTGTAACAAAATCAAAAAGAATAGGACAACAATAATCATTTTACTTGTACCTAAGTAAAAAATATTGCCTTTTAATTTACGGAGCATCTGAAAATTTCCAACCACTAAGCGAATTGCTTTTGAAATTTTAATTGTTTTAGACGCCTGCCTTTAGAAGGTATGTGCGTGATGAATATTAAAACAAGTACTTTGAAGTTGAGCTGTATGAAAATTTAAGTAAGTAAGTAAGTACTCGTACACAGTTTTCAGAAATTTATGTGCGTGCAAATGTGGTGGGTGCGAACTACACTCATAGGTCATATTTATAACCTTGTAACAAAGTTTTAAGATTAAATAAGAAACCAAAAACTTACGAACGTGTTGGATATGAACCAGCAATCTTTATTTATCGACCTAACGTACCGTTGATCCGCCCGCTGATTATTTAATATTCAAAATAAAAATAACAAATGAATGTCAAAAAAATACAAATACATAAGTGTATATCTGACTATTTGCGTCCTTAGGGTAAAACGAAGCAAACGCGAGTGTCTATAAACGTAAAAATCAATAAAGATTAGCATCCAATATTCACGCTGCACTAGCCCAGTGGAGTACATTTATCCGTTTAGTATTTCACATATTTTCCTTTTTATTCATGATAATTTTAGCTCAAAAGGACAAAAATATTACAACCATCATTTCTTGTTACTCTCTTCCCGACTGAATATTTTATAAACATTTTCAAGTGCTCAGATGAAAGGTGAAATGGATTGTGCTATTTTTTCCACTCAAAAACCCGAGTAATAAAAGATCCGACCGCTCATCAGTCGTTAATGAAAATAAAATTCTGTTGGTAACTCTATTAAAGTCAAAGTAAAGATTAATTTTCGCTCTTCAGGCGTTTTCAATCTCTTGTTAAAATTGAATGAAGTCACTGGCAGGCAAGAAAATGTAAAAAAGTTCGGTATTCCACTTCATTTGTATCAAGTGTTGTAAGCTTGCGAGGGAGAATATTTCAACTCTTTTCTACCTTATTTGATGGTAAGGAACCTAGTTCTTAAGAATAAACCTAGAAAAGCTTAAATTGTCACCCACATTAATAATTAACATAGGTACAACAGTCAAGTGGCCACCACCAATCATTGACGTACTTTTTATTATTTGCCAAAAGGCTACTTTTCCATAAATTTACTATGACGTCATAGTTTTCTGTGTCCAAGTACGCTTTAGTGTTTACAGAACAATAAAAAAATACATTACGCAAATTAATAAGAATGATCAATTAAAGTGTGTATTAAATATTGAATTTATTTCTTTAAATATTGGGGTCGTGGAATTATCGGTGATTGCAGGAAACTACCCAATTGTCGTGATATTCAAAAACATACCGGCTACCATTTATAGAAACTGTTATTGTAATAGTTATATTTAAAATAATTTACTGGCATCCCCGATATATTTGTGGAGTGGAGTTTCATATTCGGCGAGCAACGGCAGTTCAGTTGGCTTTGAGTGAGTGGTCCAAAGTAATCACTACCCACGTTCAGTTGGTTTGCAGCGTCTAGTAAAGAATGCTTCACGACCTGAAGAATAAAAGTCATCATTTTGAAAAGTTTGATTAAAATATTTTTAATAAAGTAACCTACCTTGATTTAAAAGAACATGGGTTTGTTCCATCTACTCGTATCTGATCTTATTTAAAGTCTAACAAGCCAGCAGTGCCTATCTAGATTTTACACAGGATATAATGTTAAAAAAATAACACAAAGTTCCCAATCCCAACTTTTTAATTTTAAACACCAGTTAGTTGTGACTTTAATAGGTAGTAAAATTTAAAGGTTATTGAAATGGTATACTGTTATGTGAATGGTATGTGTATATATGTACACTGAATGGTATACGTATTCCCTGCTTTCATACCCCATTTAAGCGCTATCAAATGCTAGATCTACTGAAAATCATCAAAATTAATGTCACTATATGAATGGGAATGTAGGTACATAACACGTTAGGGTTAGTTCAGAAAGAGGTATATGTATTTGTGTTAGAAATCCCTCGTTTTATTCCCAAGTAGGTATCTTTTGTATTGTACATGCTTATATGAAATGAAATCCGAAGCATCAGGTATTAAGCACAGACAAAAACTATAGACTAAAAAAAACCGCTTTCAAACCTTCAACTATTCGTGGCCCACTATGCTTTCCTATCTCGCAATATTATTTCAGTTCTGTAAAATACAACATACGAAACTGTTGTATTGTTTCAACACCACATTCTATATAGATATTCCTATTCGTGTTCCAATGGAAATAAAATCGCTATTGAAACGTGTTTTTTGTACCACACCGGGTGATGTTTTTGAATTGGAATCCTCACGATTTTCGTGCGTTATTTTTCTGGTAGATTTTTCTACTTTAGATAGTTAATGTGACTGTTAGGATCTGGGGCTCTATTAAGAGTGATTTTCGTTCGAAAATCAATTTTAAATACAACTAAAATCACATTTAACTTCCGAAATTGAGAGATATACAAGTATTTTTTAATCACTACGGTGTGTATTAAAACTGATTTTCAATCGATAATTTACCAATAATCAAAGCAAATCACACGCCACATTGACGCGAGTTATTCAAAAATTGGGTCTCGTTTCATATAAATAAAACTAGTATGTACTTACATAGTATGACATTTGAATGGTTTTGTGTACTTATTTTATTTAAGTAACAGTATTTCAAATCAATTTAATTATTTCACACTAATTCATGTCGATTAGAATAATATTACAACCTTTACCTTATTTTTTTTCAGAATAAATAAGAAGAAAATTTCCAAATTATCGTATGTTCCCTATTCAATTGTATGCCCTAAGGAGGCTTGCCCCAGGGTCGTTTTTTGGCTTGATAAGAGAAAAACATCAAGAGACTTGACCTCAGCATTTTGAAAAATTTAAATTATTAATACAAAATTTTGTTTCAATCTAGCTGGTTAGATCACAAAAAAGGGATGTAACGATTTAATACAATTTCTTTTATCCGATATTTGCTGTTTTAGCGAATAGCAATTATAAGAAAAGTGGCGACCAATCAAAAAAAAATTGGATTGCATTATAGATGGAACTAGCAGCAAGCTTAAGTAAGAAGCTCTCAAAATCACAATTTTGGAGAGAAAAGGCAAATATGTGACGGTTTGCTTTAAATACATTGAGGCCGCACGGATGGCACTTGGTGGTCGATTCCTATAAATTTTTTTGATAGTCTTAGTATGGTGCAACCTTCAAAAATCTATTCTAACTCATTAATTCAGTGTTGGTTGGTCGCATAAAATTTTACTTTCGAAGCAAACAATGTATGGGGCATGACCTTTTCCTCTAAACGAAATCTAATAAATATACAGAAATTCAGGCACACAATAGTCACCTAATAAAAAGCATCACTTTGCCCGACACCAATAAAAAGCGCGACACTTTTGTAATCGTTCGATTTGAAACCAATTCCATTTAAGGGTTGCCATCGTAACGACAAGATAACAGCCGGGGAATAAATGTCGCAAGCTTGCAACGCCATTTGCATGTAAAGTAGATACGCTTTATGACGTACCAACGAGCGATATTGTTCAATATTCGGCACATGACATCATAGACCTAGCACGTAAAGGGAAAAAGCGTAGAAGTAATCCAATTCAATATGCACGAAGAAAAATTCATAAATAGGGAAAGCTCTTCCCTTCCCTTGAAAAATTTTGGTAAAACTTATGTTTGCTATCTTCTTCTACTTTCTGCTTCCTGACATCACAACGACTTCATACTCATAAAACACCTTCTGCATTCCACACTCAAATTCAAATCAAACGTTTATCTTCGTTTTTGCTGTGTTCCGTTCCATGTCTGTCATTCTCTTGCGTTCCGTTTCACGAATATATATGTATTTGACTCAAGTATTCAACCTAGTTTCGTGGATATAACTAAAGATCTGTAGTTGTGTTATACTTACCTACCAAACTAAGCCATAAATAGTCTCAGAGGTAATTAGTGTCATGCATTCATCAGTGATATAAACACATCAGGGCGTACCGTGATGTAAAAAAAATGGCCCTTTGGCCATAGCCAAAGGCTTAAATTAAAAAAATATTTAGATTGGAAATACAGATGAAACATCTGCATAAATCAGGAATACTGGCGACTAAACTTAAACTACATAAACCTTGCGAAAATAATGTGTAGAAGAATAGTCATAATATCCAATCTATAAAAAAAAACAAAAGTCTATTCTATACTTTTGACATTCACCATTTTATCTCGTCTTTACCACAAACAAACGTAATGATATTTCGTTTGTTGGAAGAAACAGCCTGAGAAACTCTGAAATCCAGGTGTATTAGGGCAAATCTCAACAACCATGAGTTTTTGTCTAATTTTGGTGGTTATTTTAGTTTATAACTTTTTGGCTAAATTTGTTTAATCGTAAGCAAGAGTGTTGTCTACAGTTACATGAAACGTCAGTGAAATTAAAATAATAATATTAATTTCTGAAATATTTGAAACACCAAAATTGATCTCCCACCAAAATTGTCATAGGCCACCAAAATTAGATAATCTGACACCAAAATTTATCAACTGCACCAAAATTAGAAATCCATCAGATGCGGTAATGCAACATTCTGTGTTTTTGGTTTTGAATGTTAATAATAAGTATCTTAGTGAGTGGTACACACGGTATCACATCGACCTACCTGATTTGTCATATTTTGTCGATTAATTTTTAACATTTCCATCTAAAACAAACACAGGAATCACCAAAATCATTTGCAACATTTCGACAGATTTAAGGAGACTGATGTGACACCGGTGCCGTGTGCCTACCACTGTACCGAGAACCTCGCTTTATACGCTTTTTACACACTAGTAGGTTTTAGCCAGTGAGTTGTTATTACTACTTAAAGAGAAGCTATATGTCAAGCAAAAATGACAAACGACGACAAAATTGTGACGAATTCCTTGAAATTTGAATTTCGAATAAGAAACCTTTTGTCTAAGTTGATGACAGTGGCGTCAATTCATGAGGCACGATATTTGTTCGTGGTGTCAGTTCATGAGCTAGTAATAGTTGTTCAATGATAATAATCCAAAACCTCACAGGGTACAGGAGCTGGAGTCTTCTCGGATGACCTAAATATTAATATATCAACTTCTTGACAAGCTAAATAGAATCTTTCAAGAAAAATGTATCGGCATCACTAGAGCAGCACAGGCTGTTGCAGCCAGAGACGTAAAAGACCAACACATTAAAATCGTCTCGGACAGCGCATCGGTGCTCCAGGCCCTACAAAACAATAGCATCAAATCTGTCCTTATTTGGGAGTGCCATAAAGCACTCCAATCCATAGCAAGCACAAATGAGGTAACCTTGCAATGGATCAAAGGACACAGTAACTCACTAGGCAACGACGCTGCCGACGAACTAGCCAAGAGGGGCTCGGCGACAACAGTATATGGCCCAGAACCATTACTACCCATACCGCAGGCCCAAATAAGAACTTGGCTACGTGCAGAAACCGAAGCATCACACCAAGCAGAGTGGAGAAATGGTGAAGGTTGCAGGCAAACAAAGAACGCAATTCCGGAAGGTTCGAAAAGGCTTGCCCGCAACCTCATCCGGTTACCAAGAGACAAACTGCACATGGGTCACAATGTCACAATAGGTGTCACAGACAGTTCCCTATGCAGAGGTTGCATGGGGGCAAAAGAAACACCACAGCATGTGCTCATGGAGTGTATGGGTGTGATGGAACAACGGGCAAACTTTCTCAAATCCCCGGCAACATTCACAGAGGTCTTTAGCAATCTAGGCAGTTTGCTAGCCTTCTGGGAGAGCCTGGGGTGGTTAGAAGGAAAAAGGAGGGATATACGTACAATGGCCTAATCGTGAGGCTAAGTGCGGAAACACCCCAGCCAAACTAACTAACTAACTAAGTTGTTCAATGGTTTAAGCTCTCTGTGCCTCAGACAATCACCAGATAAAGTTGCGAGAAACCGCGCTTAGTAATAAAACGCCATGATTAACCGCCGTTATTTTAGAAATCATCATCATCATCATCATTATCAGACAAAGGACGTCCACTGCTGAACATAGGCCTTCCACACGGCTTTCCACAGCGACCGGTTGTAAACGGTCTGCATCCTCCATCTCCTCGTTTCTGATTCGATCTCGTAGATAAACACCGAGCATAGCCCTCTCCATCGCTCGTTGTGTGATTTTGAGCTTCTTTATGAGGCCCATAGTTACCATAGTTAGAGACCACGTTTCGGATCCGTATGTCATCACAGGTAACACACACTAGTTAAAGACTTTAATCTTCAGACGCTTGAGGTAGTTGAGACAAGAAGACGCTCTTGCGCAGTTTCCCGAACGCTGCCCAGCCGAGTTGGATTCGTCGATTGACTTCTTTCTCAAAGTTGGACCTACCTAATTAGACCACTTGTCCAAGGTAGACGTACGCATCGACAACTTCAAGAGTTGTGTTCCCAACAGATCCCGGAGTGGGTACAACACGGAAACTCGACATAATTTTCGTCTTTTCCATGTTCATTTTAAGACCCACTTGTTGGGATACTCGTTTAAGATCTTCGAGCATAGTGCCAAGATCATCCAGCGTCTTTGCCACACGGACTATATCATCGACAAACCGGAGATGTATGATGTATTCGCCATTTACTTTGATGCCGAATCCTTCCTATTCCAGGAGCTTGAAGGCGTACTAATATGGTGGCGTTGTTATACAGACACTTTAACACTTCTATATACCTATAGTCTATGTGACACCGCTGAAGAGACCGAAGCACCGCCACGTTTCAATCGAATCAAAGGCCTTCTCATAGTTCACAAACGCTAAACGTAGAGGCATATTATACTCCTCGGACTTCTGTATTATTTGCCTAAGCGTATGGATGTGGTCTACGGTACTGTAGCCTTTTCGAAATCTAGCACGTTCGGGAGGCTGGAAGTCATCAAACCTACGTGCGAGGCGATTCGTGATGACCCTTGAGAACAGCTTATAGACATGGATCAGGAGTGAGATGGGTCTATAGTTCTTCAATAAGGTTATGTCTCCTTGTTTGAAGAACAACACCACCACACTCCTGTTCCATGCCTCAGGCATCATGCCCTCTAGCAGCACGGAATTAAAGAGTCTCTGAAGGTGTTCCACCCGCATTCAGAAGCTCTGATGTGATTCCGTCCTGGCCAGGTGCCTTGTTGTTTTAAGCTGTTTCAGGGCCATCCTAATCTCGTAGAGGCTGATGTCTGGGATGTCTTTGGTGTAGTGACGGGTTAGGATAGCTCTTGGGTCTCTGACAGGCCTATCAACGGGTTTAGCAACTGAGGTGTACAACTGCCAATAGAACTTCTCGATCTCGTCTAATTTTGGTGTTAGTTAAGCAATTTTGGTGCACCAAATTACCACCAAAACCACCAAAATTGCACCACCAAAATTGAAATTTTATATAAAAAAATACGTAAAATAAAAACTGTTTCGGATATTCTACCTTACTTTATATCACTTTAAAGGAACACCATGGGTTCATAAAACACTGCATTGCCACAACAAATTAATTACTAAAAAGTAATTTAAACAAGAACACCAAAATTGCAGATTTTTTGTCCGGTGATAAAAAAATGGAATACTTTCATTTTTGGCGGAAAAACGCAACGAGATAGCGCATCTGTTTCTTCACTACGCGTGAGTGCCCGGCTGACTGGAGTGAAAGTCGGGAACAATATTTTTTTTTGTTCGTTTATGAGGGTTAGGTTGTCTCTTTCATAAATGCCACCAAAATTGTTAATTTCGCGCGGACAGACCATCTTGTCATGCTCTAGAGTTAGGTAACGCACCAAATATGAAAATATCACTAACAGCAGATGGGAAAATTAATCCGAATGTATATAAAATAAATGAATTTGAAAAATTTCCTGTTATTTTCTTTAGACTGAGGGAAATATCCAGCAAAACGGATTGCGGACAAGCCACCAAAATTAGAATTGCGAGGTAATTTAATTTTTTTCAAGTAACTGAAATATTTTTTACAATTTATATTTATGGCCTGGTATGGATACAAAAGTTTACTTTCAAGAAAAAAAATTACAAAAGTGTATCTTTTTAGTACATGACGATTCTCAGCCCGGACGCAAAAAAATTACGCTTGGGATATTCACCCATTAAGCAAATCCATTTCAGTTTGTGATATCCTCGATGCAAAAAGTTATTTCTCTTTTGATTGTGTTACTTTTTATTAGATCCGATGTTCTAAGAATTAACAATTTTTTTGTCTTTTTGTGTCATAAGTTTTTTTAATCTTTGATACAAATATGATACCACTGTGCGCTGGCGGTGTATTATAAAAGTCTCAAGCTTTTTCATTTAAAAAAACTTTTTTAGTTTCCAACTTTTTCAATCTGAGGAGAAGCGATATGAGTCGTAAGGGTTGCAGATTGATATTGTCAGCTGCACTTCAGAATTTCCACCGCGAACACTTTGGTAGTATAAAATGGTCTTACTTAGGTAACGTGACGACGAATGGTGGATATACAGAGTGTGACCTGTAATAGGAGCAAAAAATTAAAATGTAGGCCCTTTATGTGACGAGTAATCCATATTAAATGCTTTTAATTTTTTAAATTGAAAAATAATGTTATTGTTATTTTCTAGCAAAATAAATCGAACCAGCAATGTATTGCAAACAAATGAGTCCAGTCATAGAGCTTGACATTGTCATTTATTACAACGAGCTAGCTTTTGATATACATTGACTAGAGACTAAAACTTTGGATTACTATATCTTTTAATTAAAGCATTTTGGAGCACTATGACCAAGTCAAGGTAACTACGAATACTGTGTAGAATCATTGATTAAATTTTTTGCTTCTATTACAGGCCACACGCTGTATGTATTTTAATCGTGACTTTACCTACTCCTTTATAAATATTTAACACCAAATACACACATTCCTCCAATCCCAAAGTAAGTAGCTAATTCCCTTGTGTTATGGAAATCAGAAACAACGGTGGTATCGTAAACACCTAGACCTAAGACAATATAGAAAAGTATGGTTTCCACATTGACCCGATCGGGAATCGAACCTGAGACCTCGGAGCAGCAACGCCTAGAAAACCCAGTCGTATGTAGTGAGCTTGTTTTTCCCACTACACTTTCTTACCAGTGCACTGCTGTGCAACCCGTGTGTAGCCAGAAACTACTACACAGACTATAACTAGGCGTGTGATTATTAAAAATCAGGATTACGCTAATCATGTATTAAATCTTATTTCTATCTCTAGCAACGACAAATAAACTGACAGAGACTAGTAACGTAAACGCCCACCAATCCTTGCGCTTATTTCATTAACATGCAAAATGATAGATAATATTACCATAAACAATAAATGTCTGATATTTTTAGAAAGTAATATTTCCTCGGAATGTCACCGCCCACACCATCGCTCATACTCGTACTCGTAAAAGACACCCATCTGTAATCTGACTTTGTATCGCTATTTCAGGCGAGGAATACAAGGATTCGGATATTTTATTTTTATCCTGTTTTGGTAATCCAATAGATTATCATACCTAACATTTTCGATGCAAAGGGTTACACAAAAACTGTGATATACAACATTAATTATGACATACAATATAATTTTACACCACGTTACTGAATTCATAAAAAGTAATTTTTGTGTTTCAGGTAGATAACGTAGCGCATACGATGAGTGATCCTTTGTCGTCCTGCTTATAGTGGCTTCTAGTGGCTCTTCTGGCTAAAAGGTAAAATCTGCTTAGTCTTAGTTTGCGTCAAGTGTTGGCGTTTTTTCACGGTCACTTTTCCGCAAATCTTTTTAATGACCACATACTAGGTTACTTACTAATAAAGACAGAACTCTGGTGCACACCAACGGTGGTGGGGAAGTGTTTGGAGTTACCAATTGAGGTCCGAACCACAGAATCGGAATCGCAGTACATGGCCCAAATGATGTCGACATACGCCTCTGAAACCTCCCTAGACTAGATCATCACAAGAAGAAAACAGAGGAAGCCCAAGTGCTAAGTGGAGACGAAAATGTAGGAAGGCGGACCCCGGGCGTCATCGAAAGCAACCGGTATAAACGCGGGGATGATGAAGATGATGATGATACAGGTTACTGAAACAGAACCAAGTAGTTCCCACTCCATTTCTCCACGACCGCCGAATAGTAATATTATCTGTTGCCGAACCAAAAATCAAAACCGGCGAAAGTTTGATTCGGACTCGCGCACGAAGGGATTCGTTTTTATTTATTATTATATGTATGCAATCTCTTTTATTGTCCTATTAATGTCCTGTAAAAATGATTAAGATTACCTTATAAGGTTTTGATTCTCTTAAAATAACAAATTACCCAAAATTATAAGACAAATCCCGTTATAACTTTTGAAGGCACAATAAAATTAAGATTAAAATAAAAAAATAATCAAAATCAACATTTTATTTGATCACTATGGCGGCAAGTCTAGAATACATACCCATGCCAAATTACAGTTTCCTAGCACCTCAGGTCTCTGCGCTGAACTGCGGACGATCAGACGGACCGCGAAACTACGTGTATAAGGTTTCCTGTTGGTTCCTACGGAACCCCAAAAATCAGGTATGTGTTTAGCGTTCATGTATGTGCGCTTACGTTTTGGTTATAAATAATATACATTTATTGAAATAATTGGCTTATGTTCCTGTATTACTTTGTTTCAACATCTTCGGTGCTTATCACCTACATTATGTAAAGTGCGTACCCCACATGTCAGGTTAGTATTACGCATTATGGTTGTTTCTCAGCCGTCTTGGTGGCGTCATTAATAACCTGTCATCATACAAGACATCTTCAACCACCCTAGTCAGACCGCAGAGTACAAATTACCATCCCTTACAAATTAGATACATAACATTTGTAGTAAGTTTGCAAACTGTACGGCTGTATTTCTATTCTATTAAGTATACTTATCTAAGCAAAAGTATGACTACAGCAATTGTGCTAAACAGACAATTTTATCTAATAAAAACAGATTTAATTTTAAATCGATCAAGGGTGCGTATTGCGATGCAACTTTGACAGTTAAGCAGCTTTATTCGGTCAAATTAGTAATTCGTGTTGCAATTTCACAATTAAATTGTTAATATTATTGTAACATAACATCATAAATATAAATAATCATACCATTGTAGTATTATTAAAAAATTGACAATATTCGTTTCGAATGAGTAGGAATTGAACTGCCTGGAAATTAAACGGATTAAGTTGGATCGCAATAAGCCCCCAGTAGTTACTGAGATTAGCGCGTTTCAAAAAACAATCTCTTCAGCTTCATAATAATAAAGTAATAGATTTCAACCACAAAATATTTAAATCAGCTACTAATTTGCTACTTATTTAAGAAAAAGCTCAAAGAGTTCTCTTCAGAATACGCAGAACGCAATACAGTTAAAATTACAAATACCTCGTGGTCTCTTATAAAATTGTACACAAAAGCTCAACAAAATTTATAGGCAACTCGATTTTAATTCAAAAGAGTGAATGAGTTAAAAATATTACTTTATTTGATTTCAATTGGACTCCTTTCACGTTGTTTCGCCTTTCGCCTATTATAACTTCGAAATTGGAATGGACCGGCCATTTTGTTATAAAACATAATTTTTGATTATGCTAACATTTATAATTAACTGCGGTTCCTTTTTCATTCATGCACTGCTTTTATTGGTCGTCGTTTTATTATTGCATTTATCGATAAATCGTATACCATGGTTAGATATTAGAAGTTTCTGAGATTTGCGCTATGAACGAAATACACATATAAACACTCTTGAGCGCTATAGTGTTAGTTTATATTAAAATCGCTAATGATGTTTTCTTCGTGTTATTAATCATTGAGTAGTGTTTACTTTTCAACTATGAATCAGGCCGTTATGCATGTTGATTGTACCTTTATTTATAATCACACCTAACGCATTTTTTTGTAATCGCTTGCTTACTTGTAAAGCACTGGACTTCTAAAATTTTAAGATATTTTTACATGTATAACTGTGTTCTCGCAAATAAAGACTTACTTACGCTTCTTTTCCACAATATTTCATGATAAGGATGGCCAATATTATGACACTTTTAAGGGAACATAGACTCGGGTCCCAAAGCGCAATTGGAATGCAAATGTCGCTCACGAGTACTATGAAGATAAATTAAGAGCATTTCTTTCGGTTAATTTTTATTCAGTTAATATTTATATATATATCTTATTAATTATTTGTGTAATATATGAAGTAGAACATCGATATTATCAGTCTACAAAAAAACACTTAGTATTAATAAAACCAACCACTGCTTAAGTGTAATATGCAAAAGAACCCTTCCTATAAAAATATACTAGCAACGGCCACAATCTGTCTTACTTAAAACGCTATTCAACGAGCTTTGTCAACGTCTACATTTTCCAAGGCCAGGTTGATGCCGTCGTTTTTTGCCTATTTATTCTCAGTACCGACATCAAAGTGAATACAGGTGGGCACGGAGCTGTCACTCTTGGCCTATAGTGCGTGATAAACGAGAAACAGCCGTCAGCCGCCTCTAGGGCTACGAGGTTTAACTCTATGACGGCTGGTGGGAAATGGTGAGCTTGCTGATTTTAAAACCAGATTCAACTGGTTTGAATTTGAAAATAGCATTAATTATATATAAGGTTATAGTTTTGTTGTGACTTTTAGGGCGAGACGCCTTTGCGAAGTCGCCGACTACGTATCCGTACTAGGTATATGTAAGCAGATATATTGTTATGTATGACACCTTGTAACTTGGCGGCAGTATGGCTACCATAAATTTCAATATGAATTGTTTGGTTACGTAGCTGGCGAATTCGCCATGGCATCTCGGTTAGATACGGCCCTTAGTAATTTTGCTGATCGTAAATGACCCCGCCTTAGCTCCATACATGGCAATTCTTCTATACACAAGCTTAACTTCAGATCGACACATGTCACCTACTCCACTAGAACTGTAGGTAGTTAGTTCATGCATGGTTGATTCAGATCCTTCTTTCACCTTCCACGCACACATTTTGTTTTTAACCGACTTGTTGTAACCTAAATGGAGGGCTATTATCTATTTCAATGCTCATATCAACCCTAGCCAGTTGCCTATCCAAGTGTAAACCAACTTGTCTGTCGTACGCTCACATTCAGCTCCATTGATCGGGCTTAAGCCAATAACGTTATATTTTATTCTCCCACTAATGGCAGGGCAAAGGCTTTGTAAATCATATTTCGGTGAGATTTTCGCGGATGATCATTCACTTAATTTGACGCACTCAACGCGAGCACAAGGCTGCTGACACGGATTTTATGTTTCGTAAGTTATAGGAAAATATATTTATTTTTATGTCATATGTACACGTGTTACATCTCATATTCTCATGTAATATTATCGCTTTGTGTAGACACCGAAATGCTATCAAGCATTTGCCTTTTTTATCTAAATTTGACATAGCTTTCTCGAAAACCTCGGGTTAGACTTACTTGGACTCTTTACAATGCCATTATACATGACATATATATTTTTGAACAATTAAGCTGGCCAGCTTAATATCTGAAAAATGCGTGATAAGCTTTTCCTAATTCATTTAATTTTGTTTACTAGAATTTAATGCGAATATAAGGCCAGGGCCTTAATTCCTCTAATTGAGTTGTCACTGAGTTGTGCATCAGTTGTACTACGAGAGTACAATTGATACACCTCGCTATTCTGACAATGGCGTGACACCTTTTTAATGGCACTGACTTTAAGCACACGATGTGTCATAATAGCACTACTGAATGACTACTGTAGTCCAACATTAGATGTCGAAAATACGTGAATCGGGGGCTGGAAATGGATGAACGCATCTCGTTATAGGTAAACCGCTTCATTGAGACATCGCCTGCGGGGTACAGGGGTGCGGGCGGAAAGACGAGAGCGGGGAATGTAAGGGGTGCGGGCGGCGGTGATACACAAGAGACGAAATTTGCCGTGACAGTTCTTAAGATACGTGACGTCAGTGGTCACAATAGTGGTCGTCAGTGTCGACACTTTATAAACATTACATAACATATCGGAAAAAATATTCGATTCAATACAATTACACCAATAAGAGTGAATTAATTCTAAATATTACTATCCAAAATCGTGGATTTTGATCAATAAATAAAATGGAATTTTAAAATAAGATAGATTTTTTGGCAAAATTAAAAACTTCAAATAACATTCCCTGGTAACTTTTGCGACTGTTTTGTTTGAGTGTATTATCGAGTTCATATTCATATCTAGTTTATATTCCACTGAGTTTAGATCTATATTTTATTATATTATATTCGTATATATTTAGAGCATTTATTTAAACACTGTTATTTAACAGTGTTCAAACGGTGGACTTAATGCTAGAATGATGTAAAATAGAATTAAAAAAAAACACGACAAAAATACAATAATATAGATTTTGTGTCCGAATATACTGCGACTCATCTTCAGACTTCAGTCAGACAGTATTCTCTTGTGTACTTCTGTCAAAGCGTCCGCAACTGTCAACAGATGCTATCGCTACCTGTGTAGCGAGCGTACTGAATTTTGAAAAGAATGTGCCTGCCGCCCGCACCTCTCACAAGCCCCGCTCTCGCCTCCCCCCGCGCCCCTGTACCCCGCAGGCGAGGTCTCAATTTCGCGGTTTACCTATAGATTAGTAACCACAAATGCCACGCAAAAATGTGAAAGGGATTTTTCTCAATATTTTCAACTTCCGAACGAAACGGACGATTCTTCGTACACAAAAGCCTCGTAGATCAATACATCAAGTAAATGAGAGTTCGGACTGTCACAAGAGTCGTTTTATGCAGGGTCGGCTCTCTCATAATACCTTTGAATGGGTTTCAGAACGCGGCTTATGTAATGAAGTGTACCGAAACCGACTTGTGATCGTCTATGTATTCGATAGAAATCTTTCATCATTTTTGACAGAGTTGAAAACGAATCTCAGCTTAGTACCTACTGATTTGTTTGAAATCTGAGTGAATGGACCTTTAATTAGTTTAAAAGACACGATGACTTTGTAAATAATGTAAAGTCGGATCGTTAAAAATTTTACACACAAACGGCGACTTGCAGATGACATAGGCTACACGCTACACGCCGTCGACTTGTCTTCGACGTGACATTGACGGCTACCGTCGATGCGTCGATGGTATGATGTAGACATGTCGTAAAATGACTGAGTTCTAGATAAATTTTACTGTTTCATTAAAGAATCCGCCTACATATGTAATACCCAAGTAGGTACTAGATACTAAATGTACGGGCTAACTCTAGCTCGATTTTTGAAAACCTTTATTGAAATCAATTTGAAAAGAAGAATCAACTTTTCAAATACATTTTTTATCTCCTTACGGGGAGATAAGACAGCATAATAATAATACCAATCTGATCACGTACCGATCACTAAGTCTCACGATAATAATAATACCAATCTGATACAAATAATTAGCTATTGTTTACTTACATGCTACAACATTCGGTATAAGTGGATAATTAATTACCTACCGATAAACAATACACCATATTTATTAGTGAAACGTAATAGCATGTATTGTATCCCTTTGTTAAGTATATGTAATTAATAGATGACTACATAATGTAAAGACGAGCGGCAAAATAAAGTGATAGGGCACTAGCTATTCTCCGCAGCTTTGCCCGCACAAATAGGTGATTTATCGAATAGACATCAATTAATATTATTCATTTTCTAGGTTAGGCATGATTTCCAAGATTTCTAAGGTCCAATCTCTGCTAAAAGTTATCAAAATTAGATCATCCGTTTAAGCACGTCCAAAAGCGTTACTCGTACTGGGGTGTACGAAATAAATCACTTAATTAATCTTTCTTAGGACATTAAGTCACATTTTCACATTGTCTTAGCTTGGCTCTAGTATTACTACTTATACGATAGTACGATTGGCGATAGCCTCATTCAAAATACGTCAATGTGGAACGGTAAGGCAAAGTAAACCTCTTCATTCACGCTCTCAAAGAGACCTAGTTCGTAAGTGCGCACTATAAAAGCTTAGGTTTCAACAGGATCTGCTAATGCATCTACCTAAGAAACAGTCACTATGTAGGTTTTAATTTCATCGTAGGTAATAACAAAACTAATACCCTTTTTGGACAACCACAGATAAAAAATAGTATTTTAAGTAACTCTGACTTTAAACAAAAAATTATGTTAAAATGCTGGCTGGTAAAAAAAATGTGCTTAAACAACGTGATTTTGGCATATACATACTGGCAGTTAATAAAAAAAAAGTTAAATAAAGAAAATTAAGTTAGAGCGTTCTTTTTTTCTACAAAATGTAGCTAGATTACCTATGTGCAGGTGTGCTATTTTGAATTACTCGCATCAATATGGCGTGTAATTTCCGTTGAAGATGAATTAAAAGGCAACGAAAATAACTCGTTTTCGAACAAAAATTGGAATATTTACACGAGTGATTTAAAAATAAAGCTTCAGGTCATGTCAGTCAAAACAATTGGTACTAATCCATTTGCATTAAAGAAATACATATATAAAGGTAAATTTGTAATCTCTTTAAAATACTTCACATAATTTCGAAAAGGTGTGCTAGCTATTATTCTCTAATTAGTTCAGGGTTTATTAAACGCAGACAATCCACCTGAAGATTGGGCTACCGTTCCGATGCCCAGAGCGGGTTGCTTTAATTGTACCTCGGTGGTTCTAATTAATTCAACTATTCTGTGTCTTAGAATTTACCTTGTACGGCTTTGATGTCGAAAAATGGGGGAAATGTGGAATTCGCAAGAATAATTTATATTAAAATTATTTTGTTTGTTTGTTATAGCTTCTTTAAGACCATATACGTAGAAGTATAACATTTTATAAAGTTTTGTTACTAAGTTTGGTTCGCGCAAAAGGTAATTTTTAGGGTTCCGTACCCAAAAGGTAAAAACGGAACCCTATTACTAAGACATTCTGTCTGTCCGATGGGCTATCATACAAAAAACGCGTTTGTTTTCCCGTTTTAGCTCGGCAACAGGTAGGCACTTGAAATATTTACCTATGATGTTTATCTAGTTAATGGTACGAAACCCTTCGTGCGCGAGTCCGACTCGCACTTAGCCGGTTTTTGTTCTGTTGTATTTGTTATTATTAATTGTAGATGTACATAATCATGTGGGTATTTTACTAGCGTTTTCCAAACTTTATATTCTAAATTTTCTCTCGTCAAAATAACTGTAACTAAACGGCAAAAGCTCACTTTTAGAGATTTTACTCGAGCGATTGTGTTTTTGTTCATAGCGCCGACTCTGTCCCATTTTTTTCTAGCAATCGAAAACATTTTATATCGCACATAAAACTCCCATGAATTATTTGAGTCTGTACGTTCTTTTTGGTCGACATGCGGAAAAAAAGGAACATTCAACGTTCGTTATTTTAACATTTTTCAATATTCCTCTTGCGTTGCAGACTTTACCATTTTTTTTCATGAAAACTTCGGAGTTATTTTGGCCTTATGTAGCCGCCAAAAAACAAGACTTATTTTTATTAGAAAGCAATAGTTTTGGAATACTGCGATGGAATTTTGAAAACAAACGGCCTTTTAGACAATTTCTGAATAAATCCTATTAGCGTTATCTGTCTACTACTTCATACAAAATGACGTTCTTTATTTAAATAATTAATTAGTTAGTGCTTATTTGTAGATGGTGAAACGAGCCTTTAGTCTGTTAAATTATCATAATATTGTGTAAGCAGGTATTTGGTTTTGCTTACAAATTCCTGATTATTATGAATTGACGAATGGATAACAACAACAGTGTTGTTATGTAAACCAATAATATTGTTTTTGTTTGGAAACATTTGTTGTTTTAATAGACAAACTAATGTCTATAATAACCTAGTTGTTATTGGTTCAATACCGCAACAAGTTGAACCATAGCACAAAACATAAGAACGTGAGATCTTTGACTCACAGTAAACCTAATACTGGCTAGACCTATGTAACAGTGTTCGAAAACTGAGTGGGAAAACGCACTAAAAGGACTAAAATAGTCTTCATTTATTTTTATGTTAGTATAATGTACCTACCTAATTGAACTAAAATAGTCTGAATCGATTTGGATGCAATTTTCAGAAAAACTTTTCTGAAACTGCATTAAATTCGGTTCAGTCTAACGCGAGATAATCGCAGATAAATATACAGGTCAAATTGAGAACCTCCTTTTTTTGAACTCGTTTAAAAAGTCATACCCTCACATATTTGGTACACCCTAGCAAAATCCTATTCATACAGATATGATTTCCCCTTTGTTTTTGGTAAATTAGGCGAAATGCACAACCCCGGGGGTCGGGAGGAAATTGAATAGAGATCTACTTAAATGGAGCCGGGCGGGAGTTCCTACCTACGGTTTGATGAATACCTTTCGTGTGGTGGATACCAAATAGCAAGAGATTGTATTTACTTTGCTTCTGCAACATAATATGGTTTAACTTTAAAAAAAATGTTTTTCCTTTGTTTTACATTCGAACTTTTCATTAAGAGAATAATTACTGAGATACCTATACTATTTCCTACTAATATTACAAATGCTATGCCTATGTGCTATTCCGATGTATGAGATATGTTATTGTAAAGTTGTATCAAAATCCATCCAAAATGATCCTCAAAAACTTTCGCATTAAAAATATTATAGTTATTAGTATTTACTGACTGATTTATACAAATATAATATATAGTAAGATATTTACTCGAACTAAGTAAGGTGTAAATAATTATCCTTTTACTTCAAAATAAGTACATAAAATCATTTATTTACAAGCTTTTAATGTCGTACTCGTGTACAAGATACTTGTTTATCTCGTTTTATCCTAACTCTAGCTAGATAAATGTTTTGCTAACTGAAGTGTTTTTGCTCATTTGCACAGCAGCTGGCACGTAGTAAATATTTTAAGTTACTCAACATAGTTGTCCATTGCATCCTTTTATGTCAACGTACTTGGGTAGAAGCAAGCAACTATTTACTTAATCTTCCCCAGCCACTACCATTTGGTCATTTATAAAAAGAAAGTGATGGCTACTACGCAGACATGAACATCTTTGTCTTAGGTTACATTGTCATTTAACATGATGTGCGATCGTGGCCAAATGTCTGACTATCTCCAGACATACTCTTACTAATCTGTGACCATCTCAATGAAAAAAAAATGTCCTAAAAGTTTAACGGCAAAATACGTTTAATGGTTACGCCGCAAAACGTTTATGAAGTAAAGTCGGCTTATAAAATTGTATATTAGGTACAGGGTCTTTTAGTTGCCTAGCATGCTGAAAACTAGGAAAATATAAATTAAAAACTCGTTGAGTTACGTTTGCTCTGGTGAAGGTAACTAGATTTTTTGAGAAATGACAAATCTACTGTAGGAATTAATTTCAGTTTTATTATTCGATCGAGATTTAAAAAAAAAGGTAAGTAGTAGGTTAGTATTATAATATGATGATGAATTTTGGTAAATTATGTATTTTTATAACTGTTTTACGACGGCCATTACTTGACAATCTCTATCTATAATCTTATTTTATTTCAGTTTAATGACAGAGCCAAACGAAGCAAATCATTCATTGCATACGAGTAATCTCACCTCTTGGTATGCGGTGATGTGGATGTCTTACCAGTAAATCGTTCAAATCGAAAAACTTACAAAACAATTAATAAACTTTGTTTGACTAGGTTTGACTGGCAGATAATGCTTTTAGCATTAATTCCACCTTTGTACACTAAATTTGTGCAATAAAGTCTTTAAGAAGAAAAAAAGGTTAAAGACTGACTAATTTTTATTTAAACGATGTAAAATTACAGCGCTAGCTTTATTGTTTTCATTTACATTGAGGTGTAGAGCCTTTTGTATCAAATTGGCGCTTTGAAGGCTTTAATAAAGTTAACAGTCGGTCGGTCGTAAACTGAATCTGAACTGAATTGACTTGTTAGTCTAGTGCACAAGAGATTTTCATTTTTAACGTTTGCTCTTTAATTTCATATACTGAACTTTTAAAAGTGGTTGAACGTAAATGAGTTGCTTTTTTTCGAACGGTAAGTAACTTAAAGCACCTCATATTCATCTCATTTCATAAAAAAAAATATTTCTATTAGGTCCTTGAATGTCGTACAATAACTTGATAAGAAGTGTATGATAGTGACTTTTGTATAAAACAAATAACTTGCGTTGCTAAGTAACATCTATTTTATATTGTACTGTATCATATATCTATGGATAACGAATCATACCACGTTGTTCAAAATAGATCAAATCTATTTTAACTACGGACCTTTTTTCACAGAGACAACTCATATTTTGCAGGTACAATTTTTGTGCAGTATCCCTCGCTTATGCATTTAATATTCACACGATCATCGCATTTGCAGTATTTTGCAGTGACCTCCGCAAAGAACCAGTAACGTTTTTTTTATTAAAATGTACCAATTCCATTTCAAAAATTTTAGTATGCATTAGCACAGTTACCATGGCAACGCTGTGAAAAATAGGAAAATACAGCTCGCCGCTTTTTCGGTAAGTGCAGGAGAGATGAACTAGACTAGAAATGCAAAAAACTGCTGAATTAACACAATAAAGTAAATTGCGGGATCCAGTAATGCAGTGATCTTGTAGAACTGGACTCCCATGGGAAATACCCCGTAGCGAACAAAACAATAACACTTTCATCCTTCAAGTCTAAATGCATTGCCCACAGCAACTTTGCCGAAATAACTGCGACCGATTTAGCCCGGTCGATAAGTAGCAACACAGGAAAGCACTCAAAACATTAAATATGGACGATACCGCCGTTTCATATCAACTGCCGGAGGAATTAAAGCCTGGACCAGGCCCCTTCGCTCGCAAAATAGTAATGTGCGTTAGGAAAGACCAGTATCGATTAAGCGAAACATCGATATCGATACTAATTGAAGTGCGACTTTTGTCTCATTACTGAGAGAGGTGCTCTTGACTATTTTGTGGCTTGCTTGTAGCACGCGCTACTGTCATGGTTCAAACAATATAACTGTTACGGATGTCCCGTAATATCAGCGATGCACTCAAAAACCGGTATTTTCTGGTGCCACCTCGCAAAAACAAAAAGACTTATTATAAGACCCCCTGAAAAATATTGGTACAGATGGAAAACAATGTAGTACATAGTTGTGGGGCTTGCAAGTGCTACAAGTCAAAGCAAGCCGCACAAGACAAACCACACTAAGTTCCTATCGATATGAATTAATTGTATATGTATTGACATCCCTAATCCGACGATAAATATAGAATTCGATCGTATTCTGTTTGGCCAGTTTCTGTATTGAACAATTTATATTAGTTTCTAAGCAAATATAATTTGGCCCCTGTATTATTGGACTTTGATGTCAAAATCAAACTTATTTATTGGATTTAAATATTCACGTACAGTTTATAAGTTTTTATATATACTTTTTGACTTTGAAACTTCAGCTTTAAAGTATGTACTTAAAAGTTATAATTGCTGAACCAAAGTATTACAAATTCTCAAAATATTCAGTCTCACTACCAAAAAAATTGGCATCACTCTTAATACTTACCCAAAATTTAACAAATCTGACCTAAATAATATCAGTCTTTATTAAATGGTTTAGAAGAGCTGTTATTTTGTACGTCGATACCCGTACACTGGCTTTCGACCTCTATGGCGTGAATTTCTTTCAAAATGGGCGTAACTATGTGGGAAATTGGAACGTATGTCAAATTGCATTAGGTCCAATTTCGCCTGTTTTCGTGCCCCACAACCCCAAAAAAAGTGATTACATGGCAATTTATTGTGGATCTTATTTCGTTTGCAATTTAAGCGGAGATAAGAATAATCCGAGCTGATTTTGCATCTGCGACGGAAAATCGACGATTTGGTGCAAAATATGCTGAACTAGAACAATTGATGAGCTTCAAAACAGTGAAAAACGAGTGTTGTTATCATTTGTTGTCCATATGTATCGCTTGTGCATGTGTGAAGCTTGTGTCGGCTGAATGTAGATATGGGAGTTGTCACACTGTCAAATGCACTAAGCACGTAAATTCAGAAACCGCAATCGCTCAAGACCCAAAATGCATCATAATTAGTCGTTGGGTACCTTGTCTATCTACGAATGATTGCTTACTATAAGTAACCACAGTTACTTTATTACATTGCATTTAGATGTTTTTAATTACCTTGTATTGAAATTCGCTAAGAGTTCATTATTGCATCCATACTTCTTAAATAGAAAATGATCATACTTACTATAGTGACAATGGGTTAGGTCTACTAATTCCTTTTGGTATGGTCGGCTCTTTATATATTTTGGTGCGACATTAATAAAGTTTATAAATATACATAATTTAGTAAGTAAGTCGTGAGAGTTGCTCGTAGCGCAGTGGTGGCAGCGCTTTGGTAGTAGATACCGAAGTTAAGCAACTTACGGCGCGGTTGGTGTTTGGATGGGTAACCATTCCGACCAGATAAGTGACGTATATCACGAGCATCTCCGTGCTTCGGAAGGCACGTTAAGCTGTTAGTCCCGGCTAATATCGATTGGTATGAGTCGTTAAGCCTAGTCAGAGGCCCTATGGGCGGCTTGATAAAATCTGACAGCAAGGTTGGTCGCTTGCCTTGCAAACACCCCTCCGCCAATCCGCACTGAGCCCGCGTGGTGGAGTATGGCTCATACTACCTCACATTTGAGGTAAGGCCTTTGCCCAGCAGTGGGATGCTTACAGGCTAAACTTAACTTTATGTAAGTAAGTCAATAAACCTTAGTAGTTCTAGCAAAAAAACATCGCTTGGTTGCCAATCTAGGACAGAATAAGAATAAGTTATTTCTAGAAAAATTACAGGAGCTCTAAAACAGACTTTTAATTATTTTATTTAGGTAAAAACACACACCTACTTGTTACGCTTCTTCAAACAATAATAACACAACTTACAATATTTCTACATAAACAAACTATAACCCTTATCGAAATTCAGCCCTTACTTTGATTTGTAAATCGCCCGCAGCTCCGAAGATTCCAGTGAAATGGTAAAACTGAATCATTTTCTCTAAAACCTACAAACTGCCTACTATCACATATCTCTCGATATAATTAAAGCTCTAACTGTTATTTTTCACGAACGAAAATAAATTCGAGTAAAATACACACTATTGACAATTAAAATAACAACTATTGCTATTTGTGATACGCATAGTAGTTTTTCTTTACAGAATAAATTCAACTTGAAAATGATGACGCTTCGCTATACAACTGGTTAAACACTCACAGTGTCATATTTATATTCTTAAAGATGAAATAAGAAACCAAAAATTGCGCACGGGCGGGATTCGAACCAGCATCTTTCTGGCTTACCGGGCCAACTGCTCTTCCAATTGAGCTACCGTGCTGTCGGTCCGACCGACATCGACCGAAGGGAGATAGTTTTACGTCATTAATCAACCTACGTATTCGGCAGCGATTATACAGGGTGTGACCTGTAATAGGAGCAAACATTTAAAATACAGACCCTTTATGTTACCAGCAATCAATTGTAAATGGTTTTAATTTATTATGATAAAAATGATGTAGGTATTATTATTTTCTTTAAAAAAAAAAACAGCAATGTATTGCAATCATTGTGTTCAGCCATAGAACTTGACATTCTCATTTACTCAAAGAGTTAGCGATTTTGATATACTTACATTGATTTGGAATTCTAACTTTAGATTACTATGTCTCTGAGTTAAGAATTTTGGAGCACTATGTCCAGGTTGAGGTAACTACGTATACGCTGTAGAATCATTGATTAGAACCACACGCTGTATAGTATAAGCAAAGTATGAAATATCTGCTGAACGTTAGTTCAATGCAATATCTAGCTGAAAACGTTTAGAGGTACAGTCATACAGTTTAGAGGCTTAGTATGCCGCATGCAAATTCGTAGGTAAGCTTATGGCGTTATACAGTCCTCTTTTCGAATATGCGAAGTGATTGCAGTATTTATCCTGGATTTTCGTAATAAAAAAATATTACCTGCCCCACTCAACTCACACGTCTAGATGTCTAGCCTACTAGGTATCAACGCAGGTACAATAAAACGTTATAGCCGGGCTCTCATAGAATTCACTAGACGTACACAATAGGGACCGAGAGGGCAAATTGAAAAACCTTGTAATTTTCACCTGGCACACGAGAATGGGTCACTTTTGTATCGCCTTCGCTACTCCTATCATATTATTATCGTAACACAGAAAACTATCGTAACTATAGATGTGCTGTTGCCGGCAACTTTGCCGTGGGAGTATGGAAGCAACATTTTTTAAACTGCTGGCAATCTCAAGGAACAATCGAATTTTTGACATCTTTTAAGAAACCCTAATTAACTGGTTTAAAGCTCAATGAACATTTTCACAATTTATCTAATCCGTCCATATTTTAGCGATGCAATATGGGTATTGTAGTCTTGTCATTGACTTAATAAATATTTTTAAACAATAAATTCCATAACATTGTAATGTTTTCATAAGTTTTAAAAATATAGTTCAAAGTAATAGAGAGTGCACCTGTGTTTGCGCACACACTTGTGCACTATAATATGTCCCGCGCAGTCGGTTAGTCGTTGTGACTGGCAACCGTAGTCGAAATCGGCTAGGGGGACTATTATTAACTAAAAATAAAAATCCTCACTAATACTGTGTATCGCAGTTTTCAATTTACTTTTTAATTACTGTACCTCGTTAATAACTTTCTGCCGACCGGCAAAACGTTTTGACGGGATCGACCGCAAATTAACATAGTGAAATTATAACTGGAGCCCAGCTTAATGAAAACTGGGGAAAATGATGCTGGTATTAGTTAAAAATATTGTAGCTTCTATAAAAAAAACAAGTTTAAAAGCCTAGGATAAAGCCTTAGATCCTAAAGCTATCCGATTAAGTTGGCAATATTTGGATTAGTTATAAGTAAATGTAATCACGTTCTCAAAAACGACTGATAGTAGAATGTCATAGACGAATTCAATATAAATAAGTTCGAATTTTATGATTTTTTTTTTCTTGCCCATCCAATGACGGAGATGAAAGTGAATTTTGATCGTGAACTAACGTAAATGTTTTTGTAAGCCAAAAATACTCTTGATAAATCGTTATCATACCATTTTTTGCCATAGTTATGTAAGACTATTTTTGTGGGCGAAGAAGTCTTACAACACCGATACAACATTCACCACAATATAGTGATTTCATTTGGTAGAGACGGAATCGAACAAAACCCTTGTTCATCAAAGAGGCAGATTGAAGCCTCCACGGTTGTCGTTCCTATTGTTCGAAGTTCGGTTAGTAAGACCCGCTAGGAAATCTACGCATTTTTCTGTATTTATTTCTTATTAATTTATCTGAGCCACAAATAGTTTGTATGCGCGTTCTAAATACGAATACACCTCAAATACAGTTCCGAAGCACAAAATAAAACAAATGCAGGTTGCTTAATTTTGGTTGATGACGTCAGCGCAATAAGATGATCATTTTTTTATCACTGTATATTTGACGTTCATAAGTGTAATTTCATGACTTAAATTGAAATAAAGATTATGTATTTGAATTTGAATTGCTTATTCTGATGTGTTTTTATCCGTGATGATCAGATTTCTCAAACCTTATAAGTATACCAATACTGCAACATCCGATGTGTCGCCTTTGAATAATATATTTCAATTTTATGGTTTGAATATTTTTTACACTCACAGTACTAATTTTAATCTTATAACATTAAATAAGAAACCAAAAATTCCGCACAAGTTGGATTTGAACCCACGACCTCTGGCAAACCGGGCTAAAGCTCTTACCTACCAACTTATTTCAATTTTATTTACATCTGACGGATGCGCGGTGCAGGAAACCCCATTGCATGCTATGGATTGCCAAGAAAATAGCTTGCAACTGGGGCAACATACTTTAATCTACGAAACGGTTTGTAAGTTTGAATGATGGTTTTAATTTAATAGTCTGAAAGTAGCTAGAAGTTTCTATAGCTAGAGAAATATTCTTTTTTCCTCTGGTTTAGAATAAGAACTTACAGAATCAATCTAAATAAAATATTTGTGCCCGAGGCTTGGTTGCATCCATAAAATTAATATAGGGATAACAATGCTAGTGTTGCATGTCCTTCTTTTATCAGAAACGTCAAACAGCTGTCAAATTATACACAGAGAAAAAAGAGATTCATGAGATGCTGAAACCAAAATAATAAGTACTAGCAATATCTCTAAAAGCCTATATGCTAATTACTGTGCCATGCTTCAAATACTTTACATAATTTTCAATCCTACCAAATGAACTCGTAAATCGTTTATTGATATTTCATACGAAATTTTAGTTTAAAAATCTACACTAATCCTCTTGAAATACAGTTCAATCTCGAAGTTTCCAAAATTAATTTAATTTAACCCTCAAAATTATACATCACATCTCCAATAAGTCCCAGAGCCACCCATTCTGTCCTTGGCTACAATAAATCGTTGGGATTGTCCCTAAAGTTGTCATCATTACTAGACCATAGCGAGCGGTGTCGATTATTAACGTCCCGACCCGAGGGAAATTACATTATTTTAACTGACTACTCTTTTGTATCAAATTTATGCTAAGTACTCTCAGAAACAATAAAAAAAAAATTACCAACTTCATTAACCGATTTCAAAACAGGAGTTTGTATGTATTTATTCCGGGATTATTTGCATTACTGAAAGTCTACGTACGCACATCGTGCACAACTTCAAATGATTTCATTTCACCTACTAACGTTATTTTAGTCGTTTTAGTGTTTTTAAGGCGGTTCATTGAGAGCCATACTTTAGTTTGGAGAAGCAAAAATTAAGCTGCATCTTTGCAAGTATCGATCATATTCATATATGTATCTTAATATAACTTCATAACATAAATGGGAATAGAAGCAAAACTAGCTCGAGGTTTAATATACCTATAAGCTCCTCTGATTTTGAATGGTAAAGCAAATTTGTATTGCAAAGAAGAGAAGAGAAAGAGTTTCTTTTGTTTTTTTTTCAGTTGGATCAAATTATTTATTTAACGACTAGCTAGCTGAGTGGGATTTGAACTGCCTGGAACTTGAACGGATTATAGATAAATAAAACAAATAAGTAATAAATTGTTTATTAAAATTCATTGGTTCTGAGATACATCTTAGATCTTATCTTATGAAGTAAGATAGAAATACGCCCCTAGATCGTATAATAACAACTAGGTTGTAAAAAATTACAAAGCAGTAATGGGATCATATCAAGCCAGCATTAGGAAACCGTGCATATGCCGCGCTTGACTACGCGCGTGACCACAATAGCAATGCTGGGCAAGGACCTTTGGAGATGCGGGTTGAAACTGCTGAATGCCCGAAATGGCCTATAGGCATAAAATAACGCTACCATCAACAGGCAACCATTGGTTACGGTTATAGTTAACGCGAGGTTGTGCAACTAAGCCCTACTATTTATTATGTGGATACTCCTTTCCGTGCTTATTAGGCTGCGTTTCCACCAGAGATGTGCGATGGAAATGTGTCATACGAGGATGTCTAGCTGTTCTGTGAAAATGTGTGGGTGTTTCCACCAAAGCTGTGCGATGAAAATGTGCCTACGAGGATGTGTAGCGGAGCTGTGAAAATGCGCATAAGGCTGAGTTTCCACCAGAGATGTGCGAGGATGCGTAGCGAGGAATGTGTTTGTAAAGAACCAATAGAATCGCTTCATTTACCTCGCCTCGGTCAGCACAGCTCTGGTGGAAACGCAGCCTTAGACTAAAGTTACAGATTGCACATCGAAATTGTATTAAAAAAAGGGTCTGTAAACATCCCACTACTGGCCAATAGCTCAAGTATGAAGTAGTATGTGCCATATTCCACCACGCGGGATCAGTGCGGATTGGCGTAAAGGGGTGTTTGCAAATGTTATCAAGCCACCCAAAGGCCTCTGACTAGGCTCTACGAATAATATCCTCCAATAACGTGTCTTCAGAAGCACAGATATGCTCGTGATATACGTCAATTATGTCGGAATGGCCATCCATCTAAAAACGACCGCGCCGTAAGTTGCTTTTAACTTCGGTATCATAACCAAAGCGTTGCCACCACCGCGCTACAAGCACCTCTGAAAATTTATTTTTATTTAAATAAAATGGTAATTGTATAAATATTAAAATAATTTAAAATTTGCCCAGAGGAGACCTTTGCCCCGCAGCTCAGTGAGAATATACAGGTTATTGTACCCAGAATAAGGTTATTTTGCCAAATAAACTTGAGAATAGGTGTTTACAGTGTAATGTCACCTGCCGAAACTTTCTCATCGACGAATAGATTATCGCAGATTCCCGCTGCAAATATCTTTCAAAATATCATTTGTAAATAGCCTATATTGTGATATTCCAAAGAACAAAAATAAAATTTGGCTCAAACAACCATCCAAGAAAATCCAATTACATAATAATGGTTGCTTCAAATATGTAAGTACACTCGGGGTAAGGTAAGAGCATTAGCAACAGACGTTGTCACACGACGCACCTCGTACAACTAATTGTCAGCGTAACACAATGCTGCAAAACAATTTCCCTACCCTGTAAGAGGTTACCCATACTTTAGGCCATAACGTTCTAGTTGTCTTTGTCCCTCTCATTGCAGTACTAACGTGAGAAGCAAGGACAACGAGACCCAAAAATACGGACAGCCTATAAAGTAGACCCTCTCACACGTCTCATAAAATGCCTTGTGAATTATTAATAGCAGTAGCTTAGTAGCATGCTTAACTTTATTTCTCTTCCTTACTGCGTCATTGATAAAGATACTTATGTTTCGTTTATGATTGTGCCCGTCGTCTGAAACATATTTTTGGTAGCTACACCTACAAAGGGATAACTTACAAAAAATAAACAAAAAAAAGAGTATTTAAATAATAATTACAATAATTCTGGTTGACTTTTTATTTGCTAAACATATATTTGCTCTTGAAAAAGAGTATATTTAGATCATTGAACTATTATTACTAGCGTATGGAACTGACATAACGAACCAATTTTGTTCTCCATGAATTGATGGCCCGGTCATCAACTCTTAGTACAAATCATAATGAAAAATTCAAATTTTCAAAGAAAACGTCACAATCTTGTCGTCGTTTTTGCCACACATTTTTTGCTTGGCATAGCTTCTCTATACGTAGTTGTAAAAACTCACTAATTTAGATATTGATAATTAACATAACCAGCCAGCTTTTTCAGTCATTAAAAATGTATGAAAAGATTTTACAATCATATAAAATTATAAACTTCATGTGAATTGTATTTTAACCATAATATCTACAATCTGTACTCGGAAAATCACTTATTTTAATCGTAACTTAATTAAAATTGTTTACTCATTTCAAACCAAAACTCCTAAAGACCAAAAGTGAGATTACTAAGATTAGACTAAGATTTAAGATACACCATAAACACCTACCGAAATAATGTTAAGGGCATAATCAAATCAAGAGTTAGTCAATCTTCAAAGTCAATGAAATGAACTTGTTTGTTATCAAATTGCAGACATTATTGATTTATCCAAATGACATTTACAATATTAACTTTGTCTGAGTAATTTATTGAAGTGGATGGCACATAGTTAAACGTTCTCAAATATTTGCGCTTCTACTCATTTACAGATTGAATATTTTCTTGAGTTTAGTTTGAGGTGGTTGACTATTAGGTACTTAATTAAAATTGCTACTGTTAAAAATTATTCAAAGAAAGACGAATTAACAGCGAAATGTAGTACGGTATGCATTTTAAAATGAATTATACCTCCAAGAGTTATACTTTTACTGTAAGACACTTGTTATGTGCTATGCGCTTATAACAGAGTATTTAGGCCCCCTTTCACTATGATAATTAATTATCGTAGTCAGAATTTTATTGCTGACAAATTATCTGTATGAGATTAGAATACTGTAATATAAGTCCTATAAATGTAAAACTTTAGTATAGACAATCCTCATGTAAAAATACCTTTACTATTTATGTTTGTGAGGATGGATCTATGTTTGTTACTCTAGCACGCAAAAACTGCTAAATAAATTTTGACAAAACTTGCCAAAAATATAGTTTAAAACATCGGAAAAGTACATAGGCTATAATCTAAAATGATATGAAGCTGGAGAAGCCGCAGGAGACTGGTAATACTGAAATATCTAAAAATAGCGTTTGGAAGGCAAATTAACTTTTGAACCTTTAATCACTTTTAGCCGCAAGCAGTTAGTAACTTGTGACTTGCCCCGGCATCGCGTTAACACGAAGTATATTAAAGTATGCATTACTTTTGATTAGACCCGAGATTGAGTTGGAAGTTTCGCGAGAACTGTGTGAAGTATGTTCTTAATATCGTTAATATTAGGCAGTGGTTGAGAACTCGGTTCTACTTTTGAAACTATAACAAAACGATCATTTTACTTGTGAGAATCAATCGTTTAAATGCATTGCAAAGGAATGTTATGGAATACAATAGAATAATTAAATAGAGACACTAAAAATAGGGTAAGAAGATACCAGAGATATATACATATATTGTATCACAACCTTCAATATTTTGTGATATATATATATAATTGAAATCATTGATAAATACATTGCATATTTATCTCCAAGCTTAGAATTCGTGAAAACTATTACGAATCGATTATCCCTTAATCTTAATATCCATAATGCTGAAACATACTTAAAAAAAGTAAAATAGTAAAGTTAGCCTGAAAGCATCCCACTGCTGGGCAAAGGCTTTATCTCAAATGTGAGGTAGTAGGTATGAGGTTGATTTGTACGTCAAGAAATCGTCAATGCTATAAAAAGTTTTTTTCTAATAGCCACATACGCAGTGACGATTTAAACTGATGAATAGGGAGTTCCTTGATATGATCAGGTACTTTATTATAAACTGTTATACACATAGCAAAAATATTAGCCAATTGAGCCATACTCCACCACGCAGGCTCAGTGCGGATCCGCACTAAAACATACTTATCTACTAAAATTATTATACTTTCTTTTTGAAATAATCTTATTCGCTTGAAAAGAAATCTCACCATTATAATACTATACAAACTGACACCAAATAAACTATACAAAACTTTATATCGCCATTTCGTTCTCACGATGTTTGTACAAATAAACATACCTCCATCGCCAATTGGAGTTGTTTGCACGTACGCACTCCAATCTCAAGCTAATTTTCTCCGGGATAACAGAATACCCGACATATGTGTACAACTAGCAGCATTTATTACAGCTCTTTGCACGTTAAGAATAAGGTTGAATAGGAACCTTTAGCAGTGCATTGTACGATTTAGGTTATCGTATCTCGCTGCTCACATTCACACTTCAGAAATGTCCGTTAGATTGATTGTCACGTCTGATATTAATGTAATTGTACTCAATTTAATATCCTCACCAATTATTTTGGAAACAAAACAAAACGGTAAAAATTACAGTCATCAAAATGTTTGTTGTTTTTAATACAAATATTATGGCTGAGTTTCAAGTCAGTATTATTGCTTGCAACCAATTTTCGTGGCATTTTTTGATGGAATAGGAGACCTGTCAAAGCCAACACAACCCCCAAGAGTTTTCTTTGAATGGCATCTGTCGGTTTTTAAAAGCTACTTTGAAGAAATTTTAATTTCAGCAACAAAATAGTCTCTCATTTTGTGTATTTTATTTCAAGATGGCTACCAAGCCAATTGAAGTCACATTCAAGAAAGCATTTTAGTATCAAAGTTTTGGAAATGAAAATTCAGTCATTAAATTTTCATCAATTATGATTGCCAAAAATAATAAGTATAACCATTAAGTTTCTTCTTATTCTTACCTTATAAGTATTGATGATCATCAAAATTTTATTCAAAATTCCCAAATCAATTCAAATGAACCATGAATTTATTAAATGAGTTTCACAAATTGGCTGATTGATTGGTCGGACTTTTCCTCAAATAACTCATCCAGTTTCAACGTATTGTTACAGAAATCGTCTCCCGAAATTAAATACGTATTTTTTTCAAAAACAGCTGGATTGTTAGTTCGTTTTGTGCTTGGGGGCTCGTTCTATAATATACGGGGGGCACAAAAATATAAGGTTATCAAAAGTAAAAAATATTGTAAAGGTATATTAACGTTTTTTAATATTCAACGTTTTTGTGCTCCTAATGATACCTCTGTTAGAAGTCAACAAAGCAATATTGCAAATGTTTCTTGACATTATTAGGTCTTAAATCTAGTCTAGACTGCTTTTCAAAGCAAATGAAACAAAAATACATTAATTTTAAATCATTTCAGAGTTCAATGAAATCTCCAAATGTATTATTCGATCAAATACAATTTGATTACCAGTCTACGTATTGAAGACTTAAAAAAATGTAGTTTTAAGTAAGAAAGGCAATTTTAGAGTGATTTCTCGTACAATTTATTGTTTCTTATGATTTTAAATCTTGCACATTTTGTTCAATGAATCACTTAAACATTTTTAAATGGGTTTCTATTCGAAACTATTGCGGTGAAGCCCAAACAGGCATTATTTTTTAATGGTTGTACGTTACATTGTATTGCTTATTTTTAAACCGGAATCTCGAAAAAAGAAGTGGTTGTTATAAGTTTAACGTGTCTGTATGTGTATCTATCTGTGGTATCATAGCGTCCAAACGGATAAACTGTACCCTAATCTAATCGAAAGAAAAAAGAAAATCGAAATTGGACTAACGCCCCTGGCGGTGCTTAAAGAAATTACTTTTTAGTATTAAGGATTCTGACATTTCTCGATTAGCGCCCTGGGCGGTGAGTAAAAAAATACTTTTATAATATGGATTTTGACATTTCTCGATACGCTTACGCAGTCGATAGAGTTTATCATGATTGGGGTACTGATTTTAATTCTTTCTTTGCATAACGAATTTTGTGTTGTCTGTTTTCATTAGTAGCGGGCCCAGCCAGGGCCGGCTCGTAATGTCTAGGGGCGCGCCTGGGATAATGTGGGACATTTGGGCTGACCTTTTTTCATGCACGGCATGTTATTAATGTATGTAACAATAGGAGGGACGGAGTTCATGTGAGCAATGCCTGTTATAACTTACTGCTGAATTATGTGTTCTGACCGCATTTCAATGATGAGTTATTAGAATCGAACTGCCTTACGATGGTTGTGTATAATAGAAACTGGGTAAGGAAATTCTGCATAGAAAATTGAAAACACTTTCATGTGGTTTCTTGATCAAAAATTAGGTTATTGCAATCAATGCGCTTAATTCATGACGACTATAGCAATATCTTGACGTCTTATGTATTTTTAAAATATTATCTTTGCCACTTAATATTGGACATAGTTAATTTAATTATCGTGTTTTTTTTTTCAAAATTTAACAGGGTTGTTAATGTGACATGAGATTTTAAACTTTTGCGTTGCATTTCAATGAGAATAAGACATGTCGGGTCTAAACACGAAATAATATTAATATGAGTAAATGCTACTCACTCACTCACACAGTTGGCTCGTGACCACGGCTGCTGCAACGCAGCCGAAACGTCGAGCCGTGAGTAGCATTTACTCATATTAATATTTCGTGCTTAGACCCGTCATGTCTAATTCTCATTGTTTATGTGACGGTGGCCGAGTGGTATAGGCATACGCCCGGATAGCGTAAGACACGGGGTTTGATTCCTCTTCTGTCACAGAGTTACGGTTGCTTTTTACAAGTGCAAGTTATAATATTGGACATTTCATGAAGTTTATTGTAAAAAAAATTATCTAATTATTGCGAATTGCATTACCATCCCTTAATTTACATATTAAAATATATTCAGAGTTCAAGATCAGACAAGTACAATTAATATTTAATATCTTCGAAATCATGTGCCTGAAGGATGCTCGCCAAATAACATAAAATTATCATTTTCCACGGCCCAACGAACGACGAAATATTTATAAAATTTCTTACTGAATACCACCCAACTCTGATTTGGGGTAGCGATACGGTCAGCAGATTTATCACAAACCATGAAAACGTTGGTATTTAAATATTTTAACGGACTTAGTTTTAGTTTTGTTAGTCGTGAATCTAAAGAATTATAGAATGACTGTTTAAAACTTTTTTTTTTGTTTTTATATAATAATTCGTGTTTAGACCCGTCATGTCTAATTCTCATTGTTGATGTGACGGTGGCCGAGTGGTATAGGCATACGCCCGGATAGCGTAAGACACGGGGTTTGATTCTTCGTCTGTCACAGAGTCACAGTTGCTTTTTACAAGTGCAATTTATATGTTTAAAACAAGCCAGACATAAATTTGGTCTTGATGCCACGATTAACTGACCAAATGGTAATGTCCATATGGTCTAGGATGGGTTATACTATCTATTACTAATTAAATAATTATTTGCAACTATACAACTACTTAGCATAAATAATGTTTTTGCTTTTAGTTACTAAAATTGTCGTTTATTAAAAAAAAGTCTTATGTATTTTACTTATTCATGAAAATGGAACGAAATTGGTCAAGTACCTACATAAATAAACACTGCTGACTGACGTATTCAATTTCTACCACTCGTGAATCCTATTACATACAGAGTCAGTGTAATTAAATTTCATACGATACACGGTACGTCCCAAAACCCAGCGTGATGGCTTCGCACTTCCCATTTTTTGTGGGCCGTGTTTGTGTGTATTTGACCTATTTTTAAAAGGTTCACTCACGCCCGATTAGATACTCGTGGTGACGAAAAATTGTGTATACATATTTTTGGTTTATCAAAATATATTATCTCTTTTTTAACTGACTTCAAAATGGAGGGGGTTATCAATTCGACTGTACGTGTTTTTAGGGTTCCGTAGCCGAATGGCAAAAAACGGAGCCCTTATAATTTCGTCAAGTCTGTCTGTCTGTCCGTATGTCACAGCCACTTTATTCTGAAACTATAAGCATCACATAGCTGAAACTTGGTAGGTAGGTGTATTTTGTTCACCGCTTTCCGATTCAGATACAAAAAGTTAGAAAAAATAATATTTAAAGGGGGGCTCCCATACATGAAACTAAAACCTAAAAATATTTTTTACTCAAACCTATGCGTGTGGGGTGTTTATGGATAGGTCTTTTAAAATGATGTTGAGGTTTCTAAACCCATTTTTTCTAAAAGTGTAAGTTTTAAGATATAGATGTTTCCAAAGTGGTAAAATGGGCGTCCCCCCCATCTAACTTTTGAACTAAGAAAGTGAAAATTTTGAAAAAATATATATGATGTAGATCTCAACAAAAACTTGCAACGAAAATTGGTTTGAAGGAGATCGAATCAGTACTTTTTGAGATATTGCACATTTTTATTAACCGCAAATATAACTTTGTCTTTCATACAAACACTATGAAAAACAAAGTTATTTTTGCTGTCGCAATATATTGTGATGTTTTCGTTAATTGTAAGTAAGTGGACCCTGAATTTAGTTAAGGGTGGCACGGAACCCTCAGTGCGCGGGTCCGACACGCACTTAACCGATTTTTTTGTATGTATGTTACCTCATATTTCAGTAATTTGTTGACCGATTTGTTTTTTTTTTCACTTACTAAGAGGGTTTACCTTTTAATTGGTCCCATTGTGGAGACATGGTGGAGAGATTGCACCCACTCCAAAAAGAAATGGTTTGCCTAAAATGGAGTCATTTCAAGAGTTTATTTAAGACTTTTTAGTGTATTTTGTTTTTGAAGTCGGTTATTACTTTTTTATTTACATAACATGTTACACATATATTTTTTAACCCCAGACGCAAAAAAGGAGGGGTGTTAAAAGTTTGTTTATCCTGTGTATCTGAATGTGGTATCGTAGCCCCCAAACGGATGAACTGATTTTCGTTTAGTTTATTTTGAATCATAGATAATTTTATCCCGACTGTTCCTAGCCATGTTTCATATAAATCTGTGTTTTATTTTATATTTAAAATTAATTAATAACTACTGAAATATTGTGGTTGTTGTTTAAATATTGTTACAATCAAAATCATAAATTGGACCGGTTAGATCATTTCAAAAGACTTTCCAATTAATATTCATCATTAAGATCCTAGTTGTCATTTAGAACATAGGAAATCGATACCCTCTATCAAAAAATTTTTTTTTATAATTGCTTCTGAAACGTCCTGTAGGTCTTATAAGAAAATAAGCTTTCAAAAAGGATTACAAACTTTTCCGCTTTTGAAGCGTCTGTATTCTAAATGTTTAACGAAAGAATAGCAAAAAGGAACACGAAATTAATGGATAATGGAACATTGAATATTATATCGACATAGAGTAGACAAAGGCGCAGACGGTCATATATTGAATTCAGATGTAGATTCGAAAACTAAAGTGCATTGAACTATTGTACAATATAACTGTATGCTTTGCACTTATATTTTAGCTTTACGTACATACACTGGCTAGGCTCATAATAACTTTAAATAGCCCTGACAGTCGAAATGAGCTCTTTGTGGTCTTTGAGTGAAACTCAAAATTTTATTTTGAGCATTCAATGTAAGATCCTGTTATCGTAATAATCTACCTAGTTAAGAATATATTGTTTTAAGCGTTCATGTTCACTAACATAAGAATAGTTACATATGGAATTGCTTTCATTGACCGTATTATTTATAAGGTAATGCGAGAAACCACCTTTTTTATTTGCCAAAATAGAATTTAATCTTGGGGCAATTTATGTACAAGTTATACTTTCGTTGGGGTTCGATGATGATTCTGTCACTACTGGTACTTACTTGCAATTTCACTATTTTCTTTTCCATACAAAATCTTTTAAAACATTGCTGCGTATTTAAATACAGTTTTCATAATGTCAAGTACGTTAATGATGATGTTAAGTACGTCACGTTGCCCACAAAATAATAATAATAATATAATGTAATGAATGAATTTTGAAATGAAAATGTAATCAGCACTAACACCTAATAATCTATACATATAATAAAATTGTAGAGGTCGAATTTCTGTACAATAAAAGAAAATGCTTAAAACCGAGTAAGGGGGATGTAAGAAGTGCAATAGCACTAATCTAGATTTTTTTCGAATTTCTTATTTCTCTGTTTGTCTGTTTGTCTGTCTGTTTGCTCGCGATAAACTCCGAAACGACTGGACCAATTTAAATGAAATTTTGAACAGTGGTAGCTTAAACCATCGAGAAACATTTAGAATACTTACAATGCCTGTAAATAAAAGTTTCCGTCCGATGTAAAAAATATTAAAAACAAACTTCAGTAGAACAAAACGCGCCAAGTGTCACTTTTTCAACCATAGACCATTGTACACAGATACAAATAACTGATGTCTAAAGTCATTGTCAAACAAATGTCAAGTCATTCAATCTATCAAAATAAAACAAAGTGAAACAAAGTATTGAATATATAATATTATTCATCTGTGATTGAAAGCATGGAAATTATGGAAAATTGCCTGTGTAAATAATAGGAGGAGCAACAACGCCACATGTGAAGGAGCCACAAGTGATATTAGACACTGATGTGTTGCAATGGTCTCTCCAGTATCACCTGTTGTTGCTTACCATCACCTGTATAATGTAACACCAAAGTTTTATTAACGGTATGTAGATATTACTTTTACAATTTTACCCACCACTATGTTACCTACTGCTTTTCTTATTCATCTAAACTCTAATCATCCAAAAATTCAACTGGTAGGATTGCAGAATAATTAGTAAGAAGTCATGCTCTTCTTCCAGAGAAAGAATTGAAGAGTTTCTTCCAGTTGAATTTGGAAAATCTACTTTCATACAGTTCATATTCAGATAATTCAGAAATTGAGGCAGACAATAAACAATATTTCTTATCCAGATCATAACCTTAGCCTCACAGTCTTTAGAAATGCCACCAATACATAGCTATCACGACAAAAACTTTGTTTCAGAGAACAAGGGGCAGCAATGTTAACCAAAACATTGTCAACATGTAAGGAAGGTTGTTGCATACCCCGTGCCAAACCCACTACAATTGAACAAGAAGATTAACCAATTTTTACCACCTTTCAAGTGTCACACGCATCACATACCTCTCCAAGATGCAGGGGAGTACAGACAGGAATGTGACTGTGGCATCTTCTATATCAGTGAATCAACAATTAGTATAGGCATGCAGATTAAAGAATACAAATAGCTGATTTATTTATATTTATTTATGTAACAAAGAACCACTTCATAATTATGTTTAGACCAACCTAAGCAACATCTCATACCGCAAGATCTCAAGACACAATAAGCTTTTTCTGGGTGGTAAGGTCAATAGATATTAATGAGCGATGGTAGTTTCTTGGTCTACCTGTGACCACGGATGCTGATAATAATTAGAAACGTCAGGCCCTCTATTTCATTTTAAATAAATGTGTGGGATGTGAATCTGTAAAGTGTTTTAATGCAATGTGTAGTGTTTCCTCCATATTGGTTTGTATAAATTAAATGAAATTTTGGTACTTTATGGTACTTGCCAAAATATATATTTAGATCAATTCTTTCCACACAAGAAAGTAAAATGTTAGTAAATTTGTAGTTTTTTTTTGTGGCAAAGTAATTAGTAGTTAAAAAGTAAAGTAACCATATAATCCTATCAGACAAAGGAACTCTTAATCAAAATACAAATTGTGAACGTTCAAATAATCGGTATGGTCATAATAATTGATCACCTTTGATGTACTACTTGCTTCTTACTGTTGTAATTGGTTGTAATAATAAATATACTGATTTTGTTTCAAAATAAGTTTAATAAAGCTTACTAAGCATTCTATATCGCTCTTTAGTTTTAGTGAAGTAATACAGGGTGACTTGAAGATGGGTGCAAAGCTTGGAGGCGGAAGTAGTATAGTTGAGCCATGGTTGTCTTAGACGAAGTCTCACTATTTTCTTAAATACTTATTATGTTTTTTTTATATAAAACCTAAAACTTTTACAATTCAATTCATTGCTAACAATGGCCAATTTTAATGATAAGTGAGTACTAATATTTACTTTAATTAACTTATATAAATACTTTATATCTTGCGTACTTATAAGTACATACTTAAGTATCTTATTTGTAAAATAAGCCTAAATAATTAAAAACTCTACCCAAAGTCACTATTCCACGCGGACGAAGTCGCGGGCACAGCTAGTAAGTAATAATAAGAATTATCGTTACTAACTGCTATGGGCTCTGCCTGAAATTAATTTATTTATTTATTATTATTATTTATACTAAAGTAGATGCGTCCGTTGAATTGATAAATAAACACTGTTAATGATTCGCTAAATGAGACATCATTTTCTACCGGATCTTTAGTTCAATAAAAGGTATGCCTACTATTTATTTTGTTGTTTAATGAATCTACAACCGGTGTCACAGTTAATACAAAATACACACTTTTATTCCAAAAGTACTTATATTTCGCACAAAATCACATAATTAGTTCCAAATACTGAAGTAATGTATTGATGCGTGTTTAACATATTTCTAGTGTAATGCAAATTAATTGTGAAAACCTTTATAACGATTAAAACCACTGTAGTAATGAACAGTAAAGGATTTTATCAAATATAATTATGCTTTAATGAGAAATCAGTGAATTGTACTTACCTGAAAAGCGTAATAATAACAGTTATTATTTTAAATTAAATATGTCCGATCATTAAAGTACAATGAATAATAATAGAAAGAATAAAGAAAATTAATTTATTCGGTCGAGTACACGACATTATTAATTTTAAACAAATTGATTAAAAGTAGGTATGTACACTTAAGTAGAAAAGATCGTTCATCAAAGTAGAAAAGGCACCCCGCTCAGCATTCATACTACGACGCTAATTTTCAGAGAGAGCCTTTGTTGGTACAGACAATAAACATTAAATTAAAGTACAGTCGCCAGCACATCAAGTTACTCACTTTTGTTGCAAACTAGCCCTTATTAAAACTGCATAAGAAACCGCAGTGTTTACCTTGACGTACTGTTGTTCGTACGTTACGTACTGTAAATAACTGTTTATTTCAAAATACTTTTTGTTACACAGGCCATACTTAAATACATTTTCGTCTAAGCTAAATAGTACTAACTGACATAAAACGTCACTCGTTTCAGTAGACAACGAAAAGTTTTACTCGAAGTAGTTTTGGAACAAACTGTAGCTAGCTAGTTACTAAATTTGCAGTAAGGATGCGGCATAAGGGGCAGTTGTGAGCTATTCTATAGTTTCGTCAAGTCTGTCTGTCTGTCTGTCTGTCTGTCTGTCTGTCTGTCTGTCTGTCTGTCTGTCTGTCTGTCTGTCTGTCTGTCTGTCTGTCTGTCTGTCCGTCCGTATGTCACAGCCACTTTATTCTGAAACTATAAGCATCACATAGCTGAAACTTGGTAGGTAGGTGTATTTTGTTCACCGCTATCCGATTCAGATACAAAAAGTAAGAAAAAATAATATTTAAGGGGGGGCTCCCATACATGAAACTAAAACCTAAAAATTTTTTTTTACTCAAACCTATGCGTGTGGGGTGTCTATGGATAGGTCTTTTAAAATGATGCTGAGGTTCCTAAAACCATTTTTTCTAAAAGTGTAAGGTTTGAGATATAGACGCTTCCAAAGTGGTAAAATGGGCGTCCCCCCCCCCTCTAACTTTTGAACTAAGAAAGTGAAAATTTTGAAAAAAATATATGATGTAGATCTCAACAAAAACTTGCAACGAAAATTGGTTTGAAGGAGATCGAACCAGTAGTTTCTGAGATATTGCACATTTTTATCAACCGCAAATATAACTTTGTTTTTCATACAAACACTATGAAAAACAAAGTTATTTTTGCTGTCGCAAAATATTGTGATGTTTTCGTTAAGTGACAGTAAGTGGACCCTGAATTCAGTTAAGGGTGGCACGGAACCCTCAGTGCGCGGGTCCGACACGCACTTAACCGGTTTTTTTATTTCTATGTTTTTCTCAGACTATAAATTATTTTTCATAACTACATATCAATTGGCATTTCATATCTACATAATTGAAAAGAGTAAACTAATGAAAACAATTGAAAGTAGAACAGGGTGAATGTCGAGACACTTGATACAAAATGACAGCTTTATCAGAACTATAATAGAGGAAAGAGTAGAAGGAAGAGAAGAATACCAAGAATAAGCTAATGCATCAAATGAAGCAAAATTAAAATGTCGCGTCGTATCAAGAGGTCTAGAGAATGGTAGAAGAGCGTAAAGAATGAAACAAAAACTCCACCGCCAAGAGACTAGGTCTTAAAATTTTAAAATAATTGGATAAATACTAATTTTACTTTTTCGCTTAAAACCAAGTATTTGTAAAAGAATGGAAGTATTACTACTACAATAAATAGTAAATACGAGTTCTGATACCCTACCCACTAAAAGCTCGTGAGATATTTCATTCATAAATGTCAATTTATAATGTAACTAAAGTACTGTGCAGCTTCCATATTGACCTCAAGGGCCCTCAGTACGTCTCTGTGATTTATTTCAAAAGGTACTCGACAGAACTGAAAGTTGGAAAGCTGTCTGCATATTTTGGCGATGGTTCTCGGCATGTTCCGATCAACTCTTATTAGTAGTAAGTTGCTTTACTTTATCAATACCTAGCCGAGTGTATTGTGAATTTTATAGTAAGTACAGGCTCTTAGTGTTTGATAGTTCGAGAGGTGACGAGCGTTAAGCAGATGAAAAAGTAACTTTTTGGGACGGAGCGAGAGCGAAGAAGTAAGAAGAAAGTTTTCTCGTTAAGTATGTATTACCTGTACGTCGAACATATACAGCGTGTGGCCTGTAATAGGAGTAAAATGATTATATAGAGTATACTTAGTTACTTTGACCTGTTCATAGAACAAAATACTGGTTATCTTGAGGGCCTGTATTTAAAAAAGAACTACGTATTACAAGCCCCACCCTGTAGTATAAGTATGTGAACTATTTTGTACTAGTGATGTGTGAGAAAGAAACTGACAGATCTTATGTTCTTATAGTAGACAGGCTTATAGAGGACTGTTTTGATGGTATTTGAGAACGAGTAATAATGACTAGTTTACTTCCAAATTCTAACTTAGTTTAATTGTGAACAATTAAAGAGTATCAGTACAAACTACACAAATATTGTTTAATCATGATAATTATGTACAGTTTATATGTATACGTATCTACTTTGGATAAGTATCCAAATACAGTTAAATGAAGTAGTAAAACATAGAAATAAACCGCCTTCAAAAAACTGACTAAAAAGCTTAAAATAACGCTGCATTCGTGTTCTATTTAGAAGAAACAAATTCTTTTGGAGTCGGTGCATGATGTCAATCTTACGTACACCAACTCAATTTTGATGAAACTCACACTGTACCCTAAGCGGGAATATACTTCATTTTAACTAAAAATTAATCATCTCGCTATGACTTCTCGTTTCCGAGAAATCCGTGGACAAACATACACTTACGCAATTTTGCACAACATACTCAAATTTTATCCAATCTTAACGATATCATACCTACCTCTACATACAGGTCGAATTGAATACCTCTTTTTTTTGAAGTCGGTAAAAAACAATAGATAAACACACTATTTTCGGACCAGTCTTGAGAAACATAAATTATGCTTACTATTTATTACATAAGGATTATCTGCAAAGTGTTTTACCCGCACCATAGATGGCCTCATAAATCACGATCGGTTGGTATATACGACCCCATGTGGCACCCACGCCATTTATTATAGCAAATGGACAATTTTACCGCGAGGATTTATGAATTCAGGTACGCTGTGTTTGTATGGCTGCAAAATCAATAGGTTTTGCGAATTTCACGAAGACTCGAATTAAAACCCTTTGTGAAAAGCCTATTGAAACCTCGTTTTATTCTTTGTTCAATGGAAACTCAAAACTGATGCGAAGTATCAGTGTTGGCTTAATTAAACCTTATTAACTTTCAAAGGGGCAGTGGTACTTGGCGGCATCAGGATGGCTTCTGACCCATTTTTTCATATTTTTTTTTGCTGGCACGTAACTGGCCTTAAAATACACTATTTTCCAAAATAACCAAATATAACAATTTTAACGTCGACTGGCGTGAAAACAAACTTTAGTAGTTTTAGAATGTGACTTTTATATATTTCTGAGATGTTATATTGTTTTAAACTTTCATGGTCACTAACATTAGAATAGTTAGATACTGGATTGCTACTATGTACCTTATTATTTATGAGCTTCCGATATTTCGGCACTGTTGCAAGCGCCATAATCACGGAGTAACTGAAGAGAACTTGCGGGTGGGTTGTTATTGGCACAGATAATATAATTGGCAATACATTGTTACATGGTAGCAATCCCGTATCTAACTATACTGAGATGTTCTTTGATTTGGTAAATAAATTGAAAAATTTACTACTTACCCCAACATCTTTAGAAATAACAGTTTAATTTCATTTTACACCAAACTAGGTATGTGGCTAATTTAAAAGCTATGCTGCTTATTAAGTGCCATCAGTTTTTTTTTTGTTAAAGAGCTCGAAATGCAAGATAATTTACTGTGCTCATTTTGTTTTGATGGTTTCGGTTTATCATAAAGTAAGTAGACAAAGGAAAGATATCAGTAAACTAAATATACTCCGAAAGAAATGAAAAAGCCGCGACAACGTATGCGAAACAAAAGCTCATATACGTCATATACGTCCGAAAAAATAATGTTTGTGAACTCCGAACAGTCCCGACGTCCCAATGCTCTTTCTGTGACACAAAAATATAGCAGTAATATGCTAACCGTACCAACGCTACCCACTCGAGAGTAGGGTTACCATAGTTGACAGAAAGCGAGGGAGACGCCCATTATTCGTTACTTTTTGCAAAGACAGAATTGTTTTGGGATGATTACAGTCTAGTTCCGTTTGAAATTTACTTTTAAAAAATGATTAAGGTCGGATAAACGCATACGATATAGTGAGATGAAAACGCAGTTTTTTTTTTCTTAAACGTATTATTTCTGTCGAAAAAGACAAGTTTTGGTCCGTGTCCTTCCAAATGGATTCCATGAGACCCGACCCAAGTATGAGTTGGTTCATAAAGCTCGCATAATATGCGTATTCGTTGTTTACTGTCCATTGTGCACTTGTTCTCCCAAACACCCCTTTTTACTATCTTGGCAATTGCTGTTTTCTTAGTTGAGTACACTATTTATCTTTACTATTTTTAATCTATACTTATATTTTGGTTTATGTAATCCTTTTTCACTACACAAATATTATGAATTGCGCCTGTAAAAAGCAACTGTGTCGAACCCTGTATCTTACGCTATCCGGGCGCACGCCTATACCACTCGGCTACCAATACATTACATCTAGTGGACACGAATATGTAGGTTCTACTCTTTCACTCTTAGTGGTGTCCCTACTAGGCCTTTGCAGCGCAACAGGCAACCGCCCCCCGATTCACGTTTTCAGCATCTACTGTTGAACTACAGTAGTCATTCAGTACCTAGTGCTATTGTAACACATCGTATGCTTAAAGTCAACAGCAAAGGTATATCAATTGTTCTCTCGTAGTACAATTGATGCACAATTTTAACTCAGTGACGACTAAATTAACGGAATTGAGGCCCAGCTCGGGGCGAGTGCTCAGTTCTCTGTGTAAAGGCATGTTTATCTTGATAAACACTGTTTTTAAAAACTTTAAAATCTGTTTGTAAGGTTTGATATATCGTCGTGTCTGTTTATGCCACGTTTTGTCTAGTCTGGAGATAAGAGCGAACCCATTTCAAACAAAAAAAACATATATTCATTAATATTTTGAGATAAGACATCAAGCATAATCATCAAGGTTCTTGAATCACTCGCTTGGATATGGCGTGTGATTTTCGTTCGAAAACGAATAAAAAAATCAACGATAACCACGCGAAATATAGACGTGAGTACTCACAAAATTAAGCAATGATTTTTCAAACCTTCCTGTGTAGATGACAACTGGTTTTAATTCCAAAATTTTACTCAATGAATATCACACGCCATCTTGACGTGAGTGATTCAAAAATAGAGCTCTAAGTCGTGGTTGTAGAGACAAATACAATTATTATTAATTTAATTAAATATTCAAGTTCAAAAGCAACAGATTCATTGACTAAAAGCCTTCAGTAGTCGAGCAAACATACAAGATAGGAACAAGACCTGAGTGAGAACAAAAAAACCTCTTTGCGAATAAATTCTTTTATCTCGTAAATGTATTGTACTCGCACGCAGAATACATTTTAATAATACTACGCACTCGCGGGGTCGTAAAACAACGCTTATTACCTGTGCTACAAATCTTTCTTCAAGTTATATTCATTTAAAGCTTGTATAAATCACTAGAAGAAGCCATTTTCTGGATTTGAAATCTCCGTAAAGTGCTGAAGTAGGTAGATATAGCAAACACGTATAAAAACGGGCTTGTAACGACCGTAAATAATTTAAACTAACCTTACAACAATAAAAAACCGGCCGAATTTTTTAGGTTTTAGTTTCATGTATGGGAGCCCCCCTTTAAAATATTTTTTTTCTTACTTTTTGTATTTGAGTCGGAAAGCGGTGAATAAAATACACCTACCTACCAAGTTTCAGCTGTGTAATGCTAATAGTTTCAGAATAAAATGGATGTGACATACGGATGGACAGACAGACAGACTTGACGAAACTATAAGGGTTCCGTTTTTGCCATTCGGCTACGGAACCCTAAAAAGGGTAACAAAATTTTCTGAAAACATAGATAGATAGCACTCACCAGATACATTGTGAAATAGGTCAACAGTGGTGCAAATCTCGACACAGTTATATTTGTCGAACAACCAGGTGGCGTTAAAAATGGCGGATATAAGATTCGTCATTGAAACGCGTGAAAGATTTTTTAAATTAAGTTTTACAAAATTCAAAAAATTTTTTACGATTTATTAAAAATGTAGCTCTTCATAAGCTTAAAGGATATTTGATGCAGCAGAAAATCAGAAAATTTACGTATTTGCAAAATTAAAAAAGAACACATTTCTTGTACTTTAGGCTGTGGCCACTGGTTGGTTTTATAGCCGTGCGACCAAATAGAAATACCTTCGTTACAGATAATAGTTACCGTTCTAGTAACTCATACTCCATGTGCCATACCTTGTAAGTACCTGTTAGGCTTTGAAGGACTTATTTTAATTTAGTTTTGTTTAAGAATCCATTCAGTCCGTTCAATCTGGTCAAGTTAAAAAAAAAAAAAAAAAAAAAAAAAAAAATCCATTTATTTCTTAAAATCTTTAACAAAATATAATGCCGGGGCTTCCCATAAAGTTATCTAAGTGATACTTGTGTAGGGATAGCCTCGCTCTTCCTTATGATTTACAATAAAGATATTTAACACTGTATTATGTTAATAAACTAGGTGGAAAAGTAAAAACAAAAACTTTATGTCTGTACAGGTTGCACTGGATATAAAACAGAGTACAGTCAAGTAGGAAAACCCAAAAATCTAATTTAAATAAAAAATAAAATAAAAATTGATTGTGTTTGTGTGATGTGTATGTTTGTGTGTGATGTGTATGTGTGTGTTTGTGTGTGTGTGTGTGTGTGTGTATGTGTGTGTTTGTGTGTGTGTGGGTGTGTGTGTGGGTGTGTGTGTGTGTGTGTGTGTGTGTGTGTGTGTGTGTGTGTGTGTGTGTGTGGGTGTGTGTGTGTGTGTGAGTGTGTGTTTGTGTGTGTGTATGGCCATGGATGAGGGCGTGGGTATGGGTGTGAGTGAATAGTGTGCATTGCGTGAGCGCATGTCTCTGTGCTTTATGTTTGTGAAGTTAAACTACTTTTACCAAAAGGTATTCTACATCTTCGTAATTAAGAGAGGAGAGCCACACAGTTATCGTTTTCTTACACTCAAATAGGGGCATTGGGTAAATACTAAGCTTACGGTTAATTTTATTATAGAGGTAAGGTGCCTGAGCTATGTATTGCTGCCTTGCAAAGGCTGTACGAGTAGGAAAAGCAGGAGCCACATCATAATTACGTCGCCTGTTAAGTTTAGCACGATCAAAGGGTAACGTTTTATGATACCTTAATATCGCGTGTAAAATGTATAGTTTTCTTACAGACAACAGCTTAGAGTGGACATATAGGGTTTCAGTAGAGAATCTACGAGGCTTACAGTACATAACCTTTATCAGTGATCTTTGCGCTCGCTCTAGATTAAGAAAGTATGATTTAGCTGCTCCCCCCCAAACTGAAATACAATATATTAGTATAGATTGGGCTAAGGCGGTATATATCCTATTCAGTAGCTCGGTACTCATGACATGTCTCATAGATTTGAAAACCCACATGAGTTTTCTTATCCTCCCTATAGTGAGTTCCAGGTGAGGATACCAACTTAACCTCTGATCCACAATAACTCCGAGGTATTTCACTTGACTTTCTTTTTGTATTTTTGGGCAGTTGCAGGTATTAGCTAACGGAACACAGCATGAATGTATCTTAATTTGGAAGTCAGGTGAGGGCTGCGAACTAATGTAGGGGCCGAAACACACAAAATTAGTTTTTAAGGTATTGAGAGTAAGAAGGTTCTTTCTTAGCCAGCAACTAACCACGGCTAAGCCCCTCTCAGCCTCTACTTTAGCTTTATCCCAAGTTTTACCGGAGAAAACTATGGCAGTGTCATCTGCATAGGACAGTATGCTCGTCCCAACGTTACGAAGGTTACAAAGGTTATTAATGTATATTAAAAAGAGCGTTGGACCGAGTACACTGCCCTGCGGGACCCCGTACGTAACATTTTCCTCCGAACTCAAGAAACTCTCTATTTTAACACCTTGCTTTCTATTCTGGAGGTAACTGCTGAGAAGGGAAAGAGCGGTGCCACGAAAACCGATGTCCTCCAATCTGCGTGTTAGAATGGAGATAGATACGGTGTCAAAGGCCTTTTTAAGGTCAAGTTTGAACTGAACTAGCGCGAAAGCCTCCGTCTAATCATTCATACTCGTACCCGTCGTGAGCCTATACCAAAATATACAGTTTTTTTATTATTATTTTGCTTTCCCAATGAAATTTTCTATGTAAGTTTCAATGCAGTTTCAAAAGTTGAACACGCACAGCTCCAGTCTGGTGAAAGCTATTCCGATATTCGGTTGCTTTGTTTAACAAAGGAAATACCAATTCTATAGCTATTATTTATTTTATGACAATTCAAGTGTTCAGTCTGTCATTTAATGTTTATTAACAGCGATAAACTCAAGATTCGAACAACAAAAGTTATGACTAATGAAAATTAAATTGCTTTTACTTCATTTGAATGGGTAATTACGTTTCGCTTAACTTACGAGTACACTACGCGCACAAAATATGATAAGTTTTTACTTTGAATATTAAATTGTGTTTCATTTTAAAAGAGGTAATTAAAGTGTAGTTGAATATTTTTTTTTTGTATACATGTTATTTTTACCGTAAAAGAGGAGATTTGAAAGAAACGTGTATGCCAATGGACGATACGACAAGTCAAGCTTGCGTCAAATTAGGACAATATATCGAATTTCTCCGTCCAGTTATTTTTCGCCCCATTTAACACAGATTCTTAGCGAAAATCTCGAAATGAACGCGCGCAAGGGACAAAGGGCATATTTTTCATAATTTGTTTGAGTTCTCTGCAGGGAATTCCTGGCATTGTGGACAAATGCTCGGAAAACAAGCGTGTTTTACGTATAATGGGTGTTGCTGCGTTCTTTTCGGAAAAATATTCTTTAAGCTTAGTATTCCAGTAGCCTACTCAGTGATTCGGTTTATAATATAGTTTTTTTAAAGATTTTTCATAGGCTAATGGTATGCAAATACTCGATTTAAAACTGTTTGTAAAATGTTATAATCACACAAAATAAGTTTTTATAAAATAGGGTACTAATGTCCATCTTAGTCATCAAAAAGAGGCCTTAATGATTATTTCTAGAATGCATAGTTTGATCCATTTATTTAAGAGTACATTATGCATACAATATTGTAGAATTCCTTAAAAATTAACTCTACAGGCATGCAACTTGCGTTTTTGGTTTGCTGAAACTTGAAAAAGCTAAATCTAAAACTTACCAAGAAGTCAGGAGGCCTCCCGCGTCACAACTACGTTACAGCGTCGTAAAATATTCATTCGAATACAGAAACGGATACAAATATTCATTACAAGTATAGTAGTCAACAGATAACACAGATACGAGTATTCAACAACAGTTTTTAAATATTTCAAAAGTTACAACAAGTTGACCGCGAGCTCGCATCATTTAGTCGTCCGTAACAACAACAACACCAGGAAGACTGGAAGCGTAGCAAGGAGCGGAGCGAAGGCAGAGCTAAGAGTAGACATCACAGGAGTTAAGAAGTTGAGGACATAGAAGAAGATCGAGACGCGCGCGTCGTGGTTCGAGTTGAGATGCGGTGTGGAAGTCTGGAGACTCAACAAGTGGTTTGCGAAGGCGGGCGGCGCGGGTGAGTGCGAGACCTCTCGGCGGGAAGGTTCGCCCGCCAGTGGCGCGAGCTCGAGCTCACTGTGCCTGTGTGCGTCTCTAGGCCAGCCCGTGCCTTCATTGTTGGCCCTCCCTATGTCTGCGTGAAGGGCAATCTGCACGGACGCGTCGGGACGGGGTTTGTGCTCCTGTGTGCGCCGTGACGCGCCTACAGGTGAGCTGGCCCGGCGGCCCCCAGCCAGCTATCTATACTTTACAATGAAATGCCTCGCTGACTGACTACCTGCGTGCTACATTAGCGAACGCATGTACTCAACCATTGTTCCATTCTGTATTACTTTACAAACGCCCGAGATATTGTTAGCGCGCTGAAAGTTTCGCCGTGCTTCTGCACATATTTATTTAGTTTCCCGCCCTCGTACCCGACGCACATAGTTCGCATTTTGACGTAGCAAATTTTATATTAATTTAGCTTGTTTAATTAAACAGAGGTGGAGTTAATAACATTATTACGCGCCTGTCAGCGGATAAGGCTTTCTAGTTAATAAAGCATAGAATAGGTAATTAGTGAGTTACTGCTATTAATATTAAAGGCTTATGAAACCATAGCCGTATTTAGGGATGATATTACTATGATATGTAATTTTTCTGCATATAAAACCATTTCGACCTATCCAATTTTTATGTTATCATGTAAATTAACCTTATTTTACCTTTGAGGCGACATGCCATACTATAGTTATGTATTCATCCCCTAAATAAATTTTCCGGTAACAAAATTGACATCTTGTCAGTGATGTTTACTCGACCGACAGGCAATTTAGTTTAGCTACTACGAGCGGTGCTACGAAAAACTCGTAGCGCCTGTACTGTAGCAACATGCGGTACTACGTCGTAGCTACTCAGCTCGTTATCTCGTCTCGTATCTCAGTTTTTCTTAACTCTGTATTTTCACAACGATGCTAGCGAATTTGGTGCATAATATAGTAGAGATGTACCGACTAGTCGCCGACTAGTCGTTAAAGCCGACTAGTCGGCCATTTTTGTAGTCGGCGATTAGTCGGCGACTAGTCGGCTAAATCCGCCGACTAGTCGGCCCGCTTCTCACTCATGATAATATGCTTAAAAAATAGAGTGATTGAAATGAAGTTCTATCTTTACTCTTGTTATTTTTTATTATAAGAATCACAGTTTCAGTTTATAATACAATTTAATAATTGGTAGCAAATTTAAATAGGAACTCTTCCTTTGACATCCCCAAGTTATTCAATCTCAAAATTAATAAAATAAAACAATACTAGAAGTATCTAAGTATCAATTGGATCAACTAACTTTTTTAACAAAATATTAGAAATAAGTAGGTAGGTTTACTTTACACTACAACCTAGAAATAGGAAGTTGTTCTATGTGCACTTTGTATAACTATTATACATATAAAACAAGTTCCTATTTCAATATAATAAATTGTACTGAGATCTAGAGACCAAGTAAAATTTACTTCAACAACAAAAAATAACTATTATACTATAGCTTAATAAGAATCTAGCTATCAAACAAAACAATGTACTACTCATCATTAATCAAAAAATGGCAATAAAGACTAAAGTTTTTCAAGGCGGCGCCGGCCGCGCACCAATTCTACGAACCGAGAGCGCGCTCACGAACATTTCCGACTTCACCCGGATTTTACCGAAAGTAATGATCGGCCTAGCCGACTAGTCGGCCATTTTGCTGCCGACTAGTCGGCCAGTCGGCTAGTCGGCCAAAGTCATAGTCGGCACATCTCTATAATATAGTGATGAGTTAGTAGTAATGTCCCTGATTCTCAAGAGAAAAGAAAGCACTTCTTAATGTTAGATATGAAAATTACAGATGCCTTGTGAATTAAATTCATCATATTTTAACTACTAGAGAATATTAACGTACCTAGTTTTTTTTTAATCTACGACGCCTATACTTCGCGATTTAGAAACAGGCTCGTATAATAAGTACCAATGAATATTTAACTAATGGTCTATATGTAGATAGATACGCTACAGTGGTAGGTAGCCACTTTTAATTAAAAGAAAAATCAAGATGTAAGCGATTTTTAATCTTTAAGTGGTCAGGCGGCGATGACCTCGAAAGTACCTAGAGTATGGCAACACTTATGCGAGATGTATACAATAGGTATACGTAGACGAATAATTACGCGAAGTCTGCTCTACATAATAACCGGCAATTTGCAGTCTTCTCATTTGCATCATAATCACAGTGACGATAGGACCTGGGGCCCTATTTTTGAATCACTCGCTTGGATATGGCGAGTGATTTTCGTTCGAAAACGAGTTTTTTTATATGACTTTTAATTCATCTTCGAACGAAAATCACTCGCCATCTTGAAGCGAGTGATTCAAAAATAGGGCTCCTGTACCATCAGCTCTTAGTACACGCCTTCTCTGGAACTGCTTTGCTATTTACACGATAAGCTTATAATACAAAAATTGTTAATTAAGTTGGAATGTTTAAGTGGGTACCTATTACCTCAAGTAAGAAATAAAATTGTGTAATAATTAATTGAATCGCCGTCTAAGAAACTCACTAAAAAAATTCAATTTATTACCGTTATTTTAATCATTATGTTAATGTATTCTTAAGGCGTACATTTTTTTCATACTTCATAGTTATACCTAACTTATAATAACCTGCTTGAACTATAATAGTAACTAAAACCATCTCCTAACTGTAACAAATAAGTAATTTACTGGAAACTGCATAAAAATCAGTTTAGCCAAACGCGAGATAGCCGCGGACAAACATACGGCCTGAGTCCGGCATTACCATCTCAAAGTGTATTTTTTAACTCCCGACGAATAAAGTGTCTATCAGTACCCCAATCACGAACACTTGACGTATTTGTCACGAAATCGTAGCGAGTTTACGTCAGTCGGCAGCACGAAGCTCCCGTGTCGTGTAGTATGCTCGAAGGCATTACCGCAGATGACGTCATACTAACGTAAATTAGGCACGTCCAGAGACAATTACACGATCTATTTAATTAAAATTATTGAAATACTATATTATATTATTCGAATGTCAATTTTTTTGTTTGTTTTACGTACAAATGATAACGTTACATACGAATGCTTTGACGCAATTATTCGTGATAGGGGTACTGCTCTTTTCAACTGTCCGATCGATTTGAAATTTGGAGCCGATGACATTGACAGTATGTGGTAAGGTATCCATAACCCAATCGGAATTTTGAAGATCACTAATAAATTGATGAGGGAATCTGACTACCAGCCATAATGTCCTATCGATTCGAAATTTGGCACCGCGCTTCTACAATGATATAAATAAGATCGCAATCTTGCTATCGTTTCGCAGCTCATACCTGTATTATAAACACGGTATAAGTGTCAAAATCATAATCCCAGTAGTCCCTTACGAACTGAAACTTGGCTTGTTTGTTGGCAAGGGACTATTGTTGGAATTATACAAGCTATTAATATTAAAGGCTTATGAAACCATAGCCGTATTTAGGGATGATATTACTATGATATGTAATTTTTCTGCATATAAAACCATTTCGACCTATCCAATTTTTATGTTATCATGTAAATTAACCTTATTTTACCTTTGAGGCGACATGCCATACTATAGTTATGTATTCATCCCCTAAATAAATTTTCCGGTAACAAAATTGACATCTTGTCAGTGATGTTTACTCGACCGACAGGCAATTTAGTTTAGCTACTACGAGCGGTGCTACGAAAAACTCGTAGCGCCTGTACTGTAGCAACATGCGGTACTACGTCGTAGCTACTCAGCTCGTTATCTCGTCTCGTATCTCAGTTTTTCTTAACTCTGTATTTTCACAACGATGCTAGCGAATTTGGTGCATAATATAGTAGAGATGTACCGACTAGTCGCCGACTAGTCGTTAAAGCCGACTAGTCGGCCATTTTTGTAGTCGGCGATTAGTCGGCGACTAGTCGGCTAAATCCGCCGACTAGTCGGCCCGCTTCTCACTCATGATAATATGCTTAAAAAATAGAGTGATTGAAATGAAGTTCTATCTTTACTCTTGTTATTTTTTATTATAAGAATCACAGTTTCAGTTTATAATACAATTTAATAATTGGTAGCAAATTTAAATAGGAACTCTTCCTTTGACATCCCCAAGTTATTCAATCTCAAAATTAATAAAATAAAACAATACTAGAAGTATCTAAGTATCAATTGGATCAACTAACTTTTTTAACAAAATATTAGAAATAAGTAGGTAGGTTTACTTTACACTACAACCTAGAAATAGGAAGTTGTTCTATGTGCACTTTGTATAACTATTATACATATAAAACAAGTTCCTATTTCAATATAATAAATTGTACTGAGATCTAGAGACCAAGTAAAATTTACTTCAACAACAAAAAATAACTATTATACTATAGCTTAATAAGAATCTAGCTATCAAACAAAACAATGTACTACTCATCATTAATCAAAAAATGGCAATAAAGACTAAAGTTTTTCAAGGCGGCGCCGGCCGCGCACCAATTCTACGAACCGAGAGCGCGCTCACGAACATTTCCGACTTCACCCGGATTTTACCGAAAGTAATGATCGGCCTAGCCGACTAGTCGGCCATTTTGCTGCCGACTAGTCGGCCAGTCGGCTAGTCGGCCAAAGTCATAGTCGGCACATCTCTATAATATAGTGATGAGTTAGTAGTAATGTCCCTGATTCTCAAGAGAAAAGAAAGCACTTCTTAATGTTAGATATGAAAATTACAGATGCCTTGTGAATTAAATTCATCATATTTTAACTACTAGAGAATATTAACGTACCTAGTTTTTTTTTAATCTACGACGCCTATACTTCGCGATTTAGAAACAGGCTCGTATAATAAGTACCAATGAATATTTAACTAATGGTCTATATGTAGATAGATACGCTACAGTGGTAGGTAGCCACTTTTAATTAAAAGAAAAATCAAGATGTAAGCGATTTTTAATCTTTAAGTGGTCAGGCGGCGATGACCTCGAAAGTACCTAGAGTATGGCAACACTTATGCGAGATGTATACAATAGGTATACGTAGACGAATAATTACGCGAAGTCTGCTCTACATAATAACCGGCAATTTGCAGTCTTCTCATTTGCATCATAATCACAGTGACGATAGGACCTGGGGCCCTATTTTTGAATCACTCGCTTGGATATGGCGAGTGATTTTCGTTCGAAAACGAGTTTTTTTATATGACTTTTAATTCATCTTCGAACGAAAATCACTCGCCATCTTGAAGCGAGTGATTCAAAAATAGGGCTCCTGTACCATCAGCTCTTAGTACACGCCTTCTCTGGAACTGCTTTGCTATTTACACGATAAGCTTATAATACAAAAATTGTTAATTAAGTTGGAATGTTTAAGTGGGTACCTATTACCTCAAGTAAGAAATAAAATTGTGTAATAATTAATTGAATCGCCGTCTAAGAAACTCACTAAAAAAATTCAATTTATTACCGTTATTTTAATCATTATGTTAATGTATTCTTAAGGCGTACATTTTTTTCATACTTCATAGTTATACCTAACTTATAATAACCTGCTTGAACTATAATAGTAACTAAAACCATCTCCTAACTGTAACAAATAAGTAATTTACTGGAAACTGCATAAAAATCAGTTTAGCCAAACGCGAGATAGCCGCGGACAAACATACGGCCTGAGTCCGGCATTACCATCTCAAAGTGTATTTTTTAACTCCCGACGAATAAAGTGTCTATCAGTACCCCAATCACGAACACTTGACGTATTTGTCACGAAATCGTAGCGAGTTTACGTCAGTCGGCAGCACGAAGCTCCCGTGTCGTGTAGTATGCTCGAAGGCATTACCGCAGATGACGTCATACTAACGTAAATTAGGCACGTCCAGAGACAATTACACGATCTATTTAATTAAAATTATTGAAATACTATATTATATTATTCGAATGTCAATTTTTTTGTTTGTTTTACGTACAAATGATAACGTTACATACGAATGCTTTGACGCAATTATTCGTGATAGGGGTACTGCTCTTTTCAACTGTCCGATCGATTTGAAATTTGGAGCCGATGACATTGACAGTATGTGGTAAGGTATCCATAACCCAATCGGAATTTTGAAGATCACTAATAAATTGATGAGGGAATCTGACTACCAGCCATAATGTCCTATCGATTCGAAATTTGGCACCGCGCTTCTACAATGATATAAATAAGATCGCAATCTTGCTATCGTTTCGCAGCTCATACCTGTATTATAAACACGGTATAAGTGTCAAAATCATAATCCCAGTAGTCCCTTACGAACTGAAACTTGGCTTGTTTGTTGGCAAGGGACTATTGTTGGAATTATACAAGCATGATGGTCAAAACAATAAACTTACTCTAAAGTAATAGTAAAAAAGCCTCTTCTAATTGGTAGAATAAAGTATTTGGCGGGATCAGGCTTTAGTCACTTGTGCAATCAGAAAACTTTTCAGAACTGGAGCTCTATTTTAGAATAACTTGTGTCAGTATTCCGAGTGTATTTTTTTCATTGATTCATATTCGAACGAAAATCACACGTTATTTTGACGCGAGTGATTCTAAAATAGGGCCCCAGATCACGCGTCGTAGTAACGCGCTGATACATACATACAAACATACCGGTCAAAATGAGAACTTCTCTTTTTGAAGTCAGTTAAAAAGGGATAAGATTTACTTTATATAAAATATATTTATCATCGATGTAAAACTAAACAAAAAAGACAAAAAATAAAAAATTAAAGATAAAAAATTATTAATCGATGTAAAACTTAACAAAAAGTGATTTCGAACCTCCACTTTTTTAGGTCGGTTAGTACCTACTTGTCTTGAGTCATCCTGAGACAGCACGAGGGATATTAGGTTAACAACATTGCGATAAGCTGCCCTCTAGCGCTTTTAGCGTGTACTAAAACAGATTAATCGTAACATAATTTTTAAGTCATCAATCAAAGCAAAGGTAAATAAAATAGCAACTACTTCCTAAAAAAATACTAGATGTCGCTTTTAGCAGAGCTAAAAGAATGGGACAACTTAGCTCAAATATGAGCTATCGTGTAGCTCAATCAGCATGTTTTTAAACTTTATCTTGGTAAAAATATTTTTTATTGAAAAAATATTCTTTATAATAATTAATTACAAAACAAGAGGGCACGTATTTACTTTTAGTCGGAAAACGTTAGAAAAAATATTATTAAATTAGTTTTGTTTTGCAGTAAATTTGCCTTAGCAATAAATTGAAAAATATTTACTGCAGCACCCTCTGGTGCGCAAAGTTGGATTTCAGTATGAGGTACTTATATGCTTATCAGCGATAGAATTTTTTTAATAATATTAATCATGATACTGAAAGCCACATCAAAAACAGACAAGATAAAATATGTAACTATAGCGTCCCCTGGCGGATTATTACTAAACTGCTTAAAAACCTTGGCCAATAAAATTAACACATCAAGTGCAGGAAACTGCAATGTCAATCGGTTAAGCCGTTCGACTGGAGTCATATAGTAACATTCGATAGTCATTAAGGTGAAAGAAATGGTAACTGCAGCGGCCCCTGCCTGACTAGACTTATTAAGTGAGCTTTTTCAAAGTCAAGGTCAAGGTTTGTTCTCTTTTTGTTTGTTTCCCCTTTAATCTCTGTTAATTTATGCATGACTAGATCTGTAAAGTTATGTATTCATGTATATATATAATTTGTTGCTTTTTTGTGTTCTTTTATGCCGCCTCAATCGTTTCTGCCTCACCCAATGGTTGACTGGTAGAGAATTCTTTTAGCATTAAGTCCGCCATTTGTACTTTCTTTTGTCTGTGCAATAAAGAATAAAATAAATAAATAAATACTATATTGCCTATAATCTTAGAACCATCGCCGATAAATTATGAATCCATTGCAGAATACTGCATGTCAACGGGCCAAGCCGTTCTGAGGAACATTCGTTGGCGAACACACAAACATCCTCTCATCCATGTTCGATTTTTGAAATGATAATGAATAAATGATTTTCATTTTAATATGTGGAAGGGACTATGAATCATGCATGAGTGGGTTCTTAGTTTAAAATATTGCCAATGTTTACAAAGTCACCCTGTATATTATTCAAGTCAAGTATATTATATTAAAATCATGGTATGAGTCTTGTAATTTAATTTCAAAGTCAATAATTAAACATCAAAAAATTTATTTGTCCTGTAATCTAACACAAAGCTCATTTACATTTCAGTTTTCTTTCTAGCTCACTGAAGCGGGCTTCCATCACTAATGCACTGCTGTCAGCCTGACAGCTCCATCCCATCCGTCCGTCGATGCGCCGACGTCATTTTGCTTGCTTTCATCATCATCTGTCAGTGTCACTCATCCGAATCCGACATAAATCGAAAGCCGCATCTGCGGTCTAGCGCATTTTGTTGTGAATTATTACAACAAAAATGAATTCATTTCACCGACAATACTGAACTCAATTAGGCGTTGTGCGACAACAACAGTGATTTCACACATCTAATATAGTTTCGTGACAATAAAATGCCTTTTGTTAATATCAAGAAGCAATACTTAGCAATCGTGATGTTGGTTTTCGTGTTGTTGTTCTTCTTCAATAGCAAGCCTACTTTCCAGTGCCAGTTCAATCAGGAGGTGCCTACGGTACTTCCTACAATTTACGGGATTACGCCAACATACGCTAGGCTTGCCCAGAAAGCGGATTTGACGAGGTAAAGTTTAGTGGCTTTATGTCGTGAGCTTCCTGCCCTTGATCCCATCGATTATCTTGCTTCAATGTTAGCCAACGTAGTATTTGGCAATGATTCTGAGAGCAGACGTGATTAATTTAATTAGCTATTTAAGTTCCGTTATTTGTTCGAATTGTTGCATGCATAGCCAGCATTGTAAAGTAGTTTTAAAAAACTCAAAACTCAAACTCAAAAGTTTATTTGCAGTCATTTGGGTAGTCATTAGGTGCGCCAAAATGTGCTATCATGTAGCGTACAAATATTTAAAACAGACGAAATTAAAATTTATATATAGGACTATAAAAGGTACAACAGAAACAACATTTCTTATTATTAATCTTTACCTTTTTGGGAAGTAGTCAAAATGTACATAAGAAGCGTTTATTGCAATATAAATCTAATTGCCTACTTGTATTTACAATGAATTAAAAAGATTAATCTATAAAACTAAATAAGTACTTAACCATGATTATTATATGAGTATATATGAAAATAAAAAGTTCGCTTGGTAAAACCATACAAAAAAAGTTTACTTTCAGCACAAATATTATTATATGTACCTGTACATATTGTTGCTCTCAAAATCTCAAAATTGATTTATTTGATCATTCGATTACAATACTTGCCTTGAAGTTATTGTTACTCAGCCTTGCTGTGTCTTGGGTTTTTATTAGTATTATATTAAAATGGGTGACTAAATTGCCCTCTTAATAATATTGTAGTGATATGAGCATTTGTTTTTATTATTAATACTTACAAGATATTTATCATGTGAAAAAATTCACAGGTTATCACAAACTCTCATGCTAGTGAAGAACTTTCACTGGATTGTGATCGAAGATGCTGAAATGAAGACAAAACTAGTTGAAAATCTCCTCAAAGAATCAACTCTAAAATATACACACCTTAATGTGAAAACACACAAAGCAAAGCATTCTACGGTAAGTAAAGAACCATTCTTCATATTTGGATTTTTCATCTTTTTTTTGATTCAGGTGAATCATGCTGCTTAGTTCCAAATAGAATGTTCCTAAAAATATCTATCTTGCCCATAGAGTTTAATTATTACTACTCCTATGCAAGGGAATTGGTTTTACCGCACACAAATTTGACATCTGTCACACAGTTTCATTATGACATACAAATACAAGTACATAATTAATTATTTATAATAATAATTGACGATAATTTCAGGTTATAGACATCAATATTTGTCTGTTCAAAACTGAGATATACAACTCTACTTGGTATTGTGTATGTTGGAAAAACGTGTTTATTTGATGTTTATCCTGTGAAAGAAATAAAACAAACTAATATTAGTTTTTAATTTGATTCTTATTAATAATAGCTTGCTATAATACACTACAGTAAATTATTGAAACATAATGTTAAATGTAGAATATTATTCGGAGTTATTCCTTTCCTTAATATCTACTATCACAGGTATTTTTGACATAACAATTGGCTTTAGTTTTGTGATAACTGCATCTTTGTTTTTCAAAATAATTAATTTAATCAATCTTGGTAGTGTTTTATTTGAATGTTTTGATGTAACATTTTTAATGAAGTTTAGATTTAATTTCTTGTGTTTTTTTTAAAGATATTCGATAACTTTGCAGAGTAAAACAAGTAATCTAAACTATTTTTTTTAATGAAATACTTTATTGACTTTGCAACATAGTATTTTCTACTATAGTATACATAGTTATTATCTACATCTTGAGCTATCTACATAAAAATAAAAGATATTCAAATTTGTTAGTACTTTCTCTTGCATCAATCTACAAAATATATATTTAAAACTTTCTAGCTAAAAAAGAATCATACTTCCCTTGGTTTATCAGGATATTTTTTTTACATTGTTGACTTAAAATTATAACTTTAATGTCTCTAAATTGACTCTTTACAATAGTTTTTATTAATTTGAATATCAAAGACAAACAAGACAAACGAGGTTTTGCTTGTATCTATAAACCGCTATAGTACTATAAACCTCAAAGACAAATAGTTTATTGAATCAAAAAAAAAAAAACACTAATAATGTACCTATTTATCCCTTTTTTCCTAAGGACCTTCATGACAGACCAAATTGTGTTCTCAGGAACCATAGAAGTAATTTACCTACTTAAAATTTTTCAGGCAAGCGGCGTTGAGCAAAGAAATGCGGCACTAGATTGGCTTAGGAATCACTTACAGAAAGCAGAAGACAAGAGAGGAGTGGTCTACTTTATGGATGATGACAATACATACTCTTTGAAGGTGTTCGATGAGGTATGTCTTTTCGAGATACAGAAAAGAATATGGGTGACTTTGCAAGGTGTTGCTGAATTTAAGGAGGTTATTGAGGCCATCAATACTTACAACTTTTACTGTGGGGTCATGGTCGAAAGCTTAAAATAAAATTTCAAATGCCCCATACAGATCAGTCAGTCATTAAAAATGGCCACATAGTAAAAGTTATGAATGAATGAATTTACGGTACAGATTGTTACAAATATTTAAAGGTTCAGGTAATTTTACTGACGTTTTTGTAGGCAAATGTTTGCTGTTACTGTCTAAAATAACAAATGTTTAAGAATGATAACAATAATTAATTATAAATAATACAAAATTACATAAATAATTAGATGTCAATATGAGTACAATTTTAGGTATTGATGGTTTTACTATAGGCATTGATGGTTTTATTTACCTCCTAAAATTTGGCAACACCTCGTAAAATCACCCGTATAAATAACAGTACATTCATTTATCTACACTTTAACGTTACTGCACTGACTCATAAACGCAAACCTTAAGTATCCTACCAAACAAGGTACAATCGTCATTTTAGTTCCAAATAATTGCTTGAATCATCTTAAAGATAAATCTTACTTTAACACCAATTTAGGTAATTCACATTCAATTCCTGTTCATGAAACTGAATCATTAATATCCCTGTTATTGAAAGTATTGAAAATGTTTACTAAATCTACTTCATATTGCATTCTAGCTATATTGGTGAGTAATACTAATAAACGTCTATAATTTAATTTATTTCACAGTTCAATAAACTTCCCTCGAAGTCAGGATGTTGTTGTCATGTATCTGTTTATTTTGTGTATCGGTTATTTATCATTATCATAGTTGGACAATGCAAACATTACTTTGATGTGTAATATAAGTTATCGTTTTCTTGTGACATAAACAAACAATGAGTTACCAATGTATTGATAAACTTTGCAAATGTTTTCTCTGTTGTTTTTTTTGTTGCTTTGAATATTGAAAACAATAGTTTTCTAATAACTTTTAAATAATTTCAGTGAATAAAGTTATTGAACTACTCGATTTAAAAATATCTGTGTTTAACAATGAATCACCTTTTTATGTTGTGAAAATTATGTTTATCTTATTTCAAAATGAAAAATTTCGCTACAGAAATGTCAAGATTGCTTACAATATTCGCCAAGCAAAAGAAAACAGACTTTACTTTATGATTGGTATCAATATGGTACAAATTTTAACCATAATCTGATGGATGACAGTGGATGATTTTAATTAATGCCTACTTACTACTTTTTTACTATCATCATTATCAATTTATAAGCTAGGCTCTTGTTGGTGGAGTTTTAAAAAATATATAAAAACTCCAAATTAGTGTGGTGGTTTCCCTCTTGCCTTCGTAAAGAATTCGGAGGCTTCCCGCCACTTAGTGCCCAGTCAAGAGCCTTTTCTAATATACTATATCTTCAGTCTTCTGCCAGTACTGATGTTGCTGCTACCTATCACCTGGAGAACACTTATTTGATAGCTGCGTTTACTCGCCATGGCGCAGGCATTTTTTAACTATAGTAAATTCAATAAATCCAATAATGTTACTTCAACTAAAATGTTCTCTGTAATCAAATTTAAAGATTGTACAAAGGAAGTGGCTATTTACATTTCTTCCATTATCTCAGAGCAGAATGCACAACACATCAAATATACAATTTAATGTAATTTTTTAGAGAGATGCCTTTGACCTTGGCACCGTTTTGTTGGTACGATACTATGATATGGAAACACAAGTAAATGTTACGTACGTACAATAATATGACCTCGTTGGTCATTCGCGTATCACGTAATCGATCTATGGATGAGCTCCATACGTTATTTTAACATTGAACTTTATCATATACTCAAATAAAGGTGATGTTAATGAAGTGAATACAGATGTTTTAAGCTTTTAAAATCTTTCCTTAATGTTAGGTTATATATCTGTGTACAAACATGAATCCCAACTATTGAAAATTATTGCACTTACTAACTAATAATTAAAATAAATAAAGTCATTTCCTATAAAGCATAGGACTAATAATGCTAAGCAGAACTTATTAGGACATTGTGAAACAGGCAATAAATCTAATTAGAGAAACATTTGATCAATAGCTAAATTCAATTGACCTTTGTTGATAAATATTCCCACTGTTCTATTGTTTTAAAAACACTGCCTGCAGCTGTTGTGACATGAGTAAATACTTCTAACATGAAGGGTTCCATCTGGCCTCTTGATAAAGCTAGGTCTTGGTTCTAGTCTAGAATCTTACTAGACATAGCTATGCGTGGCAGTGGTGAATCGTTTATGCACTTCCAGTCGACCTAGAATTTGGAAATTTGTCATGACGCAATGTTTTATATCACATATTATAAAGAGAAAACTTAAAATTTTTGCTTACGTCACATATGGGTGAATCAACTTTTCTCTGTCCCAACGTGAAAAGTTGAGAGAAATAAAAAAGTTAAGGGGATCATGATTTTTACAAAAGATCCGTGTTCCTCAATTATTAATCAATCATATTCCAAGAAAGGGCACGAATTTTGATGTGTGATTTACGAGTAAATTATCTCAGTCCAGCTAAGGACCTAAAAATCGGTCCCCTGGGTGACCGTTATTTTTACCAATAAAATAACAAAAAATCAGTTCATAAATAACTGTCTTAGCAAGATCGATTTAATAACATTCTAAAACAGTGACTACATATTTATTAACTATTAAGACTTTATTTATATACCTGAAAACTATGTCTCTTGAGTCACTAATCCAAAAACCAATCCTAAAAGTTTTTATAATTCTTTAGAAAACAGTCACATAATAAAAATACTTCTTGGGCTAACTTGTCTCATAAACCTTTAAAGTTCTCCATAATATTTTTCGTGGTACAATAATTGTCAGTGAAATTAAACACAGAAATCTGCGCAAAAACAGGGGGACAATATGGTTTGTCAGGAGACAATATGTAACCCAAGAGACAATAATATGCAAATAAACAACAATTTTATGAAAAAGTTGTACACGCATAACTAATGTAATATGTCTTTCTTTGTAAGAAAAGGCAGAAATCACAACCGTATCATCTTATTTCAAGGTTAAGCAGTACGTTTTGCATTTCTCTACTTCAATTTGGGCTAACCTCAGTAAAGGATAAGCCTGAATAATATTATTGGATCAAGAGATCATTCTCGCTCAAGCTATTTCGGAACCGCAGGTAGGGCACATAGTTTCTGGGGTTTTGTGTCTTGTAATTGCCCTAAAAAAGCTCGTCCTCCCGAATCTGGGCTGAAATGTAGCACCTCTATCCCTGAAAAGGGATTTTAAGGAAATTTCCCTGTGCCTGATCACCTGAGTATCTGTCTCAGTGACTGAATACCTTCTGCTTCTTTAAAGTTGAGATTGGATGACCTTCCGGCTGAAATCCAATCTCAACTTCAGACAGTTAATCAAATCCATATCCCAAACATCAGCTAAATACTTGCAATTATCTTCAACGTCAGGCAATACTTCATTCCAAAGCAACTTCCTCAACTCTTTAAGCTCAAGTTTGATATTGCATGGACTACATTATTATTTTGAGGAATTTGGATCTCCCAAATACCAACTAGACTGTGTGGATTCGGAACCGAGCCACAAGAGTTGGGGGATACTAAACTTAGTCAGCATTAACTGCTTAAGCAGTTTAATGAATTTCGAAGCCAATCCGACCCCTTTTCAGTATCTGAACACAAGACGTGAACGCTGTTTCCACCCTAATGTCATAGTCATAACAGTTTTAAGCACCAGATGTAATCGATCTACATTTCTGATGCGTACAGCTACGGAAACCAACTCTTGAAGTGACAATTGCTTCGTCGAGTCTAGAGCTGGGACGAATGATCCAAATAAGTGGGTATACTTCGAGAACGAAAGTTCTAGATTGAAGATCTTTTATCAAAAGAGTAGAGTCCACCGGTGAGATGGGATTACGACTTGCAACTTAACTGCTAGCAACTGGTCTCTATAGAAAATTATGGAAAGGTTTATTATTAGCAATGGACATCCTACGGCTGTTAACGATGGTATTGATTACTACAAAGGACCCAGACTTTTTAAGCAAATAGAATAGATTGAAGTCAGACATGGTCTTTCTTCGTCTGAATTATGTTATACGTAATTTACGTACCACATTTAATATAATGTATTTCTTGTTTCTCTCGATCTTTTTGTAAGTTTTCTCTTACAGCGCCTTTGTGTTTCGGCACGGGTGAATAATATCATGTCTCTAAGTAACGGATTACATTTATATTGAGTGTAATCAAAAAGTGGCTAAACTTATTTAAATTACTAAGTATTATTGTAACAGGTATGGGTATAATATTTCAGACTTTAAAAGATGAAATATGAAACCAAAAATTGCGCACGGGCGGGATTCGAACCAGCATCTTTCTGGCTATCCGGGCCAACTGCTCTTCCAATTGAGCTACCGTGCCGTCGGTCCGACCGCGCGAAATTCTTGGTCTCATTGATACGTCATTGCGTGACGTTAGCGCCATCTACCCGTCTGTTTATGCAACAGCGGGCCAAGTAGTTATTCTTTACAGAATAAATTCAACTTGGAAATGATAACGCTTCGCTACTCAATGGTTTTACAATATTTTTAACACTCACAGTGTCATATTTTATTCTTAAAAGATGAAATATGAAACCAAAAATTGCTAACGTCACGCAATGACGTATCAATGAGACCAAGAATTTCGCGCGGTCGGACCGACGGCACGGTAGCTCAATTGGAAGAGCAGTTGGCCCGGATAGCCAGAAAGATGCTGGTTCGAATCCCGCCCGTGCGCAATTTTTGGTTTCATATTTCATCTTTTAAGAATAAAATATGACACTGTGAGTGTTAAAAATATTGTAAAACCATTTCAGACTTTATTATTTGGTTAATATTACAAGAAATAATAGTAAAACACTGTATATCAATCAGCTTTTAGGGAAGTTATATGTTGAACTTCACTTATAATGAGACGGCAAGATGGGATAGGAAAAACCACTATAATAAGGCTTTATATTGTTAAAACAATATTAAATTACAAGTTATTACAGCAAAAACTAATTATTGTATGATTAAATAAACTTTATTGATACAATAACCGCGTTTTGTCTCTGGTGTTACCTCTATTGTCTCTTGGGTCACCTAAATAGTGAGGAAGGGGACCAGTAACTCCAAAGACATTTAGCCTTTAAAAAAATATAACCACGTCATTAACCACCAATTTACCTTCATTCATATTCTCACGTGATTTTAGACCATATTGCTTATTGCATTTTAGTTCATAGTATGAAAAATAAAAGAAATACTTGGGAAAATGCGTGGTTGCCAGTGGAACAGTAAACGTACACTTCGCGTCACCTCTGACGGCGGATGAATTTGCCGAGTAAATTATCAGTCGCGAGAATAACGGACACGGTCACGTGAGACCTAGACCGTGTTCTGATTGGTGCAAGCTTTAGTTGTGCCATTTTAAAACATAATACTAAATATAAGGTAAGTAAGTCAGGGGACAACAAAATAACTGCACTCCGAGGGACAAAATTTCAAAAGTCAAAATACCTAAAAAATCTTTACATTTTTCGGACGTCTCTATAAACACGTGAAACTATGGGCTTTATTGATTGGGATGCGATATAAGATTTATTTGCTGTCATACAGTTTTTTCACACCAGACCTAAAAATTAGAGAGAAACTTGCCGTGGGGACAGCAGAATTTTGTATGGGAGCCCAAAATTGTCGCCTGGGTCACCTAGCCAAAAACGAAAAATTTAATTAAAATGTGTACCAAAAAATTATTTCCATATTTCTTAATGATCTAAGTATAAGTTTATTTCATAAAATATATTGAATTAAGTCCTTTTTTCCTGAAAATTGCTTTTGAACACTTGGGACACGAAAAGACAAAGAAAAGTTGATTGACCCATATATATTTTTTAATAATTATAAACTTAGTATTACCCTTTGTGTGGAACCCTCGCGAGTCCGACTCGCACTTGGCCGGTTTTTATATGATTTACTAGCGGTGGACCCACCGTGACTTTTTTCTGCGTGTGTTGGGTTTTCTCTGCTCCTATAGGTCGTAGCGTATTTTTTTATACCTTACTAGCGGTCCCAGCAAACTTCGTTTCGCCCCCAGCCCCGTCCCGCCCCGGCCCCGTTTTATGGGAATTTTCTTTGCTATAAACTTCACTGAGCCCGAGACCTTTCCAACCAGTGTTTCCAACGAATGCAAAACCGTGGAAATCGGTTTGAGCGTTTTGGAGTTATAGCGTCAGGGAGGAAAACCCGACTTATTTATATATAGTAGATAACATTCCTTGATAAATAAACTATCGAACAATTTTTTTTTAAATCGGACCAATAGTATGTTGACATACTTATCATCTAAATAAATGTCAAAGTTTTTTTCACATGTGCTAATTATGATGTTACAGATGCGTAAAATCAACAAAGTAGGGGTGTGGCCCGTGGGTATAGTAGGTGGCATGCGTGTCGAGATGCCCGTAGTTAAGAACGGCAAAGTGCACGGATACAACGCGGTGTGGAAACCCTTCAGACCGTTTCCCATTGATATGGCCGGATTCGCAATCAACGCTACACTGTTCCTGGACGTGCCATCGGCCAAATTCTCGAGGAAGGTGCAGTCAGGATTTCAGGTTAGTTGTACTTCGTTTACTGTCACCTAAAAATCCATGCGAAAAGCCCCGATACAAAGAGCTCTTATACAGGGTGTCCCAAAAATAGTGTCAAGCTAAATCCCAGAAGTAGAACATCACGAGAGTTACCTGAATCACCCCTGTATTTATGATAGTTTTCGAGTTATGATTTTTATTTTAATGTTTATATTTTTTAAAAGGTTTAATTAGAGCTATGGATCGAAATACTTCTGAAGCAGCTAGACCTAGTATTCATCTAATAAGGAAAAAACAGGCATGTACCCTAACTATTCGCGCCACAGTCACAGAATATTAGTACTACATACAGAACGGACAATCACCTGTCCCTAGTCTGACTATTACCTAACTATCGCGCCGGAACTGGGGTTCGCATTGGGAGTACGCTTAGCGGGCATGGCGCGCGTATGTTTGCGACGTTAACGGCAGTACAATTTTTTTGTAATTTCTAAACGGATTCGTACTAAAATAAATAGCTATAATATTGTATTACAGAAACTTACTTTTCTGAGCGTTACCGTAAAAAAATCGATTTAACTGTTAAACGTAATGTTCCCATTATTATCCAAAGCGTTTCGCATTAGCCGAATTTTATGCTATAAACTATAAAGCAATAACGACCGTTGATAACATAAAACACACACTAATTAATACAGTCGTTATGTGAAACGATTGTTACTTTTATGTATGACGGTTATTAGAGGTTAGAATAAAAAAGGAGGGACATACGTACAATGGCCCAATCGTGAGGCTAAGTGCGGATAACACGTCAGCCAAACTAACTGTATGACGGTTCTGCGCGACTTTGTTCTCCCGTTTCGATTTTCTGTGCTCCTTTTGGTCGTAGTGAGATGTACTGTAGCCTAAGTCTTCCTCGATAAATAAGCTGTCTAACACAAAAATCATCTTCGAAATTGGACCAGTAGTTTCTGTGATAAGCGCGTCAAATTACCACTCTTAAGCTTTTTGGTATTAGTATAGATAAGTATATTGAGTTGTTATAGGTACTGCATAAGTTATATGTATAAGTTCATTTATCCCTTACATAACCAAACTATTTTTGAATAAACCCTTATCTCTTCCTGTCTGCGTGATACCAAACCGTATGCCCACAGTCTATAGGTTATTACAACTGCGAAATGCAAGCTGAAAACACCAGATAGTAAATTCTATTCGTCATTTCTACCTGGTTTACTACCGTATTTGGTTACGTAGAACGCTGTAACTGCTTTCTGGAAACCTGCTCATAGGTGTCCTATTGTAGTCTTGCTATCTAGCGCTGCTATGAATAGGCTATGATAATGTCTAAGTTGACTTGAAACTTTAACTTCTCTCAAATATCACTCAACAAGTACTACCCATTGATGTCGTGTGAAACGAAATCTCTGTCTCGGATTCCCAGACAAACCATTTGTTATAATAAAATATGTAAATATCGTCGTCTATCATTAATTCATCGGCAATTAATGGATTCGCTGATTGTATTTATTGTCTTTTTATAAAGGTTCACCGTGGAGGTTCTACTTGTCAGTTCCTCTGAACTGCCTCGGTGGCGCAGCGGTGAGAGGGTCGCATTTTAAAGCGACGGCTGCGCCGGAGTTCTCGGGTTCGATTCCCGGGTCGGGCCAAAAATATACCTGGATTTTTCTGTTCAGAAATTCTCAGGGTAGCCCGGAGTTTGGAAGTTGGCGGTGTTTCACCCCCGTGCCTCGGAAAGCACGTTAAGCCGTTGGTCCTGCTCCTGATCTCTCTCCGGTCGTGTCAGATTGCTGTCCCATCGGGCTATGAGAGTGAAAGGAATAGAGAGTGCACCTGTATTTGCGCACACACTTGTGCACTATAATATGTCCCGCGCAGTAGGTTAGTCGTTTTGACTGGCCACAGTATTCGACAATCGGCTAGGGGGACTATTAAATATAGACAACCGATTCGGGCGTCTTAAGTTTTTTTTATTAACCTGCTTTGTGTATTTTTCCAGGAAAGCGAAATACTAAAGTACTTCACGACGAAAGACGAGTTGGAGCCGTTAGCAGAGAACTGCACCAAAGTGTACGTCTGGCACACGCGAACGCAGAAACCGTCCATCCTCAACGTCAAGAAACTGAAGATGCCCGCCACCCCTGAAGACGACATCGAAGTGTGAGCTGGCAACACACAAAATCACTGGTAATACAATGTCTATGGTAACTAAAAAGTCATAAGGGGCATTATCATATACAGTGGATATGACCTTTTGAAATTGGTCAAATCATGACTTACGAATGTCACGACTGGAGTTCCTTGTCCTAAACTTCCAAACTGGTCTCATAAAATAACGAATTACCAAGCGATGGTATTCAAAATGCTAACATGACTTCGTACTTAGGCCTGTTTCACCTTCGATAAAAAGCACTCAACGAATAATTAAATTTAAAATGATTAAATTTTCTGCATTCCCAAGCGGTTGACTGGTAGAGAATTGAAGAAGAGAAAAAGACTGTACAATTGGCGGACTTAAGGCATTAAGTCCGCCAATTGTACAATTTCAGTGCAATAAAGTTTAAATAAGTAATAAATAAATAAATAATTCAAATCTGTTACGCTATTTTGTATGAAGTATTGGACGGATAATGTTAACCATAACATATAAGGACATAGTAAAACAAGCCGTAAATCTACGAAATAAACCGATAACTTGTCCATCGGTCGTATCGATTCCATCATATCGATACGTTGAATCGAGATTCTATCTAACATTTTAACAGTATTGCTTATTACACTGACGATGGTCAAATAAATACTTATCGATCGTATCGATACTTGAAATCGAGATTCTATTAATAGCATCGATACAATATAAATTGCATTGATACTATTATATCTCAATTCGGTTTTCTTAATAGTATCGATACCGCATATCGATACTTGACTGAAATGAATGGGGATTTCACACACATTAAGATTTTCTTTGATATGTATTCCGTAGCGGATGAGCGTGCTAATTCCTATTAACTTTTCGTCTCGACCCGAATCTATATAATAATATTATATGCATTTGTAAAACAAAGTGTATAATTTGTATATCGTTGCGTGTGTAATCAGGAAATGAGATTAGGAACGGCATATTAAAGTGAGATGTCGCCTACCTATTGGTATTATTAAAAGTAGGTATTGTAAAGAAATTGAATTGATGCATTAGTATTTATTTAGGGTTAGTCCCTCTATGCACCTCTTATAAAATACCTATAAAAAAGTATTTTGTGTATAAATAGTGCGGGCCCCACTTTTTAACATGTATTTTACGAGTGGTACCTAGCCGGTTTGGTACATAGAGGTACTGACCCGTTATTTATACTTGTAATGTTAGACTTAGTGATAATATGAATGATATGAATGCCCCATAGAATCTTAAAATTAAATGTAAACAGTTGCGATCATAAAATATTCGAACAAGCAATCTACTTAACAGATTTGCGATATTTTGACCAGTGTATAAGGTTCAAAGTTAGTGGTAGATGAAACTTTGGAAATAGACTAGTCCTGTTTTATAAAGTTCACGCAAGCATAAGTTATATAATTCCTAATCAATGTATATCAAAAAACTCGTTGCAGTAAATGACAGTGTCAAGTTCTATGACTGGAAACATTTGTTTGCAATACATTGCTGGTTCAATTTATTTTGTTAGAATATTACAATAACCTTATTTTTCATTATAATAAATTAAAACCATTTAGAATTGATTACTGGTTACTTAAGGAGACTACAGTTTAAATTTTTTCGCCTATTACAGGCCACAGATTTGCAAAATCTACTATTTTGCCCATCTTTACTATTTCTAAAGTATTTTCTTTCTCTAACAGTGCATATGTTGACGTTTTGTTCATTTAGATAATAAAAAACTCTTAAGTATGTATGAAATGCTATAGAAACACCAACGCTTTATTTATTTCACAGAAATCGTTTGCACACCGTGTCATTTTTTATTTGAAATGGACGCTTGTCCGACTTAAAAAAAGGAGGTTCTCAGTTTGACCTGTACGTTTGTATGTATGTATTGTTACATAAGTTCAAGCAATTTTTTATTCAAATATTAAGGCGTTTATGTCTTAGTACTTAAGGCATCGCGATCGTTGAAACAAAAACATAAGCTAAACAACATAATACTCGTATTCTCCTATACTCAACTGAATTAAATATTAAATACTGGCATGTGTATATAGCGGCTATGTTACGATGAAGTGACTTAACTGTAGTATGTAAGATAAGCTTAGTATTCGCGACAAGGTTAGGTAACTCAGGGATAATACAACCACATAATCACGTATACAATAATTCGGAGATAAGTTAGGCTGAAAATACTGCTTGAAAACTTGTGCCCGTTTAAACTTAAAATCTTTATAGTTTAGCCGCCCAGATATGTCTTGAAAGAATATCAAAGTTCCTGACTTCAATTTCCCACTAAATTTTTGACACAATTTTGAAATTCAAGTTAGCATTATCTGGGCAGCTAAATTATAAATAGCTGAATTATATTGTATGTATTAATAAGCTAAAGGTTTATCGATAAACAAACACATGTATCGCTTACATTTTTATAGTATGTTTCAACCGGTAGGTCACATTTTTTACACGTCAATGTCAGGTCAAAGTATGTGCGGTGCCCTATCTGTTATACTGCGTGCCGATACCACGTTAAGAGCCAAAATCGCTTGCAGCTCGCGTCATCTTTTGTTTGAAGTGACGCCCATTTTTGTATCGTGTGTGCAAGCTACTTTCGTTTGAAAGTGGTAAGGCAGCAGAGACCACGACCGTACTACGTCGTACTACGTACGAGGTACGTAATTCAAAGTTGGCTTGACGAGTGGAGTATTTTTCATGCACCGGGATCTGGCGTTATTTAGTTTTTTTGTAAAAGTAACACTTACGTACTACCTGGTTATCGTAAGAATGAACCCCTCATTACCACTGCGCGGTGAGAAAAGTGTGCAAAAATCAGTAAGTTGTTATTACTACGTACAGACAAGCTATGGCAAAAAAAGTCGCAACTTGATTACAAGGAAGGTTAGGACGTATTCTTTAAAATTTGAAACTGTTTGTATGCGTTGATGCCAAGTTGCGTCAAATCACGGCGCAAAATTTGCTTTCCGCTTTCGAAAATTTTTTATCTGTTCAAACAGTTGATTGGCTGACAGGTAATTGACAGATTTATTAGACATCATGCAATATTGCTAGATTTTATTAGTTTATGTTACATATTACCCAAAAATTTTACATTGTACAGACAAAAATCATTTAAAAAATGATTAAGCTTTACATAAGCTATTTTTTAGTGTCATGTACAAGGTGTTGGCATTTTCCCCACACAAACGAAAACATCTCATTTGTTCGTGGTGTCAGTTCAATACGCTAGTAGTAAGGATGTAAAATAAGAACGAACGCGGGTGGAATTTGACAAGTTTGACAGGACCATTCTTTTGATAACCGGATTGTAAATTAAGAATACATGCAAATGCAACTAATAATGTTATTTTATAGTTACCTATTGTTTTCTACTTCGGCTCATAATAGTGTTTTCACTGCTCAGCTCTTGTATAATAATTTATTTTAATCTTGTAATATTTTAATTGATGTTTAGCGAAATTAGTTAGTTAGATAATAGTGGTTATATTTCGGCGTGTACCTTTTACTTGGTGGTAAAGCAGATTATTCCATCACATTTAAATGACTTCCCATATAAAATAATATACTCCAGTAAACTCAGTATTAGTGATTTCTCTTATAATATTATTTAGGTAAACTTTTCGAAGTATATTGTATGCTAGTTTTTTTTTTATATTAATTAACTCGTCAAGTATGTGTAAACGAGACACAATAAAAATTCCATTGTTATGCGACTCTCGGCATTCGTTTGATCCCTGACTGATTAATAGATGTATTTTATCGATTTATTTAAATTATATCTAGTTTAATACTAGTCTTGTATTTTCTTGTTCTTTGAAATAAAGAAGGAAAGAAAAGTAATTTATTTGGTACACGACATTCTATAATTCTCAACGAACAATGTTTTGTAATCATAATAATTCCAGTTAGTCACAAATTGTTTATTAAGTAAAACTTTAATATATTTAATTAGAGAATAATATTTATATTTTATTATTTTAAATGTTTATTGTAAACTTTATTGTACATTTGAATGTGTTGTAACTTTTTTATTTTTTTTAACATTTTCCACTTGTGTTTGTCAAGGTGATTTTCTACAAATACTTATTTATCTTACTTTTTGACGAATAACGTATTTTTACATCCTATTTTTAGATGATAATGTTTCGAATTGAAAACTCATTGTGTCATCAAAATTGGTCTGTTACTATAATATTTTCTAAAACTACCAACATAGTATTTTCAAACATACTGCTTTTCTGTATAGCTTTAAAAGTAATCAAACATCAAAAATATGTATATTACAAGCAGTAAGCAAAACGTTTGAAAAATATACGAAGCGGCCATTTGTACAATTGAATAAATCGTCATGTTTGTCAAGTAATGTATAGTTTCTTAAAACTATCAAGTATATATCAAAATAAATTTATTTGTCTGTTTTGATCGATCAAAGCTTAAAATGGACAAGTAAATTAAAATGTGATATAATTTTTATTATGTCAAAATATGTGGATGAATAATTATTACGGTTTTATTTTTTATAGCCACGGTACAATATGCAAAAGTTAAAGGCCTAAAAAACAACGATTATTTACTTCATAAACTAAGTCAAAATTATTTAAATAGTAAATGCATTGTTTACGTCTTACTCTTAATTTATAATGTGTTTGGTATACGATATTGTAGTTGCATTATCGTTTTATTTTTTTACTTCAGATTAGTTACTTGTTCAGAACAAACCATATTAATATGCATAATATTGTAAAACATCATAAAATGTTCAGTGCTCAAAATCAAATCGGTCTATAAATGTCTCTTTTTAGTACGTACTTAAGTAGATTTAAATGTACATTTCATTATTTTATTTTTAGGAAACCTCGAGCAATAAGTGAATATTACAATAATTAATTACCTAGTTATTGATTGTTTATAATTTATTTAATGCTAGAAAATATTCAAGTGACTGCCTGCTTCAAAATACATTCGATGTGATTTACTTTTCATCTGTCTCCTCTTCTATTTAAAATGGTGTTAGAATAGTATTCTGTCAATAAAGTCGATAACAATGATCAATCTCATGCTTAAAATTAATGCTGTCATTATTTGTTTTTCTATATATTTTTTCGGACAGCGTAGTAATGTAATTTTGTAATAGAAAAACTATTTATTTATTAAATTAGTACGAGGCTAACTTATAAGTATTTTGTAGCAAGATTTTTTAGATAAATAGTAAATGCGTTAAGCGGTTGGATAGGCAACTCTTTGTGATGGATTTTAGATTTCTATTGTGTAAATACTTGGGTATGATTTACAATATGGTATGAAATAACGAGAATAAAACGTTCCAAAGTATATTTTGTATTATTAATAGTGATACGACTAAAGTAACCTACCTAACTATAATTCCTACTTTAGAAAATTGGTCAGGACAGGGATGATCGAACACAGAGTTTAACTAAACTATCAAGCAGTTATTAAATCGCTCTGAAGCAACACTAATCTTCCTTCTAAGATCTAAAACTATTTCTTTAGTCACCATTATTTTCACTAAAATACTGGTAACGAAAAATAAAAACCCTTCCAAAATCAAAACATTCTTCTTTTACTAAGAGAAGTAATCGCCATTTTTTTCTTTTAATATGCCTTCTTGACCTCCTTTACACACGTTACACACTTCTAAAATGGACGGTCGGGGTCCCCGCCGCCGCCGCCTAACCACCATAAGAGCAATTTCACTTGTACCTTATATCGTTTTCTTTTTGAAGTGACGCCCGTTTTTGTCTCGTGGGTGGGTGCAAGCGATTTTTGTTGAAAAGTGGTTAGGTGCGAGAGACCCGACCGTACCTACTCTCAATGTTATTTTAGCTATTGAAAAATGAATTCTACAACGTATCTCTCACTAAAAGTCTTCCGCGAGCGACAATTAAAAAGACAAAAGTTGCCAAGTATTTTTTAGCTGAAGCGCTCCTTAGAAGCAACTTCGAAACTTAAATGCAATTTGTTTGACTATGCTCGCGGACTAACTGCTGAAACATTGTTACGGACGGAGGCAATTTACTTCAACTGACTTTACGTTGCAATGACTTCGTAAGTTTTTGTATTTATTTATCTACACTACGATACCGTAAGCTGTAAGCCTCACATTAAGATTCAGCTCTTTTTAGGGTTCCGTAGCCGAATGGCAAAAAACGGAACCCTTATAGTTTCGTCAAGTCTGTCTGTCTGTCTGTCTGTCTGTCTGTCTGTCCGTCCGTATGTCACATCCACTTTATTCTGAAACTATTAGCATCAAACCGCTGAAATTTGGTAGGTAGGTGTATCCCCTTTACCGCTTTCCGATTCAGGTACAAAAAATTTGAAAAAATAATATTATAGGGGGGGCTCCCATACATGAAACTAAAACCAAAAAAAAAATTTTTTACTCAAACCTATACGTGTGGGGTGTCTATGGATAGGTCTTTCAAAATGACATTGAGGTTCTTAAAACCATTTTTTCTAAAAGTCTAACGTTTGAGATATAGACGCTTCCAAAGTGGTAAAATGGGCGTCCCCCCCATCTAACTTTTGAACTAAGGAAGTAAAAATTTGGTAAAAAATATGTAATGTAGATCTCAACATAAACTTTCAACGAAAATTGGTTTGAGCGAAATCGAACCAGCAGTTTTTGAGATATAGTACATTTTTATCAACCGCAAATATAACTTTGTCTTTCATACAAACACTATGAAAAACAAAGTTATATTTGCGGTCAACAAAATATTGTGGTATTTTGGATAAGTGGAAGTAAGAATCCCTAATTCAGTCAAAGTTGGCACGGAACCCTCAGTGCGCGAGTCCGACTCGTACTTGGCCGGTTTTTTATTTTATATGCCTTCTTATTGACCGCCTTTACACACGTTCTAATTTTTTTAATGTACGAGCGGGGTCCCCGCCGCCTAACCACCATAACAGCAAAATCACTTGCACCTCACATCGTTTTCATTTTGAAGTGACGCCCGTGGGTGCAAGCAATTATCGTTGAAAAGTGGTTAGGTGCGAGAGACCCGACCGTATCTACTCTCAATGTTATTTCAGCTGTTGAATAATGAACTCCACAACGTATCTTCTCGCTAACCATCTCTAGCGAGCGGCCATTAAAATGACAGAAGTTGCCAAGTATTTTACAGCTGTATCGTTACCATGAGTTTACGACGCTTTTAATCGCTAGCGACGACGTAATTTTTTGTATGGAAAATTTTAGTTCTGCAAGTGACCACTAGTGGCGCTGTGCAATTTTCCATAGACTTTTTAACGCAGTCGCTAGCGAGTAAAACCGTCGGAAACTCATGGTAACGGCACTGAAGCGTTTCTCAGAAGCAACTTAGAAACTTAAATGCAATTTGTTTGACTATGCTCGCGGACTCAACTGCTGAAACATTATTATGGACGGAGGCAATTTACTTCAACTGACTTTACGTTGTAATGACTTCGTAAGTTTTTGTATTTATTTATCTACACTACGATACCGTAAGCTGTAAGCCTCACATTAAGATTCAGCTCTTTTTTTGTAGAAATGCTTTTGTTTTTAAACACTAATTTAAGAGAAAATTTGAGATTAACTAGGTATTAACATAATTATTTTACCATAAGCTACCAGCCAGCCATTAGTATTTACTACTTATGCTCTGTTTTAAGGAAAAGATTATTTTGTGCTTTTGCCGAAGTTCTTGTGTGAGATACTGAAATATATTGCTCGGTATGAGCTCTGATATATTAACGTCATTTTCTATGTTTCGCTTCGCAAATTGGCTTTCTCGTTACCAATTTTGTTGGATAAGCGCAATATGTTGGCTATGGTGCATTTGTAATACTGTTTCCGAGCTCAGTCTGGTTATTTCGAGCTTCAGCGCTAATTGGAAATATGAATCTACACTTCCATGAAACTGAGTATTTGCTAGAGGGTACTTAATAAAACAAATAGATAATCAGATAACCCTTTTACATACTTTTGGCTAAACTTGGTAAATAATGATGCTACTAGATAGATGCTAGGTTGCTAATTTATTGCTTCCATGCTTCGGAAGCCATTGGTCCCGGCTAATATAGGAGAAGTAAGTCGTTAAGCCTAGTCAGATCCGTGCTTTGGAAGACATTAGCCATTGGTCCCGGCTAATACCGTTTGATATTAGTCGTTCAGCCTATTCAGAGGCCGTAATGCCTTGATACCCACCACCAATCCGCACTGGGCCCGCGTGGTGGAGTACATGGCTCATACCACTTAATCAGTCAGGTATCAAACGACAGCCGGGCGCCGCATAACAATGGAATTTTTATTGTGTCTCGTTTACACATACTTGACGAGTTAATAATTGAGGTTGAGACCTTTGTCCAGCAGTGAGATGTTTACTTTTTTAATTTTTTTTTCTTAGAAAGTACTTACCTAACGTGTAAAACGTTTCAGTGTGTGTAAACCTACCCATTTATAATGTAGGGCACATAAACCAATAGCCAAATTCCTGAACTAAACTGTTCACGGAACAAACAAATTAATTAATTTCAGCACAGCCTGTGTGTAACCACGTGATTTGCAAAATATCGTTTAGATACCCACCTAGTCTTGTATACGAGTTTGTTACGAATTACCTATTATCAAATTGTTATCTTGAAACTAGTTTTTGTAAGAGTGTATCATGAACAAATTCATGGAGCTTACTTAAGTAGGATCGCCACTTTAAATCCATTACAAGTCTTATACAAACAAGCTCCGTAGCGCGAAACCTTTTGTTAGTCAGATGCTTGAATTAGCATGTTAATTAATTTCTTAGTAAATAAGTTTTGTTGAGCTGTGTAATGACCTACTCTAATGAATTTCGATTGGTCGGTTTGTTACAGAAAAAGTTGTTTTATAGATGCCGCATTTGGCGCCTCGAGTATATATAAATACGTTTAAGCTTATTACTATTTTCTTCCGATGATGCTAATGTATTCGTTTTTATTATTCCATTAACTAGTAGTAATGTAGTAATGTGACGAGCGTGTAAAGTACTTGCTGGTACTGGTTACCTACCTAATCTTAGCAGGCCTGCTGTATACCCTGATGATTATTTTCCACTATAATTTTGCCGATTTACAACAAACCTTATGTGTTATAGGACTTATAAGAACTTAAAAGATAATTGCAATCTTCACTTTTATACCTAAAACTACTTATAAGTATATTTTTGAGATGAGGATTTTGCCCAGCAATGGGATGTTTACCACACTTCATGCACAACCAAAACGTAAATAAGGCGGACTCAATACTGAAAGCATTCTCTACCAGTCAACTATTGATCAATAAAAAATAAAGGCGGTGTGAAGGAAGTGACAATAAGGGACAAAAGAAAGAGCGTGAAAAATTCGTAGCTTTGTCAATCAAACACGAAGACTTCTATCCTCTAAATATGTCTTCTACCTCGTGTGTTCATAAGTTTTGAGACGAAAAAAAAGAGGCATAACTTTTTAAATTATATTAACTTATATTTCTAAAATTTACAGTGAACACTAAGTAGATAATAATCAACAATAAAATATATCTTTTATTCAAAATGTCCACCCTTGTTTTTAATACAGGCCCTTAGACGATTTGGCCAATTATCAATGGCGGCACGAATCTTTTCTAGCGGGATTCGCTTTGCTTCTCGAACAAGAGCTCGCTTCAGTGACTCCAAGTTTGGGTGGGACTTCCGGCAGGCCCTGAGCTCTAACTCAGTCCATAGAGAATAATCCAGCGGGTTGAGGTCGGGGCTGGAGGAGGGCCATTCGTTCGCCGCGATGAAGCCGGCACATTTTCTCTCAACCAAGCTTGGGTGGTTTTTGTTTTATGGGATGGTGCTGAGTCTTGCTGGAAAACCCAAAATTTGTTGTAAAATAAAGTATGAGATAGGGGTTTCACAACAGGCTCTAAGATGTCATTTTGATAATTCTTGGCTTTCACCTTGACGCCTTGTTGACAGAAATGGAGCGGAGTGACACCTTCATACGAAACTCCCCACCATACCATCACACTTGCCGGATGATGAGTACGCGAGACATTCCGTGCTGAAGCTGGGACATCCCTTGCTACTTTTGGCATAGACTTTATTGTTTTGTCGGTTGAACTTTTCTTCGACATTAAAAAAAATCTCATCGGTGAACAGTATCTACCTCGCATCGTGTCTCCTAAGCAGTAATGGGCAACGTTCGCGTCGCAATTTACGAAGCCGATCGTTTAAAAAGTGTACTTTTCTACGGCTATACGCCTTTACCTTAAGATCATATTACAGTATTCTGTTGACTGAAACGCGCGAAATATAAGTCTGCAGAGCAATTTTTTTCTGAGTGCGACATGGATTTCGGTGAAGTCGCTTTCGAATGATTTTGATGTTCGCAGGCGTCCTTACAGAGCGTGGCCGACCACTCCTTTTGCGATCTTGCAAGGAACTTGTCTCATTATATCGTTTGATAGTGTAATACACGAAGTTACGGCTTACGCCAAAAGTTTTCACCTCACGGAAAATCTCCATTGGTTTTTTTCCCGCCTTAAATAGCGATATCACGGTCGCACGCAATTCTTTAGTCCCCTCCATCACGATAAAATTGACAGAAATAAATTTGAAAGTCAAAGGTATTAAAAGTAAACATTCCAAATTCATAATTGGAAAAAGAATTAAATAGCAGCCAGTAATATTTAATTTATTTTTTTAACTACAAAGTTTGTCTCAAAACTTATGAACACACGAGGTATAGGTGTTACTTCTCTGTAGTTATCGTAAATCACTAGAGAGTTATTTAAAGGCATTTTAATTAATTTGAGCTTTTACTGATTATGGCGGCGCTGTGGTTGGGCAAACGAGTTGAACGCTGATTCAATTTGTGTTAACATAACGACCAATTTTACGCTAGTTTGAATTTTGGATACCCAGTGCTTAAATTGTTTCTAATAGCTTTAAATTTTAGTTCATTTACTCATTCTTAATTAACCGATGCCTACTCTTTACATTGTAAAGCACTCACTTAAGTTAAAGTTGTTACCTAAATATTAATTTAAAGAATAATGAATGTCACATCAAAATCCTAACTATTGTTTCTTTTTTAATCAATACTACTATATAGCTTATCTCAGACTTGCTGACGCATTTTGAAATCTGCTATAGGTATCAGTATAGGCTGTCTTTTCAGATACTTAAGAATATGGTTTAAGGTTTCATCTTTTAAGTGATTAAGAATAAGAAATAAGGAAAATACAACCTTTCAGTCAGTCGCCAAATTCTCATACAAACCTCACACTAACAGTTTCTACGAATATTTTTTTGCAAGTATCTCGTGATTAGCTTAAAAAACATCGCAGTCCCAAATAAATGATAACCATTTTACGAATTCAAGGCTCACGTTACAGCGATAGATCAGCCACGCATTCCCTTGCACTTAGTATGCAAGCTGCATAGATCCGTGATGAGATCACAATCCACTCGTTACTGCTACTAATAAACGGAGTCGAGGGTTCCGTAGTGCTTTTTATTAGAAAAGGAACCAATACAGTGGCTGGGAAAAGTCAAGGTATAATTGCCGCTGACTCGTTTCAAAGTGTGAGTGAGATCTAAATGTTACAGGCGGCTCATCGTCATTTTTAAGAGCTAGACTCTTTTCGGTGGAGTTTTTTTCAAAACTCAAAACTTGCCTTCCATACAGATTAAGAACCGGGGGCTTCCCGCCACTTGATGCCTGGTCAAAAGCCTTTCCTGATCTAATAGAAATTCAGCCAGTACTAATGTTGCTGCTACCCAACACCAGAAGAACGCCTATTTAATGGTGGCTTTTACTCGACATGTTGTGACATGAATCGCCACAAAAAACTATAGCTTTTAATACGAAATCATTTTCTTGCTAAATGTGGTTGCATATTTATGATAAATTTTATGTTATCTTATTACTATAATTATGTTAATCTAATTTATATAAATGTACATTTTAATAAGTGTTTCTTTTCATCTGTACCCACAAAAAAGGCACTCGCTGAAAATCAGCGTCGTGGTATGCGTTCTGCTACTGCCACGGCCAATGCTGAGCGAGTGCCTTTTCGACTTAAGCCTACTTACCTATTTTTAATTAATTACTCGTGGGATCTGTATTTAATCTTAAGTAATCTCTTAATGTAATTTTTTTGTTAATTTTAGGTCGAATAAATTTATTTTCTTTCTTTCTTTCTTTCAAGGGTTTCAAAAACTTTAGTAGGTACCATAAGCTTCTACTATGTCTTGCTTTTTTAGGTTAGTTTTCAGTTTTCTCCACCACACTACACCACACACTCAGGGACAAGCAGTAATTTGGTCCCCAAATGGAAGTTAAAAGTCACCATCACGCAACTAATTTATTCATCTGTTCTGCCCCTTGCGGGATTCGAACCCGCGACCGCCGGTATAGTAGTCAGTCAGGAGCGCTAACCACCACATTAAACGCGTCGCGTAAAATAGGTTACACTACTGCTTACATGTCACACCTCTTACAAACTACTTACGTAGGTAGTCCCAATGTCGGCAATGAAGCAGTCCTTGTCGTGACAACTTTTATCGCATTTTTTCTCCGTGCGATAATTCAATCTCGCTTCATCCGGGGGAGAGTCAGGTTAGTTTTCAAACTAATCAATCAGTGTCCATTCGTTTACTGCCCAATTTTGGGGGAATGCAGCGGATTTTTATAAAATTGACGCAAATGTCTGTTGCCTGTCTGTAAAGAGGGAGTGCCTAGCCTATTATGTATCGCAATTTTATCTTCATAAAGTATACCTACTTCTCATTACTTTCATTCATAAGAAAACTTCACGAACAAGCAAAGATAAGCTATGCAAATGTGAACGGTTGTCGACTACCAATATTAATCAATGTTTTGTGTAATTTTCGTATAAATTGTAATACTTTCTCCCCATGAATATTATCTCGTCCTACCAATTATAACTTTCTATCCCATATCTTATGCAAACATGTCGATGGAACCATCCTCCGAGCCCCCCGCTATGCAAATTATTATCTGTGAAAAAGGTACATGCACGAGGGAACAGTAATTTGAATAAATATTATTTCGCCACATATTTTATGTATGAACACCCCGTCGAGCCGCGTAGGGCTTACATAGAATGTTCTAGAAGAACCAGTTCACTTTATGTTTTACTTGTAGTAAATATAAAATTGTGTACTTAAATATAGGTACATATATAATAATAAGCTGACCGAGAAGAGGTTTTTCAGGTTGCTTATGTAATTTAGCTAGAAATTACTTACCGCATTTTTTCATATTTTTTATTTTCTACAGCAATTAATAAGTATTTTAACAAATAATCGGTCTTTCGCATGCAGTTATGATGCTGTTGTCTGTCGTTACGTCGCTAGTTATCCGTGCTTAGATCTTATGTAGTTTTCATTAGACTATACCTATAGACTAGTATTCGTATATTTATCTTTTTAACCTGGCTGCTTTCTTTTAGCTTCGATGTGAGCTTAATGTGAAAATCTCATGATACGCTCCGTATTATGAATTGTTATGAAGGTGTTATCCGTTTAGGTAATAGCCTGCTATGGAAGAAAAAGGGATTCCTAATATTTATCTGAGTTTATTACGGTAATGGTAATACATAGGTACCTTAGTATAGCAGTGTGTGTTTAATATGGTGGTTTGTCGTATTGATACCGATTTAAAAAAAATATATGAATACCTAATTGCACAAAATACTAAGGTAGTCTTGATGCTGCTAAAAGCATTCTCTGTCAGTAACATCCTCAGTAAGTGTAAGTAGCGAAAATCTTTTTTTTTTAATCAAAAGTAATACACGTCACATATTTATTTTTATTATTCTGCTAAACTTTGCAACAGTTTGTCGGCAAGTCAAAGAAAGATCAGCTTTTTTTTTTCAGTATGTTATTTTTCAACAGAATATTCAATAATCTTAGTCAAAGTTTATAAAATAATTTCGTCGCCGAACATAGCTTTGTTTTAATGGAATTCATAACGTGGAATCTATATTATTAATGCTCTTGCAGTTAAATGGCATCTAAAGCACGTTCGTTTCGCTCCATTAGTGCTGTTCGCACGTCGAATTGGCACGTAAGTTCTTATTTCTACGTGCTAACTCGGATAATGTGTGAATGCACGGAATATCTTTTGAGAAAAACTATTCGGAATTAAAAATAACTAGTTTCTGGTGAGTAGGCCACCGACAAGTGGACAGACGACCATGTAAGGATTACACTGGGTGCAGACCGCTTGCAATCCATCGCTGTCAAATTTTTTTGGGGACGCCTTTGTTCAGCAGTGCAATGTATGCCTTTGCCTGAAAATTATGACGATGATGATGAATTCAAGAAAGAAAATTGCTCACCACGAAACCAGACAATTGGTGTGTTGTCTGGCGCATATGATTTTAAAATTAGTTTCTTACTGTTTGTTTAGAATTTCAATAAGTACACAATTATATGACAGAATCCGCGATGATATTGTTTCCTTATTGTATGACAGGAACTTATCATGTAATTAAGTGCAATGTTATTCAGTTTTTCGTCAATTTTGACTACATAATTGTGACTGTCTAAGGTTTATGTTTCTACAAACGTCTTCACACTTTGTTAAAAAAATTCTTATACACACAAATTCTTCGATTCGTCGTCAAATATATAAATCTTTTACCTATATAAAGTTTTATTGACTAAAAAACTCAGCAAACTTATCTCACCGCAGCCGAACCGTACAAATGGCAAGAGGTGTGCTTTGATAAATTTTCAATCCCAGCGGTTTTCTATCTTGGAGTCGGCAAATTAACTATCCGCCTGGAACCGAATCCGGTCGAATGAATTAAGCGTGGCTAGCACGTAGCACAAACATGTTGGTATTCCTAATACTTGCAATGTAAAAGGCTGTTCCTCTGCTCTGCGCAAGAATCCTAGTCCAAGAAGGAGTAGTAGTGATTTCTTCTCATAGGTCAGACCGAGCTGTAAATTTTTGCAAAAGGAGTTGCAGTGCATGGTTCTATGCAGTAAACATAAAGCGAACCTGTCATGGTAACGGGACTTGCTACCATTACCGCAATAAAAAATAAGTAATCAAATAAATAGTAATATAAAACTTACCGCGCTAAAAAAACAACTATTTAACTCATTTGATTTCTAGTAAGGATAAACAAATTGATTTTAACTTAGTTTATGATGTCAACCTTAGGTAACGGTCGATAGCACAGTCGATGTATACATACACATCATGTCATGCACCAACTTTCAAGTGATTTTTTTTCTATGTATAATCAAAAAGCTGCGATTATTATTACCACTCTTCCTTACCTACATGTTTTTTGACCAATACAAATATTCTATTTTACTAATATCCTACCATATACTACCTTAAAACAGATTCTACTGCTAGATAGGTATGGACAGAACTAATTCGGACTTCTGTTTGGTCATTAGCATTATCTAGATATTCTCATCTGTTTGCACTGTACTAATACCAGCTAACATCCAGCGGGTTTCTGTCGGAGTCTTTTGTTAGGAAACCATTCGGTGACGTAATAAGAAGCTGGGATGGAGCTCCTTAAATTGCAATGATGTTACAAGATTCGGGACAGTGATAGAGCTAAAATTAGCTCGTGTTCTAAGGACTCACGATTAGCTTTATTTGTTAGTGTGAAGCTTGTATTCTAGGAACATGCACATGGTACATAGTTACGCATGCTCTATTTCTTAGTGTTAACTTTGTATGATGCTAAGATTAGGTACTTATATACTGTCGAATTTCTATATTTATAGCACGAAACATGATGGTCACGAAGTATTTATTTGCCATGGAGTGCCTGTGTTCTATTATAATAATAGGACGGTACTTAACACGTTCCGGGACAGTGAACGCCTACAGGCGTGAAAACAATAAAACATCTATTGTGTCTGGAGTAGTGTCCCGGAACGTGTTAAACAGTTCCAACACAATATAAATAAATAAATAAAAGACAATTATTCATAAAATCTACTGACAATACACATATATGTATTTACAAGCTAAACGTAGATTAACCTATATGTAAATATTTTATGGTTTACTTGATTTTGTTCTTCCCTCTTTTATGATTTTATTGCCAGTCTTTGTATTTTTTTACATTAAAATTACTAAGGCTCAATTTCTTCATCGATAGTCATATGGTTAAGTTACGGTACCAGCGGTTAAATTATTACGATTGTATGTGTTTTGAAGAAAAACTACTTTAACCAATATCTGAATGGCTATTTTAATGACCATTGGTTAAGGTATTTTTTTTTTCAAAACATCTTAAATATTCAACCGCTAGTAACGTTACTTTACCATTACTTTCGATGAAGAAATTGGGCCATAAGTACTGTTAGAATTCTCCAATTCGAAGTCGAAGAAGCAAAGGAGTCTAAAACAATTTTCAAGCATTTACAGAAACTTTTTAAAAACAGTTCTAAAAGAAGAGTCATTACAGATGATTTCGCCGAAACTTATTTCCAAGTTTCTTTCGTAATTCCTTCGACGGACAAAGATCCTAATTGAACTGTTCAATTCGAACTTTGGACTGGACGAATCCTAACCAGAAATATTATTTCCAATTAGGCAACTTACTTCGCAACCTTCAAGTTCTGTTTGTAAACTAGTTTAAAGAAAACTTTTATAATTGTCGTGAGCAATTAGTTTTTCAATTAGACGGTGGTTGGTGGAAAAAACATAAAAAAGCTAAACCAAAAAATATTTATAGCGGAGTAAAAGTAATTACTAAACTTTTGCTTACGAGTTGCGTGATCGATAGTCAGCTCAAACAATGACGTGTGAATGACGTTACCAGCGTTAAAATATTTACGATTGTGCGCTTTTTGAAGAAAAATACGTAGGTAACTTAACCGAATGGTCATTAAAATAGCCATTCTGACATTTGGTTAAGTTTTTTTTTTCTTCAAATCACGAACAATCGTAAATATTTAACCGTTAGTAACAACACTTAACCATTAGTTAACTATCAATCACTCAAATGGGCATTATGGGCACAGATATACATTCCAAACTCAAAATATTGCATGTGGGGCCTGTCAAAATTAAGGATTAAAGATTTTTAAGTAATTGTTCACTATAAATATAACCTAAAAGATAATATTAAGTAGATGTTTATATTTAAGTGTGATAAATACTGACAAAAAATCAATGGCTAACAGGCTAGGTCCAGCATTGGAGCCGGCAGTTGGCACGACGCCGTGACTTATGGAGCAAACGTGTGTTGGCTCAGAACAAGGATATCACACCTAATATCATACGATCAATTTATCGCGATACCCACGATAGAAGCTGCGGTTGACTTGGACTTATTACTCGTAGTACCTGCTATGAAATGTGGTGAACTATTCGGTTTTCACCCCCGACGCATAAATGCATCCCCTAGCTGTTATATGTTTAACGTGTCTATCTCTGTCTGTCTGTAGTATCATAGCTTCCACACGTATGAAGCGATCTTCGTTAAGTTTATTTTGTGTCATATCTATCTATCTATCTATCGAAAGTCTATCGATTCCAAATTTGGTACCGTGTATGTAATGCTATTCAAATAACATGGTAAAGTAAAGTTTAAATATGATATGTGTGGGTTTTTTTTTAACTTTCTTATCCTATTTCAAATCATAATTTTGTGTACCTAGTTTAGAAGAAGGAAAAATCAGAATACGTCGAACTTTGTTGTCTTTTGTTTAACTAGATAACTGTATTGTACGTGATGACCCCATACATACATGAGCAATATATTTAAAACTTTAATTACCCATCAGCTGATGTAATGGGTAAACGTTCATAGTATTTACCCCATTCCTAATTTTGATAGGTACAATATTTTCGAATTTCTACCTCTCACATTTTCTGCTGCTGCCTATTATTACTCACACAGAGATCTGTTACTAATGTGTCCGCTTGTACTTGCTAAATAATATTCGAACATTATTGCCTCAGTTCCTGGAATCAGATCAGACCGGGACCTCTTAGGGCGAAAATAGCGCACAATGAGATCCCACAGGATATTGCGAGTCACGTGGCGCGGATATGAGAGCTGTGGAGCGGATCGGGATATTTCACAGAAGGCTATTGAAATAAAAGTAATTTCGCGAGTTATAATAATGTGTACGAGTATTACCTGGCCATTTTCTATGAATGTGTAAGTACCTAAATACAGACTTCCTTACACAACCAATTAATTAAGTAGTTGCTCCATTTGAATGAAAGAAATCATTTTTATTTGTTACACATCAAATCATAATTTTGTGTAGTTCAGAAGAAGAAGAAAAAATCAGAATACTTCGAACTTTGTTTTATGTTGTTTACTTAACTTGTACGTGATGACCGGTATTTATATTATATATTTATTTATATTTCACATCATCTGCTGGTATAAGACCCAATTACTAGGATCGTTTGAAAAAAATTTAGCTCTCCCTAAATACTGAATAATGTGTATTGTTTTTTGGAGCGATTTTTAGGTAAGGAACTAAGGATACACAGAATTTTAAAAATACGCAGTACTTAAATGTGAAGAATGCAGTCATTAGTTATTACGCCAAAGTTCTTTTTTTGTACGGTTTATTATGATCTCATACCATACCATATCTCTTCTCCTTTATGTATTTCCAAGTTTACAAACTTCTCTTTACAAAATATACCACATACCTACTAAACATACCACGTAAATAAATGTTATCAGATCCCCATTATTTCCCAATAGAAAATATACAGCAAGAACAGTGGATAAACCATGTAATTTGTCATTAGTAGAAAACTCCCGGTTAGTTGAATGAAAATGGGGTGAGTTGAGACCAAGAAAAGTTTCTGTCACAGTGATTGTGGCGGTGGCTGCCGCGGCTGACAGTGTGCGCTTATCCTTTGCGCAGAGGCATAGTTTGACGTTTTGCGGCCATTTGCTGTCACAGATACCTATTGCTGGAAGCGAGAAGTATATTCAGCTTGTGCATAGGTAGGTAAATTACGTACATTTTGTGTTTCTCTGCTGATGCTGTTTTTTATGACGATCTGCTACTTGTACATCAAAACACATAGCCAAGGCAAGATACATCGAGATCGTTGGACAACAGGATTATGGAGTTGTGACCATGGGCCAACACACGTGGTAGAGGCCGCCCACCGCTTCATTGGGTGGACGACATCCAGCGGCTTGCAGATCGGAACTGGATAAAAGTTGCACGGGAGAGACAAATATGGATGAATACGGAGGAGTTCTATGTCCTAAAAAGAATGACTTAACCCAGATGTTCCGGAAAAAAACTGTCTTAAATACATAAGGTACTATGTGCCAAACATGAACAAAACTTGTTTGTTTAAAATTAGTTATTAACTTAGTAAAAGATTTTTTCAAAAGTTCAATTTTGTAATAAAAGGGTTGATAAATTTATTAAGAACATAGAAAAGAATATTTTTTTTACTAATTTTAAATTCAAACATGTAAAACTGATAAATAGTCAGCTCCTTGATATAACTATAAGTCGTTTCTAATAACTAAGGTGTGTCTTTTACGAAACAGTAGGAACAACTGGGTTAAAGGCTGCGATGGATTTATTCATGTATTCTTTATTGCACAAACAAAATGAAGTACAAATGGCGGACTTAATGCTTTAAAGCATTCTCTACCAGTCAACCATTGGGTGAGGCAGAAACAGTTTGGGCAATTTATAATTCTAGTTATATTTTTTTATTAGATTTCCACAAAGTAACGTCTGATTCCATTATTTAAATTCTGGTTATTCCGAGCCAGTTAATTAAAACTGGGGCGAGCGATTTGAGCCCAAGAAAAGTTGATGGCCACAGTTCACGCTCATCCTTTGCGCTCAGAGGCGTAGGTTGACGTTTTGCGACCCGCTGCAGTTATAGATATTGTTCTACTTATTACTTAATAGAAGTGAAAATTGTGACAATGACGACGTTGATGACGTTAATGTGTTACCGGCGTTTAATGAACTGCCTAGGCATTTAATTAACCGGCTGATAGGTACCAGACGCTGCGACACATACACGTCCATTAGCTCGTAGCTATAACTCATTAGTCATGCTATTGCTACTGTCAGGTTTTAAACTTCTAGAATAATCTAATTCCGCGTCCCCACGGTCTAGACTAGCGTTTTGTTCTTTGATTATTTACATTGAAGATATAGCACACCTTAAAAAAGAAGTTTAAACTTGGTAGCTACCATCAAAGTCACCAAGATCGCTTGCAATTCGGGTCGCTTTTTTGTGTGTCGTGTGTGCAAGCGATTTTAGATTGAAAGTGGTAAAGAGCTGAGACCTCGGCCGTAGATAAATTGACAGTGATGAATGTTGCTCATCCTGCTTCACAACAGATGAAAATTGAAGTCATCATCATCATTATCAGCCGAAAGACGTCCACTGCTGAACAAAGGCCTCCCCAACGGTTTTCCACAGTGACCGATTGCAAGCGGTTTGCAACCAGTGTGACCCTACAATCTTAACAAGGTCGTCTGTCCATCTTGTCGGTAGTACAAGTTAATGTGTATAATTTAATTGTAGGTTATGAATACAAAATTACATGCGAACCCAGCGTACTTTGTTTCGCCCCCAGCTCCGTCCCCGTCCCGCCCCAGTCCCGGCCTCGTCGAATGGGATAAATGTTTTCTATGTCCTCCTGGTTCTAAGCTACCTCCGCACTGTTTCGCCCCGGCCCCGGCCCCGTCTAAGGGGTATGAAAAATAGATGTGGGCCGATTCTCAGACCTACTCAATATGCTCACAAAAGTGCATAAGAATTGGTCAAGCCGTTTCGTAGGAGTACGGGAACGAACATTGTGACATGATAATTTTATATATAAGATGCACATCATTCGATTCTCACATCACCGGAATGCGATTGTCAACTTCGTGTAGTATCCATAAATGTAATTGCTCGTAGATTAACTTCACTATCCACTGAGTGCGAGTGTGTTTCGAATGTTCCACTGCCCGTTTTGTTTTGTCAAAGCATTTGTAACGATTTGCGTTTCAAACTCAAACAAAGCCATGCTCTTTAGATTCCTACAATTATGTTTTTGACAATAGCAAGACTAAAAACGAAAATGGTACTTATTTCAACGGATTAAGTCACAAATTGTATGAATATTTAGTGTCTGAATCTAAATCGTGTGCATTTATTTGTGATCCCACTTCTGCAGTGGATTCAACCTCAGGCTTACAAACTGTTGGGAACCACATTTAAAACAATGAGAATTTAATTTTGTCATTAGTAAAGAGCAGCTTTTGTTTTGCATATATGAATATTTGAAAATTAGAAATAGGTTTGCTAAGCTTAATTAGAGTTTGGACATTATTGACCTATTTTAAAAAATATACTTAGATAAGGGAATAGGCAGCTATTAAGGTTACTTAACTTTCTCTAGCAGATGTGTGAGTTTTGTAAAATCATTGACCTTTTTTCATATTTTCTAGAATTGGTATATAACGTGGTACCTTTAACACGTACACACAGGCGTGAAAACAATAAAACATCTATTGTTTCTGGAATGTCCCGGAACGTGTTAATCGGTAATTATATTATAAAAATGTATTTTTCATTCTGTTTTCTTCGAAAACCTTTATTCAGTTAAGCAGCTTTTCATGCTGAAATACCATGAAACGTAAATCACTTAACGGATTCACACGACACCATTCTTAAAAACAGAAACACGCTATAAGTAGTATTACAGTACAATCTGTGAGAAAAATATGTGTTATTTACAACTTATACGTACTTTGTTAAAAGTTTGATAATTGACGGATTTAACGCTTTTAATGCTACATTACATTTAACCGCATTAGTATAGTCAATATTATATCAAGTCAAGCATATTATTCAGTCAAAGAAATTAAACACAGTCAAAAGATCACTTTCGACGAACCATATTTTTTATCTATGGTTGGTAAAAGATAAAAATATTTACCACCTTCAAAAAACCTTGTAAGAATTTTTCCTAGTTTTTAGTTATTGTTTAAGTTATGATGACCTGATAAAACAAAAATAGTAACTTAAACCTTCTCCTTATTAATGTTTTTGTGTGTCGTGTATTTATTTTTTATAACTGCCTCGGTGGCGCAGCGGTGAAAGGGTCGCGTTTTAAAGCGACGGCTGTGCCGGAGGTCCCAGGTTCAATTCCCGGGTCGGGCCAAAATATGTACCAGAGTTTTTCTGTTCAGAAATTCTCAGGGTAGCCCGGAGTTCGGAAGTTGGCGGTGTTTCGGAAAGCACGTTAAGCCGTTGGTCCTGCGCCTGATCTCTCTCGGGTCGTGTCAGATTGCTGTACCATCGGGTTATGAGAGTGAAAGGAATAGAGAGTGCACCTGTGCACTATTACATGTCCCGCGCAGTCGGTTAGTCGTTGTGACTGGCCACCGTAGTCGAAATTGGCTAGGGGGACTATTAATGTTACAAGTACTACTCTAAAAACCTCATTAAAATCGGTTCAACCAAAGACGAGAAAAACGCGGAAAAACAAACAAAGATGCAGTTCAAACTGCATACAACAAGTCAAACTGAAAACCTCCTTTTTGAAGTTGTTTAAAAGTTTTTGTCTTAGATATTTTTGAAGTTAACTGTACCTGTCTTCTTACGGTGTTTACGTTCGCACGTCCCTTGTCTAAATTAATCATGACAGGCGTATTTTGGCGGCACATTTCTTCCGCTCCCGTAAAAGACGTGGAAGTAAATAAATCAGTCATTTTAATTAAAGTGTTAAAGCTATAATTTATTCGAGAAGAGGACACCTCAGTAATTAGTGTGCACCGCACCTCCCCAGTGATTTATGATGAAAAAAGCATCCCAAGCGGGAAGACAGTCGGACAATAAAATTCCAACTCGCGAAATTCAGAACGCTTTCCGGGGCTTTGTGGATTTATTCAGAAATCCTTATAACGATGAAAATTCCCAAGGTAGCCTCTCTGTGATTACCTTAGTTTGGTATTATGGTTGACCAGTGACGAGATTGAAATCGATAGAGAGCTTTTAGCTTTTAGCTTGCTAAAGGCACTAGACCTATTTACTGATATTCTAAATCCTATCTTTATTAGATACGCCTGGCTGTTACTATACATCCACAAGAGAAATAAATTATATGTCCATTTTTTTATTATAACAGACGTTATTACAAAACGGTCTGTTGCACAATGACCTGATAAGTTCGCGTTAGAATGATTGTCCAATACTTCATACAAAATGACGTTCCATATTTGAATTATTCATTAATAAATGTTAATTTGTCAATGGTGAAACGGGTCCTGAGTGTTTTAGGTGAGGTAGGCGTTGGGGATGATCGCATTGAAAAGGTCTATGGGGATGCTGTTGTGAATTCTTTGAGAAATCAAGCAACATTGCTTATTCACGTAACAAGCAAGATGTGTCTACATCAGCTGTCAGCTGCATATTTATTTATTATTATTGCTACAAAAGTATACCCATATTGCCTTAAATAATAGTATCTTAAAGCTATCTATATATCGAATAGGACATGCATTGACCATACTTTGGAAATCACATGCCAAAAAGGTAAGTTTGGAAAGTGTCTACCTGCATTTTTTTGCTCGGTTCGAATAACCTGCGTACCATGACGTGTTAAAAGTTAGTTTGCTAGACTACCCACCTTCTAGCAAGTGGCACTTCCCACGGTTAACAGCCATTCCACGGATTTATAGGCTTCGACTGAATGGCGCAGGTGCCAATAATTGCTGGCCGTTCCGACAAAACTACGGGATTAAAAGTTGCACTTGTTTTTGCGAATAACAATTTGAAGTGCGTGTGTAAATCTCTGAGGTAACGGTGTGGGCATAGTGTCGCAGTGCTGCAGTATCGGTATTCCTTATTCAGATGTACCAGTAATTATTTGGTGGTTGTTCAAATTATAAATATTTTCGGTGGCGCAGCGGTAAGAGGATCGCATTTTATAACGACGGCTGCGCCAAAATCCCGGGTCCGATTCCCGGGTCGGGTCAAAAATATGTACCTGGGTTTTTCTATTCAGAAATTCTCAGAAGTTGGGGGTGTTTCACCCCTGTGCCTCGGAGAGCACGTAAAGCCGTTGGTCCTGCGCCTGATCTCTCTCCGGTCGTGTCAGATTGCTGTCCCATCGGGCTATGAGAGTGAAAGGAATAGAGAGTGCACCTGTGTTTGCGTACACACTTGTGCACTATAATATCTAGAGCTTAGAAGCATTAGGGCGGATGTTGATTTTGCCAACTTTACAGGACAGAGCAAAATAAAAATTAAATTTTATCGGCAAATATTTTAATAGGTACAAACAACACGTAAATGATTTCTTTGCATTTACTTAGATAAATAAGTAGCTTTCCTAGCTTTATAATTAAAATCTAAAAATAATGTTTCTAAACAGTGAAAAATCAACTTTTTTTAGAAAAATGATGACATCCGCCTTTATGCCCCTAAAATTATTTAATGTATTTATTCAACTGATTAGTATGTGGCCATACGGCTTTATGCCTCCAATTTATGAAAATTTAATGTGAGGTGTTTGTCCAAATATAACGTTATGCCTAAAAATAAATAAATATCTATTAAAATTTAACAAGACGAAATTGCAAATGCGACTTTATTGTGTTCATTTATTTACTATAGTTCTTTTGGCAAAAAGTCGGACACAGAAACTGTTCCATATAAACGACAATTATTTATCACAATAATAAGAAAATCAGAGAAAATTTTAATATTTAATTATTTATCTATTTACTGGAGTATAATAAAACGTGTTCTTTTTGTTTTCCGGAAAATTAAACCAAGGATTCTACAAAGTTAAAGTAATATTTTTTCGAAAGAATTTATTCTAACAGAAGTATAAAGCACGAGTAATATTGTTTTTCAAATTCATTTCATTATTATTTGCTCTCATTGTTTTTTGTGACGTTGTCAACTTAACTTCAACTGCGAATGGTCAGCAAAAAAGGGCACAGACAAACATTCTTTATTATTATTTTTGTTACTGGTTTTTGGTTTAGTTATTTGTTACAGTTTCCCTAATGAGCAGTTTTCATCTATACTCGTAATTCACTGTCACTAAATGGTGTTAGGGTAATCTTCAGGAACTTTAAAAAAAAAATATTTTTTACACATAAATTGTTTTTTTTTATATATTTTTTGAAATTGTTTTTTATAAAAAAAAATTTTTTGTTTTATTTTTTTAAATTAATTTAGACACTTAATATTTTTACTTTAGTCATTTAAAGGATATGTTTTTGGTGAAAAGCAAAAGACAAGAAAACTTCACAAATCTAGCCAAACATGCTTATAGCAAGACCTTTTTTTGGTATTGGGTTTTGCTGGAAAATCGGGAATATTTCCGTTATGAGGAAAATTTCTATGGTATGCATGAAACTCCGTAGGAACCCGTTTCAAAAGAGTCATGAGATCATTGTTCTTTGCAGTAGATATAGGCTTTTCAGTGTCTCTTACTTGCGGATTTTTTTTAGGGATGTTAATATTTCTGGGAGAGTTAGGCGCCAAAGATATATTGGTCAATTATTCAGAAAAGTTTTGTTTCAAAATACAGCACACCGGGTCCCATTTGTCTCAGTTGCAGCCACACAGCTTCCAATATTTTGAATTCTTTACCATCCTTAGTTTTTTTATCCACAATCTTAGGTCAATTGGATATAAAATATAAATCACAGATACGCGCTATACAAGGTGCCATGGCAATTTTTTTAAAGATAAACTACGATATTTTTGATAGGTTAAAACTTTATGCTGAATTTTATGCTAAAATCGTTGAGAATTGGCAATTCGCGTTGCCTTGTGTACGAAGTAACTATGTTCAATGCTTTTAGAAAATGGCTGGTTTGGTTGCTTGCCCACATCATGGATACTTTTCTGTTTATTTTAAACTGCTAGGAGGTTATCAGTGCCAGTAATACCTGCCTACAAAAAATTCGATGGTTTTTATATAGTGCTAGAATATTTAAAAACGGTATCAAACATGATCAAATAAATTACAAGTTATAGTTTCAATATGTATTTCTTTGTACAAACACTTGTTTTATTCAGAGCTTTAATGTACTTTGGCACGACGCAAATTGAATTTATAAACATTTTATTAGAATGTTCCTAATAAGCATAGGAAATCAATTGATAAATTGAATTTCCCGATTACTTAGGAACATCACTATTTTTTAATTACAAATAAGTGGCAACTCACCAAATGTCATTTTGGTCTATCTAATTAAAAATCAGACATGAAAAAAACAAAAACACCGAAATGTATATGCGTCTTAGACGAAGTATATTATAGACTTGACAGCCGCGTTCACCCGTATGAGACAGATATAAAGTACTTACGTATTTTGGGGTGGCCATGTTCATAAAAATTTACTCCCCACCCATATAAATACACTAGTAACCTTAATTACAATAAATACTTAATTTTACAGTCAAAATCTTTATTTATTTGTACAAAAAAATATTAACATAGGGATTAAACAAAAATTGTGTACAAAAAAAATGTTTAAGAAGGAAATAGGATTTTTAACGTCATAGAACAGAATAAGTCCGCCAATTATACAACTTACAGAGCAATAAAGTTTAAATAAAATAGTCAACAAATAACTTTTACGGGCCGTTAAATGATGTAAGTTTATTAAAATAATAACATAAATACGCAACATAAATTTGTTGCGTACATTCAAATATTTGCCAAATAAGTTATCCGTTGCTTTTTCTGAAAGCATTCGGTTTTAAAATGGATAGAACACATGCGAGTGTGCTTGGTAGACTGCCAGTTTTGCCGTCCAGTCGCTGCAATCCAAACCTTTAGTACCGTCTCGTCTTTTGGAAATCTATATAAATGAACACAAATCATAATTAGTTCAAATAATAATGATCACTACAACGCATGAAATGTTCATCCAGCAATTAAAATACATATACGATTTTTAAAATTAGTCGATTGTAAATTACCCTTAAATCGAGAACTTTTACCCTTTGTATTGTGGTATCCCTAAAGGTAACGATAACTCAGCAAAATTTAAAATACTAACAAAATGGCTACCGTAATAGCCATAACCCACAGAGTTAAGCCATAGACGACCTTTTATATTTGGTCAGGTAATAATACAAAAATATTTTACAATTCGATTGATAATTCACAACTTTTTTCCACTATTATGTATGTTCTTTTATAGGATTTAAGATTAATGCACTTCGATGCAGGTAAAACATATAGGAACAATATAAATGAGGCTTACTTACGTGTGAAATGTTATGTTTTCATATTTACGCTCAGTACGGCTTTTACATCCAAGCACACAACAATTTACCATGTTGAGTAAGTAAAACAATCACTCCGTAATCCACAAAACACTTCACTTGCACAAAATTTATTTTAAATTTGCAATTTTATTGTATTTTTCGCATAGACGTCAAGTGTGTGCCATTATTTTTAAATTGTGGCAGGCCGAAATTACCTATGAACGGTGATAAGGACAAAAAACAATATGTGCGTCTCTCTCACTCTTAAGCACTTTTGTATACAGCTATCACTTTCTAACTTGTCAATTATAAATATGTGTCAAATCTACAGGATACATAATCTAAGATATGCGTGCAAGGAGCAAAGTGACAGACGGCCAGACATACGATGGCGCAACGACCAATCACAACGTATCAAACTGATTCAGTGTTAGTTATTTGACACGCCATGACCAATGGATAATGCCCGATGTTGCAAATTTTTTGGCACCATGTTTTGAAAAGTTCACATGCATAACGATTTATTTTCACATTGGCCCACCGATGCATTTACAAAGTTATTAACACAAAAGGCATATAGCCGTTTATCCACAACCGTTTTATTATTATTAAAAGAATCTTAGATGCATAATGTCGGAAGTTTAGTTCCGATGAATATTTTAAATCACTGTTTGGATCATAAAGGCGTAACTTCTTTTACGTAGCCTTCGTGCGATTATTTTTTTTAGGCATAAGGGCCAAACTAACAATCCACCAAAAGAAATATACAGCAATGTAGACGCAGAAAGTAGGAAGTGAAAATAAAACCTTAGGGTTCTAATGATTTTAGAAAAGCTGTTAGAACCGACATTATGCACGGAATTATCTTAGCTCAGAAAAGGGATAGAAATACAGCTCATAGTGGTATGGAAAGAGAAAAAAGCGCTTTTCTTTGTTATTCAATAAAAAAAAATTGCCCGACCTGCACATCCGCCCATATGCTTCTAAGCTCCAGATATGTGCCGCGCAGTTGGTAAGTCGGTTGTGACTGGCCACCTTAGTTGAAATCGGCTAGGGGGACTATTATATTATTTATTTATTTAATTACTATTATTATTTTTATAATGATCTCCTTAAAATTTTACGACATTTCTGTTTATTTAATTTTCTAAGGTGCAACTTAAAAAACTAACCTAAATACAATTACCTTATCTCATCCCAGAGTAAGCTACCCCAGGGTTACTGGGGCTAAAATGACCACCTGTTTACTATTTTATTGTGTTAGTTTAAGTTATTTAAACGCTGTATTATTTCTATGAATCAAACCTATAATTTACCTACGCGAAAGTTAAAATTTTTCCTCTTCCACAGTGTCATTCTTGAGTCACAGTTTCAAGAAGTTAGTCATCTGAAAGAGGGGGTAGATATAAATTGGACAACAGAGGACACGTAGCATAGAGTTGAGTCACGGCTGCACGACATAGCGTCGCCTCTGAATGGATACAGGCGCAGATATGTATGTAAGTACATGATGCTGTAAGAACCTATTTCTTTCCGCCCACGTAAACGAGTAAAATCTTATTATGCACTTACAAAACAAATGACCTCAATGACGGTTTTGACTTATTCCATTCATTGACTTTGCTGAGTCGTAAAATATTCTATTCTAGTGCCAAAGAAAGATTAACGTTGTGTTGAAAAGCATTTACGGAATGTGAAGATTAAAAATAAAATAAATAAAAACACAGACAATTTTTAATAATACCATACCACAAACTGCTCAGCAGTAGTTTTTAGTTCATATGCTATACAAGTAAGGTGATCGCAACCTTGTTACATTTTGTCACGTAGTGAACGTATTCATGTACTCGCGTCATCTATTGATATATTGTCTGGGGATTCAGGATTCATAACTGGATCAAACGCCCGACACACAGTCTGCATTTAAATTAACTTATAATAATTTCGCAAAGGCATATTGAATTTGAAAGAGGCAGCATGAAAATAGTGGAAAGCTTATGAATACATTAGTTTCCTGTTGGAATATGCTATTTCTCGCTGTTCATTAGGGAAATCAAATTTTCTTTATGCAAGTTAGATAAGGTTTTCAGCAGTTTCAAGCAAGTTACTTTAGATATAGAGAAAATATCCTCATAAAGATCAGTAACTAGGGCATTATAGCGTACATGATAATTAAATAATGTTTGAATATATTACTTTGATCACCACAAACATTGTAAATCTTAGGAAAAGAGGCATTGACAAAAGTGACTGAGTTTATTTTCGCTGCTTCTTGTCAGCACTAGCCCACAATTGTCCCGAAGCAGTGGTAGGGTTTAATAAGGACGTGTATAAGTGCCTCAGCGAGTCAAATATTTAGAAATTCTTTATGACTTTTCTATGACTTTATTATAACACAAGTATAAATTAAACATGAATGAAAATTCTGTTTAATAAAACGGAACTGTAAGTTCCAAGTAAATGATTAGTATCGTAAAGAACCCGTGCTCAGAATATTTATCTAACAGCCCGTTCTTTTCATCTCAGTGTAAATATACAAGCTTCGTAGATATGATATTATGAAAGAATCACATTTTCCCCGAGCGGTGTACTTCAAACGTTTAATATCAAGGGTACAGGTGTACACTCAAATTTAGTAACTTTTAGGTAACGGAAATTTGAGAGCTAAAAATACATTTGTAGAATGTTTCGTTAGACCGATAAATAAGGGGTTCAAACAACTTTTAGCAGTTGTAATATACTACAAACAACTAAAGTTATCCGAATTGCAAGCATTTAACGAGTAATGAATATCTAAGGATCTGGTTCTGTTACTGTTTATTGAAATACATTTAACGTCTGTGATGCAGTGAAAGATTCCTTCAATATTAATTTTCAATATTGAAATCGCTTTGCCGTTTCAATTCACGAGATATTACTAGAATTGGTAATGAATGGATTGAATTATTCATCCGTTTCCGCGGTTATTAGTTTTCAAATTTTCACTAACGATTTCAGGTAAATAATTTATTGCAAAATTGCGCACATATTTTAATAATTTAGATTTCTACCGTATCATATTCGGTAACGTATCTAAAATAGCTATTTCAGACTGGATTTCGAGGCGTATTACGATCTTGCTATAGTCCGCTCAAGTTCCAGGCAGTTCAATTATAGTTGAGTGGCGAAATATGTATTTCTATTTCACTCCTTCGTTTGTGCTTTTCCACGGTAATGTGCTGAATGAATAATATGAAATTGTAATACGTATTTGCTAATCCGTTCAAAGGCAGAGCTGTATAACTGTCAAAGCAATACCGGAAGTGGCAATACGCTTGCTTTAAATTTGTCTTAATACAGTATTTCATCATATTTCAGCATGATAAAGAGTAAACTTTTTGGCATCAAAGACAATATTCACTATGCTATACTTAATGTATGAGATCAATTAGACCTCAACTTAGTTTGTGTTGACTCGCAACCAAATTGGGGATAAACTTTTTACATGGGACATGATATTTTTTCTTGTATAATCTATACATATACATATAATAAGACTGTAAAAGATCGATTTCTGTACATTGAAGATTTTTATGAAAAATTGTTACAGGGGGTCTTAATTACCGTAATAGAAGCCAAAACAACAATTTTTAAAATTTTTGTCTGTCTGTCTGTCTGTCTGTCTGTCTGTCTGTTTGTCCGGGCTAATCTCAGAATCTACTGGACCGATTTTGATGGGGCTTTTTTTATTTGACTCAGCATCACTTGGAGAGTAAACTAGGATAGAAATAATCACGCCAATAGACTTAGGGGGTAGGCAGAAAAAATATATATATAAAAGAAAGTCGTGTTTGTTACAACACTTATAACTTGAGAACGGCTGAACCGATTTGGCTGAAAGTTGGTGGGGTGGTAGCTTAGAATCAGGAAAAGCATATAGGATACTTTTTGTCCCGCTAGACGGGGCCGGGGCTGGGGTAGCACGGAATCGGGACGAAACGGTGGGGAGGTAGCTTAGTACCAGGAGAAGGACATAAGATACTGCATATAGGATACTTTTTGTCCCGCTAGACGGGGCCGGGGCTGGGGTAGCACGGGACCGGGACGAAACGATGGGGAGGTAGCTTAGTACCAGGAGAAGGACATAGGATACTTTTTATCCCGTTCGATGGGGCCGGGGCTAAGGCGGGACGGGGCCGAGGCGAAACAATTTAAAATAAATGTGGGTGGAAATGAATCTGTAAAGTGTTTTAATTCAATGTGTAGTGTTTCCTCCATATTGGTTTGTATACATTAAATGAATATTTGGTACTTTATGGTACTTGCCAAAGTATAACAAAACAGTGCCATGAAAAAATTTATATTTAGATCCATTTTTTCCACACAACAAAGTAAAATGTTAGTAAAGTAGTAGTTTTTTTTGTGGCAAAGTAGTAGTTAAAAGTAAAGTAACCATATTATCCTATCAAACAAAGGAATTCCTAATCGAAATACAAATTGTGAACGTCCAAATAATCGGTATGGTCATAATAATTGATCACCTTTGATGTACCTACTACTTGCTTCTTATTGTTGTATAATATGGCCAATTTTAATGATAAGTGAGTACTAAAATGTACTATATAAATACTTTATATCTTGCGTACTTATAAGTACTTATACTTAAGTATCTTATTTGTAAAATCATAAGCCTATAAATTAAAAATTCTATCCAAAGTCACTATTCCACGCGGACGAAGTCGCGGGCACAGCTAGTAATTAAAATAATTATGCAACGTCGTTGTTAGGATAACAATGAGGTTCTTTTAGTGCACAGTCACGAAACCCAGAGGCTCAGCGTTTAGACCAAGCCGCTGGAAATAAAACGAAAATATAACTTCCTTAACAATTTTAAACTTTAATGTAGGTACCGTTAGATGGAATAAAAGATTCTTTGGCAATAAAAATAAAAGCTATCACAAGACGTAGCCTTAAATACGAAATAATCTATAAAAGTACAAGAATAATATAAACTAGAAGTAATATTACATAGGGACTATGTTAAAGTATTCTTAATAAATCATCTGATTGTACATACATTTGTCTGAATTTAAAGATGAAATATTTACAACAAATACTAAGTTCTTAATATAAGGGCACACTCAATAATTAGGTAATATGCTTTTTTTTCTTTCCTATCGAAATGTATCAAATAAATACATACTTTAATTGCTAACTACTTTGAAAACTATATCTTCTGTATAACCAACATATTTAAATCAAGATCAAACAAAGTTTCATCGATATAAATGTCCATGAGATTTTATCAACACTTAAATTAAGTTGGAGGGTAAATGAGACACAAGTTTATAAACGCCATCAATACACAAAATTGAGAATGGTACAGGCTCCCAAGCAATACAAAATGCACATCAAACATGCATGTGAAACATTTTCGTCGACAACATTCTATTAGCGATATCAAAAGGCACATAGAGAATTCAGTATTCCATTTCACATCATTATGATCAGGGCTCTATTTTTGAATCACTCGCGTCAATATTGCGTGCAATTTTTATTAATTGATACATTGAACTTCTATCAGTAGCGTATCGGTTTGACACCACAAAGAAACTTGTGCCATTTTTGTTTGCTTTTAATTGAATTTAAAATGAAAATCACTAGGAATACCTACTGGCGCGAGTGATTCAAAAATAGAGAGAGCTCTAGGGGCCTTATCACTTGCGTCAATATCGCGTGTGATTTGCTTTGAATAATATTCAATTTTTGAATAAAATCAGTTAAAATTGACAAAGCAGTGAACAAAAATACGAAAACTTAATCTTGTTACTACTCGCGTCTATATTATTTAGCGTATTTTTTGCTGACTGAATTGATTCTCGAACGTAAATCACTCGGCATATTGAGGCGAGTGATTATAAAATAGAGCTCCTGTATCGTTATAATTTAAACGGCGGAATGTCTTCCTGTGATTATTCCAGTGGTTTTATTGTACTCAAACTCTCTGGGCCTATTGTCTGAGGCCTCCACTTCACGGCTGTCTTTCAAAAGGCCTTTTTTGTCCCTGAAATCAATGGGATTCTCGTCATTTTTGAGAAAAAGATCTTTGAAGTTTCCGGGGTTTGTTCTTTTGCTGTTGACTGTACTTGGGAAGTAAGTATGAGTGGTTGGAGTAGAAAGGAAAATTTTTGACTTGGAAAAGAGGTCGAATGGGTAAAGTTTGTGTTTAATTTGTGGTAAACTACGACCTCTATGCGTTTATAGGACTATGGTAGAGTTATGCTTAGGATATAATTAAAGCTTACGGCTTGTTTCACAATGTCCTAATAAGTAAGTAGTAACGTTTTCTGACCGTTAGTTCATACGAAAAGACGTTCCATATTTAAATTATTAGTTAGTCACTGCTTGTTTATCAAGGCCTTTAAGATAATTTAGCTTTTGTGAGAACTTTGAACATCATCTTACCGAGTCTGCAAGCTCTCCTCGACTTTGCTCTTTTTCTTTTTCTTTATGCAACAGCTGGCTATTATCCCTTGCCGTCTCCACAATAATAGCAGAAGGTCCAGTAGCAGCAAACATATAAACACTACCACTACAGCTATACCTATTATGGCGCCCGCTGAGAGAAGTGGGGCTGCTGTGATTGTTTCCACTGGAAAAAATATAAAATGCAGATTGAGGATTTAATATACGATACCCAAAAATTGGATAAATACTTATGCTAATGAACTACGAGAAAAATAGACCTTAGTTGGAATATTTTCTAACATGAGTAACATTAATAAATAGTAATTAATATTGCGAGCTGTCGATGCATAGATAACGATTATTTTTTAATTCAAAATACAGATATGTATGAATGTGTTAATGAATTTCCGTTCCTAAATTAAAGTGTATCATAGGTGAGATACGTATAGGTATATTTGCAGACAACTTTAGTCAATTCATGCACAAAGCTGTTTTTTACCACAGACGAGTCACTTGTCCGTGTTTTTAACATAGAAAATTTGTGTTCTGTGTGTATTCCAAGTAGTATTACTGAATTGATATATTAATTTAATTACTTTTAATGATTCTGATTGACTGTGTATTTTTTCTGACATTATATTTAATATTGGTGACATTATGGTTTCGTAATTCTTATGTATCTTATTTGTTTTATTTGATTGTTATATTGTAGTGTTTGACCATTTTTACTGAGTGACTAGCATACTGACGCTTTGGGCGAATGTAAGTCAGTATGTTTACTGTTAAATAAAATTGATTTTTTTTTTTAAATAGTTTATGCAATGATGAATTTAACTCACCTTCCATGATAACTGTCAAATTCGCTGGTGCAGAATAACCCATGTAATTGTGCGCAAATACTTCTACCGAATACGTGGTATTGTAGTCTAGCAATTGGTTGTTTATTTTCAGTTCTGTGTTTGGTTCTATTCTTTCTTCCATGCACGAGTCTTCTTCATCCACCTGTAAGAGGTTATTATTCATGTTTTTTGTTTAAGAAAAAGATATATTGTTATTTTTATTTTTATTGATCGGGAAATAAAGTGGTTGCCAGCGCATCGTTTTGTACAAAAACAATTTGGTTTATACCAATGTAATATTATTGTTCAATTTCCATCAGATCACAAAATATAACCGTTCTTCAAATATTTATCTCCCTAGTTCAAGGGAACGCTGTAAAAAGAAGAGAAGAAATAAATTCACGGCGCTTTATTAATAGGAATTTCCAAGGAAAGGAAAATGTTGCAGGTATGCCGACAAAAATTGTTTTTACACAACATTGAATGTAAGTTATCTTTCGAGTATGACCAAGTTATCAAACTGAAGTGAAGTTTTCGGAGTCGACCGCTTCCCAAGTACAATGCGTTCTGTGGTAAAGCAACTTACAGTGAAACGATTGTTGAAACTAAATTTCAAATTATACGAGCTTTCATTTGAACCTGAATATACTTATCACTACGTCAGTCACGTACGTGGGTCAGTGTAGTTGGTCGTGCGCAAGAAACTGTAGTAGAAGAGTTTTGAAGGACTGTAATTGAGTAAGTTATATCACTTTTCGTCATTTAAACACTAGAATGATAAATAAGTGACTTTTTGTTAAAATAACGGCCCAACAAACATAGACAAGTTAACCGTTAAGTGAAGTAATGAAAATGGCCCATTATTTAAAAAAAAATAGTGCAGAAAGTCGATTTATTCCGGTCTGATCCCTTGTTTGTGATCCACCTCTCATGATTATTATTAAAATTTCTGGACTGATCCTCCTTATATTTGAATTTTGAAGAAACTGCTTAGCAAGGTATTCAACAATATAAATGTAAATGCTTTACATAAATACATTATAATAAGATTGCAATCATTTTTATATACTTATAGTAAATCACATCAAAGCGTACTAAAATTATTAGGTATTGCGACTGTGGTTTCGGTAACAAACAATCGAATTAATATCAACCGGCCAATTACGTTGTAATTGAATTAATCACAACACATAGCATTAAACACATTAGCTATTGCTGTTATAGGATTATCAACAGATAGTGTGGAAGGCAAGAGGGAAACCATCTTCCCTTAAAACTCCACCGAAAAGAACATAGTTCTTAAATTTGATAATGATCATAATTTCCAGCCCTTATTCCCAGTTCATCTGGGGTCGGGTCACCTAGTACATCTGCGCCAGAGAGCTCTGTTCTGGGTTGTCTGGGTGGTAGGTTATCTAGCTTCAGATCTCTCAGCACATTAACTAGCCAGGTGGTGGGTGGTCTGCCTCGGCCTCTGGGTTTGTTCAGGATATTTATGGCTTTCCTAACTGGGTGGCCTGAATTACTATTTACCACCTTACTATGTGGCCAAGTACTCTTCGTTTTTTATAGCGATAGCAACATGATGCAGTTTCTCAGATGCGCTCTGCTATCTTGTCCGCAATTGTTTCGTTGCAAAGAAGTCGTATGGTAAATATAAAAAGCTCTTACATATTAAAAACACTTACTAGACAATATCTAACATCGTAGTAGTCAACGGGAGCTCCATTCCCTTCGGCAGGCAGCCATAAAATCACTTGGTTCAATGCAGTTATATTGACTAGATTACCGTCTGATATTGCATGCCATAGCGGTGAACTTGGCACAGTCCTAAAATTGACAAATAAAAAAACTGAAATTTATACTTTATCTCTTATAAAGGTGGGTTTAGACCAAACGAACACAGAACTAGATAGAGCCAGAACAAGAACAATATACCTTGTTCTTTTGTTCTAAACGGAAGCTCGATTTCAGCGCTTTACACCAAAATATCGAGCGAGCGTTCTTAGAATATACTATAGAACGCAATAGAACAACGAACCAATGCTCTGAGCAGAAGAATTTAATGAAGTGGGAATAGAATGAGCATTCGCTCGTCTGATTTAAATGGGCCTTAAATCTCCAATACTTTTGAATAAATTGCTTGATAGAAATGTTAAATGTTGTTAATTATGTTTCGATAAAAATCCATGAAATGGACTCAATCAAACTAATAGCGTTTTACCAAAAACTCCCCATATCGCACTTGAAAACAACCGCTTAAAATTTTCTATCATCAAGAAATTTTTCCAAGTTTTATATGAATGTAATACTCATCCTTAAATAATGCAGCGATTGGTAAAGCCAAATTTTTGCTCATTATAAAATAAATAATAAGTCTCATAATTTTACTCACGGCTCAAGGGTCCAAAACTCCATCGTCCAGGACCAAGGTCCTTTACCAACTTCGTTCAGAGCAGCAAACCTAATTGTATACGTTGTATTCGGTTCCAAATTCTCTATGGTAAATGGTCTATCTATGGCCCAAGTTCTGTTCATGTGGATGTCTGTGATGTTGGCGTTTGATTCCTTGTCGTATTCGGCAGTGTAGCCGTGAATAGCTGGTCCTTCTACTGTGTCTGGACCTTGGAGATCGAAGGTCACGAATGTGTGCCCTAAGGTCAGTACTGTAGCCTGAAATTTAAAACAGAATAAGCTGTGGCCTTTACTTTACTTTGTAATATTGAACACTCGCTTCCTCTGCGGCAATAAAACGTGGGACTGCGACAGTGCATTCTTATCTCTCTTTTCCTCTTACAGGCTTTATAGAGAGGCATAAGCGCAGTTATCGATAAGTGCGTGCGCGCACGGTACTCACAAGCGCGTTAATGATTTATGGTCTCAGAGGAAGCTAGTGCTTAATACTTCTATAGCACTCTTACTCCTTTATTACAAAATTGATAATACTAGGCTTAAACATCGACTTAAAATTACGCGCCCGAATGGAAGAGTAAACTTCCATTATTGAATGCCGTCATTTTGCCATAATTTTCAATTTAGTCGTTTTATAGTTTAGTACTGTGCTAAGTCCGGTAGGTACTAAGTATTTAGAATAGTAAGATTATGCTTTTAAGGTCCGGGTGCGTGATCGATAGTTAACTCAACAATGATGAATGGTCAATATTTGCCAGATACGATATTTAAACGGGCGAACCGCGGGAAATTACTAGTTGAAAATAATTTAATACTCGTATATCTTGTCAAAATTGCTTACATTCTTAATAGCATCCGGAACAAATCCTTCCTTGAAAGTGATAATCTTCATGCTCTCTCCTAAGGGATTAATGGCTTTGCACTCATACACCCCGAACGGGAAAGGGTCCACAGACACGTTGACATTTATGTATGTATCTCCATTCAAGTTGACTGGTTCTAGGAGTTTGTTGATTTCCACTTGCTCTTGTGTTGTTATTTCGTTGCCTTGATACCTTAAAAAGGAAAAGTTAGCTGGAAATGTGGTAATATCAATATTTGTTGCTGAATAAGACTTGAAAATCCACAATATCTTCCCTAATTTCCCTAATTTGAAAAAAAAACTCCACCGACAAGAGCCTAGCTCTTAAAATTGATCATGATGAACCTTGAACCTAAAAAGTCGTAAAATTTACAATAAAGAATATAGCAAATAACGCTTACAAAGGTTTGAGTTGCTCTTATGTAGTTGTGTCGGTCCTGTTATTTGGATATGTAAAGGATCTTTCAAAAACGTGATATAATGCACGTGGATATATTATTTTATATTGCAATAATTTTGTTTTAACAAGTGCAAAGGGATTATATATTCTTGAAAATAACAAATTTTCTCTAATATGAAATATTAAAGAACTTCTTTGTTAGATTCGGTACAACTATAAAGGGGACACAGTGGTCCTAAACTTTAGGTCATCGCATCTCACCTCCACGTCAAGACCGAAGGCGGGTTGCTCTCATGCGCACAACTCAAGTTGACCTCGTGTCCCGGCCAGCCCCACACCACCTCAGCTACAGAGTCGAATGATGGCTTGAATTCCACCGATAGATACATGAGTCCGATTTCGAAGTCCACTAAAACATAAAGGTGTATTCTTCAAGTTTCAAGAATTTTCACAGATATTTTGAGTATTGGATTTGTATGAAAGTATCTACTGCAGTCGTTCGGCGTTGATCAATCAGGTGGGTTGATTTCAGAGGACTTTAAAATATGCAACAATGTTTAAAAAAACACCTGAATATGTGCGTTGATGTTTTGTATTGTTGTAATTTGTTTCTGGGAAGTAACAGTACCAAAAACTTAACAGTATAAGTTCTATGAAAAAATCAAGACTTGTATTTACCTTCATTGCTAGCATTGCAAGCGTAGATCCCCATATTAGATTTGTCGACTTTGATGAATTCCAAATTTGGGATGTAATCATTGTCATATAATTCACTGAAAACAAAGATGGTCATCATATACAATGAGGTCTTCATAAGTTGATGGGACACTTCATTAACTGGACGGAAAATTCTTCGTGAAAATATTTCAGATTATTTTATCAAATTTATTGTTAACTATTTTCAGAATAGCTTACTTCAAATCTGGATCCTTATCGACGAATATTATGGAGATGTTCGGAGCTGGTCGCCCTTCCGCATTGCACACCAGTTGGACTGTGGATCCTTCCTTAGCCGTTATGTTTTCAAATGAAGTGATGATTGGAGGGACTAGAACCTGAAAAATAAGTTTCTTCAGATCCATTCAATAATAATGTTGATTGACCAATCACGCCACATGAGATTATCGATTGGTATCGATTGGATTGGAGATTCGAAATAGCTCATCCTCATCCAAGCTTTAAGAAAACTTACTACATAAAAACTCTAGTTCCACAAATAGGTTATTAGAGAATAATATTAATACGAAGGAATCAACATGTTACGTGGGCTTTTCAAGATGGTAAAATATAGCGGTTTGTTATGAAGGAATCAACATTTATATGAACTTTTAAAGACAGTCAAATATAGCTATAAACTTTTAAAGACGGTCATATGTAGCTGTAATAAAAAAACATTCTTGGGTATAAATGATGATGATGATGATGAAGAAGAATTTTGAGAAAACATAAACTGGCTTAAGTACACTTTTATTACCTGAATTTCAATAGTTTTAGTGTCAACCCCAGCGTTACTCTGTGCTAAGCACTCGTAGGTTCCATGGTCTTCCGGCAGAATGCTATCGAATACGATCGCGTTGGTGTGCTGCTTCCATCGAGGTTTTTCTGTTGGTGGCTAAAACATAAAAAAGATAAGATTACTGGACACCATTGAAAGAGTTTGTATTATTTAATTGAGGTTTAAATGGTAGTGTATGTATAATAAAAATAAATAAATAAATAAAATAAAAAGTATTTATTTCGGACAACTGCGATCCAGAGTGTTAGTAAGTATAATGAATTGACCTGTGCTAATGACTATGTTAGTATGTTAGTTAGTATAATGTAGTGATAGTTTGTGCATAAGTACCTATCTTATCTACCTACTTAACAGGAATAGTGCAAAGCGTGTTATCGACAATTCTCGTATACCTAGGTCAACCCCAAAATTATACATTTAGTTTTTGATACCTTTTTTCTTTACAGACTTTTTGTCTCCAACATGACTTTTCTACATAAAACACCACTAAAACAGAACAACAAACAACTTTACTGAAGATTTCATAAGCTGCCCAACCGCAGTGAATGATTGTGCCATAAAAGCTGTTTCGCTAAGTAACAGTGTGGCAAACAATGCATCGCAATTATATTGCCCATTAACCCAAAAACACGAACGCTGAATTAAATGTCATGAGTCAATGATTAAACACTGTTTATGTGACTCCTGAATCGCAATAGTCGACGAAGTTATTAATAATGATGTGGGCATCGCATCGGTTGCATTATTTACAGAGCTTAAAATAGGCCTATTCTGATTTCAGAAAGGAACCATTTTATACCAATAAATTAGTTATTCTATTGATGGAGGCTTTGAAAGCATGTTGGCTAATAAGTAAAGCGATGTAAGAACAATATGAGCAACTTTAAAGGCGTATGAGATGACAACTTAATCTGATCAATGCACGCCTCAACGTGCCCTCCAAAGCATGGAATCAAATAAGAAAATCAGATTCATTTATACTTAAATTATACTTTTACTTACTTCACCAATCTTCTTCCAAATGTATTCAGGGTGAGGTATACCATCTGCTATGCATTCTAGTACTAGTCTAACGTGAACTTCAACCGATGTCTCTGGTACTGCTATAATTTTCTCTATCACTGGCTTCGTTATTATCTAAAATTATCCCAACATTATATTATTAACCTTACTTAATCCTAACAGAGGGTTTTTAAGGGTGGAAGGATTTCAAACGTGACTGAACTTTGGGTTGCTTAACTTCGGTAATCAATACCAAAGTGCTGCCACCAATGTGCTACGAGTACCTCTATAGGTAAAAGAGGTGACAGGATTGAAAAAGTTCCACCGATGTAAGCTAAGTCCTCAAATTTGATAATAATGAGTAGGTATGTAACTTACCTCTACGTGAATATTCGTATCCACTTCGTCAAACGTTTGTCTATCCAACACGGTACAGCTATATGTGCCTTTATCATCATCTTCTACATTGTTTATGTACAGCCCTTCAGGTACGATGGTATATTTCTCATTATCTGTTATCTGAAATTTAAGGTAACGTAACTGCTTATCTACAGAAAGTCCGCCAAAACAGTTTTCCAAAAACTGAATAATTGTATTAATAATATTGACAAGTAACGCATAAAAAAATCATAAATTAAAATAAACGACCTAAAATTAGCTATTCTTTTTATTATCGTGTCGATGGTAAAGCGACTTAAATTTGTTGTGCCCAGTAATAATTGGCGATGCGGATTGCCTTGTCGTTTGCACACATAAGGTCTTCTAGCAAGCAAGAGTCAGGGCACGCCGGACAAGACAATAGATGGGACATGTCTTGCGGAGTGATTAGCTATTGACAAGTAAGTATAAGTGAACACAAACGATTGACTAACTAGATATCCCCATGATGGTGACGATTGAACAAGTATTTTTGTGATAGGTACAGTTGAGTTTACTGCCGCCTAACCTCTTTCAAACGGAAATCACTTGTACACATGTCACCTAACGGATGAAACTGTCAAAAAAAGACGATGAGAGAGGCAAGCGATTTTGGGTCTTAAGGTGGTAAGGCGGCGGTGACCTCGATAGAACACTAACCTTCTTTAGTCTGTCACCAACATCCTTGTGCCAACTGACGATATGTTCGGAATCAGGTTCCGAGTACACCTCGCATCGAATGAGAGACCGATTCCCCAATAGAATGAACTGATTTACGGGAGGATTTATCGTTATAGGATCTGTTGAATATAAAATATATATAGTAATTAATTTAATCTTCATTTTTTTATTAAATATGCAGCCTAGTATTTCTAACTCCAGTTCAAAAATATAATACGATTAGGAATTTTCCAAATCCATTTACCTCACGGATGTGTTTATTAACATTCTTAAAATATGTATTTACCAACGATAAAAGTACACATAGTAAAAAAATAGTTTTTCAAGTATCGTAAACCTGACACCTACTTAAGTACCTGTATATTATTATTTTGGTACTTATGTCGTGAAAATTCTTACCATAAGCTCGAAAGTGATAAGTCTGTATGAACACCGTTCCTTCGTAGTTGGTTTGACACTTGTATCTTCCCGATACTCTTTTGCTCATATAAGGGAAGTGTAGATTGACGCTGTAGTTTTGCTGTATTGTGTACACGCTCTGTTCTGTACCTGGTCTTATGAAAACAGTGTTAGATTAATAGCAAGCTAAATTTTCCTAAGCTACCTAAGTTCGTACAGTACATAATTTTTTCAGCCGTAAAAAAAGCACGACCAATCAAGGTAAGAACTGATGGCTGTTAAGGCGGAAAAGTTCTAGATTGTAGAACCTTCTACAAAAAAGTAGGACGTCCACTGACAAGATGGACAGATGGACACTGTTATGCAAAAGGGTGTCAAGTGACCTAAAATCAGGTATGGAGTTATTGGTACCACTGGATTCGCAAAAATGTCCTCTAACTGGTCGCCCAAAGGTCGAACTTCGGAAAAATTTATATTAAAAGTTATCTCACAAAATAACGTATTGCGAAACAACCCATTGAGTATACTGATATATGCAAAAAGGTTTCATGTGTTCTTAATACCGTTTAGCGATTTATTATTGCTGAATTTATTTTAACAAAAAGGTTTCAAGTCCATGTTTATTAATGGAAATACTACAATTATTGTGTTTTTTGAATTGTTGATCTGTCAGGTTTAAACAGCTGTCGTTTTTTCTTGCACAGATCTTTAAATACTGACTAAATAGACCTTAGTTTAAGATTTTTGACGAATGAATAGGACGACAAGTCATCCTAGTCATAATTCCTTTAAAAAGATTATTCAACCTACTAACTCCTAAAAATCTATCCAGTTTGACTTACTTTAAACAAAATCATCTATGTATTCCAAAATCCTTATAATAGAAGAGAATTTCTTTTTGAATTAACTTTTTAAAAAATACAGATTTTTCTAATTATTTTGATGCCTTATCTTAATATTTTTGAATAAAATAATAGTGACCTATGGATGTAAGAGTCTTAAGATTAATATCTGTATTTTTAATAATCAAATCTGGCAAAAAGAAGCAATTTACTGCGGTTTTGGAAGTACATAGTACATACAAATTAAAAACAGAATACATTTTTGAATATAGGTCTTGATTGATCAAACTATCACCTGAAGTTGTATTTTATACTGATTTCGCCATGGGCAGACTGTTCATTGATAATCAAGTATGACAAAATGCATAGAAATACGCAGATTAAATTACGAATAGCAAAAATCCAGAAAAAGTGTGTGGATTTACTAGAACGTTAGAATTATTGAAAGTAACGCTTTTTATAAACTTCTACCAAATAAAACAAATGAAATTTTAATGAAGAAATCATAAAAATATAGAGAACTGTGTCGTTGAAACTGTTTGACTATAAAACTAATACTAATAGGATTCTTAAAAGAGTTTTGCAAAAGGGATTTAAAGTACTTTAAAACCTTTTAGCAAATTATTTGCAACGATATCTTATTAAAGCAAAAAGGTTTTAAGTGTTTTAATTGCATTTATCTACTTGTATAATTATAATTCACACAAATGAACATCAAATACATAAAATATACATCTCATTCTGTAGTTATGCCAATTTCCAGGCATGTAAACCGTGTAAATACGAAGTTACAGCAATTTTTAAAAGTGACGACCTTGAAAATCTTTAAACGCGTTTATCTCGAAATGACCAATATGTCACTTGACACCCTTTTGCATAACACTGTCCAGATGATCTTGTAAAGATCGCAGGATCACACTGGATGCAAACCACTCGCAACCGGTCGCAGTGGATAACCCATTAGCCCATGTTCAGCAGTGGACGTCATTTGGATGATAATGATGAATATGAAGTATGACTTTGACCCAGACCTAATGTCTATGAAGGATTTCTCTGCTAGTAAAAATGTGTTTAGCTTTACAAGTGTAGTAAGTCTGTTTAATAACCATCAGTGTGGTAATATTTTATTTAAACGGCCTTCAATTGTAAAGTAACTCATGAAAAAATAAATAATGTATGGTACCCACCGCTGCTCTCCGATCACATTATCATTGAAGTCCAACCACCTTATATTTTTCGTGTCATATCCCGGGGCGACGCAAGCACACTCCACATAGTACGATGTACCAGTTTTCACCAAGTTTTCTGGGTATTCTTTTGAAGAGTCGAAACAAGCCTGGGACTCTGCAAAGAAAAAATATCTTTAGCTAACACATGTAAGACTTAAAACTTGCACAGCAGAGAGGTTTGGTAGAGTTTAGTCTATAATTATCTTTTGTATGTACTTAAAGTTATACATATTAACTATGTATATGCACCATTTTTTTTAACTTGACATGTAGGTAGGTACTTAGTTAAAAAGATGATAATATGAACGAATGGATAATGATGTCTAAAATCGAACCACATAACATAACCGGTAACATAAAATGATGTAACCGGTTTTGTCTGATAATTTCGGATATTTTGTTATTTCATGCGAATCAAACCTTTAGGCAAAGTTAACCATGTTTTACAGGATACTATAAGATCAATTAAAGTGCTTAAATACGTAGTAGATACGGAACCCTACGTGCGCGAGTCCGATTCGCACTTGGCAGGTTTTGTTTTTACTTTATACCAAGTATTTATAGCATTCCACTTACAGAGTTAAGGCGAAAGTTTATCTAATATGGGGGAAAGTCGATTAAACCAAACACTTAACTCTGTGATGGCACATCAAACATTAATTTCGAATGGCAGGTACAAAATTGGGCGAGTTTTCTTCATAAGAATCCTATTAAAGTTCTACCAAACTTGGACAAAAGTGAAGATACGATCTGGAGCAATGCACGGGAATTATACGCTCGACCTACTTACCCTTTATCATATAAGCCTTTGATTTCAAAACCGTGCGAGTGCGAGTCGGGCTCGCGCACTAAGGGTTCCGTGCCAACTTTCACTAAACTAGTACTTACTTCCACTTAGCCAATATACCACATTATTCAGTTGACAGCAAAAAAGCTTTGTTTTTCACTGTGTTTGTATCAAGGACAAGGTGTACATTTGCGGTTGTAGGAAATGTGTTATATCTCAAAAAGTACTAGTTCTAACTCGTTCAAACCAATTTTCGTGAAAAGATTTTGTTAAGATCTACATCCTGATGTTTTTTGTCAGTTGCTTACAGTCACCTGCTTGCGGAACCCTAAAAAATTGATGAGAGTTGAATATTTTATCTACCTAGGGACACTTATTTCAACTATAAGAGTCAACAAGTCATTATAAAAGACTTTGGGCGAGGCCTATGCTCACCAATGGACGTCCTTTTGGCTGTCAATGATGATGACGACGAACGAAGTGTGAGAATTATTAAACGGTCAATTAACAAAATATTTAATTAACAACGTTTTGTTAGATACAAAAACTAACTTTATTAAGCCAGAAGTTAAAGTATGACGTAATTCTTGAGTTATCCGAGTTTCAAATCAGGGTTGAATTCAATTGCTGTTATTAGCATGTGGGTTTGACTTCGTTAACTGAAATATGATCCTGGCAAAGAAGAAAGTAAAATAAGTACCGCTTTATGACATAAATTGAGTGGTGCAATGGAGAACAAAGTTAGTTTTGCGGTTGTTGAAGATGTGCTATATCTAAAAAACTACTAGTTCGATTTCGCTCCAACCAGTTCTCACGTGACACTTTTAGAGAAAATGGTTTTAGAAACCTCTATGTCATTTTAAAAGACCTATCTATAGACACCCCTCCATTTTAGTTTTATGTATGGGAGCCCCCCTTAAATATTATTTTTTCTATGAGAATCGTAAAGCGATTAACATAATACAATATCTACCTACCAAGTTTCAACGGTGTAATGCTAATAGTTTAAAAATAAAGTGACTGTGACATACGGACGGACAGACAGACAGACAGACAGACTTGACGAAACTATAAGGGTTCAGTTTTTTGCCATTCGGCTACGGACCCCTAAAAATGCCAAAATGTTGCAGTGTATGGTAGTTTGTAATAGGCAATCCGATATTTGCACGGATGAAGCCTCGAGACACCGCTAGTTATAAAACAGCTGGACCTCAAGCGAAGTGTGTGATATCATCACAGCTATATTCGCCAAGATGACGGATTTCAGGACGTTGTTCTAACAAACTGTGCGGCGTACTGAATAAATATAATGTATGTCGCGAATTAAACTACTTTAGTGGGCCGCAAGGTCGAAATTATTAACTGTTACGCTGTGCGTTTGTTTTGCATTTGTCAAATGATACACTGAATGGTGTTAGCATTTTATTTCAGTGTGTACAATTGTCTGTTTTATACGCTGTGGGGTGTCGTAACTTTATGAGTATAATTATTTAATTTTTATCACCGTTAAACGCTACACATGAGTAAAGCTAAAGACTCATCTATTGGAAATTTAGTATTTTAAGTCCAGGAGCTCTATTTTTGAAACACTCGCTTCAAGGTGGCGAAAGATTTTCGTTCGACAACGAGTTATTTTCGTTGACTTTTAATTCATCTTTGAACGAAAATCACTCGCCATCTTGAAGCGATTGATTTAAAAATAGGGCCCCAGTTGCGTGATCGATATTTAGATCGTGTTCTCAACTAAAGGTAAACTGCTTCATTCAGACTACGCCTGCGGGGCACAGGGACGCGGGGGGAGGCGATAGCGGGCGAGGGATGCGGGCGGCTCGAAATCACCCGCCCGCGCCGCTCACTAACCGCGCATTCGTTTCCCCTACCCCCGCCCCCCCGTGCCCCTGTGCCCCGCAGGCGAGGTCTCAATTTCGCGGTCTACCTATAATAGCTAAATTTCGTTACCAGCGGCTGAATATACATATACGATTGTGCACGTTTTGAACAAAAAAAAACTTGACCAATTGTAATTAAAATAGCCACTATCTTCAAAACTCACACAATCGTAAACACTCAACCGCTGGTAACGAAATTTCACTATTCGTTGAGTTAACTATCGATCACGCAACTGGGCCTTAGTCGAATACGATTATTAATTAGTTACTTCGATGTTACTACTAATTTGTGGTGAATTGTAACTTTTTTAGGCAAAGTCAAATTTCAACTGATTTGCAAGAATAGATTACTTTGAAAATATAATAATGTATAATGTTAAAGTATTTATACACGTTTGTGAGCTCAAAATATCAAAGGTGAATTTTCAATTATATAATAACAATATAAGGTTATCACAAGCGCAAATCTTTATTCTATTCTATTTTCAGGTCAAACCTAGCATAGGTGTTAGGTTGATGCAGATGTTTAAAATTCAAATTTTAGCAAGGTTATAAAATAACTTTTCAGTTTAGAGAGAGTGAAAGAGATGTGTATGTTTAATAATTTAATAATAGAGCTGAAGAGTTTGTTTGTTTGTTTGTTTGTTTGTTTGTTTGTTTGAACGCGCTAATCTCCGAAACTACTGGTTCGAATTGAATAATTCTTTTTGTGTTGGATAGTCCAGTTATCGAGGAAGGCTATAGGCTATATAACATCACGCTACGACCAATAGGAGCAAAGATATAGTGGTAAATGTGTAAAAAACGGGAGAAAGAAGTCACTATTCCACGCGGACGAAGTCGCGAGCAAAAGCTAGTGTTTAATATGTTTGCAAAAGCCGACAATTACGAGTATTAGGAAAATTATAATGACGATGATATTTTTAAAATCACATTTTAAGTAATTTAATTTATTACGTATAATAGACGCTGTAATTTGGTTTATTGAAACGTATGTTTACACAATAATCATTATGTTTTTACGTATAAGTATCAACCATCAATGCAGTTGATTACCCAATGCCATTAGAGAAATATTTATTTGTAAACATCTTTTTCTTTTCTCATTATGTTAAAGAGGAACAAAAACACTCGTAACAATGAGTGTTCTCGTGAAAATCGTGAGTCTAAGGGAAAACAGCCCCTTGAAATATCGGTTCGTTAGGAAAAGTATCGGGGAGGCGATTTAATGTTATTTCTCCCTAGTGCCAGAATTATCACATGGAAAACATGTGGGGCGGCCCACGTTCGGTTTTATGGCCAATCTATACAGAGATATAGAATAAGAAACCATAACTGAACTATCTGTACCTACTTACGAGTGAAGAATGAGGATTTATGAATTTATTGCTGCTATGAACATGTCTTACAATCAGTACACACAAAATAAGAACGTCTGTACTCCAACGTTTGTTTATTATCTAAATTTCAGTTTAAAATATGATTACTAAATTACATTGCTTATTTTAGATTTAGAAATCGATAAATTAGAAGGCATCTTGTACCTACTACGTGGTCCCAAAATTCAGTGATACCCGTGACGGTAGTGGTGGATTAACGTCTCAAATATTCATATGATATTGTAGAAATTTCAACTTGTCTTTGTACATTATTAGGTAATGTTTTTCCAAATCTTATCAAAGATTTTTTTAAACAATACATCAAATAGAACACCGAGTATTCCTGACTTTCACAAGTAGAGCCATCTAAATTCTACTCTACTACTGCTCAAATTAGTTGCTCAAAGCTATTGCGTTTCTAATCTTACTTAACAGGCATTTCACAATTAATACCTACTATTTTCTTGAAAGCTGCGGTTGGAGAACATCTTAAGTGATATGGACACATTTTATAACAGTGACACGCACAATATTATTGTTCTCAATCAACGTCCATCAAAATAAAACCAAAATAGCTGTGGGTATAAGCGTCGACTCACAAAATTAAACTTTACGTACCTAGGTAAAACGAGTTTGTAGGGTGGAATTTTATAATTTATAGTGACTAAAAACGTAAGTGACCTAAAGGGCTAATCCAACTTTTAAAAGATATCAATATTTTTTAGGTGAAGTTAAAAGTACAATCTATAGGATTAATAAAAACGAGGGATACAACAGGATTCAGACCAGCACATCAAGCTATTGATACATTTTTGTTGAAAACTAGCTCTTATAAACACTACATAAGATACCGCAGTGCTCACATTGACGTGCTGTAATTGACCGTGCCGTACCGAGCAACACGTGAAACTTTTTGGAATGGAAAATTTTTAATAATTAATAAAATACATTATATAGAAGGGTCGTAACCGGACATTTAAGAGACGCCCAACGTAAATGTCGATCAATCAACTGGATCCATCTATTGCGTTCTTTTATCAAAATGTTATTTTAACAACTCTCTGTAAATAGCAGTAGCCGGGAAGCTAAAGAATATGCTGTACTAGTATAATTTACAGCATTTATTACTGTCAAGGTAAATGCTTACGGTAAATGTTAAGATTAACGTAACCTATTAAATTCATATGAGTATGTTAAACGGAAGGAGGAACAGGCAATTTAATTAAAGACATGTTAATTTCAAGACACCGAGTCGGTCGAGACAAGCTGCTGTCATGTTCAGACTCAATTTGTGGTCGCCTTTGTGAGTCTTGGCTCCTAGCAGTTCTAGGTATGAACCTACCTGACTCAACTAATGGATAAAATGTCTTTACCGGTGGTTGGATATTTACGATTGTGCACGTTTTGAAAAAAAATACCTTAACCAAATGTCAGAAAGGCTATTTGAATGGTATAAGGTATTTTTTTTTTTACAAAAAAAGAGAACAATCGTAAATTTTCAACCGCTGGTAATGACATTTAACTATTAGTTGAATTGACGCAGATGGAAGTTTATTATATCACAGTTTCAATAAATCTGATTCTTGTTACTCTTTACTCCATTTATGGTAGCGTGAGAGTGGTAGAGTATGCTTTTGGCATGATGTTCGCCATATGTACAGTTTGTTTGTGCATGAAGTTTAAAATAATAATATCTCTCTGCATAAGGCTGTGGTACTCGTCTTACATAGAAGTTTTTTTGCTTTTATTTGTGACTAGCAGCCCGCCAGCGACTTCGTACGCGCGCAATAGTTTTACTCCGTTCCCATAGATCGTAGCGAAAATATTTATAAGCCGATACGCATTTAACTATTTCTACAGCCTTCCCCGATAAATTAGCTATTTAACAATGTATGTAAAAAATTTTATAACCAGACCAATAGTTCCTGTGATTAACGCGTTCAAACAAACAAACAAAAACATCCAGTTTTTAAATATATGCGTAATGTTATATTTTATGTTCACACAACACGTAGGCCGGTCTTTAATCTGGTCAAACTTACACGGGGATAATATCGTTTTATTTTACAACGAACTGGAAATACTTACTACGCCTATTGTCAATCATACATTTCTTTCGGGTGCTAATAAAAAGCCAGGCTATACTCTGTGCGCTTACACAGCACCATGCCACATACAGACTGTGGAAGAAGCAAATTCCCTCAAGTCTTCTCCCGCTACCTTAAGAGTTTGAACTTGAGCTTTGTTTATGGTCATAGCGAATACTCTACTTTCTTCAATTCAAATCGTGAATTCAAAGGGACAATTCTATGTAGGGATCTACGCCATCATCATCATCAACACCCAAAAGCCGTCCATTGCTAAACATAGGCCCCCACGAAAAGTTTGCAGAAAAGTTCCAGATTGGACACCCTTCGACCACAGAACCAGCGTAGAATGTCCACCGACAATATGAACAAATGATTTGCAATCTACACTTGACACAGACCGCTTGATACCTACCCTGTTTATACACAAAAAAATGTTATTTAATGTTCTAAGGAATAAAATTTCTTCTCAAGCATTTTCACAAGAGCAACATCAATAACAAACATGTGTCAAAACATTGTGTCTCAGATATGTCAAATGATTGTCAAAACAGATTTAAGAAATATTTTTATCATGAGCACTAAAGAGTATTGATATCAAATTTAAAGCAAATCACCCCCAGAATAACTTTGTAACCCTTTTTACCCCCTTATGAGATGAATTTCAATAAAATACAAAATAAGTCTTTCGTCAATTCTGTAAAAGAATGTGTTTGCAAAATTTGAAGTAGATTGGACCAAGGGATCTGGTTGTCCCATACAAACTTTGCAACCCGTTTTGACCCCCTTAGGAGTGGAATTTCTGAAAATCCTTTCTTATCGGATCCCTTCGTCATACAAAGAACACACCCTCCCAGTTTCAGGTCTCTACGATCAGCGGTTTAGGCTGTGCGTTGATCCATCAGTCAGTCAGTCAGTCAGTCAGTCAGTCAGTCAGTCAATCAATAAGTCAGTAGTTCAGGACAAAGCATTTTATAGGTATAGATTAAATCATTAGTAATGTGTGTATACTAAGCACAGTACCAATACGAATGTAGTAAGAAATCATATTTGTTATTTAAAGTTCATCATCATCTAATTTAAGAGCCACGCTCTTGTCGGTGGAGTTTTTTCCATTCTTTTCGCTCTTCCGCCATTCTCTTGACCTCTTGATACGACGCAACATTCAACTTTTGCTTTATTTGATGCATATAGCTTATTCTTGGTCTTCCTCTCTTCCTTTTTCCTTCTATTCTTCCCTCTATTATCGTTCTGATGAAACTGTCGTGTCGTATCAAGTGTCCCAGCATTCTCCTTCTTCTACTCTCAATTGTTTCTATTAGTTTTCGCTTTTCCTTTACCAAGTTCAAGACTTCTTCATTAGTTTTTTTCTCCGTCCAGCTAATTCTCTCCATCCTCCTCCAGCACCACATCTCAAACGCTTCCAGTCTCTCCCTATCTTTCTTTGTCATGGTCCACGTTTCACACCCATATAGTGCTATACTCCAAATGTACACTTTCACGAGATTTTTGCGAACATTGCTAGATATTCTAGCCTTTATTAAGTTCTTTTTTAAGTTAAAAGCTTGCCTTGCCATCGCAATCCTCGCTTTTATGTCTGGTGTACACCTGGAGTCGTCGGTAATTAGGCTGCCTAGGTATTTAAAGTTTTTAACCTGTTCTACTAGTCTATTGTCAATGGTGATAGGGCTATGTTTTTCTTTTTTTGATGCTATAAGTGTTTTAGTTTTATTTATATTAATTTTAAGTCCAAATTCTTTGAATATGATGTCCATTTCTTTAACCTATTCTTCCAATTCTCTCTTATCTTCTGCTATGGCAGCGATATCATCAGCGAAGCGAATAAATTTAAATATTTTCCCGTTAATTTTGACACCCCCCTTTTTTGATTCCAACATCTTGCGTATTGCACACTCTATAAATATGTTAAAAATAAGTGGCGAGAGAGGACAACCTTGTCTTACTCCCTGTCTTATCCTTGCCTTTCCCTGTTCATCTCCCACTTCTACTATCATTTCTTGGTTTTTATACAGTTCAAAGATGATCCTTCTGTCTCTATAATCCAGTCCAGCCTCCCTGAGAATTTCCATCATTTTCCTCCAATTAACTTTATCAAACGCCTTTTCCAGATCAATAAAAGCTATATGTGTGTCCATATCAAAATCAAGTCTTCTATCTATTATTAATCTCAGAGCTAAAATAGCTTCTCTAGTTCCTTTCTCCTTCCGGAACCCATACTGATCTGGGCCCAAATAGCATTCTGTCAAGGGTCTTATACGGTTTTGAATTATTTTAATTAAAATTTTGTTTGCCTGTGATATAATACTTAGCGTTCTATGTTCGTCGCATTTAAGTGTGCTTGCTTTCTTTGGTAATGTTACTGTCTTGCTTAAACAAAAATCTAGAGGTATTTGGCCGGTTTCATACATTAACTGAATTAGTTTAAAAAGTTCTCCCTTTAATGGACCGCAATCCGCATATTTTATCATTTCAATGTAAATATTGTCAACTCCCGCTGTCTTGCCGTTTTGGATACCCTTCAAAGCTGTTTCAAATTCTTCTTTTAAGATAAGTGGACCAATTTGCAATTTATCTACATCTTCCTCGTTTTCTAAATAGCTTTCTAACATACCTTCTCCTGCATACAGTTCTTCCAAGTAATCTCTCCATCGTTCAACAATCTTTTTGGAATCCATCAGTATTTTTCCTTCTTTGTCTAAAACTGCAGTACTCTTTCTTTGGTGTTTTTTGTTCATGTCTCTGATTAAATTATAAGCTTTATCCATTTTACCTCGTTTCATCATAAAATCTATTTTATTGCATTTTTCTTCTGTGTCTTTTTCTTTTGCTTTTCTGCATAGCAGTGTTATTTTATTTGTAAGTTTTTTGTACTCTATTGCACTAACTTCATCTGTTTTGTTCTTTAATTTTCTTCTCTCTATCATTAGATCTGTAATTTCTGACGTAAGCCAGCTTTTTCTTGGAATCAGTTTTTCTTTCTTCAAAGTCTCTTTAGCAGTATTTACTATAATATTTTTCATGTGGCTCCATTTATCTTCAATATTATTATTTATCATATTATTCTTACTACTATTTTTATATTGCTATTGCTATTTAAAGTTAAGATTTAATATTTTTTTAAACATAATTATGTACATGCCTACCACAACACCCATGGTTTTTACACCGAACTCATTATTAAGCTATTAAAATTCCCTTAATAATGTGTGTTGCCTTGAAGCGGAGATGGGTCGACATCATTACATGCTAGTTAGTGCTTGAGCCAACATAATTATGCCAAGTAAACACAATTAGGGTTCCGCGGGAAGGTACTAAAGATGTTAGTCTTGATATAAGTGTTTGTAATTCTTTGCTCGTAATTGTCATTGCAGAACAATTTGACAGGATGAGTAATAGAGGTTTAACGTTATGTAAAAGAACATGTTTTTTTAATCTCGTTTATTTAAACTTATTTGCACCTTGAGGCGTTCTCTACCTTGCTTAATTGCTTGATAATCTCAATCGGTTATCAATGAGATAAGCACATCCATATGGAATAATAGCAAAAAACGTAATTGTCCTGAAATTTTAACACATGTAGATTTCTACCAATGGAACATCTATGCACCATTTGCATTATGAAAATGGATTTCTCATGAAATCTTGCGATATTTATTTTTAAAATCTTTTAAGATAGTTAAAAACAATATGATGAAGTAAAGAAATCAGGAAACTTAGCTTCTTTATCAAAGAGAAAGTATCACATAAACTTTTATTTCCGGCGTACTTGTTGTGTCGATTACAAAATATTATTATTTAACGCGATGAATAAGACAATATCCTGTACAAGATTTCTTATGCAGTCCCGACGCGGCTCATTATGTCATTATCCAATTGAATAAATTCGGAGCTTGAACCAATGGTAATACGGACAAAGTTGAGGATGAACGGCATAATGTACTTTGGAGAGGTTTTCTGTTTGAGTTGAGACTGTTTCAAACTAATTATCAAGTCTAATTTATATAAATTACACTGCTTTAATAATAATAATAATTTATTTATTTAATTAAGTGACATCATGACATGACTCATCATTTGTTAGTTACAATGAGCTTATTCCTATGTTAGTAGTTTATAATTTTATTTATTTACAATGGTTAAGTTATGATTGTATGTGTATGAAAGAACAGAAACTTATCTTTTACTTTATTCATAATTTATATTCGTAATTATAAATGAACAGCAGCAGCAGCAAAATGCGGCGATACTGTTATAATTTAGGTAAATATAAGATATATTTATATCCCGAGATATATCTTTTCCCCGTGCACGATTTAAAATATCATATTTCTCAGTGAAAAAGTTTCCATTGTTAACTATGGTGAGTGATATCAATTTATGTCTCGGGATATATTTGAATAAGCAGCTCGAAGGACCAAGACATATTAATAATTCTTAACATGATAAAGGTTTCAGTACGTAAATATTATGTTACACCTTATATCCTGTTTCTAAAATACACGAGGTAATTAGAGGTAATTATCAAAAATAACATATCTTGGGCGATTCACACTTTAACTATTAAGTACCTTCTCCAGATCCAAACATTGATTCAAAAAATGTATTTAAGTAACTGGATCGAGTAGTATGAGCTTCTTGTTAAAAATAAATACAAAATGCTTTCACTACCGCATACCAAGCAACAGATTGTACCAACCTATTTGTCGCACCATGACATCAATGCGGGAATAATTTTAGGAATTGGTACCACTCTAACGAGCTCAAATGGTTGGTGGCACGCTTCATTGCTGGTGGATGCGTGTCTCATGTCCATGCTATGCTTTTTAATAACAGTTATGGCTTTTAGACAGAGGGACAAAGATCGAAGACTGGCCAGTACTAAAAATCAAATTGAGAATCAATCAATCTTACGAGTGGCTTAAAAGACTGGCACAAAAATATCGAAACAAAAAAATGGCGGCCATTTGAATGGTCACGTGCCTTCTAATGGTATTAAATTTAAGTGTCATGAAATTCTTAAATTGTCAATTTACTATTTAACATCTCAGTACCTTGTCTTAATAGAAACTGTAGCATGATTATGTATTACTAAACCATTGCCATTAAATTAATTACAATGTTTCTTGATGACTTATAAGAAACGCTGTGAGAACTGTCACGATAGTTGACTATAGAAAACATTGAGAAATTCTGATTATAACTTCAATTGTTTTAACACATCCTACTACAAGGAGTAAGGTATCTTTGTTTTTATTTAATTCTACATAGTATATTGACTAGGCACTTTGTATCCTGGCTGATGCAAATGTGTGTTAAGTAACAGGCATACCTCTATAATTTGTGTACGTACTTGAAACATACATTTATTGAGTCAAAAATGTACCCCTGCATTCAAAAAGGATTTGGTCTAAAACAGTGTTGGGTATTTATTGATTGAATTACTCCAGTATCTATGATGATGTTAAGTCAACAACGGCGTAAATATTCTTTAACATTGTTAACGGGATACAAAGCAAATAAAATATAGATGTATCGTATAAATGTAGATGTATCGTTGACGCGGGAGTATGGAAGCATTATTGCTTAAGTTGGCGGCAACTTTGGCAATTTAATGATTAAATTAGATAAAAAAATCATAAATATTGTAATATTTACTAACATTGCCAAATTAACTGGCTATTTAAGAGGTGTGGCTTCAATATTCCCACCTATAGCACGGCAATGTTGCCGGGCACGGCACATAATTAATTACCCCAAAAACTTTTAGTGGTTCACCGTAATATCCTGTCAAAGGGCAATCGGCTGCATCAATCAATAATGAATCCATACGAATGCGGGATGATTGCTCTGCGGTAAGCAAGAAGCCTTATAAAAGGCATTCAGAATTTTGATCAGAGCAGTAGCACTATATTGATTATAGAACCTAATAAAACCATCACTCAAGGCAGCTTTGCAGTGGAATTGCAGTATATGGTTAGTTTCGTTGCATTGACGGAATGTCCTACAAATTATCCTGAGGTAGCAGGTAACACTATCTCGCTTATATGACGGTGTTTGGAGCTATAAATAGATAAAACAAATATTATTTGTTTGCGCCGTTTGGCTTTGATTGGGACCTTCTGCTAAATTATTGTCTTTCAAACGTTTGGACCATAGATAGATACTTCTTTTTGAAAAAAAAAACACCAACTTAAATTATATTTAATGGCAATTAATAATGCTGGCTGGTTTCTAGCTCAAGGGATTAGCATTGCCATTGCTATCCAACGTGGCAACGCAGCCAGTATCATCGCCTCCTTGCCACATGAAAATGGCTTCGTTTTTAAATACGTAGGTTTTAAGTTTTTTTGTCCTGTATTGAAGTATTTAAGCTCTAATTTGTTTTTGTTATAATAAATCACTTTTTTTTAAATATAGCGCTAGTATTTAGTTGTCCTCCTCAATGTCCATTTGAAGACGAATTTTCAATTGTAGATGTGTGTGTATTATTTCGTACAAATTTAAAAACTTTATGAATTTACAGACATTTGCATTAAGATTGTTGCATAGATCATAATGATAATCATGAATACATTCTAAGCAATTTTAATGGAAAATAAACAAGTGATACTCATCGTAACGACATTGTTATACGTTCACGATTATCACGGTTTTTGTACTGATAGACTGTATTACCTTGACTTGTCTTGCTATTGAGTGTTAGAAACGCATTTATTATACCGCGTTTAACCACGGGATTTATGTAAGCAAACATAAAAATACAACATTTTTGGTTGTTTTTCAAATATAAGTTAGATTTCTTACCTAATAGTTGCTCATAAACTAAAAGATCTCCTTGCATAAGCATTTCGTTGTTAAAGAAGATATTTATGTTTTTTTTTTGTAAATCTGAGTAATGCACAGCTTTGGACACGTACTTACCTTATGTATCAAATATTGACGTGCTTAAAAGTATCTAAAATTTTCTATTCATAAATTGCCAAAAAATATTGAACTTGAAATAAGTTTGGGCCTTATTTCCTACGTATCAACATAGATTTTGAAGAGATCTAGTATTATAATCTTCTTAATTAGTAACACTAGCTCCAGGACTATACAGAATGAGCGTGTATCTAAAACCATTACGTAACTATTAAGTTGCTTTGTTCCCGGCGCGGGCGCAGGATCTGAGACTAAACAAACCGCTACTAAGATTTATTGGTTCATTATTCTGCCATAACAGCTGCTATTGACTACAAGTGTTTGTAATTATTATTACAATAGGGTTTTAATTTGTATTTTGCTTATGTTTTGTACATAATTAAGTAGATACGTTAAAAACGTGAATTTAACAAGGATGATAAAAAGTGTATGTGTGAGGTCACAGTTTAGTAAAGGCTGGTACGTAAAAACTACCATAGGTATTTATGTTTAAGAATATAAGTGCTTAATTGGATTTTTTGTAAACTTTTTTACAAGCAATTATTGTGTCGTGGTGAGGCTTGATTGACTCGTTTTTTGGTGCTGATAAAATACTTACAAATCCTTTTGCAAGCAAAGAAGAATAAAATCAATCAAACAAAAATAGGTTTAGGTCTAGGTTTAAAAATTCGGATAGATCCGTTAACTATCGGTTTAAATTTACTACAAAATTTGATTATGTAGACTCCATTTGTTTTGCGCGTTTAAGATAATTTCAGAATTTACCTATTGTTTAAAACAATTATTATGAGAATTCTGTAGTAAAATGACGAACTTTGTAAGTTGTATTTAGAAGCCAAAAGAAATAAATCTCACCTTTCATCACCAGAACAGCAACAACCAACGAAAAAAAGCCTAGCTTCATGATTATCAATTTCGATTTACGCATAAAACACTGGCACAAAATGTTATTCAAAAGTGTTCAGCGTTGTCCATGCTACTTTCCCGCCTTTTTCATTCAAATGCGTTCGAAATTCGAATCTAGAGCGTTCCGAAACACCGAAGCGTCCTAATTGATTTGGGTATTTTTTTTAAACGCGGCCGCGGCAAAGGCGTGTTGCCAGCACCAATCGCTCGTTAACTGTATGTTCAGAAACGGGACGCACTGTGGACTGTAAACATCACGCTTATTTTTAGAGGTCTCCATAATAGAGTGGAATGTCGCTCTTTTATGGAGCAGCAACTTGGCTGTATAGAACAACGCCTATGCGTTGAGCGTTCACCGCAGGTAATTACCAATTCAAGTAATTGTAGTGAGAGCTAACACGTGCAATTTGACTAAATTAACATAACTATGATTAGATTTACATTTTCTATGGTGTGAGAAATTGAGAACGGAACCTCTATAGTTGGTCTTCTAACTTTGAACTTTACAGTTTTTTTTTGTTAAGCCAGTTGCATTTTTTTGTATAAAAATCCAAGGTTACTTTTTAATGATGCCAAAATGCTATTTATACCCAATTTTGATCTTCTCTATGATAAAAGTTAAGCCATGTAAAACAAAATACTTTGTTTTTTTATCTAAAAATTACTTTATCATCCTAACCCTAAGTGGTTGTTAAAATAATTTATGATCCAACTTTACAAAATGTTCAAGGCGTATTGTTCTTTATCTATCTACTTAATTTTCATTCACTTTTAATGTGATATTATTTTGAATTTTTTCATTGTCTGTTACCCTTCTCAAAATCAAAGGGGAGTTTTGCAAAAAAATAAGGTATGTAGTCCACTAAGCCATCAAAGAGCTGTTTTTAATTTTTATTTCGATACAGATAAAAATAATGACCTCTTGTAATTTTGAAAAACCTGTGCTAGCAATAAATAGTAGTTTTAGAAGTCTTTATAGTAGTAAGTATTGGCATCATTTTGCTATAAAAGTTCTATAATAGCTGCAAGTTAGTGTATAAGTATGTACAAGAGTAGGTGCTATAGAGGCACCGCCGCCTTGCCACAATAACAGCCAAAATAGCTTGCAACTCGCGTCACCTTTTGTTTGAAATGGCACCCGTTTTTGTGTAGTATGTGCAAGCGATTTTCCTTTAAAAGTGGTCAGGCGCTAATTTCAATTAGTTTTCGAATTTTGTGATATGACAATATAGACCACAGTTAATACAGTGATTGAGGTCGAGGTATCTAACGCCTGACCACTTTCAAAGGAAAAGTGTGCTAACACCATCATTGATGAAATTTTAAACAGCTCAGCTATCGCTTACAACGTAACAAATAGACACCATCCTTAAGTAACGCCGATGAAACAGCAACGTGTTTTGTCTCCCCGCTTAAATAAATCGCGTCTTATTACTAAAAGAACGGCATTAAAAGGCAAGGGTTGGGAGAGCTGCGTTGCTTAATCGTCTGTTTGAACGCATTAATGGATTAATCGAGATGCGATGTTGGCTCAGTAAACAGTAGGTCTAAACTTGAATTTGCAGATTGGTTGTTTGATTGTGCGTTCTAAAACGAAGTTATTTATCAACTCCGTTGCTGCACGTGATTAAAGATACTGACGCTATATTTACGGCTTGCTTTAAAATGTCTGAATAAGGTCCCACTAGCGCTAACTGCCCAATACGAAATGACGTTCCATATTTGAATTATTCGTTGGCTAGTGTTTATTTGTTGATGGTGAAACAGGACCTTATTCTTGCATCTAAATACAACTATGTTTTGTGGCGACGAAAAATCTTTCCCAAAATAAATTAAGAAATAATTAGAATCAGAAGTTAATATGGATATTTATTATTGAGAACGATTTGTAATAAGTACAAGAAATGTGAAACAAAATATTGATATTCGATTGCTCTTGGCGAAATACACTGGAAGGAAATCTTGATACTCGTCAGTGAAGTAGGTATTACTTTACTATGGTACGATTATGTTTTAATATTTGCATATCTCACATATTTGCGAAGCTCTTGGTCAAATGATTGTATGTCGCTTAAGGTGTTACCCTTAAGGTTTACCCACAGTTCCGGTGGTCAAAAGGATACTAAACTAAAAGGGAAATTGTTTTCCCTCCAGAGCTTTGCTTCATTTCTCCGAATTATTCGCTTTTACCTCCATTCAGAATGTTATTTCTGGTAAAGAAGCGTCCTCAACACACACTCCCTAATTCCAAAAACTTGTTAACAGACTTAACCGTATTAAGATATATTAACCAAAAAATTTAAAAACAATGTCGTAATGACAGCATTTAATTATGGATGTATACTTTTCTGATTGATTGGTTGAATGATGTTAGTCTTGTTTTAAACCTGGTTATATATTTTTTGTACTGAGGCAGTGCTTTACTTATTTACCTACGACTTAAAGATCATAATATTATATTGATCATATCACGAATTAATTCTGACAAGTACCTTCTTTGAACACGGATAAGGCCCAGTTGTGTGATCGATTGTTAACTTAACTAATGGTTAAATGATATACCATCATTTAACCATTAGTTAAGTTTGATATTTACGTTTTTGCGTATTTTGAAGTAAAAATACCATTACTAAATGTCAGAATAACTATTTTAATATAATTGTTTGAAGTATTTTTCACGCTACTGGGCCTTAGAGTTTTTTTTTGGGACGAATCTTTTATGATATAAGACCGACTGGGTAACTAAGTATGTCAATAAAGAAAGAAAGAAAAAACGTTTAATCAGCACCAAAATATTTTAATACACGTTGGTACGAGTAAAATAAAGTTCTAAATGCGATTATCGCGATTACAGCAATCGTCATATTGTTGGATGATCAAACGAACTTACCTGTAAGTGAAGTTCGATCCAAATTGTCCTGACTTCGTCGAAGAGATTTAATTGACCATGTAGTAGGCCCTGCTACGCGTCCATTCACTCGCACACAGGTTTAGCGCAAGAAAGAGAAGGTAAAAAACTAGTATCCCTCCCTCCTTCCTGCGCCTCACAGCACTGCCAGCCGCCTGTCGCTCATTCATTTCAGAGCAAGGAGACCGATGTTCCAGATGTACAACATTGATTTATGGTACGGGTGGCAACAATTTTTGCAGAAAATACACGTACCTATGGGAATTGGGAAGGGTGGGAACTTAAATCTCTTCGACGAAGTCAGGACAATTTGGATCGAACTTCACTTACAGGTAAGTTCGTTTGATCATCCAATTGTCCTGCCTTCGTCTCTGAGATTTAATTGACCATGTAGATGTTCGGAGTAAATCAATGTTGTTACAAAAATAAGTTGACACCTCTATAGTTAGTAATCTTTGATTATTAAAATGATCATTTAAATAACAAAAATGTTTTATGTTACCATGTTAGGCATTATGCACTACTAGCTGTGCCCGCGACTTCGTCCGCGTGGAATAGTGACTTTGGATAGAATTTTTAATTTATAGGCTTATGATTTTACAAATAAGATACTTAAGTATAAGTACTTATAAGTACGCAAGATATAAAGTATTTATATAGTACATTTTAGTACTCACTTATCATTAAAATTGGCCATATTACAACAATAAGAAGCAAGTAGTAGGTACATCAAAGGTGATCAATTATTATGACCATACCGATTATTTGGACGTTCACAATTTGTATTTCGATTAGGAATTCCTTTGTTTGATAGGATAATATGGTTACTTTACTTTTAACTACTACTTTGCCACAAAAAAAACTACTACTTTACTAACATTTTACTTTGTTGTGTGGAAAAAATGGATCTAAATATAATTTTTTTCATGGCACTGTTTTGTTATACTTTGGCAAGTACCATAAAGTACCAAATATTCATTTAATTTATACAAACCAATATGGAGGAAACACTACACATTGAATTAAAACACTTTACAGATTCATTTCCACCCACATTTATTTTAAATTGTTTCGCCTCGGCCCCGTCCCGCCTTAGCCCCGGCCCCATCGAACGGGATAAAAAGTATCCTATGTCCTTCTCCTGGTACTAAGCTACCTCCCCACCGTTTCGTCCCGGTCCCGTGCTACCCCAGCCCCGGCCCCGTCTAGCGGGACAAAAAGTATCCTATATGCAGTATCTTATGTCCTTCTCCTGGTACTAAGCTACCTCCCCACCGTTTCGTCCCGGTCCCGTGCTACCCCAGCCCCGGCCCCGTCTAGCGGGACAAAAAGTATCCTTTATGCTTTTCCTGATTCTAAGCTACCACCCCACCAACTTTCAGCCAAATTGGTTCAGCCGTTCTCAAGTTATAAGTGTTGTAACAAACACGACTTTCTTTTATATATATATATTTTCTGCCTACCCCCTAAGTCTATTGGCGTGATTATTTCTATCCTAGTTTACTCTCCAAGTGATGCTGAGTCAAATAAAAAAAGCCCCATCAAAATCGGTCCAGTAGATTCTGAGATTAGCCCGGACAAACAGACAGACAGACTGACAGACAGACAGACAAAAATTTTAAAAATTGTTGTTTTGGCTTCTATTACGGTAATTAAGACCCCCTGTAACAATTTTTCATAAAAATCTTCAATGTACAGAAATCGATCTTTTACAGTCTTATTATATGTATAAGATAAGATTGTTATGGGTGCATGATAAGTAATTTCTTTAATGGGAAAGAAAGAATATATTTATTAGTTTTTATATTATATATATATTTATATATATATATATATATATATATATATATATATATTATTAATGTTAAACTCCAAGAATATGTAAATATAATAATAATTTTAGTAATCTTAACTGAAATAGGACGAAAATTTCTTAGTTCCTTTTTTTTTTTGGTCTGTTATAAAAATTGCAAATAAATACGGAGTACGTATTGTTGAGACAGATTGCGAAAACTACATACAGAAATACTTCTCATCCAGCGCCCTATCATTTTTAATGCACTCAACGGGCGTATTGGAGGGTCTCTTTGTCTTGCAGTTTTAACGTATTTTACAATCATAGATTTGTAAAAAATACACGCATGATATGCGATTACTTTTAAGTATTGGGTATTTATATATTTATGCAGCTGTTTGAAATATATTCAGCCGTATACCGAAAACAAAATACTCATTATTCGAATTTTGAATTCTAAAGAAAATGTTTTGTTGTAATAAGTGTAAGATGATTGGTAAAAAAAAAATTGTTGGTTCATTTGTGGGTATATAAGATTTTAGATGTATTCATCGGTGTATATCAACGCTATTATTATTTTCTGGGTTACAATAAGAATACGATATTTCAATGAATTTGAAATATTATCGTTATCAAAACTTGAAAGTATTAAGGAAGTAGGTAATGATTGAGTGATTTAATTTTTTTCTAAAGAAGCTTGGAAACGACCTCTGGGGGCGTTGTGGCTTTATAAGGTCATACGAGCGCAAACGATTTCTCCGATAGAAGTTTTGGTACCACCTAACCCGACGTTTGCCAAATATTTACTTATCAACCAGGCGCGGAAGTCTCGACATAGTTCCTTGTAAAAAACACCAGTTGGCGCTCGAAAAAGCTAAGACAAAATTGGTATTTTCGTGTATTTACTGATTGAGAATAATGTTTTAATCAAGCTTAATTTTTTTTTTTAGATTTACTAAAGATTTAGCTATGTAAGTTAGAAGGATATTAGATGGAGTAGAAAATCAAAATATTGAAATTATCTACGCGAAATATCAAACATGACGCTTCAGACTTCCAGCACAGGAATGTTCGCCGAGTATTCGATAGTCGGCGCATAGTCGGAAAAAAAAATACTCATAAATATTGACTGGATAAAATATGTCTGAATTACTGAGGGTTACATTTAAAAAAAAGTAAATGCGATCGTATCTTATCGATTTGGTTTTGATGAGATACTTTATTTTTATTTAAGTTTATATTTTCTATGAGTTTGACAAATATTTGTGACTTATTCTTCTTTTTTGGGGGTAATGGCAATGTGCATTTCCGCAATTATTGTGCCGCCAATGTATTTGTGTCTTATTTGGCTTCAGGTGAGACTTGTTTCAATATTATGAGCAGTGTAAAATAAATCTTGATGATTCAAAATTAGGGTACCTATTGTGACAAGAAGTCCAAAAGTAAATGAATATGTCGTGTTACAACAAGTATGTCATAGATCGATGTTACCAGGGAACACTGGTTTCATACATATTAAAACACCCTCAAATATAAATGATAAATAAAAAGATTCAAGCATTATTCTTTGTAATAAATAAATTACCTTTAGGTTTTATAAATAAATCGTCGAACTACTCGACGTCTTACGGCGCAAGAGTATAAGAACGAGCGTAAAAAATAACATTTGCAAAAAATATGTTAAAACTTGGCAGACCATGATTGGTTATTATTTTGTGGTCGGCAATTGTTTCACCATACCTAAGTAATTGGTGAATATTAAGACAAGATTTCCTTTGAAAATTTATTTAACATAGTATATTCAATACTTTTAAACATCAATTAAACGATACAATTCATAAAATAAAATAATCTGTTCTATAGTTAATGCAGCAATGTTTCCATATGAATGGTTTCCTAATATCATAGTGGCTTTGCTGGGGAGATGGTTGTGGAGTGGGTGTATGTGATTAGTTGGAAAAAAAAACTGATGATGAGAGAAGATATTTACTCGTTAAAGTTAATTCTTAAATCACAGAATATAGTGGGTAAAATATGCATAGTTTATATTCCCAATAACTCAAATTAGATGCTTGTAGTGCAATTTAGGTTTGATGCTGCGTTGCTGCCTTTTGTTTTAAAAAGATCGATTTTTGTAATTTGTACAATAATGACCATGTCTTTTATTTATCCAACCTTTAACGTAGATGTGTAAGTAGTGGAATAAATATAGCCAAAAAATATAAAGAATAATATTAGTACTTCAAACTATAGGTCATTTTATGTTTGAATTATTCTTCGGTGGTGTTTGTGGTGGTAAATGGTGAGAAAAAAAAAACAAGCCCAAAAAAAACTAAAGTCAATTCAAGTTGACCTATGGTTGTCACAATTTTTTGTTGGCGGTGGCTCAGGCATCGCCTTTTCTGAAGATAATGGACACAGATCTTTATTTAGTTTTTCAGACTCCACATTAAGTACCGAACTTTGCGACGATTTAATCTAAGAAGCATACATGAAAAGTTTATTGCATATCACACCATATTTTTGGAAAAATAAAATATCATCTAAAACAATTAATTACCGTCTACCTATTTAAATCGAATATGACGGTAGTGCTATATTGATTTCGCAATTTAACAAGAAAACTCATTGGTATAAACCAAAAACACATTACGCTTTCCAGCTGGTTGTTGTTACGTCGGTTAATAAAATCTAAGCTGTACCGAATTATTAACTGAGGAGTGAAACAAATCTTAGTTGGATCTCAAGACTGAATAAGTACCTACTGTAAATATTCCACCATTCAGAATCATACAAATGCTAGTTAATGAGCAAAGCTCAATATTATTAGCATAGCTATTTCAATTGTGAGCTATAAATAAAATCAGTTTAACATAATTCTTATATGGACCCAACCATATGCATTGAGTAGAAATCAGAAATGTAAGTAAGAACTTGCTTACTTAAAAAATAATAATTGTCTTCTTTTTATACAATCCGTAAACTTCGATATTTAAGTAATGTTAAATATTTCATTTAATAAGCGATGTTATGTTTTCCATAGCATTGTCTAGCAATACAAGTTTTATAGTCATTAGCCAGAAATAAATAAAAAAGAGTTGTAATCAATTGCAGACATAGGACCATAATATTGTGAGCTATGTAGTATCGATGTGTATAGTACCGTTTTTAGAGCTTTGGGGAAAAAAATAAGGAGCGTACACCGCATCGCAGGTGGCACTATACGTACTTATGTTTATCAGTCTAGGCAGTTATAGTGCTCTTAAGTCTTTCATTTTTACAATTTCAGGTAAAAATGTACAAAATAAATATAAATTTATTACGAGTAGATTTGAAATAAATCTGCTGCCACTATTGTTTGTCGGTGCTTACAAAAAAGTACTTAGTAAAACATATATATTGCTCTTTTTGTTTGTAAGTGTAAAAGCTCACATTAAACTCAATTCCAATGTATGTCAAAAGATTGACTGAGTGAAGTGTTCGGTCGTGGTTTTACCACGAATGGAATACGGTAGCCCGTAACACGTAGTACGGCTTCAAGCTTAGCTAGCTTTAATGAAAAAAGACCTTACCTTTATTTGGTCGGATTCTGATTTCGAGCGCGAGACGTTGAAGCGCTAGGATTGTTGGACGGTAGTTCACCGTAACAAACAAGCAATTCACGGCGCATGGCGTCGCGTTGGCACAGGCAGGACACACTATGATGCCTGTTGGGGCTTGATGAGTGTGGGCGAGGAACGCTTCACACTGAGAGGCCCTGATGGCGCGTCGTCAGCGCTGCTTAACATTTTTAATGAAATGCCTTTGTGGCCCCATTAGTTCACTTTTTTCATTTGTCGAAACGCAATGAAAATAAGGGTAGGCTTATTGAAAGCAACGCATACCATACGTCTCGATTCAAGATAATTAGGACTGGCTGGCATCACGTGCCAGCTCGGCCAGAAAATTGCTACAGATCAATATCGCGTATTGATTCGGAGCGTTAAAATGCGGACTGGCTAGTATCTCGTAAAAGCTCGGCCGCGAAGCGTAAAGCATGCATGTAGCAGCCACGCTGGGTTATGCGTTTAACTTCAGTTCACGTTCACAATAAGGTAACTTTCGTTTAGCACGAAATAAAAAACGTAACGGTTTTTTCTTTTTTGCTGTGGTTACTGCGTGCGTCGGAACGGCGCGCGCGCACGGACACGAATGAGCGACAGGCGGCTGGCAGTGCTGTGAGGCGCAGGAAGGAGGGAGGGATACTAGTTTTTTACCTTCTCTTTCTTGCGCTAAACCTGTGTGCGAGTGAATGGACGCGTAGCAGGGCCTACTACATGGTCAATTAAATCTCAGAGACGAAGGCAGGACAATAGCTTTCATCAGCGAAGCCCTTCCCACTAAATTCTGGTAATCCTACATATTCACAGCTAACCACCATATCTGGTGGCCGTTCATTATCCGCCTCCTGTGACGTCGCTAGTACCCTATAGCTCAGCCCTAACTGTGTTTATAATATGCTATCTAAACAAATTAAAAAACCTTAATAATACCTACATTATGTCGATAAATCCACTAGTGAGAACGGACCCTAAACTACCTTTGATAATAATTATTTCCTGTAAGCAATATTATATAACTGAAGTAAGTAATTATTGGAAATGTAAGGAAAGTGCTTTTTATTATCTTCTTGCCTTATTGTTCCGACTAAATACCGAAATAATGAGAAATCAAAGTTAGTCAGACGAGTCTCAGAGATTGCAATTAGAAGTATTTATTACAATGTAAGTACGATATAACTAAAATAAACGATTATTTTTTTAATTTTTATGCGTTGTAATTCAATTTTATATTTATTTTATTTTTATTTAATAAAGACGCATAACAGGTTACAATTAATAATGATTTTAATAATACCTAACTAGAAATTATGAGCTAAATTGTAACCTAACAAAAATGCATCCTAGCCATCACATCTTTCGATATAAGCTTAGAATAGATTTACGTCTAAGTCTTTATGGTCTATGTCTTTATTGTTTTTTTTTATTCCGATTTTTATTTTATACTTTACTTTTCTTGAATTGATGACGTAATTAGTATTATTAAGAAAACTGTTAACGCTGATTTTGCAGAAAAAATTGTCTAATAACATCTTGAGGTTACTACAATACCGAAAACACCAATATGGAAGAAATATTTATCTTCTGGCGCTTACGTCAAAATGGCTTGTGGTCGGGAAAAGTATGTTGATAATTTATAAGCGAGAATATTTGATAGAACATTTTTTCTTTAAGCTTATTGAAAGAATACTGAAGTAGTTTGATACCATCAAAGCAGATCCTATCAGGATTTGAGGATGTTTGTTTACGTACTTACCTTGAGATTATTTTATCGTTTTCCGTCGTTTTCTTACATCGTATTACGTTAAGGGTATTTTATGGGCGTACTCGTATCTAGCTGATATTTTTTTCTTATTTTCTTAAAATATTTTTTTAATATCCAAGCTTTGTTTACTTAATATTTTTAATCAATATCTTAAATTATAATCTACGTAGTTGCACAACTAATCAATGTAAACGTTCTTTTTAATACAACGCGTTTAAGTGTTAGTGGTTAGCGCTCCTGACTACTATGCCGGTAGTCGCGGCTTTGAATCCCGCATGGGGCAAAATGTTTATGTGATGACCATGAATATTTATACCTAAATCATGGATGTTTATATGTATTTATGTAAAACTGAACTCTAAAGAGCTGTGGAATTTGTTATTATAATGAAAACAATATATCTTAAAGAAAAAGCAAAATTATTGCAACAATAAGCTCAAAAGAAAACGTTTACAATGAAAATGAAAAACCATTTCACGATTTCCACGAACGTTTTCTCCGAGTTGTATTCTCATTACAACAGAGAAAGTCTGCGGGAGTCGAATTCGATTAAATGAACAATTGTCCTGCAAAATGAGGGTACGACCTTCACCGGGTTATTACTTCTGGAATCAATTTGGTTCGCGCGCTGATTAAATTTTAAATGTCACCGGCGAACTAATATATCTAACCGACATCTGCGCTGGTGGTTACCGAACGCTGTGCTATGGACCTGAATAGGGCTGTCTATTGTTACAACATTGTACTCTAACTACTTTTGGGAAGGTAGTACGTAGCGGTATGAAATGAAATTAAATTAAATGTTTATTATTTGCGTAAGAAAAAGGTTACATTTTTAGATGGTATTCAAGGCACCGTTACGTTCGTCTTTTGCAAACTATAAATTATAGCATGCAAATATTTAGTTACACAATAATAAGATTGTCATATCTATAAGTAAGAGTGACCGAACAAAAGGAAATAAACCTTTTACTAACAGTAATGAAAGTACATATATGTAAGCAAGTTTGTAGGTAGAGTTGAAGAGATAGCGTATCTGCATGATGAGTTTGTAGATCTTTTGTTGAAATAACACGGCAATCCTTCGGAGTTTGAATTCCTTAAAGCATTCGTAGTATATAAATGAATCCAAAACGGAATGGTAATGTAAGCAACTTTTTTACTGAAAAAAAAAAAGAATACAGAACGCTAACTTTTAGGAAATAGAACACTATAACGTCCATAATACCTATGCTCCATTATACCTAATTTCTGTATACTTTCAAAGTCACCGCCGCCTAGCGCCTATAGAGCCACAGTGTCTTGCTTTTCGCGTCGTCTTTTGTTTCAAGTTACGCCCATTTTGGTTCGTATGCTCAAGCGAAATTCAATTTCTATCAAAAGTGGTAAGGTGCCAGAGACCTCGACTTACCTATGACTTTACCACTGCAAAAACATTGATTGACATGGACAAATAAAGTAATACCTCCTCCCCTCATAAAAAGTATCATCTTGTTACGAAGACTGCAAAAATCATAAGTTAGGGTATTGATTATCTTAGTTTAGGTTGAAAATTTTAAAAGTATTTATATATATAACAAAATCATGCCTATTGTTAATGGCACAAGATTTTCCTAAAACTTTCAGATTCCATGCTAATTTGAGTTTACAGACCCAATACCGGTGGCAGCCCTAGGGACACATTAAGCTCCGTTCGAGATTATAACTTTGTTACGGTGGAACTTTCAACCGATAGTTACCGATGTCAAAGAGATACGGGCTTACACCTGCGTTCTGCGCACAATAACGAGAGGACATTCAAAATAATGCTGTTGCAAGAAATTGAATGAACAACAGTGTACATTGAATTAACTAAGGATGCGAAATATGCTTGCAGTTGTTGGTGTAGGTGCGATGGGTGTGCACTGTACATTCTTCAATGTAAAACTTATCCAAAGGTGATTGAAAAGGAAGGGCATATTATTTACGGACAATAACTTTTACATTCATACAAGTATAGATGAACAACATAACAATGGTCAAACGTTATATAAGAATTAAATAAATGAAGCAAATGTAATTTAAAATTACTTAGTACAAAAGCGCACTAAAGATGCACGAAGAACTTAAAATTATAACGTGATAGCGATCGCTTTATTCTTATTGTTTTTTTTTTGGTTAGTGTACAACTATTTTACCTTTCTATATTTAATTAACCCAGATAGTATGTAAAAATTATGCCTTACAAACATTAGGCCATATGTACAAAATAGGAACAAAACTTGTTTGTTACAAATTCTTATCTAAATATTTCTTTTAAAATTAATTAAAAATAGGTTAATATGAGTTTCAGGTAGACAGAAAAGTTTATTTTTTTTATAATTTGGATTTAAAATAAATGAAAACTGACGAATAATAAGCAACTTGATAAAACTACATGTCCTTTCAGTAATATATTCTGGGTGACAGTTGAATGTACATAATCTTGTCTTTTATTTGTAAAATACTTACAATATTTGAAGCCCTTCAAAACGTTATTGTAACAATTTCAAAGTCGAGTAAACAAACCTGTGCGAGTATTCAATAAAGTGCGAATATTATAAAAGTGTAAAGCAAACATTTTAGATATCCTTGTGAATTCGATTTGCGTTCGGCTCAGGAGGAAAAGCGTGTTCCTGATATTTCAGTTTGCTACTTGGCGTTTTCCGTCCACTTACACAATATTATTGACGTTGCCTCTTTTCCTAGAAATGTTGTCTGAGATTTTTATGATTTGCGCTTCGGATTTTTTATTTTTTTATTTGAAATGTGTTCGCTCTTGTCTCCAGGCTAGACCAGTGGCATAGACAGAGACGACGATGAAGAAAGCTCACCCAGAAAAAGCCTGTTCACTGTAACTTTGAAAATTTTATATTATATAAAATTTTAGGGTTATAATCCATTGGAAATACATTTTTCCACATTTTTGCTGTGCGCATTATAAAAGTTGACGAAAAGCGCTTAGTTCTAATCAGTGGAATGTCAACTAGGTAAGGGTGGTACCCCGAGGTGCGTCTAGTTGAACGATGATAGAAGGGAGCTGGTGGAGTTAGTTTGGTCATATAGTGAAAAAAATGTATTTGTATACAGATTGTTTTAGAGACCCAACCCAAGATGGCTTACATCAGTCAGTTGTTATTACTACGTATAGAGCTAAGCTATGCCAAGAAAAAAATGTGTCGCAAATACGACGAAAACATTATTGTGACTTATTCCGTGAAATTTTAATTTCGAAAATAAAACTATTTGTTTGAGTTGATGATAGTGGCGTCAACTCATGATGCAAGAGATTTGATCGTAGTGTCAGTTCCATATGGTAGTAAAAGTAGTTCAATAGATAACCTTCATTAAGGTTTTTTAATTGATTGATCATTATTTTTAATAACGTCACTCGCAACTCAAACTTATCAAAGTTAAGAAACTTGGATTCACAAACCCTACACTTCACCACACTGCTCAGTAGGTATTCCAATTTCACACTTATTACAATCAATCATAATAATTCAAGAGCCTGTTGTTGATGACAAAACAAAAAAACATTTTATACGTCGCACCAATAAACCATTATTTACATACCTTTTATTTACTCCCCATTAAGCGACCCTACGCAAAAAAACGCAAAAGTGTTCCATTGTTCCCGCAATAATAACCATTGGCTGATTGATTGATGTACCGAAAAATGACACGTTCCGAAAAATCGAGCCGCCATTTTGTAGACCGCGAAACACAAAATGGCTTTTAGATTAAAAGCGGAACGCACTTGATGAACATGACCGGTCTTTAGGGAGAGAGTCCTGTGGGAATGTTATAGACTCATTGACAATGCACATCGGTTATTATTTTTGATACACATCTGTATGCTGGTATTTAACATTGTGTTCTAAACATGCGTTAAGTGAATCATCCCGAACAAAGTAGGTATTCCTTCAATATACTTTAAAGGTGTAAATTAAAAACTTTTGTGATATTAAAGGACAATGTTCTGCCCCCATACATTGTGGGCAGACCAACGGTGATAAAAGATTTTTTCTGGGTTCGAAACAGATAAGAAAATTACATTCAACCATCTGTATACAGGTACATACAATCTCGGCACAGATTCTACATGCATTCCACAACTTAAAATTTTAGCATATTTATTAATTTCGAACTGGCCTCAACTGCAATTACCATAGGAACTTGTTAACAGCGTTTCGTAGTTATTGTGCAACCGACACGAAGGGAGGCTGGGCACAGATGGTTCACTCATATTACCGCGAAAGTTGGAACTAGCTATATCGGTAATCAATACAAATATTACTCAGTGGAGGAGATTCGGTGCATGTGTGACATGTGTTTAACTTTCGTTATAACGTTTGGCGTCTTGAATATTTATTCACTTGAAACGTTATGTTGTGTGAAATTATGTGTGTGTATGCTGATAACGAATGAAATGAGATATTGTTTAAACGAAATGTAATGTAATTAAAAATTATTTTTACAATAATGTATTCCGAATATAAATAACTATGCCCATCAATAAATTTTTTGTTTATTACTTATTCAAGAGCACTGATAGGATATTTTATAGTTTTGTCGTTCAATTCTCTTAGAAAACACCAAATAAGTTTACAAACCTGTCGGTGTAGCGTAAACGAGCGCTGGTCAGTCTATTTGAGATTGAATCTGTTCAGAGTCTTTAACGCAACTTCGAACGTTAGTGTGCTTATGAAGACAAAAGCGGTCATAATGACAGAAGGAAGATCTGGACGAAGGCCGTGTTCTGAGATTTGTGTGCGCTACGCGATCGATGGAGTGTCGTTATTAGTTAAGATTGTAATATTATCTTGATTCAATTGATGTCTTGATGGTAACACGATACTAATTGCCAACCAGAAGTGTGCTCATTTACCTCTCCCCATAGCCACTCGTCATGTATACGTCATAATAACGCTCCCGAAGACGGAGCATACAGCCAAGATACACTCTGGTATAGGGACAGGCTCGCCCATCCCAGGCCGTGTCCCTATGAGCCTTTTGTTTCGTTTGTGATATTTAAGTTGTATGTTTGAATAATCCATATACCCTGAATAACTTCACCGACTAGCATTGCGCAGTCAACAACGTATCGACTCGACACTCGCATTCAACGCTTGGATGCGACGTAGCGCGTGACAAATGCGGTCTTCATCCAACCGAACCGAGCATACCCTATGTAATCCGATACGATGTGATCTATCGTACGATAAGTCGGGAGGTGTGAAAGTAGGATACACAGAAACAAAGGATAATACAGATTAAGAAGCCTTTTATTTTATAGCCTACTAGCGGTCCCAGCGAACTTCGTTTCGCCCCCAGCCCCGTCCCGCCCCGGCCCCGTTATATTGGAATTTTCTTTGCTATAAACCTCACGGAGCCCGAGACCTTGGAAATCGGTCCTTGCGTTCTGGAGTTATAGCGTCAGGGAGGAAAACCTTTTTTAATTCGTTATATCTTTTGAATGGAAAGTCCAATTTAAATAATTTAAAAACTATTTTATAGATAGTTAAATGGTCTTGACCATAAAATAATTTATTTGGATAAGGATTAATATAAACACATAAATAGCATGGTTTGAATTTGGTTAGCATTTTCATTAATGTTTGAAATGAAAAAAGTTGTTGTTGTGACATAACTACAATAGTTGGACATATGCTACCGCAGAGTTTTTTGTAGACATTATGATGTTCTTCAATATTGTTGTACATTATTTTGTTCTATCACTGATAGTTTCGTCAGCGCATTCGACGAAAGACATTTTAAGACTCATTTTTCTACATCTTCGGTTACATTGTTCAAATTTTACCAAGGATCCCAAATTTTTTTCAAAATGAAATGCAGCCTATGTCAAATTAGAAGAATGTAGCATTCTATTGGTGAAAGATTTTTTTAAATGGGACCAGTACTTTTGAGCCTTTTCATTACAAACATACAAACATACAAAAATAGGTACAAATCTTTCCTCTTTATAATATTAGTGTAGAGTAGATGTGCTTTATTTATTTTTAGTTAGCTTTATGGCGGAAAGCCCCCGGTTCTTATACTGCGGTTTGGATTAGAAGGAAACCGCCACACTATCTTCCCTAATTTGGAGTTTTGCAAAAAAATCCAATATGAATCCAAATGAAATACCTGAGTAGCGCCTATCAGCATTGTTGGTTGAGAAGCTTATACAGGCTGATTTGAAGATGGGTGCAAAGCTTGAAGAAAGAAAATGTTGAAAGAACATTTAGAACCATTTGAGCTATGGTTGTCTCAGACGAAGTTTCACAATTTTTTTAAAATACTTATTTTGTTTTTATAAAAAACCCAAAATTTTCAAATTAATTGCTAATTGTAGTTTAGCACCCATCTTCAAGTCACCCTGTATATAATTTTAATTGTAAAAAAATATGCATAAAAATAATTTACAGAGCTAGGCTTATAATTGAGTCCCATCGCAAATATTTCGATAGGGTTGGCTGGAAATATCAATGACGTTACGTAGAATAGCGGCATCATCAGCAGCTATTTAATTAGTTTCTCTTTGATCTGAATACAATTAATTAGTATTCAATTATCCTACCATTGTATAAACGGTATATATACTACCTATATACTTGCTGAGAGCTGCTATTCGAAAACGGACTTTATGTGTACATGTTAGATTGTAAAATGTTGATAATCTAAAACATTATAAAGGGAAATTCTTTTCTTCTCAGTGTAATGTAATTGATTAATGTTTGTGATTCACCAAATGGTTGACTAGTAGAGAATGCTTTAAGCATTAAGTCCGCCATTTGTACTTTATTTTTGTCAGTGCAATAAAGAATAAAACAAATTAATTAGTCCAGCACCGCGATTTCAGACACAATAGCCAATCCCATTTGATGTCTTTAAAGTTTTGACGGATTAAACCAGCGAAATGCAACTGACAACCAATATCAAACAAATCGCATCGTATTCCCACCAATATCTGCACATCGGCACAAGGCAACTAATGCTATTTCATCAGAAATTCTTCTCGCGCGCACAAATCACTGTCGGCTTGCAGCTGCGCTCTTATATTATATCCATTCTTGTAGCAAATTTTACAAGTTCGACACTAGCATAAATACGGAGTTACGCTGTGAAACTTTCCGCCGAATGTCTCACGCTACGGTGCGCAAAGTTAGCTCTGAAATAAGCGAGCTTACAAAAATGTTAAGCTATGAATCAGTGTCTGATATGAATGCTGTTTCAATTCTCGGATACTTATGAATAAACGCAGAATCAATTGGCTTTTGACATTCATTTCCTGCAGATTATAAGTACGTTAAACCTTATACGGTATTTTCAGATTGTTTTTATTTTTATTTATTAGTACTTAGATTGATCAGACTCTCTAATTACGTAGGTTTCAAAGTGTCCCTCGAAAAGTTTTAGAATAAAAAAACTGTTTTCCTAAAGTTCTTCGAACTTAACACAAGTAAAAACATTACATTCAAAAATACATTTAAAAAAACTCAGTAAAATTAAGGTTAAATATCATTACCCCAATTTAAAAGGGTTCTTTCAACGAAAACATCCTCGTTATCAAATTAATCTAGAAACCTTTTCCAAGTGACTTGTAAAACAAAACCTGTTTTGGAAGCCGCAAAAACGCAACTCTCATTAATTTCTTGGGACGAAAATAAACCGACAAAAATAGAGCACTGACTGATGGATTTTTTTGTCTTGTCTCCGCAAATTAATCACTTCCTATCTGGCTTTGTAGTTTAAAAACTATTAGCTGAGAAGGGAAGTTGCTAAGTTTCCTGATGATCACTTTTTAGTTGCAACGGAGTGTTGCACTATCAAAGCTGTTTTCATAATTAAAATTTGTGAGTCATTACCGGCTTAATCTTTTGATGTTTCCTAGTTTGAAGCAGGTCTTTACAACTTAGACCCTTTACACACTGCGACTTTTAGCAGCGATGCAAACGCGATGCAGTCACGATGCAGCATCGATGCAGTCGCAAAATGTCAACCTTTACACACTGCGCTACTTTTAGCATCGATGCAGTCGCGATGCAGAAGCTGGAAATTGACAAATTATGTACTGAATATTGGCGACTGCATCGATATTAACGCGCTTCTGCATCGATGCCAAATTAAATCTGTTCATTGCGTGAGTCGCGATGCTGTCGCGTATTATCAAAACGCGCGTTAGTATTGATGCTAAGAGTCGCAGTGTGTAAGGGGTCTTAGATTTACGAAGTTGCTAGCAATAAAGCACAGTTGATGAGTCAATCTGTGAAGTTGTTAGTTTTACAAGTATAGAATAAAATAAACTTCTATAGGCAAGAAGTAATGCTTAGTTATATATAACCTAACTATACCCAACCATTGTTTGTGTTCTTTAAATGGATTCGGACAGAAATTCGATGGTTTTAAGTTAAAATAAAATGGTTCATCTGAGCCTTAAATCCTAAATAACCGACAAAGTGCGAGTGGGACTCGCACACTGAGGGTTCCGAACCAGCTATAAAGTAATTAAGGAGTTCATTGACTTCCACTAGGCCCAATTTCTGTATCGACAGTAATGGTAAAGTTACGTGACCAGCGGGTATATTTTTACGATTGTGTGTGTTTTGAAGAAAAAATACCTTAACCGGATGGTTATTAAAATAGCCATTCAGACTGGTAACGAAATTTAAACTTTACCATGACTATCGAAGAAGAAATTATGCCTTACCCAAAATATCGCAATATTTTTAGACAGTGAAATAACTTTAGTAGCTTAAGATTTATTTACGGTTGTTGAAAATGTGCTCTCAATTTTTGTTTAAAGTATTTGATAAAATTAACTTTTTTTTCAAAATTAACGTACAAGTTTTTTATTAAAAAAATTACCTATTAACATAACAAAAACCTTGAGAATTTGGAAAAGACGTACACCTACTAAAAAACTTAATTTCTTTCTCCGATTTCAACCGCAAACAGTTAATTTAATTTCGTCTTGTTCTACGGTTCTTTCGCGATAGCGTCCAACCGAGACGTAGAAAAGAAGCGTGGTAGTCAGTAAGTTCTTGTATTTATATTTCAGTTTCAAAGCCTTTTGTCTACACTAATATTATAAAGAGGAAAACTTTGTTTGTTTGTTTGTTTGATTGTAATGAATAGGCTCATAAACTACTGGACCGATTTTGAAAATTCTTTCACCATTCGAAAGCTACATTATCCACGAGTAATATAGGATATATTTAATCTACACTAATCTACACTAATATTATAAAGAGGAAAACTTTGTTTGTTTGTTTGATTGTAATGAATAGGCTCATAAACTACTGGACCGATTTTGAAAATTCTTCACCATTCGAAAGCTACATTATCCACGAGTAATATAGGATATATTTAATTTTGAACAAAAATAGGGTTCCGTAAGATATTAGGGGTTTTCGGACACAAGGTGTAAAAAATCAACCAAAACACCGCGTACCCTGCCTAAACTATTAAAGATAGAACCATAAAATGTTTCAAGTAATTGTAGATCTTATAAATAACTACAAAAAAGTCCGCGACATACTATACCTATCTATGTCGGGTGAGGCACAATAACCATTTTTTTTTAACCGACATCCACGCGGGCGGAGCCGCGGGCGACCGCTAGTTACTTATAAAAACCTTTATAAATACTAACTTGCTTCAAATACACTTCGTCATTAAAATCGGAAATAGAACTTAGTAAATTTACCATACCTACTATTGAGTCATCCTGTTTAACGATTCGTTTCGGTTATAATTATTCTCGTAACAATATAACATTACTTCGCATCTATTCCAATATCTCTGATCTAATTAGCTACGGGCTGTTGGGACCTTTAATCTCAGACGTTAATTAGTAAATGTATATCCATTATTTATTACATTATTTAGCTCAGCTTGTAAGCTTATACATAAGCAATTATTATTTTCTGCGTTTTCGAAGTCACCTATGACTTATCGTGTTTCTTAGAATTCGAAATGAGGAAGTCATTTGTGCAGGGATTAATATCTCATTATTTATGTTTTGATTTCCTCATTTTATATATGAAGGCGCTGTGTCATTATGGGTGAAAATACGTATTTCCTGTTTGCTTTTATGATCTTTTAAATTATTATGAAATCAATCAATTACCAAAACTGCTTCATTTATACAGCCAATGTACAGTAGTGTGCTACCTCACTCCATATTAGAAATGTAAGTTAGTAATATGAATTTTAAATTAGACTAATTTTAGCTTTTAATAAACCAACAAACCGTGTTTTTATCCGTGTGTTTAGCCTTACGGCTAGACGCGGGAGATATATGCATGATATGATGATCCCGGGGATAGATGCATTTTTGTTAGTGTAATGTAAATTACACCAACAAAAATGCATCTACAATCTACATTAAAATAATGATTTCTTTGCTAATTACGACTCTGTTCGCAATCGCAATCTGAAAGCGCAATCTATATTTTGTGCCAAAAGTCATAGGCTTTTTTGGTACTTAAAGCAGTTGTGGTTCATAGACGCTACAACTGATTCTCGAACACAAAAAAACTGACAAAGTCACCTGCAACTTGTCTTTAGTCCAACCACCTCAAATTGTAGGGGGATGGGTTATTCTTATTATCATGCAAGTCATCGGAAGAGGACCATAAATCTCTGAGATACCCACTTTATCCCATCTCATCAGTTCTGATTTGTAATGATTGCAATATCGATTTTTGTTGCATTATACAAAAATAGTAAAAGGATGCCAGTGTTTTTGAATCTTGGTACTTTTTGAATGCGTCTTGACTTTAGGTAGTTAAGACTCATTGACATGACGACATATTTTCATGGTGCATACTCAAACGACTTTGTGTGCAACAATATTTTGCATTAAACATTTAGGAAAATTTTGTAAAAGAAAACGCTATCTGAATCTTAAAACAACAGAATGCCGCTATAATAAGTTACTTCAAGATCAAAGCCGATATCTAGCATAAAGTAAGTTTGCGTAGGTACCGAGTTAAAGTTTTAGTATACTAACGATCCCCGCGATCTTCGTTTTGCCCCGTCCCGGCCACGATTTATGGTTATATACCGTATTCAAAGCCAAGACAAACACGACTTCTTTTAAGTATATAGAAGTTTATAGATCAGATTTTTAGATACAGACTATTAAATTATTGCTACATTAAGCTTACGCCGCTACCACGCTACGAAACTACGAATGTAGCTGTCACTCGTTACGAAAAAGTTTTAAAAAGAGGTAAGTAGTTTTTACTGCCTAAATACAGTCACTAAAGGTTGCCATCACGAAGTAGGTTTCGCACTTAACCGAAAAGCAATCAGATTAGTCGCCAGAGCCACTACAAAGCGATTTATTTGTTGGATCGAATTCGCGGGTTTGATCGACGTCCGCTGATTGCCCGTTTGCGTCATCGGTGACGGTTTTCACTCGGAATTAAATAAATATTGATTGGTACATGCTAGTGATGTGCTAGTATTTTAACTTGCAGTGAAGCAAGTATTGAAAGGTAGTGACTTTGCTACATTATGTAAATGCTACGTCCAGAAGACCACTTCGAAGCCATAGCGTTAACTGTAGAGGAGTTTTCACAATGTAAGAATTGGTTATTTTAACGAATACATCAAGTTAATCTTGTCGATAGGACTGTGATTGCTTACTTAATTGCTTCAGTTTGTTTATTTTTTGTTTGTTACAAAGGTAAAATGCGGCTGTCACGCGCTACGAAAAAGTAATGGTAGTAAAGTTAATCATACTCATAGAAGTATAGTTTTACCGCCAATCTCCTAGGTATTTCCATACTCGTGAAATGAATAATACTTGCCCAGTCAAAATTAAACTTTGAACTATTTGCCCATCTCTAGCCAAACGATTTGTGGGAGCGACTGCCGAACGCTACCAATTAACTCAATCAGTATGAGTTATGAGAAATCACTATTGCCAGCAGTTTGTTACTGGCATTTTTTTTACAAATAGGTTTTTTCTAAAATACAGAAGTAAATTTGAATCCAAGCGCAAAATCATTCAATTAGAGTGGCATGCCTTCATAACAAAAGTATGGCCTTGATTGAAAAATAATGATTGCAAGACGACATGATAACTATAAAAGATTGATTTCGATTTAATAGATGTCTACTTGGAAGTTAAAATGGGTAAGAAAGTATTTAAGTAACAATGAATTTTAATAAATTCATAAATATTGGTATGTTTAAAGCGTGTAGTTGAAATAGCGCAACACATACCTATTTCATCCTGTGTTTTAAAACTACTGTGAGTCAACATCGAAATCTTAAAATAGAAATTTAGTTTTTCATACATCATTTTAGCAATTTTCTTCAAGGCGTATGGAAATCAATAAGTTTGATCTACTTTGCAATAGTCGAAGAATCACACACAACGATCAGCCACTTTGGAAGATTATCGGTAAAGCCTAATTTTTTAAGTGGAAGTTGTGGCCTAATCAAACAACACATTTGCATGTCTCGGTTTTTTATTTTTTTCTTGTTATTAATAAAGTATTACTACAGTTAGAAGCACTAATACTAGTAATAAGTAAATGCTACTCACTGCTCGACGTTTCGGATGTATTGCAACAGCCTTGGTCATTACTGATTCTCATTGTAATGCGACGCGATAGTTCAAAATCTTATAATGTTCTTAAAGATGAAAATAAGAAACTAAAAATTGCGCACGGGCGGGATTCGAACCAGCATCTTTCTGGCTTACCGGGCCAACTGCTCTTCCAATTGAGCTACCGTGCTGTCGGTCCGACCGCGCGAAATTCTTGGTCTCTTAGTATATGTCATTGCGTGACGTTAGCGCTATCTACCCGTCTGTTTATGCAACATCTTTAAGAATATAAATATGACACTGTGAGTGTTTAAAAACATTCTAAACCATCGTATAATGTTCTTGATGATGATGAATATTTTTGGTTTGGATAAGATCCTTTATACGTATATTAGTATAAGATATTACTATACAAGAATGTTTCTTCCTATACCCTTGCAGGGTGCATGTGTAGCGCTTTCGTCTTAAATACTGTCTGTGTACTACTCACTATGTAATGTAAATAAATTATTAATTTGAATTTGCGTTTTATGATGACTTAAGACAACTTTCATGTCTTATTCTCACTATCTAAACTAATTTAATATTTTTGTGGTCATTCAACTCCAGCAAACTAATCTACATGTCACCCAATTAACATAAAACCTCAATACAATCCCGGCGTCCACAATTCGACGACTAGAGAGGGGAATAATCCCGGCACCGATTAGGCCGTTGTCGTGCATTAGGACGGCGCGGGATTACCCGGGATTAGCAACTCTTCCTGATGAGGAATTGTTAAGCTTTTATAAACTGAGATTAGGCTGGAGTTTGATTGGGTGTACGTGCTTTTTTAGGGTGAGCGGATGGACATTAGGTACATAGTTTGAGTTAAATAATAAGATTGGTTATGTTATATTTAACTTTATAACCAGCTACTGTCTAATATTATAAGTGAAACTTCAGATTATGTCTTTAAATTTTTTATTTAAAATGGCCGAATGTATACTGTCGAAAAGTATTCTTAAAATTTTAATATTTTTTGTTTGTTTACAACTAATTTGCCAAGTTTAGCTCAGATGAAACAAAAGTACTGTTTTATAAGTAAGCAATGTTCTCATGTAAGTGACTGTTATTCAAAATTGTACAAAAGTTATACAATGTTACTATTGATAGTGTAAGTATAAGTGTAATGGCTCATTTAGGTTGCCATAATGGTTATTTGTCGTTACCAGTGGTTAAAATTTAACGATTGTGCGTGCTTTGAGAAAAAAATACATAAATCAGTGGCGCGTCATTTCAGCTTAGACAAGTCTACGAGTAATAGGTACCTTTTTTAAACATTCCAGTAAAAAAATAACTGTACGGAAATGAGCGAAGGCGCTAAGTACCAAATGTCAGTAACCTTACGGGGTTGGTACGCGAGGCGACGCGACGTCGCGACGCGGTGGCGCGCCGATGATTCACGGATACACCCTGCGTCGGATGCTGTGGACGTGGTCCATTGCGTTCGGGTGGAGAGGGTTAAATTAATTTCAACTTGGAAGTTAAAAAAATATATAACACCCTAGTTTAGGGTACCTACCTAGGCCTAGGTAGGTACCCTAAATAGGTAGGTAGTAAGTCGTTTGTAGATGAGAATAAACAAATAAAAAAAAACACACCATTATGACAACGGGTCACGTAAGATGACACAAAAAAAAATATTTTGACTTCCAATTTCTGCAATTATTTTGTATTCATATTAAATGCGAAAAACGTAAACCTTTTCAAAGGTACTCTTATTTTTACTAAAGGATCAATTAGCGTCATTTATTTTTATTTTAAGTTATTAGGTCAGACACGATAGCAAAAATAGATTTTTTTTTCTTATAACGAACGAGCACGTTTTGAATTCCACTAATCCTGATAAATAAAATGCGTACCAACTTTAGAATCTGGAATAACAAAAAACCCAACAATAACAATAAAATATTTGTATTGCATGATATTCCCCTACTGTCACAAAAACGACTGACTGATTGACGGCCGGTAATGGACTGACTCGATTTAAATAATCAACATCATTTGAAATTCACCCGGTAACTTAACACCGTTTAAAAATCACTCGAAATTAATACGAAGCGTTTCCATTATCGTTCGGAGATTACGTAACACGATAGTTGTCGCATTGCAATCGTTACTGACGTCATAGTATAGTATTTTTACAGATCTGTAATAAGCACTAAAAAAATTTGGTACAGCTAGCATTAGACCACACTGACAATCTGGAGTTTCTGTTTGCGACATTGTTCATACTGTCAAAATAGCTTGATGTATAATAGTTGGGGCTGCCGCGCTTCTGCAGCGCGTCGGGTATGTTCGCCGAGGCTCGCACTGACGGATTTTACGCGATTATTCGCAAGAAAGCTGCCTCGCTGATGAGCAGAGTTTGCGACAGCTCCAATGCCATCTTGAGGGTGGTGGGGGGTAGGCCCGAGTGTCCTATTGCTAATCATTGGACAGCCCTTTTAATCGGCTCAAAGAAATAGGCCCTCACAAAGTGATTAAAAATTGAATTTATTTTGGACATGTATTTTGACATTAAAATTTTTAATTTTTGTTTGGGATTGTAATTATTTAAAAATTAATTTTTATTCTGACATTATTAAAATGCTTTTATAAAACTAAAATTGTATTTACTAACCTAACTATAATATAAACTATTTTACTAACAATTTGTATGAAATTTTGTTCTGAAATAAAATATTTGAATTGAATTGAATTGAATAGTCCCCCTAGCCGATTTCGAGACTATGGTGTGTACCGATGTACATATAAATTGAGTAATAAATTGAGTACCTTAATATATTTAATATTCATCGGATCCAAATTAACATTATCTTTGTTTTTCCATGCTTTCATTTCCTTTTCCCATCCAAAGATTGCGGGTTCTTGCTTAATTCTTACTCTTTATTTGAGTCTGATTGCTGTAAACACGAACATAGAGTTAATCTTAGATTCTATCTACCATAACACAGTTCGTATTTCCTCCCTAAAATGTCGTACTGTAGACATTAAACTATAGGCATTACCTGCCTTTCTACCCTTCTTATACTATTACACTGTATTTTTGGTTCATTGTTGTTTTCTAATCCTTTTTGAACAATATTTATTGTGAATCTAAAAATGTCAAACTTTCAAAGCTCTGTTATTCTACTTTTCTGTACATAATACTGTAAAAATAGCTGTGTTTTACCTTTGTTTGCAATTTTCCTTTAATTTGCATTGGGTGATGATTAGTTTTCCTTATTAATTTAATAAATTCCTTGATTTTTGACATTTTTTTATCTTTATTGACATGGTTGTTATGACAATATCTTTCAAAATCTGACAACTTCTATCAAAGTTTATTACTTTTTCGGGTTTAATCCTCTTTAAACCATCAGTATTCATGTTCTATTCTAGAACCTACCTCGTTCTAAATTTGAACGGCCCAGGCCCCTATATAAGCCTGTACTTTTTTCATTGATTCATTCGACTACGAGTTCTAATCTCGAACAGTTTTCAATACTCTACATTTTCCTCAAGAAGTCTTGAAGAACAGCCGGTGCATTGAAACGCCTCCTCACACTAAGGGAGGGACCGGACACATTTCCGGAAGAGGATCCGAGTCATATTGAGACTGCAGTACACCTCCTCGCTCTAGGGGAGATACCTGTCTCCTTCTCGGAGGAGGATCCGAGTCCATATTGAGACTGTAGTAACACCTCCTCGCTCTTGGGGAGGGACCTGTCCCGTTCTCGGAAGAGGATCCGAGACCAAGTACTTCTGGCACTCCAACTGATCATTACATTTTCTACATAGTTTTGGATACCCTCATCACTGCCGAGAGCTACTACTTCACTTCTGAGAGCTACTACTTCACTGCTGAGAACTACTACTTCACTGCTGAGAGCTACTACTTCACGGCGCTGACACTGCTGCACATCGGCGTCGCTGTTACCTCTGCTGTGTCGACCCTGCACTCCGACTCCGCCCTCTGCTGCCTCCAGGATATAGAAGATCTGAAGACACTTACTCACGCCCACTGCACTCTTCTTACACACATACATTCACTCATCATCTTTTTTTTCACTAATCGGTATTGTAAATATTATTTATATTTTTATATAAATTCTGTTCCCCTCTTTTACCTCTTTTCTTAATCTTCTCCCTTCACATTTGTCGCTTCACGACAGGTGGCCAGTCACAACGACTAACCGACTGCGCGGGACATTATAGTGCACAAGTGTGTGCGCGCAAACACAGGTGCACTCTCTATTCCTTTCACTCTCATAGCCCGATGGGACAGCAATCTGACACGACCGGAGAGAGATCAGGCGCAGGACCAATGGCTTTACGTGCTTTCCGAGGCACGGGGCTGACACACCGCCAACATCCAAACTCCGGGCTACCCTGAGAATTTCTAAGCAGAAAAACCCAGGTATATATTTTTGGCCTGACCCGGGAATCGAACCCGGGACCTCTGGCGCAGCCATCGCATTAAAATGCGACCCACTCACCGTTGCGCCACCGAGGCAGTTAGCTTTTGTTTAGCTTGATGTATAATGATGTATCAACACCGGCCGGTGGCTTAGCTAGCGGCCTACGTCAAACTTGTCAGATACTATGGAAAATGCCTTTGCGCATGACATCTATAATTGCACCTTTGCCGGTGTGGAATTGTGTATACACCATCACAGCCAAACGTCACGATGAAAAGAAATACATCAAATCATCCCTCTGGCTGATGATGGTCGACAACACTGTCAGGGTTTCTACTATTCAAATAGCAAATTATTCGATCAAAAATGTGTATCGAAATGACAATTGTAGAAAAAGTAACATGATCTTGAATTTTAGCATTCCATAGCTATCGACTCTTAGTTACATAATCCCCCTGCCATTCTATTTGACTTTATAATTCATGTCCATGGTTTACTTAATGGTATTAAAAATCCATTTCAGTGATTTGACTTTAAAGTTGTCTGCTGGGAGTTACTAAATGAAACGAAGAAAGAAAAACAAACTTCCAAAGTGGAATGGTAGCTTAACACGAAAAACATAACGGAAACAGAAGGGAAAGAAGCGATTACAGATTACCTTTCTAAAGATTTCCAGAAAGACCAATAATTAGGAAATATTTTATAAGATACACGGTCCCCCGCCACTGCGTTTGTGCATTTTGAATTTCCTCCTTCTCCTGCCGTCGCAGTGTGTGTGATATTTTATAGCCTTAAACCTTTCTCGGTAAATAAGATATCTAATACAGTTCTAGTTCCTGAGATTAGCACGTTCAAACGAATAAACAAATACCTAAACTTTTTAGCTTCATATTGACGACCTCCGTGGTGTAGTGGCTAGGCACGCTGGGTTTCAAGGCGTCGCCGCTCAGAGGTCCCGGGTTCGATTCCCGGTCGGGTCAATGTAGAAATAAAAAAATTCTATATTGTCCTGTGTCTGGGTGTTGTGGTAGCACCGTTGTGTCTGATTTCCATAACACAAGTGCATTAGCTACTTACTTTGGAATCAGAGCAATGTATGTGATTGGTGTCCAATATTTATTATTATTTATATTATAAGTATAGAAATTTGCACTAAAACACGACCCTCATAAAGTAAGAGACCATTTGAAAGTGTTTTATCACATTCACACGTTTGATAAATAAATGATAACATAATAGGTAAGTCCGGAAATGTCTAGTTTCTTTACAGTCAGTCATTCTGTTTCTTTGACATCAATAAAGAGGTCTAGAAACAGCCTTGAAACGTTATTAATTTGTCTACGCAATGAAAAGGCCAGACACAATAATAATCTATGTAACACATGCGTGCGCTTTCACATAGCTTTGAGTGACATGCAAGCAGTAAAATATCAACCATTGTAATCACTTCTCATTAATTACGAGAGAAATAAACAGTATTTACTAACCTAGTCTCAAAAGTTGATTACTTACATGTTAAATCAATTGATTAGTGCGTTAACAATTCACAAAACTCGGCGGCATTTGTAACCTAGCCAACCATTAATAAAATGTTTAGGAAAATAAATAATTCAAATGACTTGTTACGAACTGCTATGGTGAAACAAAAAATACACTTTTTCTCATTTTACAATGATAACAAGAAAACCGGCCAAGTGCGAGTCGGACTCGCGCACTGAGGATGAGGACCGCAAACATAACTTTGTTTTTTATAGTGTTTGTGTGAAAGACAAAGTTATATTTGCGGTTAGTAAAAATGTGCTATATCTCAAAAACTACTAGTTCGATTTCGCTCAGTTAGATGGGGGGGGGGGGGGGGACACACGCCCATTTTACTACTTTGGAAGCGTCTATATCTCAAACGTTAGACGTTAGACAAAAATGGTTTTAGAAAACTCGATGTCATTTTAAAATACCTATCCATAGACACCCCACACGTATAGGTTTGGATAAAAAAATTTTTGATTTTAGTTTCATGTATGGGAGCCCCCCCTTAAATACCATTTTTAAAATTTTTTAGTACATGAATCAGAAAGCGGTGCACAAGATACACCTACTTACCAAGTTTCAGTTGTGTGATGCTAATAGTTTAAGAATAAAGTGGCTGTGACATACGGACGGACAGACAGACAGACTTGACGCAACTATAAGGGTTCCGTTTTTGCCATTTGGCTACGGAACCCTAAAAACTTCTTTTTCCCTGCCATTAGGCCGTTACTAACATTTTACCAACATGGATTCATCTCTGGTCGATCCACTGAATCTAATTTGTGTGAATTCTTAGACTCAACTTTAGAGGCCATGGAAAATGGATATCAGGTGGACGCCGTGTATACTGATTTTTCGAAAGCATTTGATAAAATTTCCCACAATCTTTTGATTACTAAACTTGAAAACGTCGGTATACACGGCGACCTTTTAAGATGGTTAACTTCCTACTTGCGTGACAGGTCTCAGGCGGTAGCTGTGAAGGGCTACACCTCAAGTTTTGTACCAATCACGTCCGGTGTGCCTCAGGGCTCTCATCTTGGTCCTCTCCTTTTTAATATATTTATAAATGATGTTATACGTTGCTTTCAAAATTCCAAAGCATTATTATACGCTGACGATACCAAAATATTTACATTTGTTAAATCTGATGAACAATCACAGTTATTTCAAAATGATTTAAATTGTTTTTACGAATATTGCTCAGCTAATAATCTAAAACTCAACATTGAAAAATGTCACACTATAACTTTTTCGCGTAAAAAGCAACCTATTAATTACAGCTATAAATTAAATAATACCCCGATCAAAAGAGTGACTGAGGTGAGAGACCTGGGAGTACAACTTGACGTTAAACTTGATTTTGCCTCTCATATAGATAAGGCTACTGCCAAATCTTATAAAATGTTGGGTTTTGTCTTTAGACAGTGTAAGGATTTTAAAAATGTAAATACATACATTATGTTGTTTAATTCTTTAGTCAGAAGTCATTTAGAATACGCATCTACAGTGTGGAGCCCTATCTATAGTACTTATATCGAACAAGTAGAAAGAATTCAAAATAAATTCATAAAAAGACTGAGTTACAAATTTAGAGATAATCCAGTACAGCTTCAGTCTTTGCAATTACGTCGTGAACATAGGGATCAGGTATTTTTGTTTAAAATCTTAAACAACTACTTAGATTCTCCCTATCTACTAAGTCGTGTCTCGTTTCGATGCCCAAGGTTGAGTGCTCGCTCCAACGCTGTTTTCTCGATTCCTTTTTGTAGAACTAAATATTCTAAAAATAGATTTCTTGTCCGTGCTTGCAACACACATAACTATTACTATAGCCACATTGATATATTTAACTGTAAACTATGTACCTATATTTCAGCTGTTAAGAAAGTTGATCACCCTTAAGTGTAACTACTTATTTTAATTTTTTTGTCGGTCATACTATAGCTTAATTATTCACTCGCTGCCCGCGAAATAGACGAGATTAATCCTTGTGACACACAATTATTCAAACAAATTAGTCTTTCATTGGCATGAAACAAGGTTTAAACTTGCGTTTAAATTACGCCGGGACTCCAAGCGTTTAATGTTAGTATAGTTCTAATTTGATGTATAGCTTTTTTTTTTCCTTGTCTAAGTAAGAAACTACTACTAAGTTACCTCAAAACATGTAATAAAACTTTTGTACTAAATCTTCGCTATGTAAAATAATCAATCAATCAATCAATTTATTTATTGCTTGGTATAGGTAATTTTACAACAGGTCTTATTGTATGTAACATTTGGGCAAACTATAACCTGCCCATCGGGCGTGCAATAAAAGTATTTGTAACTACACAATCGCAACAGATCCAAATAGAAATAAACTAAACACAACAAAACAACAAAAAATATTATTAAGTGGAGATTTTATCATAAAAGTATTCTTCTAAAGAATAATAACTTTTTACTAATAGTATTTTAAATAATGTTTGCTTGAAACGATTTAGTTCAAGTTCTTTTAAAGAATCTGGTAAATGGTTAAATATTTTTGGTGCTATGGTGTAAAAGCTATTGGAGAAAAAACTTGTCCGTGATGGGTAGTGAGGGAGGATATCTATTTTGTTATGTGTCTTTCGAGGGTGCCTAGCTACTCTAGATTTGAATAAATATTTGTTATTTTTGACAAATAGACATATCTGAAAAATATACATGCAAGGCAGATTTAAGATTCCTAGTTTTCTAAATAATGGCCTGCAACTCACTCTTTGTCTGGCACCGTAAATAGCTCGAATGCACTTCTTTTGAGCTCGAAAGAGTGGTAAGAGATTAACTTTAGCTGTATTTCCCCAGTGAATGACTCCGTAACGGAGATTGGAGGCTACAAAGCCATGGTATGCTGTAATGGCAGACTTATGGGACACTGTTCTACTAATTTTTTTTAAAAGAAAAATGAATTTATTTATTTTATTGCACAAGTAGGTAGTGTGAGGTTTCCAATTTACAGAATTATCAAGAATTACTCCTAAAAAACGTATTTCACTAACTTCGTCAATTAATTGGTTGTTATTTTTAACAGTGATGTTCGGTTTTGTTTGCTGTGGAAGACTAAATTGAATGTATTTGGTTTTATTAAAATTAATTTTTAAATTATTGGCTTTTATCCAGACAGCTATATTTTCTAGCGCTTCATTGACATTACTTTCATATGTGTCTCTATCTTTACCTTTAATCAATACCGTAGAATCATCGGCAAACAAAATCATTTCATGGTCAACGCATAGCGGGAGATCATTGATATAAATCAGGAATAAAAGTGGCCCAAGAATACTTCCTTGAGGCACACCAGTCTTAACAGCTTCAAGTTTAGATTTAGCATGAAAAGTGTTTTTACTTTGATCAATATAAGTGATTTCAGTATATTGTAGCCGTTTTTCCAAATAAGATAGAAGAAGATTATAAACTGGTCCTCTCACTCCATAGCTGTACATTTTAGATAAAAGTTTTTTATGGCATACGTGGTCAAAAGCTTTGGACATGTCCATAAATATAGCAGTCACGGGGATACCATCATTAAGGCATTCAGATATGCTGCGCATTAGATGGAGAATTGCTAAATTAGTTGACTTATCTTTTCTAAAACCGTATTGTTCATCCCTAAGTAAATTGTATTTTTCGAAAAAACCATATAGACATTCATAAATATAGCCTTCAAATATTTTAGCCATGATTGGAATTAAGGCGATAGGACGATAGTTTTCACAATCATCTTTTTGGCCTTTTTTATATAAAGGCTTTACAACTGTAATTTTCAGTTTATCCGGAAAGATTCCTTTACTGATAGATAGGTTAATTATATGACTTAACGGACCACTAATTTCATTTTTACAAAACTTTATAACTTTCGTACAAATATCGTCATATCCTACACTTTTTGTATTTTTTAAGTTTTTAATAATAAGTCTTACTTTATCTGTGTAGATAGGATTTATAAATATGGATTTCATGTGGGTTTTAACATGTTTTTTGTATTGTAAACTGTCTTCTATATTGTTGTTATTATCATTCGTGTTTTTATCATTATTTTTAGCTATATTGATGAATGTACTATTGAAAATTTCTGCTATTTCATAGGGATTGGTGATTGATTTATGGTTGTAGTTCAATCGAGTTACATTTTCTTTGGGTTGTATATATTTATTTGTATTTATTATATTCCAGGTGGCTTTTGTGCTGTTCTCGGCTTCCTGAATGTATTTATCATTTTGTAGTCGTTGAGATTTGTCTATTATTTTTCTGAGTAAACTAGTGTACATTTTGTAATTGATTGTGTCCTCTTTAGTTTTCAGATTAAAATATAAGGATCTTTTAGTTTTACAGGACTTTTTGATACCTTGTGTTATCCAATGTGGTTTATATTTATATGAAAGTTTAATTAATTTATCCGGAAAACACAAATCATAAAATAATTTAATTACATCAAAAAATAAGTTGTATGCCTCGTTAGGATCAGAGCTCTTGTACACATCAATAAACGAAAGACTTTGTAAACATTCCCTATATTTATTCATATTTTCAACGCTGTAGTCGCGTTTTTTGGTATACCAATATGTAAGTTTATAGTTTTTTTTTACCGGATATTTTAATAGTTGCGCGGAGTGGTCTGATAATCCCAAGTGTAAAACTTTACCTTCACAACCTCGACTATTATGCATAATATTATCTAAACAAGTTCCACTTCTAAGTCTAGTTATTTCTTTAATTGCAAATTTGAAATTGTGACTAGATATAAGATCTGTATATAAATTGCTAAGTGAGTTAGACTTCAAAATATCTATGTTAAAATCTCCACAAATAACAGTTTTTTTCTTATTTAAATTACTGGTTTTATCTAAGAGATCATCAATTTTTTTAAGAAAACAAGATACATTTCTAGCATAGGGAGATCTATATACACATACAACAATAATACTATATGGAATAAGTTCAATCGCACAACACTCAAAAACGCTTTTCACCGACATCGCCTTGTATTCAGGTAACTCTTTATATAAGTGCCCTTTACGGGTCAGGATGCAGGTTCCACCTCTTTTTCCAGGTCTAGTAAATGATGTTGCTAAATTATAGTTTTTCAATATGATATTCTCTTCATCATTATTCTGGACAAAATGCTCACTGAGGCATAGCACATCAATCGTTTCTTTGTTATTTGAAAGCTCCTCGAGGGCAATTGTTAAGTCTGCAGATTTGGCAGGAAAGCTGCTTATGTTTTGATGCATAATATTTAATATTGTCTTACAGTTAGACTCGAAAAAAATGTTGGGGTGTTGAGGTTTCGGCAGGTGGTGCATTTATTAGAGTGTTATTTGGTTTGTACGTTGTTTCGATGGACGCCTGGTTATTGTTTTCTGGTATTCTAATGTTAATCAATGAATCATTTTTTTCTAAATGAATTTCGCTTATTAATATTCGTAGGTGTTGAAATATTGTGCGCATTCCATAGTTATTTATAAAACCATTCTTACGGTTGAACATAGTATAATCATATTGTAGATGTAGATTAGAGTCGAGCAAATATGCGTATTCTTGTGACAGGTTATCTAAATAAAGCAGGTTGTTGAAATTTTCAATCCGTTGATTAAACATTGTACTATGCTCACTGCAATTGAAAACAGGTAAGCATATAATGACATTCGTTCTATAACATCTTTGTAATGTTTCTTTCAGTTCTGCAATCACCTTTTTATAATCTTTGGTGGTGGTAAAATCCTCATGTCCTATTAGTATTATACAGTAGTCATCCATAGTAAAATTTTTGAGCTTGGACTCAATCCCCTTCAATAGCTGTTTAACTTCGACGTTAGGAATTATGTAATGACATAGGTTGAAGTCTTTTTCCAGCACTTGCTCAGCTATCGATAGTATGTTATTTCTTCGGTTAGTGCTGAGAATACAAACATTGTTTTTCTGGTGATGGATTGTAGTTCTTGCGACTTCTGCGTATTCTTTATTGCTTATAGTACCCTGTTCTATTCGTATCATTTTCTGTGTTAATAATTCTAATTCTTGTCTTAAAGTTTCTAATTCTTGAATAAGTAATGTGATCTTGTATGTTGTTTCTTTAATAGTTTGGCCGTCTAAAATAGCCTCTTCACACTGGATTCCATTATTTATTTCTGACTTATTTGTTTGTGTTACTTGCTTTAACTGCATTTCATAGTCTTTAATTTTTTTTTGTAGCTTGTAATTTATTGCCATCTGGTCTTCCATTTCTCGATCCGACATCGACAATTTTTCTTGCATTTTTATTATAGATTTCTTTAATCTTTCTACTTCGTTTTCATTTGAATTTATTGTAATTTTGGTTAAATTCGGGCAGCTTTTATCACGTTGTGTGGTTGGTGTAGAATCATCACTATCGCTATCAATCGTCAAACTGTCAAAAGAGTTGCTTATCGGAATGTTCATGTTAAGTCGATGTTTTTTCCGTATTGTAATTTGTGGAGAATCAAAGTTTGATTCACCATCCGCCGAAAGGTAAGAGCATTCCGAGGCAGACTGCAGTTCATAGTTGGTTTTTTTCACAGTACGGCATTCAGGACATTTCCAATTTTTTTTACGTGTTGGAGTCATTAAATAATAAAGCTTTTCATTAATATTGGCACACTGCACGTGGAATTGTAAACCACAAAGTGAGCAATTTAATAATTGTCTATCACAAAGTTCATTGCATTTTCCACAGTACGTTAAAGTGTTCGACGCCATTTTTTACAGAGTTTATTTTTATCGGAATGCACTTTAGAAAAATACTTAGAACGTAGAAGAGAAAAAAAATATGTATCGCGAACAAAAAGTGAAAATACTACAGCATAAAAAGATACCCGAAACCAAGATTCGAACACATAGACAAAGTCATTTCTTCGTTTAAGTCGGCTCTTCATCCAACTGCGCTATCGAGTCATTTACAAAAGTGACGAAATAAGGTATTTTGAAATGTTATGAATATGGAAAACGACGGCTATAGATGGCGTTGTGGGAGTAGTCTCAAGGTCAAGACGTGATTGTCCTTGAGATGGTCTGACATTTGTAGAAATTAGACGACACGATAGATGTCGTTGTACCAAATAACGTTAAAACAGCACAAATCTATGAGAGTCACAGTTCAACACTCTAAACTTTATCACATTTTAAATAAAATTAACCGCCATTTAAATGGAATGTTTAAAAGGTTGTTTGTTTTTTAATTTAGTTAATTCCTATTCAATTTATTGCACTTTTGTTCACTTTCTATGAATATAAAAGTCTTTTAAGAGTTATTTATTACGCTATATGTCACTTAACTGTTTTGAGTAATTTTTTTATGTCACTGTATTGTACTGTTATATTTTTGTTATGAATTCCACTTTATTTAAATATGTATTACACTGCTAACATCTGCATATAATATTTGAACAATAATAATGTCATTTTTACAACTTTTATATCCCGAATACGATTATTACAATAACTATTGAATTTTAAATACGGAGGTAATGTTTACGGTGTGGCAGCGCCACCTAGACTCTACCATCATTGGAAACTGCTTTGGCTAATGTACTATCAACATTAAGAATCTATTCAACAGTAATATAAAAGCTGTATGTTTCTTTAATAAATAAATAAATAAAAAAAAAAAAAAAAAAAACTTCTAAATAAAACAATCCTTCAGCATGCAAGATTGAACCTCGATCAATCAGCCATTATTTTTCAACCCCTACCACTGTGAGTTAAGTGCTTACTCAGCGCGAATTAAATGCTTCAGGGACATTTATCACCGTGTTTTTACCTTAATCGAGTCTAGAGAAGAATCACATATCGCAGTTTATAGCTAAATTGCTTTGTCTTTGGAGGTATTGGTACTCGTAGTTACAAATAGTGTTACCTAATTTTAGAAACACCTTGTACCTACTTATAATTAAAATAATATTTTTTAAATTATTGATTGCTCAGTAAAGTCCTTTAGCAAGTTTAAAAAATGTTTAATTTTACATTATTGGTATGCTTCTGTAGTTCTGTGCGCAATAAAATCGTTTTAAAAAGTTGTTTTCATGAAAACTTTACGTTCCCAACTACAAGTAGGGGTGAAAATATGTGGATGAAATAAATTCCGTGTGTATTGTTGGTATTATCCTGCTGTCTGTCCAAATATCAGAATTCCCTTTGTCTCCTGTGCTGCTATTTGCTTTGTACTCGCGTCAACAATGTGCTGCCTTAACTAACACAGGTGCTTAATTCCGTTTTTCTTGCACGTGTTGCACCTGTACCTGACGTGCCTGACGCGCTTTGTAAATAAAGTTTGCAATGAAAATTGGGTTAACATTTTAGGGTTGATTTTCGTTTTCCGCTGGGTGAGCTGTTGATGACAATTATATGCCATGAAGGCTTAACGTAGAAGGCTACAAAGAATATTGCACTTTAGGCATAAAGATATCACTCCAGTTTATTTTATGAGATGACTTATAAGTCCTACAGATAAAGATAGGTAAGTACTTAGTGTTAGTATCCAGCAAAATATCCTAGTGATAGGTAAGCAATGTTGACATTTGATGCGCCATAGCATGCGGCGCGGGAATAGGCGGCAAAGATCGAATCCTGGAGGCACTTGGACTTGAGCCTTGAGTAGGGTGGAGATAAATTGTCATATTGATAAATTATGTACAAGCCTGTTGATTAGTAATACTTAAGTTATGGTTTGGTGTATTGGTTAGCGCTCCTGACTATTACGCCGGCCGTCGCGGGTTCGAATCCCGCAAGGGGCAAATGTTTGTGTGATGAGCATGAACATTTGTACCTAAGTCATGGATGTTATATGTATTTAAGTATTAATGGGAGACGCCCCCGTCATAATCGTTGTCTGGTACTTCGTAACACAAGGAAGGAAATTCCTTAGCACGAAACCAGACAATTGGTGTGTTGTCTGGCGCATATTTATTTATATTTATATTTATATTACCAAAAGGAACGTATTTATTAATAACGAAGAAATATAAAACTGTTCATGAATTAAATGATCTTATAAAGAGCTATATTAACCAGTGTTAACATTAAGAATTTCGAAGCTAGTGTTAATTAAACAAGATGCTCTAAAACAGACTCACTGCAGGTGTTATTATGGTATTGAGAAAATCCATAATAAAGGTAAATCACGTCTAATGACTTAAAATAGTAACACGCGAAATGGCAAAGTGTAGCGCTGCGCATAGTAAATACTCGCACACACAGGTGAGTCGGTAATTCTAGACCGACATGCTAAATTAACTAGTGTCACAGGACACCGCCATACGCATTTGTATTACTGAACATACTCCATTAGACCAATAAAGCGAACTGGGCAATAAGGCGCCATTTGTGCGTCGTTTGACATCAAATACGGTTAGGTGCTTACAAAATAGACACAGTCATGAGTGTACGTACTTATTGATTATTGGATGTTGATTTAAAGCTTCATGTACATACTATTTAATACCACAATACTGTCATGAATCTTCGAGACACGAATACCAGTGAGTAGGTAACAATTTGAACAACACATTCTATAGTTTATTTTTGTTTTTATGGTGTTTTATCACCATACAAACTTAATAATATAAATTGCACTTGTAAAAAGCAACTGTGAACTTGTGACCGACGAGGAATCGAATCCCGTGTTTTACGCTATCCGGGCGTATGCCTATACCACTCAGCCACCGTCACATTAACAAGCCTGTTGAATTTTGCAAGTTGCAACACATTCTAGCTTAATTTGCTAAGTGACTGAGTGAAACAATAACATTATTATAAACATCGCACATTTTATAGTATGATAAAGGTTTAAAATGAGACGTAGGAAAGAAGTATCACAATAATTATATAAACTTTTAGTTTAGTGGGTTGTAACAGTTGTGTGGCTGAATTATCGGTTACTCTTATAGGCGTGAATGAAAATCGTTAAACATGTGTTAGAACTTTCACATTTAGATTTTAATAAGGTAAAGTGTAAAGAATATTAATTCATAGCTTCCAAAATGTATGTTTGTATTCGAAAAGTTATTTAAACCCTCACGGATGTCTTTCCCAACATTATTTTGTCATAATTTTGTCTTATCGATCCCTGGCGCGGTAGTCTCGACATAGTTCCGTGTAAAACCACCAGTTGGCGCTCGAAAAATGCTGAGACTATATTGGTATTTTCGTGTATTTATTCATTAAGAATAATGTTTGATCAAGCTTAAAAAAATACAAATATTTTTTAAGAATTATTAAAGATTTAGCTACTTTAAAGTTAAAAAACCGGTTAAGTGCGTGTCGGACCCGCGCACTGAGGGTTCCGTGCCACCCTTAACTGAATTCAGGGTCCACTTACTTTCACTTAACGAAAACATCACAATATATTGCGACAGCAAAAATAACTTTGTTTTTCATAGTGTTTGTATGAAAGACAAAGTTATATTTGCGGTTGATAAAAATGTGCAATATCTCAAAAACTACTGGTTCGATCTCCTTCGAACCAATTTTCGTTGCAAGTTTTTGTTGAGGTCTACATCATATATTTTTTTCAAAATTTTCACTTTCTTAGTTCAAAAGTTAGAGGGGGGGGGGACGCCCATTTTACCACTTTGGAAGCGTCTAAATCTCAAACCTTACACTTTTAGAAAAAATGGTTTAAGAAACCTCAACATCATTTTAAAAGACCTATCCATAGACACCCCACACGCATAGGTTTGAATAAAAAAAAATATTTAAGGTTTTAGTTTCATGTATGGGAGCCCTCCCTTAAATATTATTTTTTCTTACTTTTTGTATCTGAATCGGAAAGCGGTGAACAAAATACACCTACCTACCAAGTTTCAGCTATGTGATGCTTATAGTTTCAAAATAAAGTGGCTGTGACATACGGACGGACAGACAGACAGACAGACAGACAGACAGACTTGACGAAACTATAAGGGTTCCGTTTTTTGCCATTCGGCTACGGAACCCTAAAAAACATGCGATGCAGCAGAAAATCAGAATATTGAAATTGTCTACGCGAAATGTCAAAAATCTTGCTTCAGACTTCCAGCACAGCTTTTAAAGAAGATAAGCCAATAAAGTTAAAACTCCGCGTATTGACATCCATTAATTTTGAGAAATCAAAAGCAAACACATTTTAATTTAATCTAGGGAGTACCAACTGTTTTTAAAAGACTAATTTGGCATTACTTACCATTAATCTTGTTTCGTCGACGAAGCTATTAAGATATTATTTGACTGCCTAAAATTATATAGTTACTTACTTATCCAATTCTCCACCTTTAATTTTAGTTACAAAGTGATTAAAATAAAACATATTAGGAATTGGTTTCGCGCATTTATCTATACCAATAAAATGCTTTGTCCTGAATGACTGACTTATTGATTGACTGACTGACTGACTGACTGATGGATCAACGCACAGCCTAAACCGCTGATTGTAGAGACCTGAAACTGGGAGGGTGTGTTCTTTGTGTGACGAAGGGATCCGATAAGAAAGGATTTTCAGAAATTCCACCCCTAAGGGGGTCAAAAAGGGGTGCAAAGTTTGTATGGGACAACCAGATCCCTTGGTCCAATCTACTTCAAATTTTGCATACACATTCTTTTACAAAATTGACGGAAGACTTGTTTTGTATTTTATTGAAATTCATCTCCTAAGGGGGTTAAAAAGGGGTGCAAAGTTATAATGGGGGTGATTTGCTTCGAATTTGATGTCAATACTCTTTAGTGCTTACGATTAAAATATTTTTTATTTCATTTTTGACATTTGAGATAATCTGACACAGAATATTTGACACATGTTTGTTATTGATGTTGTTCTCGAGGAGAGATTTTATTCCTTAAAATAGTAAATAATATTTTTTGTGTTTAAACAGCGTAGGTATCAATCGGTCTGTGTCCAGTGTAGATTGCAGATCGTATGTTCATATTGTCGGTAGACATTCTACGCTTCTCCTGTGGTCGAAAGGTGTCCAATCTGAAACTTTTCTGCAAACTTTTCGTGGGGGACCTATGTTTAGCAGTGGACGGCTTTTGGATGTTGATGATAATGGTGGCGTAGATCTTTACATTGAATTGTCCCTTTCAATTTACAATTTGAATTCAAGAAAGTAGAGTAGGTATTCGCTATAACCAATAACCATAAACAAAGCTAAAATCCAAACTCTTAAGGTAGCGAGAGAAGACTTGAGGGAATTTGCTTCCCTCACAGTCTGTATGTGACATGATGCCGTGTAAGCGCAGAGAGTAGCCTGGTCATTGTAGTACCTGAAATAAATATACGATTGACGATAGCCCTATCGTCAATCGTATATTTATTTCAGGTACGAAGTCTTTCCATTTCGTTGTAAAATAAAAAAATATATATCCCTATGTAAGTTTGACGATTATACCGGGCTACATGTTGTGTGTACATAAAGTATAACATTTATTGTCTGTACGCATTTCTGTGTATATATTTTAAAACTGGATGTTTTTGTTTGTTTGTTTGAACGCGCTACTTACAGGAACTATTGGTAATGTTATAAAATTTGATAGATAGCTAATTTATCAGGGAAGGCCATAGTTTAATGCGTATAGGTTTATAAATTTTCGCTACGATCTATGGGAACGGAGTTAAACTAAAACGCGCGTACGAAGTCGCGGGCGGGCCGCTAGTTTGTAATAAAACGCCTGAAGTTTCGAATGCTTTATATATATTTATATATTATATTAAGCATCAGTGATTTTCTTATGAATCCCTGGGCAATCTATACATGGTGTCATTTAATAGTATCGATATAAGAACGAAGATGGTGATTAGAACGTGGATGACGTAACTTTAGTATGTAAGAACACCTAGGTACTTTGCTTGTAGGCTTATAAGATTGGGATATATACAGATTAGCTGGTTACCCTCCATAAATGATTAGAAAAAATATACATATTAACATTAATTTGCAAAAAAATATTTAAATATTAAATAGACATAGGTCATTTGCAAATTATTAAATTAACTTTCCCTAACTAAAGTTATCGTATACTCGAATTTTAGGAGATTTCAACAAAACCCATCCCTTTGTGCGATTAATCAGTCAGGTATCAAACGAATGCCGAGAGTCGCATAACAATGGAATTTTTATTGTGTCTCGTTTACACATACTTGACGAGTTAACCGTCATTTGAAATGACTATCAAACGCAAATTATTAATACCATTTCATTTCCGTATCATGTAATGTTTGGCATAACAATTCGTACATTTGACATGTATTTTGAATCCCTCGCTTCAATATTAACACGTTCCGGGACACTACTCCAGACACAATAGATGTTTTATTGTTTTCACGCCTGTAGGCGGGCACTGTCCCGGAACGTGTTAAGAGTGATTTTCGTTCGAAAACGAGTTATTTCCTATGACGTTTAATTCATCTTCGAACGAAAATCACTCGCCATCTTGAAGCGAGTGATTAAAAAATAGAGCTCCAGGGCCCCTATTTTTGAATCACTCGCTTGGATATGGCGTGTGATTTTCGTTCGAAAACACATTAGAAATCAACGGAAATCACTCAAAATGTAGACGTGAGTACTCACAAAATTAAGCAATGATTTTTCAAATCCTTTTTATGTAGATTACAACTGGTTTTCATTCCAAAATTCGACTTTAAACATTGAATATCACTCGCCATCTTGACGCGAGTGATTCAAAAATAGGGGCCCAGGGCCTCAGTAATCTACATTAAAAAGGATTTGAAAAATCATTGCTTAATTTTGTGAGTACTCACGTCTACATTTTGAGTGATTTCCGTTGATTTCTAATGTGTTTTCGAACGAAAATCACACGCCATATCCAAGCGAGTGTTTTACAACTGGTTTTTATTCCAAAATTCGATTGTAATCATTGAATATTACTCGCCATCTTGACGCGAGTGATTCCAAAATAGGGCTCCAGGCCTACCTCTGGCAATCACACACGGCAAAGGCAGTTACACACTTAACGGAGCGTTGGTTTGACATGTAATTACTTCATGGTTTGATTAAACGACTGATCCCAAATTATGTAACTCTAGCCCAATTAACACACGTGTATACCGCGCCTAGTAATAATGTAGCAGCTGTTGCCTACTGACTTAGTAATATTAATCTTCGCTATTAGTTTGAATGTAGAATTCTGAAGTGGTAAACGATCAACTTATCCGCTAGCAGAGGTCGAAATCAGTATCGAATAAAAACATTTACAATACCATAAAAATAACACGAACTTTAGTTACACAAAGGAGTTATAATGATTAATATTTATTTAATCATTTGTCAGTTGAAATATTTTGTTCATTCTCATTGTTTCGACAATACGGTTCTTAACCATTTGAATCCATTTTTCTACTTAGCATATATACCATGTAATATTTTACTTAATGTATTTCAATTTATATCTAACAACTAGCAACTAACAATTTGAGTGTTTCTGGGAACAAGAGGTAACCTACACTTTTTGATTTTAAATTCATGCTAAAGGGTCTTTAAGGGCCGGATCAGAATCAGGAGGCCTACTGCGAAAAACGAAATCCGTCAATAATATTATCGTATTGCGGATCCGAAGCATTGCTTAGTATAATGCATACTGGAAACGCGATCCGCAAAACGACGATCGTATTGACGGATTTTGCTTCTCGTAGTAGGCCCTCAGGAGGCCGATTCTCGCATGATCGAACTTATGTCGTGTGGTAATTCGATTAATAAATAATAATAATACACGTAATAAATCCACGTAAAAAAAACTTCCGCACGAAAGAAATCAAAATGCATAGAAATCAAGCAATAACTGATTTTTCTTTGAAAAAGAAAATCCGATCGGTGGACTTTTTTTGTATACGAACTGCACGAGAATACCCAGCTCATAGTACTTACATCGCTTACTGGTACCCGTGTAGGTTATCAAATATTTGCTTTGACGTGATTCCTGGACGTGATCATATACCTCCGTACAAAGAGATGCCCAGTCCGACCCCTAGCAGCCAGTTCTCAGTAGTAAGTAGTGCATACGTGCATTATGCATCTACATAACTTGTTTTTATATTTAATTTTAAGGTTCCAAAATGAGATGTAATTTTTTGAGAGGCATATGTTTTTTTATGATATTATTTGCAATCACATGATATATATCTGAGAGAAATCTTATTAGGGTCGGTTCATTAACCTCACTATACCTCATGGTCGACAATGGGTTTTCGCGTAGTTTGACAGGCACTCGATGCTTGTAGAAATAGTTTTAACCGCTCAAATACTCATTTGAAGTTTTAAACTTTGACACAAAACACTCAGAATAAAGAATGTCCAATTTCCTGACTTTGTAAATTTTGTGTCAAAATTAAAACCTTCATATGAGCATTCTCTGGACGACTTACCTATAAATTAGATAATGATTATACACATATTTCTACCATAACAAGTGAAAATCCAATATAAACCAAAACACAAATGCATAAATTGTGTGAAACTGCACTTTCGGTGTTCTAACGAGCTGATGAGGCAATAAACGGGGGCGGCTGAAAAATAAAAGCATTCCGTGATTGTCCCGCTGGTCCCCGTTGCCCCCTTCTGCCCCTTTCCCCCCTACTGATATACGACTGCAGTGACCCTCTAATTGTGACCCAGGCGCACCACAATGTCCCCACCTTTAGAGTTGTTGATTGGAGCGAGTGCAATTGTTTCCAATTTCCAAAAACAATGGAATCTACTCGTATATTGGGTGTGACCTGTAAAGGTGGGATTAGACCAAACGAACAAAGAACTAGAGCTAGAACAATAACATTATTTCTTGTTCTTTTGTTCGACACGAAAGCTCGATATCAGCGTTTTACACCAAAATATCAAGCAAACGTTCTTAGAATATTCTATAGAACGCAATAGAACAACGAACGAATGCTCTAAGTAGAAGAATTTAATGAAGTGGGAATAGAATGACCATTCGCTCGTCTGGTTTAAATGAGCTTTAAGAAGCAAAAATTTAGAATATAGGCTCTTTAAGTAACCAGTTATCAATTCTAAATGGTTAAAATTTATGAAAAATAAATTCATTGTTATTTTCTCACAAAACCAATCGAACCAGCAATGTATTGCAAACAAATGTCCAGTCATAGAACTTAACATTGTCATTTACTATAACGAGTTAGCGATTTTGATAAACGATGATTAGGGATTATAACTTTGGATACTGATAATGAGTAAAAGCATTTTAAAGTACTATGACCAGGTCAAGGTTACTTCGTTTACCTTGTAGAATCATTGTTTAAAATATTTGCTCCTATTATATTATAGTAAACTTACACAGGCCACACGCTGTATAAGTATGTTCAAGTTTGGGATGTTTTAACACTGGTGATACAAGTAAAAAAAAAACAAATTCATCCTAAAGTAAAGTTAATTAGTTCAAGTTAGTTTTGTTAGAGAAAGTTTGCATGCCCTGCCTGGGAACCTAAAGGAAATTTTATATGAACTTCAAAAGTTCATTCAATTCCTATTCAAATCTATTTAGTAATCATTGTTTATAATTTATCAGTTTTTGTTAAATATCAGATGTTAGCTCCACTCATGTTTATAATGTAATCTCAACGTGTAGGTAATAAATAATAGATCCACTTACGATCCATACTTAGTAATGTAATGGTAACGTAATAAATCGCAGCTGCTCCCTGTAACGTTTTGAGCAAGGCCATTGACTAATTTGCTGGCTATTAACATGCGATAATAAGCAATTAATTGTCAATTCCATACAATAATATTACAATTCGATTATTGGTTAATCGATAAACAAAACAACAATGTTGCGGTCGGAGTATACTTTCATGGGTGACTTGGGAGCAATTGCAATTAATTACAGCATGCAAAATAAATAATAAGTTATTGACACACTCACAAAATTTATTTCTGTTTATGTAATTTTCATACTATATCTACATAATTAATTGTCTACATGATAAAACTTTGAGCGGTAACTTACGAATTAAAACTATTTACGCTAGTTTAAATTTATATACGAGGAATAGATAGGTACTTACTTTATGCTTTGATTTATGGTAAAGCAAATTTTTAACATGGTTTTGTGTAAATCCACTGCACAAATCCATCAATAATCCATAAATTACAGTTTTTGTCTAATAGTTTTTTTGTTTGTTTTTGTTTTGTGTACATGTTATTTCTGTAACTGCTTTTTTGCATTTTTTCTGTTATGATGCGTGCGTATGTGTGTGTTTGTGCTGTCATTTTACCAATAAATGCTTTTTCTTTCTTTCTTTCTTTCTTAATCAATCAAAGTAAGTACGAGCCTAAAAAGGAAATAGAACGCTATCAAAAAGAAAGCCAGTCTGAATAGTTCTTCAAGTTTTGAAAAAATCTACGGAACTAAGCGGTTTTTATTAAACGACTGAACACAGCTGTTTCCATCCAGTAGGCAAGACCAACGAGAGAGGGCACTTCTTAAAGAACAATTTAATTTAAATCCAAATCAATTGGTATGCGCCCGCAGTTGTCAAATCAGCGACGGGTTAAAATTCACGTCTCGTCCTCGTCTCTCCCAACCCTTTACTCGCAGTTCATTTCTTTCGCTAAATCGTGATTTTATTCCCTCTGTGTAAACGCAATAAGAGATCAATGAAATAAAACAGAAAAAGCTTTACATAGGCTTCAGTCGAAAGAGAAGGTATAATGAAGATGAAAAATGATGGCAATATTTTGTCGAGTGCTTTATCGATAAGTAGCTTCGTAGACAGATAAAACTCTTGAAAGAATAATATACGAGTAAGATACATTTACGGTCTCGAATAAGCATATATTGTTATTTTACTGTCGATTTCTCTGTTTCTCAAAAGCTTATATTATCTATCTTGTACTTTTAAAGGAGTAGACCCAGGTGTTTCCGTAAGCCTGGAGTTCCACATAACCCCCAACTGCCCCCGCGGTCGGTAGGTATGCATAAGAGCATTTTCTTGACGCAAAAAAGGTATTTCCGTATAAGGGGAGAAACGAAGTTTGCAAGACCGTTAGTACCTAAAATGTTATTTCAATTTATTAATGGTCATCAACTCGCGCTTTAACAGTTAATTTACCAAAAAGCGTCGATAAAATCCGTCCCCAGTTCGTCACTAAAAAGCCAACCCTTGCAAAAATAACATCGTCCGATGTTCAGTTATCGGTCGGGTTGTCCAGATCTTGTTTCCCGTTGGTAACAGCGGCGACCGCTTTCCAAATTAATTATGAAGGGCGGTTGGCGGGGCTATTACATAATTAATCTCTTTCGTGGTGTATCTTTATAACATCTGCTGTAAATGGATTTGAGTTAAAGTGATCATATGAGCATAATCTGTGAAGCTTTTATTGATTTTAAATGAGACATTACTAATTACTCCTTAAATGATTTTTTTGTAAGGTAATTAACTACTTTAAATATCAAAACTACTCCCACAGATAAAAAAAAACATACCAGCCTATTTGGCCAAGCTAATGATCTCATAAACATAGCAGTGTTGTGTCGACAACATAAATAACTGCAGACATGCCGTCAACGTTCGTCGGTGGCATCCGTCGATGTCAGCCGTTCATAAGCGTTTGCTAGCACTGCATTTAATAAAATCAGCGTTAAGTTACCTAATACCACAGTTTTGAAACCCTTCGACGTCAGCTGCACTCGCAATTGTTTCGCCGTGTGTTGAAAGGGTATTTTTTGTGTCCCAGACCCAGAACAATTTTAGAGAGGTCTGGTTGATTCAATTTATGGGATTGGCTATCTCCATTTTGATGATAGACTCAGTTTTAATGAGGATTATGACGAGTTTGGTATTGTTATAAATGAAGAATAAGTATAATTTGTGAATTAAATGTCTTTAGGTTTATTTAGGGAAGAACGATGGTAAGGTAGAACACTAATGGAAACAACTGAAAGTAGAAGAGGGAGAATGTTGGGACTTGGGACACTTGATACGACACGACAGTTTCATCGGAACCATGATAGAGGGAAGAATAGAAGGAACAATGAAGAGAGGAAGACGAAGAATCAGCCATTTGCATCAAATAAAGCAAAAGTTAAATGTTGCATCGTATTTGAGGTTAACAGAATAGTGGAAGAGCGTAAAGAATGGAAAAATCTTCACCGACAAAAGCCTAGTTCTTAGATTTGCTACTGCTTATGGTGTCTTGAAATAATTAATAGAGTATGCGAGCAAAACATTTTTATTTAAATACTAGCGGTCCCAGCGAACTTTGTTTCGCCCCGGCCCCGTCCCGCCCCAGCCCCGGCCCCGTTGAACGGGATAAAAAGGATCCTATGTCCTTCTCCTGGTTCTAAGCTACCTCCCCACCGTTTCGCCCCGGCCCCATCCCACCCCAGCCCCGGCCCCGTCTAACGAGATAAAAAGTATCCTATGTCCTTTTCCTGGCTCTTAACTACCTCCCTGCCAATTTTCAGCTAAATCGGTTCAGCCGTTCTTGAGTTATAAGTGGAGTAACTAACACGACTTTCTTTTATATATATAGATTTGACACATAAGATATCTTCTGATGATCTTTTGATTTTAAGACAAGAAAGATGATATGAGGCATATCATTTAGAATATTTATTGATGTTTGTAGTTCATGGTTTGTAAAAATTTAACGCGCATTTAATTTAAAAAGATTGAACACAAATAAATGAAACAGAAAACTACTTCAGTTAGCGAGACCGATGTTTTAGGAGATCGCCTTTGTTTATTATGTGACAATTTTAAATATTTGATGACAAGGAATTGCTTATGAAATGTAATATCAAAACTTATAGAAAACAATGCATTATGCTGACTTAAGATAAAAGTTTTCCGTTGCATTGCGTACGGATTAAATCCTGAACTATTTACATAAATGCTAATGTTTCATCACACTTGTGGGCACTACGTCGGTGCTGTCTGGGTTTTATATTTTTTTCCTTTCATTTTATGATACACGTATTATATTTACTTAACTGGGCTGACAATGCAGCAGACAATTTTGGATATAAAACATAGGAAAGTTATTGCAGCATCACGTAATTGCCATTAATCAAAGGTTGTAAAAATAGTCTTTTGGATTATTTTTTTTCATCAATGTGCTTATAGATAGATCGGTATGTCCAGCGTTACAAGGAACAAATTAGATAAATAATAATGTTTGTAGACTATATGAAAATGAACCTTTTGTCGAGGCGATTTATTTTTCTTCTTTTTTTATGACAACAAATACAGCAGTTCCATTGTAAAGCAGCTCTATGCATTTATTTATTCGGCACGCGCTGATCTTCGAATATCAAGGGTTGAAATACAATAGAAAATTACTCAGAAGGCTCCTCTAAAAGCTTAATTAATAATAGAGATTGATAAAAAAGTTATGCTAATAATAATTTGTGCAGGCATTCAGTACATCGCACAACAAACTATGTTTATTTGTTGATAGAATCACCTAAAACTTCAAAGAGACCACAGATTTTATTCGTGCTTACAAAATATATTAATATTATAAAGAATCTTCACTGTCCTACTTCAGGTCAAAGTAAATAGTTGGTTTTAATTCTAACTGTCATGTTATTTTGCCACTATACAAACTTATTATTATAAATTTGCGCTCGTAAAAAGCAACTTTGTCAGACAAGGAATCAAACCCTGTGTCTTAGGCTATCTGGGCGCATGCCTAAACCATTCGGCCAACGACATATTGGCAAGTCTGTTGAATTTTTCAGTTTTTGTGATACCTCATCAATATTGTGAGATTGCTCTTACAATAGCCAAAGGAAATATTTTATTTCTAATTATCTTGTTGAAGGGACAAGATCACGTGGTCGATCCCCAACCCGATGGATAGAGCTTATCAAAGATACTACCGGATTGACTGCCATACAATGTGCTCGCAATGCAGAAAACCGGCAGAGATGGAGAAACATCGCCAGACGTGCTGCAACCCTGAAAGTATTTATATACAAGTTTAACGTCCTTGGTCAAAGCCATATAGACAAATCATCATTATTAAAAGTTCAATATTTACGCTTATCACTAAAACTAACACTAAACTAGCCTAACCTAACCTAACACCTAACCTAATGCATTGAAATGAGATGCTGGTTCGCATTTCAATGCTCAACAAGGGAGTTTAGCACGACAATGGTGATCCGAAGCAGAAGACATTTTTTCCCACTTTGTTTTCACTGTTTTCTTCAAAAGCACACATTATTATGATGATTCCAACACAAAACCACAATAATTTACTCGAAAAAACCAATTAGGCACTTAAAATGATGAAACAAAATCCATCTTTCTCTTCTCGTTTCCCGCGCTAAACTCAAACCCTGAAAGTGAGTGGTGTGTGACGGCGAGCCCCAACCCTGTCCATCTACAACCACGACCACTCTGTCAAGAGTGCCCGACTAAGAAGAATTATCTTGTAAAGGTACGCGAGTTCAGCTGTACAACGCAATGAGAACCTCTTCTTATTGTACTTGGGTTAACATGTACCTAAACTAGATTGATGGCGTGATCTGGTGTCGGAGGCCAAGACTCAATTTGAGTCGCTGAGTCACCCTAGTAAGAGTAAGTAACATGTAAATTATCTGTATCTATTTTTGCTGCAAAATGGGTATACTGTATTCAATGTAATATGATTTCGGTCACACGTACTTCGAAATATCGGGAATCTTTTGTCACATTCAGCAGAATGCCACAATGGGAGTACGTGAGCGTCACCTTAATACTTTTTGAAGCTTACTTAGACAATAATCTATAAGAGCAACCAATATTTCAAGCTGAAATAGTGTACAGCATGTCTATTGATAGTAATTTTGGATTTAAGTAAAGAATGAATATTTTTTTTAACATTCTGCTAAAGTAAGTAAATTAAGAATTAAAATCATCAAAATACTATATCATTCGAATTTATTTGAAAATTACTAAATCATTGATTAGGTGGTTAAAATGCGGCGAATATACTGAAAATGGTGTAAGCCAATATGCAATGTTCTCTCAATTTGCACAAAATTGAGATTATTTATGAATACGGGCTCATGTGGGAACAATCCGTGTAGTATAATGAATTTCATTTGACGCTACAATACAAAAACATTTTCATTCAGAACAAAGCTCTCATTCAAGTGAAGCTATTGAAAACCAGCAATCAACATTTAAAAAAATATAAATTACAACCACAAAATGGTACTAACTACATATTATGCACTCGTAGCAGGATTAAAAAAATCGGACAGACCACAAAATTCTAAGCGGCCAGTGCTTCTAAAAACAAGGGTACTCGTAAGTGAAATAAGGAACGTCTCCACTATGATTCATTGTGACTGCCCTCAAATCTCGATACGGCGCTGACCCTCGTAAACGGGGATTGGGCGAGATGACCAAATTTACTTAGACACGAACCGTGCACAAATTTTCGCACTTTGGTACAGACGATGAGTAAATAGTTTACGGATTTTATCGAATAAATAAATTGTGGAGTACTTTACTGAATATAAAAGCCTAAATACACATGCCTGTAGCTGGCACACTTGCATACCAGCTACTTGCTTGTGCCATATCTTCTTGTATATGTAGGAAGACGCTTACTGGTATGCGATATGAGGGTGTGGACGTGGGGGGCTCCAAAACTGGCGCATCTGAATATCAATAATAAGAATATACGCCTGCAAGGACGCAAATTGCTTTACTTGTGCATGCCCGTAACTGGCATGCAAGCTGCCCCGTTTAAAAGCATGTGTATTTGAAGTTTTATACTTGAAAAAACATGTGTATGAAAATAAGTTAGGTACCCTTTTGATTCGTGTAGGTAGAACGTTAATATTGATCTTTTTGGGATGGTAAAAGTATAATTAATGAAGTCTCTTTTTAGCCATGTTATAAGCAAATTTTCTACACATTTTACAAAAAAATGTTGCTTAATAATTCGCCGTCATGCAAAGTTACAAAGTTTATTTCTAATTTTCATCAAAATGATTATTCATAACTTTGAAATTTAAGACACCGACTTTTGTACGTGACTGTACTCCAGAGGGCTCGGCAAACAAGCGGATGAATCATAAAAACGTACAATAGTTTACGAGCCAGAGTTTTATGGGTACAGAGCACAACACATTGCACTTAAGGGCCTTTATTGATTGAGGTGACGAGACATATAAGGATATTGAAGATAGACAATATTTAATAGTAACTAGCGGTCCCAGCGAACTTCGTTTCGCCTCCTGCCCCGTCCCGCCTCGGCCCCGTTTTATGAAAATTTTCTATCCTATAAACCTCACGGATCCCGAGACCTTTCCAACGAATGCAAAACCGTGGAAATCAGTTCGTGCGTTCTGGAGTTATAGCGTCAGGAGCTATTTTTATATAGTAGATTACGTTAATACACAAAAATTAATAATTAATAAAGTTACACACATACTTCTTAAAACTAACAATAAATAAATAAATATGTGCCACACACCAATTGTCGTGGTTTCGAAGTAAGGAATTTTCTTCCTTGTGTTACGAATACCAGACAACGATTATGACGGTGGCGTCTCCCTTTTGTTGTTAAAAAAATAAAACTGGCCATAATACATATCACAATTTTCTTTCATAAAAGTAGACCCAAAAACGTATTATCCCACAATTTTTAATTTTTTTAATAAAATATCAGCCATTTCAAGTCCGAAATAAAATATTCATCTTTAACCGGAATCAGCTCAAATGAATCAGTGATATTCGCGATAGAGCGTTCATTTCATAAAACCCTCTTCACTCTAATCCGTATAATGCGAATAAAACGCGTACAAGCAAAGGGTTCGATGTTCCGATAGCTTAATTCCAATAAAACTGGAGACGTGAGACGCATAAGGATTTGAGCTGGTTTAAGGCCAGGATTTACTTACAATGTACCCTTACCAATACCCCTAAACATACTCGTGGTATGTATACATAAGAAACGCACAACAAGCTTGTGAGATTTCACTTGTATCAATTATTCATTGTTTGGTCTGATGTAAACAACAAACATTTTTAATAAGTATACTTTTTTTCAATATTTCGTATAAAAACACTTTTTAAAATATGTTATGTAGTTCTCAAATAAAGTAAGTTAATATAGGGCTTTCCCTAGAGTCCAAGAAAAACGTCGATTAATTTTTAAATCAATCAAGCAAAGTAAGTAATTACAATCGTGTTTTCCATGACAAAGCATCTTGCTTTTTAGGGTTCCGTAGCCGAATGGCAAAAAACGGAACCCATATAGTTTCGTCAAGTCTGTCTGTCTGTCTGTCTGTCTGTCTGTCTGTCTGTCTGTCTGTCTGTCCGTCCGTATGTCACAGCCACTTTATTCTGAAACTATAAGCATCACATAGCTGAAACTTGGTAGGTAGGTGTATTTTGTTCACCGCTTTCTGATTCAGATACAAAAAAAAAGAAAAAATAATATTTAAGGGGGGCTCCCATACATGAAACTAAAACCTAAAAATTTTTTTTTACTCAAACCTATGCGTGTGGGGTGTCTATGGATAGGTCTTTTAAAATGATGTTGAGGTTTCTAAAACCATTTTTTCTAAAAGTGTAAGGTTTGAGATATAGACGCTTCCAAAGTGGTAAAATGGGCGCCCCCCCCCCCCCCCTCTAACTTTTGAACTAAGAAAGTGAAAATTTTGAAAAAAATATATGATGTAGATCTCAACAAAAACTTGCAACGAAAATTGGTTTGAAGGAGATCGAACCAGTAGTTTTTGAGATATTGCACATTTTTATCAACCGCAAATATAACTTTGTCTTTCATACAAACACTATGAAAAACAAAGTTATTTTTGCTGTCGCAATGTATTGTGATGTTTTCGTTAAGTGAAAGTAAGTGGACCCTGAATTCAGTTAAGGGTGGCACGGAACCCTCAGTGCGCGGGTCCGACACGCACTTAACCGGTTTTTTATGTCTTACTTTTTTTTCGGGATAAAATAATACAAATATTTATATGTTGTAAACTATTACTTTCTACAACTTACTTAGGTACTTTTTAAAAATATTTTAAAACTAATTTTAAATGGAGACATCAGGTGTCTGATGTGTATACTTTTTGGCTGTCTGATTCATAAATCCTTGGAAATCCTTTGTTGTCTCAACACATTATGTACTAACCAAGCAAAACGTGGTCATTTACGTCTATGCACTCAATATGCTGTAAAAATGTGTCAAGAAGCTGCTTCTACGAAACTCGTAGCAGTTGAATGCATTGTACAGCGCCAGCACACCAGGTTACACATTTTTGCTGTAAACTAACCTTTACTGCAACTGCATAAGATACCGCAGTGTTCACCTTGACGTGCTGTTGTCCGTACGTTGGTGTACACGTACATCGCACGATATGTATCGCATTTCTATTTCACAGTAGTCTGTGTATCAAATACGATATCCAGTGCTGGAAGTCTGAAGCAATATGTTTTACATTTCGCGTAGACAAATTCAATATTCTGATTTTCTGCTCCATCGAATATCCTTCTAACTTACGTAGCTAAATTTTTAATAAATCTTTAAAAATATTTGTAATTTTTTAAGCTTGATTCAAACATTCTTCTCAATCAGTAAATACACAAAGATACCAATTTTGTCTCTGCATTTTTCGAGTGCCTCCTGGTGGTTTTACAGGGAACTATGTTGAGATTTCCTCGCCAGGAGACCCATTTAGGTACAGCCATAGTAAAACTATATCACAATCTCTTCACTAAATCACAATGTTAATTTCGAAAACAAAACATCTGAACATCATAAAATCTTGTTGCATTTACAAAGAAAATAGCTCGTGCATAAAAATCTGCTTTTCTTTTAGAATGAGGGTTTTACGGAGAAGTTAATTCAGCAAAGGCTGAATGAGATTGAACCTACTTTTTGCAGAACTTTGAAAAAGCGAAAAGATTTTAATAAAAGACGTTCAATTTTCTCCAGAAAACGAAAACACGACGTCAAGCTGACTAATGCAAGAAGCAATAAGAGCAAAACATATTTTTTACGAAATTCTGTACGTGTATGGCTACACTGATAGATCCCTGTCGTGTCACTTTTTAGTCTATAAGTACAACATAAGGCTGTGGCTTTCTTCGAGCGAAGCGTAATATATCTTTATGGTTGCATGGACGTTATTGGTTTTCATAGTCACTAGCATTAGAATTGATTGAAGATTATCAATCTCGTAACAATCAATTTTAATTCGAAAGTTATGTTTCCCAAATACAATTACAGGTTAAATATCACTCTGAAATTTCCCGAAATAGGGAAAAATTTCATTACTTTTATGTCCATAAAACAATAGACTATCGTTGTTTCTTGCATTAAAATATCTTGATTTCCTACCAATAACTTTGGCATAATAACATTCACATAAAAATCAGAGAACAAGACGTTAGATAATAACTACGAGTACCTGCATGTGTACCGTCTCAAAGTAATAAGAGTGATTGTTTTCAAGAGATTTGTCTCAAAATGGTACATGGGTATTCAGTGGCTTATACAAATTATTACTGTTTATTCCGACAACGAAAGTCAATTTTGCTAATTACTATTAGCACAGCTATCCTAGATTTATGATGCCGACTGTGCACTAGAGGTACATAGCTTACCAAAAAAGCTCCGCTCATCCCAGGCCCCGGCTCTACACAATCGCATAATGAAATGCTGGCGCGCCCCTCTCTGACGCCCGTAGAATACTGATGCAGCTGCAAATTTGAGGATGCCATGCCACGCCACGATGGGGCTGTCAACGAAAAAGTCAACGCATACTGACAAATACCCAGCCTAGAGGTATAATCTTATGGGAAGTGCTGACACATTCATCATTCATGGCGTTTTGTAAGCTAGTATTTTAAAAGAGCTGTTTACCTATGTAGTCTATTCCTTATAATTAAGCAGACGGTCTAATCGCTAAAACCGATCTGTAAACAACCTTTGGGTAAAAATATATATTTAACAATGTTTTCTTTTATCCAAAGGTTATTTATAGATCGGTTTTAGCGATAAGACCGTACTTACCTACTTAGTTGTACATTTAATTTTAGATTACCTATACATATATATTGTAACTGACTATTTGTGTTGTGCAATAAAGAGTTATCTTATTATTTTTATTTTGTTACGGTAAGAATAACGTTTTATTCCTCAATTTCATGTTTCAATCTCCGATGTTAACTGTAAACAGAATATTTTCAGTAGTTTGTTGTGGGAAACAATTAAGTCTGGCATTGTTTGCTTGCTCGCAATCATATTGATAGAATTGCAAGGCTTTTACAGCTATAAATAAAGAGCTTTTCGACCAAAACAATAAAACACAATAGAAAAGGTTTTAAAGATTTTGTAAATTTATATGATTTTAGTTGGCTATAGTTTAGATGTATTTTTCTATTGGAATCGAAAAATTACAAACAAGAAGCGTTCCTAACACTATTGGGACAAGAGGTCCTATAAATTGGTTTTGTATCTAATCAAGAATCTGATCGTTTTAGTACCTAATTTTCCTTGATATTTTTTCAACTGTGTATAAGTCAAAGGTAGCTTTTTCAATGTTAAAACTCAGAAAATAACTGTTAATCAAAGTTCTCGATTTGCTTAAAACCAAACCATGTAAAATATTGCCAAAGTTATTTCAATACTTTCCGTGCAAAACTCGAAATATTTCGGATATTTAATTAAATAAGAGGATTTAAGAGGGCTTCGATTTCTACAGTGAACATTTAAAGATTTACGACCGAATCTTAAGCGTTAATTAATTTCACATCGTCTCCGCTTAATTGGGGTAACGAGTTGCTATTTCACTTGTATTTCGATTTTAGGGTAAAATATCGAACATTTTGGCCTTCCTTGTTTCCAAGCTTGTTAAAAATCCTCTCAACAACCACTCGTTTTTAGATAAACATTTCTAGTTGAAATGCTTTGAATAACAATTAATCCGATATAATTATATTCCGCCTTTTAGTGTTTAAATTAATTACGCGTAAGTAACTTTATAATAATATTAATAATTTTATCAAATAACCTACAATTCTAGAGTTAAATATGTAAGGAGATACTGACAAAACGTGATATGCTAAGTTTTTTTTCCAAGAAGTTTAATTGAACAAAAACTTCAGAGACAGACCGCTATCGCAACTTTAATTGAAGAAAAATATCAGTTTCTCAAGAAAGACAGTACAATTACGTAAAAATCATAAACCATAGGAAAATTTACGTTATTTATTTTGCACGAAAACCTTTCCTGTAATACGATTTCAAAATAAAGAAGCTATAAATATATCAGGAGGTTTGTTTGGCCTTACTTATATTTATTTACAAGGATTCATGTCAGTACGTCAACCCACGTCACGTTGCTTTGTTGGGTATTTTATTATGACTGGTGGTGTAACCTATTTTCAAGAAATATTTTAGCACATATTTACTCATTCCTTTCTTTTAATAGATTTTTTGTAGAATAGGCTATATTTGCCATTAAGCTTTTAGTAATAAAGAAACTATTTTTTTTGTAAGTTTTATATGGGCTTTTTCTCATACTTATTTTACAACTAAGTAAATAAACGTGTTACCATAGCATATCATAACTCCTGAGACATCAATCGCTAATAGTTATGACACGAGATGTTTTATGCGAAAATACGAGTATGTGCTCAGAATTTTAACCTTTTTTACAAATACTTGTTCATGAAAACTTGTTAATCAGTCAGGTATCAAACGACTCCCGGGAGTCGCATAGTAATGGAATTTTTATTGTGTCTCGTTCCCACATACTTGACGAGTTAATGTCCAGTTTAACTGTAAAATTACATACAAAACAAGATTCACTCTATTATGCAGTAATAAATTCGCATTGCTCCCAACATAATTACATCACATCTATAAGCGGGAGGTTACGGAGTCGGTTTTATTAAATTTCCTACCACTAGAAGATGCTTCTGAGTCATGGTCACATGCCTCCCTTGGTTAATAGGCGTAGGAAGACAGACTGGTGACGCATAGTTGATTAATAATCACGGACAAAACGTTCTTAACTTTTGAAAACATTGATTTAATAAACACTTGACGGATTTATTTCACGCAGATTAATTTTATTTTATTTTTTAAATGTCAGGTGTTTAATAAATAAATAGTTTTCGCGTAAACCTCAGAACCAAATAAGTTGGAAACATATTGTAATATTTTTTTCTACAAGGGCAGCTATTTGGTCTACGATACAAGTCAGATAAACAGCAATCTATGTAGGTAAATATTTACGTCGAAAAATTATATGTCATTCATCCCATGCAAATGTCGTCAATATGAGGGGAGGAAAACTGTTTAAGGAAAAATAAATGTCAATAAATAAGATAATGCCATCCACCTATGTTACTGTGTATCTGCTAGGTACTCCTACACTAAGGGCCTGTTTCACCATCGACAATTAAGCACTGACCAACAAATAATCCATGGCACGTCATTCGGTATGAAGTATCTGTCAGATAGCAGTACCCACAACTTATTAAGACATTGTTAAACAGTCCGTTAGTCTTATTGATTTCCAAACACATTATTGTAGGTACACCGTAACTCAGAAATGAAAGGGGTAGGATAGAGTTAGTCTTCAATAAGCGAGAAACCTCGCCGGGTAACCACTTTTCAACGAAAATCGCTTGCACCCACGACACTAAAACTGGTGACACGAGATTTGTTTGGTTGTCAGTTCCATAAATACTAGGATAAATAGTAGCACAATAGTAGTTCAATGACTGGAAACAATAATACTTAATGTAATAACAAACATTGATCACCTTTGAAAAACTGATATTTTTTAGCGTCACCAAACCTGACAGGATTTCACATGCAAAAAAAAACACGACTTTCGGTCTGTTATCTAGTTTTTTTCATGTAAAAGCAGTGAGTGAGTAATCTGTGGAAGCATTTTTAGACCAAAATGGCCCCCGAAAATGTATGCTACAGTTTATAAAACAGTGTGTTGTTTTTTTTTCTGTAGCAGCTTTCTGAATTCAGTCATGTACTTATGTGCAATTAAAAGTTCTCACCTCGAAAGACTAAGGGAAAGTGCCAACATTCTGTTTCCAAATGCCTCTCTCTCTCCGAGAGGATGCACCCAACAATTATGGAATTAATTAATAACAATAAAATTTGAAGTAAACAGCTCTATAGATATATCCGTTCACAGATAGCGGCGATTTTAAAGTGCAATACTGGAAACCACGTTCGATAAATATTCGAATGGACGACACGAGTATGTACCTACATAGAGTACATAGAGCTTTACATAAAATGAAACTCGGGTGCTCTGCCCCTTGTCAACTGTGATGGATTCCATGGCGCCTTTGATCTTCCCGGAAAAACTAGCTCGTAACATTAATTGGGATTGATACCTTTGCCATGTTTTTTTAGGTAAAACAGATTTTTGTGTGAAAATCAGTCAGGCATGGTTTAAAATTTGTTTTTGGTTTAATTTAATAAAAATGGCGGAAATGCAATGATGTACTTTATTTTCGGATGGTGTTTCAGATTTGTTGCCAGGGTATTATGGCTCTGAATAAAATCCGCTTCTTCATATTATCACAATATATTTCAAATTATTGAATATACAGATACCTACATTATCCGCAGATTTCCATAACATAAGAACACAGGTACTTAATTTGGGATAAGTAGAGCAATGAATGCGATTGGTGTCGCTTTAAAAAACAAATCGGTAGAATCAACCCGTAATTCAAACAAAACGAATTTCTTTTAAAACCTTTACAAATATTTACCACAAATAATCTTTATTTGCACGAAGTAAGTATGTAAGTACAGCAAGGTATATCTGAATATAGAAATAAATAAAACTGAGTAGGTACCTGCAGAGCAACAAATTTTTAAGAGCATTCGCGCGTATCCAATTTCTTAGGGAATATTTATCTGTTCGATTTTCGCTCGGCGCTTTATAGCCTAAACGTGATGCAATCCAATACTTTAACATAAATAACACTGTAATATTACATGTATATTAAAACATTTTATTTCTTAGGTAACACTATAATTAATACCAACTCAAAGAGTAAATACGTGTCCGCGTGTTTCCCCCTTGTCAACAAACTGCTTTGCCGTCTCAGAGAATTTACTCGCACTTAAATAAATATTAACACCACATAAGTGGCCCGAATCCTTGGAAAAGGATTGGCAGCGGGTTTTCAGTTAGCACTAAACTTAATCGTTTTGAAATTTGAACGACAGTGGAATGGTAAGACGTCAAATCAAACGCAAACGACCGACTTTATGGTAAAAGTAACGTAAGAAGCTTTAAAAGAGATTAAGATATTACAAAATTAGATTTCCGTGTTGTACTGCAGTACGGACGAGTTTCACAAAATATCGTCATAAAAATTTCAAAGGAAAGTCTCTCAAAAGACTCCGCTAGTGATCGCCTTTAACGGCTTCTTAAAACTTCTAAGAACAGACCCACTGCATCCCAGCAAGATTTGTGTGTATTACCGAAGCACAATAACTGCTTACGGAATATTTATTATTATATCGCAAACGAGACTTTTATAGGGAGTTTGATTTAGTGGCAAACGATTCGGTTTCGGGACGTCCCGCCATTTCCGATTTTCCGCTTCGGTACATTTTTCCGGCCTTATTTCATTTTCGGAATGCGCTCGCTAAAATATGTTTTGGGGTTTAAAGTCTGCGGGGTTCGCGCCTACATTTTTAAATTTTAGAACATGATAAATCTTATTGTGATTACGATAACTGATGTTACGTAATCGCCTCGAGATTTTGGTTGGGAACTTTATGTTTGCATCACAAAAGACAGATAGTATTGCATCTCTAATTTTCTGTCAAAGAAAACGTTTTAAATGGTAATTGTAATTTTTACTACGTTATTGTGCTTCACTTCATTCCAAACTAGTTTCATCACGACTCCTCTAAGTTTTTAGTAAGTGATGAATCAGTACATTGTTAAAAGTACTTTTCAAAAAAGTCTGATAAGCTTTGTAAAGTACAAGTATAGTACGCAAATAATGGCAGGTTAATACCATGATAATACTATTCAATTCACAGAATAAGTCTTAAATTTTCTTCGCAAAACAGGGTACTTCATAGCATCAATTTAAACAGCAAAGGGGTACAACAAACGATTCCCGGGACAAATAAAAAACAAACGCAACAACAGAAGTGGCGTTACCTCAAACGATCCCTTTGATATGAATTCTTTATCCAAGCAAGGTTACCGCGGTGGCTCTCAAACTGTTTAGTAGCCCCTTATTAGTTGGGGACTAGCGTATACCTGTATAGGTACTGTGTTTACAATCCTTTAATATATATTGATCATAAAATATAGCATTGTTGCATTGTTACGGTGTGACGATTGGGACAGTTTTAATTAATTTGTGGTCTAGTTTTTTGTTGCTCTACATATTTCTGCCTACCCAAAAAAAATACAAAATACAAATTCGTATAGCAAATTCAGTATATCCACTAAGTAGATTAGCGTGGAACATCACTATACGATTGATTTGATTTGAGTGAAATATAAAAACTATAATTTTTTTATTAGTTGCATCGCAATGCCAATTTGGCAACTCAACTAGTTGACTGAGAATTGAACTACCTGGAACTTGAACGGATAAAAGCAAGATCGCAAAACGCCCATCTAAAATTTTAGTAAAAAGCTGTTTAAATTGCCATCTAAATTCGCTTAAACACATGGAATTAGAAATATCGGTGTAGAATATCATGTAAATTTTGACATCTGCATTTACGAAAAAACCCTTTAAAGCTTAGGAAATGAGGACTCAGATTGAGAAGTTTGGGAATATCTGGTCTTAGAATAACGTGTGCCAACGGTGTAAACCCGGCTTTACTGGTCCCTAACCAGTCATTTTTGGGAGCCAGGGATCAGCATAAAATAAAATTGAAGTAAAGTAAGGAAGGCAGTGCATTTCGGTACGAGAGACAGATTTTATTATCAACCGCGAAGGCGTTACGAGTTTCTTTACTATTTACGGGCACAAACATGGGTTACCTCCTGTGTGAAGGGGTAGTAATTTCAAGTTTTGCAATACCACGGATGTTTTGTGATCTCCTCACAGCTAATACCTAGTAACAAACACTATCTAAGATGTTTTTTGTGATTTCTTAACGGCTGTACATATACCCAGTTTGTACCATTGTCTTTCATACAGTAAGATTATTCCCACATTGCACTATTCCTTCGGCTAAGAACCAAAACATTGTCCCCACATAATTACAAACAATGTTTGATAAGGTTATGACAACATAACAATCCGCGCCCAAATGGGAACATCTCAGCGTCCCCCTCTGGCGGTGAATAAAAGAAACAACTGTCAATAACATCAGCAGGTGTCCCGATGGGAGGTTATTGACCTTTGTTAGGGGTTGTATTGTGATGAAGGCTAGTTTTATTGCGGATGATGCTGTTTAGTTGAGTAGGTGAGATGTGTAAGAATTTACTATGTTTAATAAAGTACAATCTATTAACAAAACTTGTTACCATTTCTTTTCATGCAAAGCAATTGATTGAATTTAAGACTAGTTTCTTTTGGTCGACTTCAGCTTATTCATAGCCTTAAATCTGATGGTTTATTAAACTACTCTGTTCCTATGTTAATTAAAAACGCCATAGCTATGCAGATTGAATACGTACTTTTTTTAAGGCTCTTCATCAAGCTTACGGATAATATTAGCAAAGTAATTATTAATCAGAATATAGCGTTGCATGGAGTCTTACATTTTTTTTTTATAAAAAATACATGCACTGAACTGTTACGAGTATCAATGTCATTTTGACGAAGATAAACAGTAAGTACCTAGTTACTTGGTGTTAATAACTAACTTTGCACCTAGAATTTAGTAAAACTCTGGAACTTTTGTTTAAAATTCAAACCTAATTGGTAACGTCCAAGGCCCGAGATTTATCCGCCGCTTCCGCGTAATTTTAACTAACTTTAGAACAAAAACTAAAAGAACTTAGTTTAATTTGCATAGTTAAATTAAACTTGCTATGTAATTAGTTTTGCATGAGGCCATAGTTAGTTTTAAAATTAATGTGAAAATTAACTGATGGGAAAATGAAGGCATAACATGTATCTCCATGAATCACATTTAAAAAGAAATATTAAAAGTATCTCAGTATAATTTATTTCAGCAGTTTAACACCAAAGTTAAGTTTCGTAGTAAACGTTTTTAGTCACTATTGTTATTTCGTGGCCAATTGCATGGTTTATGTTTCTGTTACTGTCAGTTTCTATAATGTTGACAGAGACAGAAAGCCAAGTTGACATATTAATGGTGGGTTACTTCGTTAACTCTAGCAAAAAAAAAAACTTGTTAAAAAGGAGGTTTACTTACCAGAGTTTTGCCAACCTTTTAGAGCACCTCGTCATCAAAGTGCGCACTGCCAACATTATCTGTCCAATAATGCTATTTTTGAGAGAAAAACAAAGTATAAAGGCGGCTCTCCCTCGGGACTATGGGTGTGGGACGATGGGACACTGACCATCGACCCTTAATACATTCTTTATTCGCAACCTCACTACCTACATTTCCTTTATACTCTCTTTAGTGCGTAGTAAAGGAGAAAAGATTGTTATTTGTGTTAGGCCAAATAAGTTTCGGACATAAAGTTGGTGCGATGATAATTGGAAAATATGCTAGAGTAGGTTTCAGAGGTGATTTAGAAAATAGAATTACGAACCATTCTATCATCGTAGCAAACAAAACTAAAAAAATACAATAAAAATTATACTATGTAGCATGTATCTGATAAAGATGTATTTCAAACGTAGTTGAAGTCTCTCGTCGTGCTTGACCACTTTTCAGCGAAAATCGCTTGCACACACAGCAAAAAAACAGGGCTCACTTTTAACAAAAGACGACGCAAGGTGCAAGAGATTTTGGCTCTTAACACTTTAGGGGACAGTAATTCAGACAATAGAAAATTTATTGCGTCCACTCTCCACTAAAGTGTTAATTACCGACCGTCGATAAGTAAGTTGTTCGACATTTAGTTTCTGTTATAAATTGATATTATTCAGCAATTCATTCATAGCTAAATAAATACCAAAACTACTTCATAACAATGTCAAGTTCGCAAACTTAAGTTAAATTCGCGTTCTCCAATTAGCGGTATTCATAAATGATCGCTTAAGTTTAAGTGGAACTAATACGAGTTGTCGGTAAATATGAAAGCAGCCGCTAGATTATGACACGCTGAACAAATTGCCGACTGTCTTGGAGCGCGATACGAGCTAGTTGACAAGTTGCGCCTTCGACTTTAGAGGAGCTACGAAGAGAAACAACGGGCGTAATTATTACGTTACCCACAAATTAATTCTAGCATCAATTTATTCGTTATTTGAGGGCCCCGCGAACTTCGTTTCACGCCCTGTGTTTGGGGCTGTGATGAATCAAACAAAGAAAACATCATGAAAATCGGTCCACCCGTTCTCGATTTATGAGTGGAGTAACCACTGAATAGATAAATAATGGGAGTAACCAACACGACTTTCTTTTATGTAAATAAGATAAATAAAATATAGAATAGAATATAGAATAATATCTACATGTTTTATTCAACTGTAGAGAAGCAAAAAAAGATACTCCGTTCCAGCAAAACAAACATTCATCATATTTTTTATTTATTTAAATAGTTATTTTAATTCAGTTTGTTACTTAATCGGATGAGCTTTTGAGATCCACTTGCGAAAACTGATACAAATAAAATTAAACCAAACAACTGAAACCCTGTCATGTAAGCCGTTTCAATGAAATACCAAAAATAAAACTACAATTTTATTTTAGTAAGTTATTATTTTTTAAAAGGGTACTGACCATAATGTCAAATCGCTTCATTCAGAGCTCTTAGCTCCTTCCGCGTTCTCCATAAACTTTAGTGGCATAAAATATTTCACTCTCCGTCAGTTTAGAAACGATAAACGAGACATTGAGAGAGTTTCTGCTCTGTGCCCTGTTGTTACTGTGAAGATATTTCACTAATTACTTTAATAGTTTAAGAACTTTGGGATGGGATTAGAATAGACATTAATTTTCCTCCTATTTTGAGAATTTCTAATTTGAATGTTAATTTGAATGTTAATTTTAATGTGTTCTAATCTGGTTTGAATTTCATAAGTGTCATTTCATGACCTAAATTGAAATAAAGATTTTAATAAGTTGGAATGAGCCAAGTTGATCCCAGCTTCAAAAAAAATATAATTATATTTTTTTTGAAGCTGGGATCAACTTGGCTCATTCCAACTTTGATTAGTTTATATGGAATTTAAAATGGGTATTTAGGTAGCCATTTTACATAGTTAATCTTTGGCAAAATATCATCAAAAGTAACATACCAACATAGCTCGTGGTAACCTTATCCGTTGCTTTCAGTACGGTGGTTGTGTAATAAGGAGACTTGTATTTAAACAGCGCAGTAAGCAGTTATGGGTTTTATTTCAGAACTTCCATGCAAGGGTGGGTTATTATTGATAGAGCGTTCCAACAGCTTGAATGCCACTCCATTGTGTGACCACCTAACAAGTGCCTTGTAGAGTGTTCCAATTGCTTTAAATGCACTAGGGTCCCTTAGGCGAGACTACAAATAGAGTATAGTTTGAGACTAGTGTAAGTCACTAGCAAGAAGTATTAGTCGAGTTTATAAGCATCCGGCAACAGCAGTAATTGCCGCGAGTCAATGTACATCTATCGCCATCTAGCGGTTGGTAGTGGTACCAAATAATTATGCGCCTTACAGTTGTATTTATTTTTCTTTTAAGGTTTTTGTCCACTACACCGTAGCATACCATGACCGTGCTAGGAACGTGTCAGAAAAAAAACTTTGTATTGAAAACTTAGACACTTTGGCTACTAGACTGTTCCGTCACCGACCAACATCGTCACGTGCCGTGTCAGCACCGGTAAAATACGTTCTCGCTGGCTCTCGCTCCATAATGGTGAGACAAAACGCTGTCAATCCGTTCAGTGGGCAAGGTAGAGTGTATCGTGTTGCTTTTCGTGTACGGTTATGGTATGGTACGATGCAGTGGGAAAAAAACCTTTAATTTTAACTCAAGAAAAATATCTAACCGATAAAGATAACACCTAACCGTCTATCTTTATGATTGTTAGGAAGTATAGCTAGTATTATTTGAATTCCATAAGAAAGTTCTTAAAGTGACGAAGTTTTTAAAGTGACTCATGTTGTTAGTAACAGTACCTAATTAACAGTAAAAAAATAAAGAAAGGTTTTATGCATTTATTTTTAAATCATTTTAATACCCTCTCAAAAACATTACATGTTTTTCTACTTTCCTTATCGCCCTTTATTTGCACATACAGTATAAACCAATATTGCTCAACGTCATTTATCAACCGAATCACACTGATCAAAGTCACTAATCAATTTCGGTAATGAATTTTGGCTCATGGCGAGGTTGCCATGGCTAATTAATTAATTGACAATGCAGGGGCAGGGGTCAGTCGTGACCGTGACGAATCGAAGCTTGGCTGATGAGCTTTGAACCCGATTTCAGGGGTTCGGGTTCCAGTCGGGTCAGTTTGGATATCGATTAGAATGTTGCTTGTTATATTTATGGGTTTATGAAACTTCTGTGCACACTATATAAATTTTAACTCTAGCAAATGTCACATCATTGTCAAACCTCATAAAACACTGGAGTTACGGCTACAGTTAACTAAATGTAGGTGCAACTAGTATTAAATAATTAATGTACCTAGATTAAGTTTTACTGTATGATTTTGAATAAAAAAAAACGAGTTTTCAGAAAATAAAGTTAGTTAAACGTAGCTTTTCTCATAATTACACGGTAAGTACTAATAGTATTTATTAAACAGCCAACCAACGAAATCATTATGAAAACTTTAGCACTTAGTAGTTAGTTAATTATTTTAGTATAGGTACTATAAATGTAATACAGAAATCTATGAGTGTTTAAGTACGGACGACAACATGCGGTATCTTATGCAGTTGTAATAAGGGCTAGTTTGCAACAAAAGTGGATAACCTAATGTGCTGGCGACTGTACCTAAAATGTGATGTATATATTATTATAGTATAATTAACTTACCTTAACTTTTAAGCTTCCCTCAAAGTGCTATACTTTTTGGGAAACTAGATTCATAAAAGTACACTTTAATATTACTACACCTGTCACTTATAGTATTTAATGTTATATTTACACCCAGTATGAATTCATAAATTAATTATTGATTTTAAAACCTATTCAATTTGGTACCTACATTAAGTCAGAACACTGTTTTTATTTCAAAAGAGTTAGCCATCACATTTATTTTCGAGTTAACAAAAATGCAAACTTAACCATTTTAAACGTAAACTCCGTCCCAAAGTACTTTACCGCAAAGTTTCGCGATAATCTCAAGCGAAGAGGACGATAAATAAAGTTAATAAACGCACAACATAAACGAAATGAATGTAAGAATAATATTTTCTATTAACACGCTTTTTCTAAGGGCGCTTTCATAAAGGGGAGATTACCTGCTGAATGTTCTATTTACTTTATTAATGAAAAAATACTTAAAAATTTAGGTACATTACTAAAGTATTAATAAATATTTTTCGAGAGTTGAACGACAAATAGGTTTGCCGCACTTGTATCAATTTACAAAAAAGGTTAAGGAACAGCATTAATTTTAGCAATAAAAAGATATTATCATACATTTATCACCTAAGCTTACGCTCTATTGACAAAACATGTAAAATAAATTACGAGTATTATTATATTACAATAAGTTTTGGAAGTATAATACGTTTTTCTTCATAGTTAATTAAGTCAAAAGCGTATTATTACTGCGGCAATTAAGACATATTGAAAAATCACTACCCAGAAAACTAAGCAACTTGTTTGTGAACTTAGTATTAATTTCTTCTTAGTTTTCTTTTTGCCTCTTTGTTACTCGCAGTAAAAAAGCTGTCAGTTTGAAATAAAAATCTTATGCAACTTTCGTGCGTGCCCCCTTAGATGTAAATTTCTTGGGGAGACGATATCTGGGCGTAACAAATCATACCATTGTCCTACGAGAGCCCCGCCGCGAGTTTTCCACTCCATAAAATTAAATATTGCGATGGAAAAGAATACATTTATTACAGGCATTTAATTTTGCTTCGGGACTTTATATCCCAGGCTATTGTCGTTTCATAAGTATAGTCCTATATAGTTAAATTGGTATCCTTGTTCTATTTCATCATCATCATCATCGTCAGCTAACGGACGTCCACTGCTGAACATAGGCCTTCCCCACAGTTTTCCACAACGACCGATCACAAGCGGTCTTCATCCAGTGTGATCCTGCGATCTTTACAAGGTCGTCTGTCCATCTTGTCGGTGGACGTCCTACGCTGCGCCTTTGTTCTATTTACTTATTGATTTTATTACAAGGCACATATTATATTTTTCATTTTCAACGCTATTTCTCATTATCCAAATTAACTTCCTACTTAGGAATGTTAACTATACTACTTACTCGTACTTTAATGTAATGCGCCTTATAATTTTTTATGAGCAAGAATCCTCGCGTCAACAACAGTGATACGTTATTTTAGAACAGGGTAAACATATTCGAGATTACATTCGGCCGTGTTATAATTATAATTCTTAATTATTATACGAAAATCTGTGTAAATTATATCATTTCGATAATACAACACTTAAAAGGCTTTTCTGTTATTTTATTATAATAGTGTTCTATCAAATACTACTGATCTTTATAAAGAACACCTAAGTTATTAGAAAAGACGTGTAGTTTTATCAAGTAGCTTACTATTTTTACTTTACTATTAATAAAAATATATACTTCTCTGTATACCTTAAACTCATATTAACCTATTTTTAAAATAAATTAAACTTTTAAAATTATATTTAGATAAGTAATTAAAAAAAATAGTAAACAAGATTTAATGTTATTTTGTACATATGACCTTATGTTTGTGAGGCATAATTTTTCCGTACTATCTGGGTTAATATATCATAAATGAATAGGTAGACGTAAGTACACTAAATATAGAAGACAAACTTATAATCCCCACTAATAGTTAGTTCAAAGTAAGTAATCTCGTACTAATTTAGACGTGGGCGTCTGAGACAGTAATGAGGAAACTTCAATAGTAAACAAACTCTCACTTTACCTTCGCAACAATCTCCATTAAGTTACATTACAGGCACACCTACCGGTAGGTAATGCACCGTGCAGTGTGCCCAAAAGTCAGGGGTTTCATAATAATAATTTATTTATCTATGAACTATCTACGAGTAGTTTTTTTTTTGAGATTCTGAATCTGCAGTGCTTGCGGATTACTCTGCAAGTGTTGTGTTACTTTTTTGTATAAAATTGTTGTAGAAATAGTTTATTTGTTTTGGGATATAAGTTCGGCTATTATAAATGTTAGAAGATTGTAGAAGGTATTTATAGTGCTTTCTTTTAAAATTACATCGTAAGTTTGAAGGGATCGAGTTTGTAGTAGTTTCAGTTGATTAGGTGATCGTTTTGTATTGCGGCAAATCTGGTGCATTGTATTAAGTGTTCAAGAGTTTGTATGGTTATGTCGTCACAGGGACAAGTGTCCACTGTGGATATTCAAAATCGCTGGAGGTATTCTCTGTGATAGCCGTGACCGATAAGAAATTGTGTAATGGCAAATCTGGGTCTGTCTTATCATCTTTATAGATATTGATATCTAGTTGTCTGGAGGAGATCGCATTGATAAGACTAGTTAGGTTGGCATTAGGTTAGTGCAGTTCCTTTAATCCGATTTGTTACTTACCTAATGGGCTGTGCAATAAAGAGTTATTTGTTACAATCTACAATCGTTAATTACTGAACTTGAAATAGTGTTTTTACTTAATCTAACTTCATATTCATAACATAGGTCACACAGGTATTCATCAAATCTTCAATCTTAGCGGAGCATGAGGGCTTTGAAAGTATTTCTGTGGATGATTACATAAGTAATTTGTATTTGTATTGATCTACGAGTACGTATTTATCAAGTGCCTTTGTAAGCCTTCTTATCTTGCACCTTAATAAAAATATTCTCATGCTCTTTACTAGAAAAAGATAAAGATAAGTTAAATATTAAAATATTCATATCCATCTTACTCCAGTGCCAACCCTAGTGAAGACCCCCTAATAAAGTACCCTCCCTTTTGAACCCAGCTGCGCGGTTCGCCGTAGAGTGTGCCGGGTCGTTTAGCCCAAAACTCGCCACTTGGTCTAGTGTAGACTGGCTCGCCGTCTGGCCAGTGGTGATATTTCATATGTTGGACGTGGACTGGACAGTGGGCTCATTAAAAGTGCATTATTATGAGTGCACCTACAGTCTTGCTAGCGATTTTTAATGTTTTAGAATCAGGAGGCCTACTACGAAAAACGAAATCCGTCAATACGCTTATCATTTTCGGATCCGAAGCATTTTTAGTAAGGATTGCATACTAAAAATGTTTCGGATCCGCAAAACGATGATCGGTTTGACGGATAATTAGTTTTTGGTAGTAGGCCATCAGACGCGTGGTCATTAAAAAAATATGCGCAATTTTTAAATGTCAAATCAAATGTGTTTTTTTAGTAAATGAAGTTTAGGTAGATGAAGAACAGTGAACACGAGTAGGCCTACTATCATTCACTTATTTCATCATTAGTTGGTTGATACTTCAAATCATTTTAATTTATTTTCCTAAATGCAATAAATATCTATAGCTTTCCCAAATTGGAGGCAACAAACCTAAGTAAAATGCAACAAGAATTGAACTTTGAAGAGCAAAATCAATATCATATTGATTATTTAAATATCGATCTCTACCTACCTACGACCAGATTTTTGGCAAACTCAACAGATGAAATAAAACTTTTTGCAACAAATAGCAAGCAACACGACAACACAAACCTATTTCGAATAAATACTAAATCTGCAGTTCTGCGTTTTTATCCTGTCATCGGATCGTAAACCGATTTTAGCTTTGGCGACAAAACCCATTTAGTGGCACAGATAAGCGTGATGGTAACAATCCCAACTTTTCAACTATGACATTGTGAAACTAGATTCGAGTGGTCAATGCCTGTTAAAACTAAAAAGCCTAGAACAAACCAAACGCAACGCAGTAGCATTGCTGTTTGAACGCACTTGCGTTGCGCTTAAAAATGGCGTTTATCGTTTGCGGTTACCAGTTACGGCGCGTTATCATGGTTTACAACTGAACTGAAAGTACTATCCGTGTCAACGCCGAAAAACCCTTTAGAGCCAAAATCATTTAAACATTAAAATTAAGCTTAAATACTACTTTTTAAGCACTATCAGTTGTTAAATTATGTATTAAAGTAAGTCAACTAATAGTTTAAATTGTTAATAATCCGGAACTTAATTTGTATTGTGCAAACTTCTTAGCTTTAGCTTAAACCTAAGTGTTTTTTTTATAAGCTATGGTCATCGAATTATGTAAATTGTTTTTATTGTATAATAAATTTAAAAAAAAACTTGCACTGCGAGTCGTTTTTTGTTCTACGTCCGTTTTTATGTAGTGAGTTCAAGTTATTTTCGTTTGTAAGTGTTTAGGTGGCAGAGAATTCAATGACAATCCTGCAACTGCCACGACTTTAACACGTTCCGGGACACTACTCCAGACGCAATAGATGTTTTATTGTTTTCACGCCTGTAGGCGGGCACTGTCCCGGAACGTGTTAAGTGTGCCTGCTAACCCGCTATGCTTCTGATCTACCATTGGTTTGTTGTGGCCTTAACTGTCAGTGAGTGGTATCATCCGGGCATCGACCCTGCAACTACAGTTTTCAACCATTTCCAACAAATTGATGGCGTGAATTTGCGCTAAAACTATTGGTTATCATTCAAAACTATTAATTGTGTGCACATACAAATTCACATTGGCTTTTAACTGTAACTTTATAGGTGCAATTTATACAATGACAACTATGAAAATACTGCGATTGATCTATTTAAAATGGCGTCCAATAAGAAATGATAGAAATTTGTTGAGAGAAAAATAATTTTGCATAATCCGATTTTCTTTACCCTGACGAATATTGTAAACAATCTTGACATTCCTTTTCAACGAAATGATGCATTTTTAATATGTATAGGTAACTTATAATTGGATACCGAGATCTTTTGATTTAACAGTATTTGAAAATCAAAGAGAAACAGACTAGGTATATACTCGTTTAGGTACGAAATGAAGCAGTATGTAAGTATATCATTCCTGCATTGTAATCATATTTATCGCTTGACTCTTCTCTTTTCTTGCCTCTATAATTTAATTTGCACCGCCTGTATTTTCTCTTATCAGACCTATGGTTGACTGGTAGTGAATGCTTTTGGCATTAAGTCCGCCATATAAACATTTATTATGTGTGCATGAAGTTTGAAATAAATAAATAAGCCCCACCCAAACGTCATTTCATTTACTGAAGTAATAGTTACCTACACATTTTTGAACGTTTTCTTTCCTAGCCAAACAATGAAACGCAGCTATGATATCTTATTATTCATTCTTCCCAACATCATCACAGCCAACGGCTCCTAAGGGCGTTGTAATTAAATTATAAACTTTTGCGAAGGGTCAACTTGCACGTTAGTAAACGGCCATCGTAAAAGTTTACAACGTGCCAAATAAAAGGGGTGTTTGTATTATGTTCACCACAGTATAAGTCATCTGGGTAACAGAAGGTTTGGTCTCGTCTCATGCAGGATGCAAAATACCTATCTGGTTCAATTTGGACCATAATGACTTCAAGGGTCACGTCACGAAATAATATTTATTGCATACTAAACTATATAATACTAAAGTCAGAGACAGTTATACTTTTACAGAAAATTTACAAATGAAACTCATAGTTTCAAAGGATTTCAATCCATCGGCAATTAATTTCAACCAGTCGTTACATAATTTATCTATTACGTGTATCAATCATCAAAGCAAATACCTCGTTAGCCATAAAAAAATTGATTTCTTATCAGAGAAGTTGGGCTACAGATTAAAAGATTTCATGTTAACCCATTGAGGTTTTATGCTTGCAACAACCGATCGCTGTGGAAAACCATGGCCTATGTTCAGCAGTTGACGTCCTTTGGTTGATATTGATGAGGTTTTACCGATAATTTTACCCTTTGTGATATCACATCCTGCTCTTCTGAGTGATGTTACTGTCTCTTCACCAATTATGTAACCACCTAGAGAAATAATGTAAAAATAAATTTCATACAAAACGTCTGAACCCATTGTTTGTGAACAGTTAAAACTCTAATTTGCGTATCTCCTCTTATCTTCATTGCTGTTCTTTTTGAGTTTGAAAAAATGTTTGCAAGTTCTTGCGTTTTTAGGGTTCCGTAGCCGAATGGCAAAAAACGGAACCCTTATAGTTTCGTCAAGTCTGTCTGTCTGTCTGTCTGTCTGTCTGTCTGTCTGTCTGTCCGTCCGTATGTCACAGCCACTTTATTCTGAAACTATAAGCATCACATAGCTGAAACTTGGTAGGTAGGTGTATCTTGTTCACCGCTTTCCGATTCAGATACAAAAAGTAAGAAAAAATAATATTTAAGGGGGGGCTCCCATACATGTAACTAAAACCAAAAATATTTTTTTTACTCAAACCTATGCGTGTGGGGTGTCTATGGATAGGTCTTTGAAAATGATGTTGAGGTTTCTAAAACCATTTTTTCTAAAAGTGTAAGGTTTGAGATATAGACGCTTCCAAAGTGGTAAAATGGGCGTCCCCCCCATCTAACTTTTGAACTAAGAAAGTGAAAATTTTGAAAAAAATATATGATGTAGATCTCAACAAAAACTTGCAACGAAAATTGGTTTGAAGGAGATCGAACCAGTAGTTTTTGAGATATTGCACATTTTTATCAACCGCAAATATAACTTTGTCTTTCATACAAACACTATGAAAAACAAAGTTATTTTTGCTGTCACAATATATTGTGATGTTTTCGTTAAGTGAAAGTAAGTGCACCCTGAATTCAGTTAAGGGTGGCACGGAACCCTTAGTGCGCGGGTCCGACACGCACTTAACCGGTTTTTATGTTATGTTGTGACGTTTGCTGTTTTGATTTATGTTGTATTTCGTACTGTTAACTACTTGTACAATGAATGTTTTGTATACATTTTTATAATGATTTATGAGCGTCCAAGGAGTAGCTTACTCAGGGATAAGTCGAGTATTTGACTTGCACTATGCAAAATTAGATATATTTTTTTAAGTTATCGCTCATTACATTTAAATGAAATAAAAACAAGCCTTCCTTTGGCACGTTTTAGCTTGACAAGCGCACTGGGCCATTTTATCTCTTTACGGCGTCCCTCACATTTTTCCCCGAAATAATATTTGTCGTGGCGTCCATATTTTTTTTTCTCCTCAAAGAACATACGCTTCACGTAATTCAATTTGAAATTCGCCGCTGCCCTTTCGTTAAATACCGGGAAAGTTTTCTACGTGAGCCATCAGAGGTCCCAGTGGCCCTTTATGTTCCCTTTTTATTCCCATTTTTGTCCCAAGTAATATGTGATCTTTGTTTTATTACCAGCTTTGTTTTTATAATACGACTTTATGTTCAGGAGATTAGGGGTTTATATACCCACATTTGTATAGAATTCTATTTAATTTTTGGTTTTACTTTTCACTGCTTTTTAATTTTCACCTGAGCATTATGTTCATAAAAGACAGTTCTTTTATTAGTTTTTTTTTCTAAAATAAATTATGCTACCTGTATTTGAGTATATGGCTCACTTTAGAATGTTTTTAAACACTCACAGTGTCATATTTATATTCATATTTAGTGTTATATACATTTATATAGAATCCCGCCCGTGCGCAATTTTTGGTTTCTTATTTCATCTTTAAGAATGGCTCACTTTCACTTTATTTGGAAAAAATAAAGCATATCGAACACAATTTAACATCTGTCGAACAAAATAAATCTGGTATTCGACACAATTAGCTTGAGGGCTCTACTACGATATCCTTGTTTATTTTACTTTGTACTATTTGGCGTTAATACGTATCGTTTGGCGTAAAACTTGACGATCATGGTGAGGGTCAATCACATGACCATCTGTTCCGAATACCTCAATAGGTCAGATTGGTTTGGTCACGGGCTTATGTGGGCCCGTATTTGTGAACCCGGAGCGAAAATACGAGTGCAGACCATTTATCAAATGGGAAGTCGAATTATGCGTGAAATAAAATCAGTTCATTCTTTTGCGAGGGTCAGTTATGTTCGGTTTGCACAGTACAAAGTATACTGACATTAGTATTACAATAAATATGAGAGGACCAGATACTTACCTTCTTATTAACAACAATTTCCTGCTTTAGTATCTAACTATTAACTACGTCACAATAAGTCGAATAAATCCATTTACTCTCATAAATAAAATAACGGAAATGAAATAACAGGCTGCTACTTTGCAGATGCAGCACGCCCTACACCTGACATCAGATGCGACCGAGGTCAAATAAAAAAAAAAACAGCCGAGAATTAAAAAAATCAGCTGATTATTTTATTCATGACTTACTAGACTTAAGGTCCTGTAAACCCTAAATAAGGCAGGGAGCGTCTACATTGCATCACCATATGCGAAATAAATAAATAAGTTGGAAGAGGTAAAATGACAACTAAAACCTTATTATCTTAATTTTAAATAGTAAACAACACTTAATACCAGATAAACTGTAACAGATGATGTCATAACAAAATCCGTCCCAGCTTCGCAATTATCTGATAAGAGATGACTGCTTACTTAGCCAAGTGATGCAAATCCGTCCACCTTTAATGCCCAATACTAATCAGAATGCATCAACACGGAACGAGGGTTGTTTCTATTTTGACCCGAACACAGCCCGGAGAGATCAGCCAATGAATAATGTACTTTGGTTAACAGTCACGGTTGTATCGAGATAAGTCACTACACTATCCACTAGACCTTTATATAGCTTATCTAAATACAGACCTATTTCGCTGCTCCCAATTATGTCCAAGATACTTGAGCGGGTCATGAACAGGCGTCTGGTTGGCTTTCTTGACGGTAACAACTTATTGTCTCCATCGCAATATGGCTTTCGGTCAGGGAAATCAACTGATGACGCAGTCCATGAACTGACCGATTATGTGACCAGGGGTTTGGACGCTGGGGATAGAGTTGTTGGTGTCTTCCTGGACCTGGCCAAAGCGTTTGACACAGTCTCTATCCCAAGGTTGCTGGAACGATTATCGAGAATTGGCATTCGTGGCGTAGCCCACCAGCTCTTCACCAGTTACCTGTCAAATCGAACACAGGCCGTCAAAATTGATAACTGGACAAGCGGTGAGCTCCCGGTCACGTTTGGGGTTCCGCAGGGTAGCGTCCTTGGACCAACGCTGTTCCTGATATACGTTGATCAACTGTGCAATATTAAATTGCGAAATGGTAAACTTATTGCTTTTGCCGATGACACTGCCTTGCTGTTTCGTGCTGGTGTTTGGGCGGAAGCCTACCACTGTGCCCAGGAGGGACTTAATAGGGTGTCTGCCTGGCTATCTTCCAACTCACTGGCCCTGAATGTTTCTAAGACCTCATATCTAACATTTTCTATCAACATACGTGGGCAGCCAACTGGTCTCAGACTCAAATCTCACGTTAGTAACTGCCGAACTTACTCGCATTGTCTGTGTCCTGAACTGCTCCACTCTACCGCAGTCAAGTACTTAGGCGTGTCTCTTGACCGACATTTAAATTTCAGCAACCATCTCGATCTCGTATCCACAAGAGTAAGGAAACTGATTTACATCTTCAAAACTTTGCGTCATCTCACTGATCATAAGACCTTAAAAATGGCATACCAGTCCCTATGTCAGTCTCTCTTGGTATACTGCATCTCCTCCTGGGGTGGTGCCACCAAAACTCACTTATTGAGAATTGAAAGAGCCCAAAGAGCTGTCCTTAAAATTTCTGCATTCTTGCCTATATTAGATCCCACTACCGACGTCTATAACTTCTGGAAGGTGCTTACTGTTAGACAACTATTTATACTTTCTATTATGCTTCGCAAACACTCCTCAATCCAGTATGACCCCAAACTAATGCTCAATCAACGGAGGAAAGTGCTGGCTCGTAATAATTTACCGCCATTCAGAACGGCTTTTGCCAGGAGGTTCTATTGCTTTCTGGGTGACTACCTTTACTCTAAGCTCAACCCTAAACTCAACATATACTCTTTACCCAGATATAACTGTAAGAAAAAAATTGTTCTGTGGCTCTTAGGCCAGGACTATGAGAGAACTGAAGACTTTATTGCTATCATAACATAAACAACGCAAGCAAGCTCACACTCACACACACATATACACATACACACACACATATACACGCGCACGCACACACTTACATTCTATTACTACTACTACCGCACTATCTAATTGTCTATCATTAACTATTAAAATACTACTAGATCATTATCTACTATAATGTCTTGTTACTTTAACTACACATACTTACCTTTATTTTGTATAATTTTGACTTTTACCCTTTATATACTTTTGAATAACCTACGGCTGTTCGAAGTAGTGGGAGGCTGGTGACCTGTAACACAGGTATTTTACCTAGCATAGGCACCAGTCTCACACATACACTGACCTTTTGTATTAGTATTAAGCCCCATGTCCATTCAATTTTCTTTGTATGTGTTGAGAAAAATAAATGATTATTGCTTGATTGATTATTGCTTGCTTGATTGCTTGATCTAAAATATAGTTAGTTTATATCTTATATTTTAGTGTGTTAGTTTATATCTTGTTAACTACTATAACTTATAACGCTAACCCGGACTTATTAGGACATTGTAAAACAAACCGTCAAAGTTGCGATAGTTGAAGAGCACCTCGTACACCTTCAGAGAAGAACTACTTTATTAGCCGTTTATAAGAATTTAAGATGAATTCTCAGCATGACTTTAAATTTTCTCTTTATAAATTGATCACTTTGTTTTGCCTAACTAGTATACATAATCAATTAAACTTTAAAATGAGACACATTTTATAAACGACAGATTAATGTCACTTATACTTGCATTTATGATATGATATTACATAACAGGAAGTTAATTAAATATTTGAAAGTGAGGGAGATATAGACTTCCTACTCGTACAACTATAAATAAACAACATCATTGAGATATCGTCTGCGGGGCACAAGGGTGCGGGGGGAGGCGAGAGCGAGTTGCGTGAGGGATGCGGACGGCGCAGATACTCCCGACCTTTTTTTTGCGTCAGGAAAATGCTCTTATGCATACCCACCGACCGCAGGGGCAGTTGGGGGTTATGTGGGACTCCAGGCTTTGTGAGCCTGCCTACCCACCCGACCTAACACAGGTTGACAGCTGTAACAGATAACTAAATTTTACACTGACCTGGCTGTTCTTTCTTCCCTTCGCCCACAAAAACAGCGTCAATTAGAGTAACAGCATAATCCGTCCCTCTGTTTGCGCAGCCCGGTCCGACGGATAAACAGACCGAACGATTAGATTAATATGTGGTGTTCATTTCCGATGGTTAGCGTTGCGTGCCAGTTTTTAATGCGACCTTTTTAGTGGTAACGTAATTATGTTATGGATAGTGAAAATAAATTGAAGTGTACAAAAGTTTGATTAGTGATGTTCAAACACGACGAATATTGGGTTGATAAACGAGTTGTATTTTTGTTTTGGTAAAATAGTTTTTTGACTTCTTGCAAAATGATGCCGATTTAATACACCCTAACAAATTGCGAACTGACAACTAGGTATTGTAAAATAATTATGTATAAATATTAATCAACAAAATTCTAAACATGTCGTTTAGTCGAAATCCTGAACAATAATTTAGCCTATCCTGAACAATTATGCACACAGTATTCCTATTAAAAGAAGCTAGGTTTGGCATCTCAACATTATATACGAAAACAACTTTATCTCGAAAGTAATCAGATAAAACTCTTTGTGAAAAGTGGTCCTTCGAAACTCTACCCCATAGCAAGTGCTGACCGTCTAGACGGCTCCCAATTATCGACGCACACACCGCTGTCATAGATTAGCATGCCTATACAAAAAAACAGGATGAAATGCGTGTGTGAGTCTCGTTGCTAAATTGTTAAATGTAACCTACCCTAACAGGAGATAGTATGAACTTAGGTAACAAATTTGGCGGGTAATGGAACCGCTTATCTATAAGGTCAAATCATTTTAAGTGATAATATTTTAACAGTGTCTTTGTATACATCATAGAACCAGAACACTTTCATTATTTTTTGGAAAATCGAGTTTTCGTTTTTATCATTTTCTTTAGCAAGGACAATATCATTTTTAAAGCAGCACCCTGACAATTTTAAAAGTTATCTACTTCATCGGCTTCGCCTCTCTCAATTCAATGCGTAAACCTTCTTTTTCTCTAAGCTTAGCCTTAATTAATAAAAAAAAAACTGAAAAAAAAAATTACCTTAGTCTCCAATTTTCTCAAAAACTAGCGAAAAAAACCCCATTGTGTTTTCTACAAAAAATGATTAATTTATTGTGCTGAATCAGCCTTTTAAATATTATCACTTAAAACGAGGTGACCTTATATATTCTATCTTATTAATATTTTAAGTAATGTATTGTTCTAAATCCACTCAAACCTTTGTAACAACACTACTACCTTCCTTTTTATACCTTAAGCGTCTCAAGATAGATATAGTGCATAATGTTACTATATTGTACTTCCTTAATAATAATTTGTTGAGATTTCAACAACAATAGAACCTATTACCGCTGAACCGCTACTACCGCTAGAACCGCTGTACTGCGTCCCAGTATCGAGGCTCCCGCTGAAAATCAGCGTCGTGATAAACATTACACATGGTTATCACGACTAGTGCCGAGCGGGAGCCTTTTTGATACACAATCATGTTTTTTATATTATAATTTTTATTATGTATGTATTGTTGTGTGTCAAATAAATGTTTTTTTTTCTTTCTTTCTTTCTTTCTTTCTATTTGTAAAATAAATAACAAAGACATATCGCCGCTTCGCTAAAATAGTGTACAATCTCAAAAATACCAAACTTTAGAGGAGAGCGTTTTGAAAGTTTAACAATTAATAAAAGCGTCATTTATAAAGTTAAGAAGTAGATTTTTTTATCTAAAAATAATTCAATCCTTTATCATTCAAAATAATATTTTATTGGATAATATTAACAAAACGTATATATTAAAAAAAATCTTTAAAAAATACTTGTTTTGACTTTAGCTACTTTTTGAGAAAAAATCTGCTCATAAAAAGCAACAATGTAACATAACATTTAACATTAAACCTGTAAATTATTAAAATCTTCTACAAAATAAAGAATTAAACATTATTACTAGGTATGACTAAAACTTTTAGACGTTTAACATCACGGCACACTATTATGCATTTAATAAAACAACCATTTTTAAGTTTTTCCGAGTAATAAAAATATTATAATCTCTGAGATTTTTACTTTCTTCTTGACAGAAAGTATCTATCAAAATATTAAAACAGAGCTACGGCCTGCTGGAACTTCTGAGTTGCTATAGCATAGCAGCTAAGATCACTCTACATACTGGATAGGACGAACCAAGTCCAGAAGATCTCGTCATGGAATCCAAGGGCTGGATCACAAGTCTAAAATAGATTAAAAACTGCGGCTTTCTCGATGCTAAAACGTGGGAATAGAAGTTCAACCTTAGATACATCTTCTGCGACGCGAGGGAAGAACCCTACGCGACGGTTGCACATTGGAGGCTCACCTACAGCAACAAGGAAGTAGAAGAAGTACTGGTGGCATCACGCGCGAAGGTCCCAGATTGGAGCTACAAGCAGCATTGATTGAAACAAGGTTTGCGAAGGCCATCGAGCAAAAACACTAACTTCGCATCAATGACACTGTCTACTGGAGTGACTTGCAGACAGTTTTACTTAAGTTGGCTGAGAAACGGAAGTCGACGCTACACGACCCTTGTAGCACACCGGCTCGGCGAGACCACCCAAGAAGCGAGCTTAACAGACGTGGCAGTGGGTTCCTGCAACTCATCAGAACTTAACTGATGTGGCAACACGAGCCGGCTACGTACCAACGACAAAATAAGATCCATGGATTGGAGTCATTTCTAGAGAAGCCTAGGCGAGACTGGCCACGCCCAGAAGAAAGCAGCGATGACATCGCAACCGAACTGCTATACGTTATCACTGAAGAACAGAAATAAGGGGAAGAACAGAAATGCAGCACAGCCTGATATCAGCCGATTGGATCCAGGGCAAGAGTACTGCAGTTCGTGGACTGTTGCCGCAAGAAGAACACTGCGCTCAGCCACGACCATATCGAGAAGGCAACGAATCTCGGGCTGCGACGAGGACAACAAGACTCGTTACCTCAAGAAATAGACTGCACGAAGAAAGGCATTCTTCATCGCTTCGAACTATTGTTGGACTACTACTATACTTCAAAAGCTCAATGGACGCGCGAATAAGGCAAAAGTGCCTTAAACAACTAGGCGACCCATACTACTGGACGGTCGTATACAGTATACAGTGGTTGGGTTATAATAGTGCTCAACAATAAATCCATAGTAACAGTGAGTAAATTAATCAGTGCAGTTTCATTGGGACCTCCTCAGTGCCTAGCAACAAGTACTTAAGATCATTCTACAGACCATTCGCTCTGGGCCAGGATGTGATCTACTCCCTCTCCATGGCCTAACTCCAATGGAAGTAATTTCGAAATAGTCTTGTTAGATTTGTCATCTTTACCATTTTTAAACTATACAATTTAAAAAAGTATCTTCTATTTCCAGATATTTTTTTCGTCAAAACTAAACAATTCATAAATAATACAGTCTATTAGTTCAATATTTTATCGTAAAAACTGCATAATTTTTAGTATGTATTGTCTTTCTGAAAAGATTTGGCTAAATGTGAGGCCACTTTTATCACAAATACCATTCAAATACGATATAATATAGTATTAAAGAGAATTATAACTTACCTTTAGGTTGTAATTTCGTTATTTTTTACTTTTGATGAGAAAATACTACGTTGATTCCACGGATGCTTTGTCTAAACTGAAAAATGATTTCTTTTTGTGCGAAAAAGATGCAAAATCGCGCCAATTCAAAACTAAACATTAGATCCCCTAGCGGCGATTTTGCGAAGTAGCCTTTTTAGTCACTATTGAAGAGAAACATTAGGTGATCCTGAGTATTTCTGTATATATAACTCGATTTCGCAAAAATTTCGTTTTTGTATACTTTTTGTGAGAAGCGGCGATATGACGCAGATAGCTATTTCTTGTCTTACGCTACAAACCATGACATCAGAAAAATTGCTATCATAGTGCTCAGTAAGAAAAATAGGCGGTTGAGTTTCTCCCTTTACATGTATAACAAATGTGAGGGAGAGTTTATAATATAGCTATTATCATTTAGCTAAGGGTTAAGGTAAGCAAACGTATTCAATATCTAGACTAGACTTCGCCTGACTTCTAAAAATAACTGTCCTTTTTTTATGTCCAAAATCTTTGTCTGCTTCTGAGCTTAATTTCTTCCATCTAGCCTGAAAAGGGAATATAATAAGTATATTATATTACTTTCATTAAATGCAACTTATATCGCATATAAGTTGCATTTATCAACAGGGTAACGTTAAAGTTTGAAATCTTCTCATGCATTTATTTCGCGAAGCCTAATTGTGACGCATAATTTAACCATTGACTGCATGCCTACATTAGTCTAGTTAACTCACCCTTGTCACCTTGTTAACTTGGGGTGATATGTGTGTATCCATAGTAGCGATTACACATGCTCGAATCAGTGAACTTTAGGGCCTAATTTTACCAAAGTGAAGTTGCTATTTCGGTTTAAGATTTTAAAAGACAGATTGAAGCCAAAACACAAATGGTATACGTGAATGGTGTATACGTGAAGTTTGAAATCACCTATTAAACTTACTTTCGCATTTTAGCAACCCTTTACCTGCCCCCCGATCTGCATATTATTGGCATCTATTGTGACACATCGTGTGCTTAAAGTCAGCAGCATGAAAGGTAACACGCCGCTGTCAGAATAGCGAGGTATATCAATTGTTCTCTCGTAGTACAACTGATGCACAACTCAGTGATGCCTCAATTAGCGGAATTGAGGCCCAGGTTGTTTGTTGTTGTTTTACCGACCACGAAATATTCAAACAACCACTCGTAATTACGTAACTTACCAAAAACATTATTGTTTTGCGAATATTACATCTCGCAGCTGTAAAAGCATAAAAAAATGATTTGTAGTAAACTCCCAAATAGCGAAAGGCTTAATCTCGTTTGAGCGATGAGAACACTCTGCGCTGACGTGACACCCTGTACATTGCTGATCTCTTCAAATAACTCAAATAATTGCTTAGAGGGGCTGGCGACGATATGTCACGAACATCGAATTCTTATTGTTGTTTTTCAATATCGAGAAAAATGTAACGCGAAGCTAGCGACCACTTGTTACATAGCTCAAAAATACGTTACTTTTGCGAGTCATGTGGCGAACAGTTTAAATGCTTTCACTTGACGTATTACATTTTAATTTCTGTAATAACTGATAGCTGTCGCAACAATAAATATTAAAATTTATTAACCAATGTTATTATTATTATGGATTGCCATTATTTCTGTCCATATTATTGTAAATTATAGTGGAGTCAAGGTGTTACAAACAATATAGTATTTATGATGTCGCCAAATGCTAACGTAAAGTAAAAATCACTCATTCATTACCTACATTACTTAAACTTGATGAAATAAAAAATATGAAAAGGTAGGTCTGCTTTTGTAAATTATTTGCTAATGAAATTTTTCGTCCTCGTGAAACGACCTCTTTTAATTTGCTCTTCTATGACACAAAGAACGCCTTTTTTATTATTTAGGAGTTCCATCTTTAGTACCGTGTGATATTACGTTTTTAAAAGGTGAAAGGTACAGCGGAAAATTCACAACTTCTTTATATATTAATGTAATAACGTGTTAATAATGTTTCTTGGTATAATCTACCAGAGGCCATAAATCATATAGTTTTCAGAAAATACACTTTACATCAGTTTCACATGCACTGTTTCTGTAGCAGGGAGCTGGCCAAGTGTCGAGCGTGATACGTTGAAAACTAGTAAATTATCGATAGTAGTATATTATTTATCACGTATTGACCTAAAATTATAAAAAAGTGGTAATAATATCTGTAATAAAAAGCAATCTAATAGACTGACCTAACCAATTGGTGTCGATTGAGAAATGCTACTAATGTTTTAAGAACCGAAATTCGAAGTCACTTGTCACTTTTACTGAATTAAAGCATAATATCACAGTATTATCGACAAAGAACCATCAACTTGGCAACACTAATATAGCTGGTGGAACTTTGTAAAAATAGTCGGCCATAGCTTTTCGAGCCAGATGGCATATTTGATCTCCGAGTGCAGTAATTACCACCAGCGCTTTTTCTCGACAAGTTACAAATAACTTTTCTTCTTAATTAAAAGTAGGTATATCTTAAGTTTTCTAGACTTTAAAAACCGGTTAAGTGCGTGTCGGACCCGCGCACTGAGGGTTCCGTGCCACCCTTAACTGAATTCAAGGTCCACTTACTGTCACTTAACGAAAACATCACAATATATTGCGACAGCAAAAATAACTTGTTTTTCATAGAGTTTGTATGAAAAACAAAGTTATATTTGCGGTTGATAAAAATGTGCAATATCTCAAAAACTACTGGTTCGATCTCCTTCAAACCAATTTTCGTTGCAAGTTTTTGCTGAGATCTACATCATATATTTTTTTCAAAATTTTCACTTTCTTAGTTCAAAAGTTAGATGGGGGGGACGCCCATTTTACCACTTTGGAAGCGTCTATATCTCAAACCTTACACTTATAGAAAAAATGGTTTTAGAAACCTCAACATCATTTTAAAAGACCTATCCATAGACACCCCACACGCATAGGTTTGAGTAAAAAAAAAAATTTAGGTTTTAGTTTCATGTATGGGAGCCCCCCCATAAATATTATTTTTTCTTACTTTTTGTATCTGAATCGGAAAGCGGTGAACAAAATACACCTACCTACCAAGTTTCAGCTATGTGATGCTTATAGTTTCATAGTTTCAGAATAAAGTAGCTGTGACATACGGACGGACAGACAGACAGACAGACAGACAGACAGACAGACTTGACGAAACTATAAGGGTTCCGTTTTTTGCCATTTGGCTACGGAACCCTAAAAATGACTGTAGCGTGGTCGTACAGGCAAATACATTAGTATCCGATTCTGTAAGGAAGTACTTAGCCACAAATCAATCAACTAATCAACATATTGCATCTTTTGGACTTTATTATTTTATTTATACTATAATGTTAAATACAGTTTTTACGCCTTTTACCTATATGTAAAATTACGTAATTAATTATAATAATGTTTTCAAACCTTGCTATAGTGAAATTTAACTTTATTTGTTTTTGAAAACCTACCGGTTTTGTATCATTTTAAAATATTATTTTATTTTGTGTAAGATTAGAAGATGTAGGCATGAGTTAGTTATATCAAAACGTAACTGAAAACCGATATGGGTTCCATATCGATATCATATCGATACCATTAACTACGTAACAGTTATTAAAAAACTATTAAACCGATGCATATCGCAAAACTTATACTCGGATACAAGTTATGAAAAACCATAACGGTACGACAAAACCGAAACTACGCAAAACTATCCATATCCAAAACTTCACTCTTCTCGTTATATTCGCGCCGTCCCTTTTACACACGCATGCTTAAATAAGAGTAAAAGAGACGAAGCGAATATGATATCGGCTCAGGATACCGGTATCGCTGGTCGGTCGGTGTTTTTCAACTTCCTTATTACAACTCAATAAGGTTTAATTTATTAATAGGTAGAAGCGGCCATATTACGACGTTTTAGTTTGGCGGAATTTAGATCACGAGAAGTGTTTTTGCAAAAATGAATTTAATAATATTGCAGTTATTAAATTCATTGTTGTGTTGAGTTTAAATTCAAGTTGAGTTTTCTCTGTAACTTTTAATGTTTGTTATTGCTTGGTGTATTTGGTGATATTAAGTTAATATTTTTTTAGTTTTGGCGTGTCCTTGACCTTGAGTGGCACGTGCTGCGGTTGATTTGTTTGTTGCTAAGATCTTTTGATGCAATTGCAAATTAGTGCAGTATTATTTAACAATTCATTTAATTGAAACTATGCAATGCACAGCGCAATTTATTTAATTTTTCTTCTTGTCCTAAGCCTAGTTAAAGCATGACGGAAAATCGTCGTAATTGTGACAATAATAGTTATTTATTTAAGTACTTAAAGATCAATCATTCGTAGCGTGCGTTCGGAGTTTAGTAGTAGCAGTGTAGTAGTTTGCGTTTTGAAAGTTTTGAATAACTTATTAGTTAGAAATAACCATAAGTGAAAAGGACCGTTTCACCTGATATCGATATCTGAAAACGGATATTGATATCGATATGCAAACTAAATATCGGTTTTATAACGGTTTGCCTAGAAAAACGAAAACGCCCATGCTTAGAAGATAGTCCGTCATTTTGTTACGACAGGGTAAACATTAATGTACACCTCACAAAATTAAATATGATAAAACAACAACGTTTTTCATATTAAAACAATTATGGAATGGGTTTTAATGGAAGCAGGTAATGAAGTTTCGTCGGAGCGGCCACACCAATTCGTTTTCATAAAATTAACAATCTGTGAACTCCGTGTAATTTCATCTTAGTCGGCGTGAATGGAAACGATGCATCCACTGCATTAAAATTGCAGCATTTTTTAGGGTTCCGTAGCCAAATGGCAAAAAACGGAACCCTTATAGTTTCGTCAAGTCTGTCTGTCTGTCTGTCTGTCTGTCTGTCTGTCCGTCCGTATGTCACAGCCACTAAATTCTGAAACTATAAGCATCACATAACTGAAACTTGGTAGGTAGGTGTATTTTGTTCACCGCTTTCCGATTCAGATACAAAAAGTAAGAAAAAAAAATATTTAAGGGGGGGCTCCCATACATGAAACTAAAACCTAAAAATTTTTTTTTACTCAAACCTATGCGTGTGGGGTGTCTATGGATAGGTCTTTTAAAATGATGTTGAGGTTTCTAAAACCATTTTTTCTAAAAGTGTAAGGTTTGAGATATAGACGCTTCCAAAGGGGTAAAATGGGCGTCCCCCCCCATCTAACTTTTGAAATAAGAAAGTGAAAATTTTGAAAAAAATATATGATGTAGATCTCAACAAAAACTTGCAACGAAAATTGGTTTGAAGGAGATCGAACCAGTAGTTTTTGAGATATTGCACATTTTTATCAACCGCAAATATAACTTTGTCTTTCATACAAACACTATGAAAAACAAAGTTATTTTTGCCGTCGCAATATATTGTGATGTTTTCGTTAAGTGAAAGTAAGTGGACCCTGAATTCAGTTAAGGGTGGCACGGAACCCTCAGTGCGCGGGTCCGACACGCACTTAACCGGTTTTTTTGTCATTGAAAAAGCAATGCAATGTCATAAATTAATTATTCGTAGGAAAAATTTGATTGCAAATGAACAGTTATGTTTCAATTTTGGTCATGGAAAAATCCGATAAATATTTAAGATGATTGATTCAATTTTTTTATTAAGGCTCGGTTGCTCTACATCTTTTTTACCATTGACTTGCGTTAAATTTCAAACGAAAAAAGTTTGCTAACGGGTATTATAGAGAAAGATGGTGCCAAGTCTTAGATTCTAGTTAGTATTTACATAAAAATATATTTTTAATCCAAAAACTTAGTACCACTCAGAACCGTAGATATCTATCTACATTAGTGAATTAACAAATTTGTTTAAAGGAAATGTACAATTTAGGCGGTTTTATCGCTAGATACAAAGATATAAACCGACCAATTTAAAAGCAATATCTTAATGTGTAATCAGTCAGGTATCAAACGAATGCCAAGAGTCGCATAACAATGGAATTTTTATTGTGTCTCGTTTACACATACTTGACGAGTTAATAATAATATTATTTCTGAATTATCGGGTAATATTAGTCTTGGCTTAAACCTGGTTCTCTAATCTAATATTTGTTTCTATAATATAAGAGGCTTGTGTTTTTTGTACGTTATTATCTAGCCAGTGTTGAGTAAATTGTGTCCTTATTAACTTTAGTCATTGGCACAGCCACAGCTAGAACACTACATTATCGCCCTTGCCAGACATTGGGTCTAAGCAAGGCAGTGATTGATGGTGCCTCCAATGGACATCAATAGCAAATTGATAGAGCACATAGCGCTAATGCCAGACATATAGAAGTTATGCTTTAAGTACTTATAGTGTGATTGTAGAGGAGTGGAGGAGGCCTATGTCGAAAGACAAGCTGTTGGAAAAAAAACTGATTCAAAAAAGAAAATTCATCTTGTAGTGCAAACTGAGTTGTAATAATTTTTAACAGCAATAAAGGCTTATTTTATTTTATTTATTTTTATTTTAGTGTGATTGTATGGTATCTACGCCATTAATTGATGGATCTTGTAATACACATTTATTGAAAAAAAAAACTAATTGAGGCTTAATATGTACAATGACTTTTCAATAAATGACACTAAAATCTTTCACGATAATCTACGTATTTTTTGGTATCTTAGGAATTTTGCATTTTATTTTTAATCAATAATTACAGATCAATTTGAAAGCAATACAAAATTATTGGAGTAATTACACTATTATAGATTCGATATCTTAAGTACATATATTATTAGTTTGAATATCTTTCAAGATCAAGTTATTGTTGATAGATATTAAACTAAAAATATAGATACTAAATCATTTTATTCAAAATCTTTGTTCAGAGGTTTTCAACTACAGTACTAACATGAATGAAAGATGAATACAAAATAAGGTTAGTCCTATTTTATTAAATTTAATCTTATCTAGGCTAGGCACAGACAAAGAGATTTCATTTATCATCCAAGAACCTCATTTCACATGAGAATAGCAGGTTGATGAAGTTCGTTGTTTCATTTCAGATTCTCATTTAAGGAGTTTCAATAACTCGGCGACGACAATGACGTGGAAATTGTGACTAGAATTTATACCTTGCACTTTAACACGTTCCGAGACAGTGAACGCCTACAGGCGTGAAAACAATAAAACATATATTGTGTCTGGAATAGTGTCCCGGAACGTGTTAAGTAGTAAAACCTATCCACGTAAAGTCAGTTTATCTTTGCTTGTCGAATATTGTAAACAGTCTTTTTATAACTTTTGAAATAATATCAGTCAATAAAATTAATTTACTATATGATTTAAAATGAGCTCAGTATTTAACTATGAATAACCTATGTAAGTGATTCAAGCGAGAAAATAAGGACTTTATAATTTGTGTGACGAAATACTTAACGATTTTAAAGTGCCCCGTAAGTTTATACGACTGCTATTAAAATTGGCTAGAACGCTCCCTTATTTGCAGTTGTTTTCTATTTTTGACGAATGTTTTATTTATATAAGTAGGTAAATTACCTATACATTTTTTATTGCTAACCATTATATAAATCAGTAGATATCATATAAATAACCCATAAAAACTTTGGTTTAAAATATGATATATATTTTTAAATTTATTGTGTGCCATAATTAATTAATTAAAAAGTGTTGCCATGTGAAACCATTAGTCGATATTGATATGCTCCCAAAATAATAAAAATTGTATCATGCACGGCTCCGATTAACTTTTTTACTGAGCATGTAATCTTTTTCATTGACATGTCTCAAATGTTTTTCATCCCATGTTACATTAAAACGACTCTATTGTCAATTCAAATAGGGATCAATTCTGGTGAGCATTATAAAAATATGCAGTGTTTTGAATTTGGAACAGTAGTTCGAATAGCGCGACCCACATTGTTTGATACTTAGGGTAAATTACGTGGGGGTACATTCTTTCGGGGGCTAATCCGTATCATCTGCTGGGTAATTATTTAAAGGGACCGCGCGCGTGCACGGTCTAATTGTTACGTCCGATAACCAATGAAACCTTATTGTGGGGTGACAGTCGTAAATATAGCAAAATAATGTGTAGCAAAATTTTGCAGCAACTTGGCTTTTTATTTGACTTGGCTCTTGAAGTTGGATGATAGTTTTTAAACTAATTTAAAGTGTTACCTAGTAAATTGATCAATAGATTTGTAAATGCCTCATAAAAAAATATATTTCTTCACCCGAACTATAGCCGCCACAATTGTATTTTTGCGCAGAATATGTCAGACATATTATGTAACCAGAAATTTGGTGCTACCCGCTGTTGCATAAACAGACGGGTAGATGGCGCTAACGTCGCAATGACGTATACTAAGAGACCAAGAATTTCGCGCGGTCGGATCGACAGCACGATAGCTCAATTGGAAGAGCAGTTGGCCCGGTAAGCCAGAAAGATGCTGATTCGAATCCCGCCCGTGCGCAATTTTTGGTTTCTTATTTCATCTTTAAGAATATAAATATGACACTGTGAGTGTTTTAAAAACATTCTAAACCATTGGTGCTACCAATCCGAAAAGATAACAAAAAGATAGATGAAATTTTAATACTTACTTATTGATTTAAATTCATCACCTCCATCCGACTTTATCACTGTTCAGTCCATGTTGCACCATATTTCACCGCTATCAATAGCTTTTTAAACAAACCCCAATTTCCGGTAGAGTTTTCGCCAACACCCTTAAAAATATCTAAACAATAAATTTCCGTGGCCATTCATCACTTACGTCACTATACCGAAAGATACGACACGTATGCGCCCCCTGCCGAGCGCTACATAAATTACTCAATGCGGGGTGTGTCGTTGTGACCATTTCTCAAATGCATTAAACCGCAGCGATTGACTGCATCCCTGTATAAGGTCAATGCACACTTGCCCTTTTAGCACTGGACATTTGGCAAGTGTTGTAAGATGACAACTTTGTATTCAACCTTGCATTCAATATTATTTTGTTCTACGCTTAAAAATAGCAAACCAAAACATCATTAACAAATAAAATACCTTTTTTTAAACGGTTATATTTTATTTGTACTTTCGACATAAAATATGTTTAATTTTTGTCTGATATTTTAGACGCTAATGATCGATGCAGTCGCAAAATATCAACCTTTACACACTGCGCTACTTTTAGCATCGACGATCTACATTGATACTAACGCGCGTAGCATCGATGCAGTCACGCTTCTGCATCGATACTAACGCGCGACTGCATCTATGCCAAATTAAATCTGTTCATTGCGTCGCGATGCTGTCGCGAGTTTTCATAACGCGCGTTAGAATTGATGCTAAAAGTCGCAGTGTCTAAGGGGTCTAATATATCGATACGACATGGGACATGTCGGGGTTACTTATGTGAATGCAATTTGCATGTTCACTGTAACTTTGAATGGTTTCGGACACGGGTGACTGTGTTGGATCTATTGTTGTGGTAGGATGAAACATCGTGTGGGTGTTGCGATTGTTTTAAAGGAGATTGGTCTAATTGTGATCACTTTTGCACGCTGAATGAAAGCGACGTGTATGCATAATATATGTTTAGAGGCCACAACCTATCATCGGATTACGTATTTTAATTTATTGCACTTTCGTGTAAGTACTTGAAAATAAGCACAGTTCACTTTATGGTACTTCTGTTATGATTTATGATGAGTCAAGTTAAATATTTCTTTACGTTTGTTAAATTACATCAATAATATTAAAAAGTTAAAATAAAAAGTAGTAATATGATGCTCTTTTACTAACCCCTAAACAATCTCTACCCCATACCTTAATTTACTGCGCCTAAACGTTGTTACACAACATTTGGTCTATTGTTAACCAAACTGCGTGTGCCTTTGCACATCTTTACAAAAGGTTACACGTTAATAACCATTAAAAAGCATATCACTGCACAAAATATTTAACCTGCTAAGGGCGATTTGGACTTACGTTACCGAGGGTTCTGTAACTATATTTACGATTGTTAGATTGTTACATAGCTACTTTTGAAACTAGGTAGGTGTGCGACATACTTACGCAGTGGTCATAAAAATATTTGTGAACTTAGGGTCGGTTATGTTTGATACCTTAACAGCTGATTGAAAGAGTAAAGCGTAACAAACTGAAATTGTATTATTTTAGCTGAAGTAGGATTACGTCTTAAGGTTTTCTGAAAAAGAACGAATCCTACAAAGGTAAAAAGTCACGGTAAGAGTTACGGAACCCTAAAAGTCTACAACTAAAAGTATAAATCAAATTCACAGTCGACAACTGTTTTGGGCGTCCCTATTTTTTATTTGCTATCAATAGCTGTAATTAAGATTGATGATGCGTATTGCTGTTATCTTTTTGTGATATTCGTGTTATTAGAAATATCACACCTAATTAAGGGACTCATTCCCTTCCCTTTACGCTTTTATTATTATTGAGCAATTTGTCAAATTAAAAAAGTATTATGTATGTTGGGTTTTGCTTAGTTCAATTATCGAAGTTAGGTGGTATGCAACATAACTTCAAGTTTCATTAAAAAGTAACAAATGTTATTTTTTTATTCATTAAAAAGTCGGTGATAAACGGAATCGAACCCTGGGTCTTACGCTGTAGGCATGCACCCTGATAACGTAAGATAGCTTAGCTAGCTTATTTGAAACCGTTGCTTTTTACAAGTGCTATGATGTAATCTTACTTCAGCCTTAACAAAAATATCTAAAGCTCGTATAAAATGATATATGTAGATTCTTATGATAGTTTTCGCAAAAAGGAAAAAAAACTTACAAAATAAAAATGGACATTTGTGAGGTTAAAATTAAAAGAAAGACATGCTTTTTCTTGACACATTTATTTTATAAAAAATGCGCTTCTCTATACGGTTTCTCCCTTATCCTCAAAAGCTGATAGAAAATTTCTTAACATACATCCTATAGTAATAACATTTAAGCTTTGACAAAAATGCCTAACATCTTTTTCTGCACAAAACAAAGTATGCAATGATTGAAACAGACTAAATAGGTTAGGACTCTATGAAATAATATAGGTTTATAAATCACCTTCAATTCTACATTCTGTTTATAGTTTCTGGGCGTAATTTGTTTCTTCTTGGACGTAAGAAACCATATTTAAGTCAACAAAATCACCTACTTATAAGAAATAGATTCGTTATCTAGACCCCGGTCCTCTAGCATTTTGAAAATGGTCAATGTCCTTTACAATAAATGTTTGAATCTGCTGTGATTTCTTCGTTTTGTAAGAATTTTTGTATCTAACTGATTTCAATACTAATGTTTTGATAAAGGTCTGTCAGTAAGTAGAAAGCCTTTGCAGTGATGGCAGAAACTAAATTTACTAATACTTATTTCATTAACTTTGCCTTGCAAGTACTTGTAATCATAGTGTGCTGTTTAGTAAAAAATCTATTTATTTTGTGATTAAGTACAAATTAATGATATAACAGCCCTGAAAAACGGTGGTACATGAGCTCGTACATTAGTTGAATCTTTATTATTATAATGTGTAAATATTTATTTGTATATGCATTAGAAGCGACGTATACAAAAATATTAACGTGTTTCGCAATAAATAGGAATATGCAAGTATTCAAAGTTGTATATACCGGTATAAAATTGATATAATCTAGATTAACTTTCCACAATGGACACGTTAACTACGTGAATAATTAAATATAAAATTAAATAGTATACCTAATCCTATGGGTAGCTTAGTATAAGCAAACATTTTTTAATCATAAACGGGAACTTATTTTCGTGATAAAATATAAAACTATCTATAATATGTTATGACTTTAACAGATATTTTCTTAAATTATGAGAAATGCTTCGATTTATAATAATGGTCTAACCTAACGCTTAAAACTTAAGGAGAACATAATGCTATTTACAAATGTCTTATGTACAAGCCTTATGAGCTAAACACATGAGCTATATAACTCGAACAACGATGCATTTACGGTAAATTAAATGCTAAACAGGGTAGTAATTATTCCAAGCAAATACCTGTTCTACATTCACCCATAATCAAATTTCGTTTGCGATTTACTGATGAATGGTGATCAAATTAGGTTGAAGAGTACATAATTGAAGAACTATTAAAATAAATTATTAGAGAATAGAGTCTAGGCGGCAACAGAATCATCGAAAATACAAATAGACTGAGAAATAAGGTCATGGAAATCTTAATCTTATCAAAACAACAGGCAACACCAACAGAAGTTAATGTAAAGTGTGATATTATATAAGTGATGCAATAAATTATTACTTGTGACAAGAGCGTTATACCTAACAGAGATATTTACACTAAACTATCCTATACCCTCATTAAGAAGTACATTTAACACTAGAAGGCACATCCTGTACCTCAAAGCAGCATTGCAGAGAACTAAACAGATAGATATGGATACAACAGTGATAGATAATTGGAAAATAGCAGTTTATAAGCAGACTTTATGTCAATTTACCGCCCATGGCACTCTTGAAAATGATTTTTTAATGATTTTTTGATGAAATGAAGAAAAAGATAGATACAATGACTTTTATATTCATTGAAGATAATTTTGAACATTTTACTTCGCATGATTAGGTAGTATGAATACGAAAAAATATACCATGGGTGATAAAACCAACAGACAATAAATATCCAAAGACTGATAATGTAGAGTAATAATAGTAATAAATTCTCTTTTGGCAGTTACGAATACTGGTCGCGCTCATCACAAATACACAAGCTTAATACTCGTTAATCTTCAGATACATCCAATTACAAATGCAACATTCATTTATCAAGTGTTGAAAGCCGTGCATCTACTGTGCAAGAGATAACACGTGGAAAATACCATTACAAAAAAATTTGAAACATTGGATATTTTAACACATAAAATGGTCTGACAATTTATCCACGCGATTTCTTACCAGTGGTTACACGGTATATAACAATTTCGAAAATAGTCTCATCTTTGTAATCGCATTAGACGGCCGAATTCTTTCCTATGATTGGTCCTCCACTTGTGGCATACACGCGTCGTCCATCAAATTCAACCGAGGAATTTCTTTTTATAGCGTCGTCTGATGTATCTTTTAGTGGCTCCTTTTCATCCCTGTAGAAAAAATACTACATTACTCGCAAAATAAGTAACTTGGAAGCGGTATTTACAGCAGTCAATTTGCTAAGTACAAATCCACCTTTTGCTACCGATACCTGAAATCTTGTACAGTGTTGAAGTTCTATATAGTTTTCCTTTCCATTTGTTAACATTAAATGCTCAGTGATGTCAAATATTGTTTTTTTAATTATGGTTTTGTTCATTCTTTTTGCATTAATTTAAAGTTATTTTGAGGTACTTCTTTATGTTTTGTAAAAATACGATAAAATAAAGCGACTTTGTGCAAAATTACAACATTCAATATTTGACATCGAGTAGTACTACCTAGTTTCAATTAATATCCAATCCATTCAAAATGTCTACAATGAGTTCAAAGCATTGCTCAATAATTACACAATATTAACAACTAAATAAATAAAAAAAACAAAACAAAACACGACGTATGTACACTGGAAAACAAAGGTAAAGCGTAAAAAGTTGCAAAGTAAATATTTACATTCATTTCACAGCGCAATTCCATCAAGTGAGCAAACGGTTGAATAATTTAATTGGCTTTGCAACTATTTAGATTTAGGTTGAGCAATAAGCAATAAGGGAATCCTTATTTGCTCGCTCAATGAAACCAGACACAAAAGCAGTTAAAACAAACAAAAAAAAACAATACTAAAGGAATGATAAATAAGTAGATATAGAAAAGTATCTTACACTGGCGTAGTCGGGACATAGCTATATGTGACCGATAGGAGGCAGCGTGGGGGGAAAGAATAATATTGTTAGTGGTGACTGTGCAATGAATATGTACATAATGATTCCAACTATGAAAAGATAATACAAAGGAGAAAATAAACTCAACCCAAACACATCCACAATGATACTGTTACAAATAAAGTACTTGAAAATAAACGGTGATTTATGCCGTAAGAGATGTTCCAGAAAAACAGAACTTGCTCGACGGTGTAATCGTGTTACAATCCGAATCAGGACAAGGCGCCTACGCTTGAATACTTTCTCGTTATCGAGAATTCCGAGTTCAAATACAGATCTCGTTCATTTACAAGGATGGTTAAGCTCACATTGACTTTCACACTTCTAACTACGGAACGTGTTCCAAAGCTCAGTGCTTGGCGAATGCTAAGCTTATTTACACATCCCCAGCTGATTCAAAGAGTACTTATTCTTTCGTTGGGGCCAAACGGATGCTGTATGCACAATCAAAGCATGCAGGCGGTCTATGTTTGGTGCCTTACGTCGGGGTCGGCACCAGCTTCACGGGCGGCGGCAGGGGCGCGGGGGACGGGGGCGCTCGTTGCTTCGTGCTGCAATAAGGGAGCGGGAAGCGCCAACCGTACAGACTAGCGGGCAGAAACATCTCTCATCGACACTAACACTTATATAAGGAACAACAAAAAAGGAAGATACGGACAGGAAAATAAACTTGATCTTTGTTATGATGTCGATGATGTGCTCACATGTGGTATTAAAATGACATATAAAAATAAAACGAGGTTTATAATTACCTTCCCAATTTGGCTTCGTCGTCTTCGTGCTTCTTGGCGCGTTTGCCACAGATTGTGGCGATTACCCCCTGGCGTTTGAAGCAGAAGAGCAGGAGGTCTACAATGACTAGGCAGATGAAAACGCCAGCTAATGCCACACCAATGATGGCGCCACTGGACAGAAGCTGCGGCGGCGCAAACCCAGAGCTCTTCACACCTGTCAATATAGAACAAATTATACAAACTGTTTTAAAATCAATTCGTTAGGTAAGAGCAGCAGAAACAGCAACCATTCTTTCACAACTCATTGAACTGAGTGAAACAGTTATTACAAATGCTTTAGTTTCTACTGCTCTCAATACTGTTAGTTTTATGCATCATGTCACAGAAGCTGAAGATGTTAGATGACATGACAGTGATTGTAACAAATGCAGTCTCAGCACTTGTGCGTGTCAGATAGTGGGTTTAGAAGAATAATAATTGTATAAACCTTCATAAGCAACAGTAAGACATTCATTACAATCTTCGGGTGATAGTAGGGAGTGCTTTCAATTCAATCAACGTGCACCCAATCACCAATAATACAAATGCCTTTGCTATAAATAGGAACAATTTTAAAGATAAATAGTTAAGATAGAAAGCTCTCCGCTAGAATGAAATGGGGTTTGAATGGAAATGAAGAATGATGAAAATGAAACACGTGAATGATGCATAAAAAATAACATCGGTATTGGTAAAAATGATGAAAAAGATAAGTTGTCAAGATGCAAACATTCCAAAAAACTTTATCGAAACTGAAATAAAAATAAATGTTCAAACCCCATGTCAAATTTTGAAACTATTCGAAGCGGTATGGGGATCTAGAGGTACAAATAAAATTATTTCACAACACTTAATAATTCTACTTCGATGGAATATACTATAAACCATCACCTTAACTAATATTCCTAGCTTTGAAACCTAACCTAATAAATAGGAATCTAGCTAGATTGTTTCTTAAAATGATTTAGTTACTTCATTTGATTATAAAAAATTTAAAAGTGATATCATTTCAAGAAACACTTACACTCTACTTGGATATCTTAATTCAAAAATCTAATGTTGGTTCTATAATGTAGATCTATATAAGTATTTTATATTCCTTAACCTGTATCAGATAATTACTCATGCTTGAAATAAATAAATAGGGGGAAAATGGAAAAAAAACAAATCTATTGGAGACTTTCTAATGTCATCTAAAATGACGGGTATATAGAATCATTGAGTAAAATATATATTTTACCTTGATCATAGCATAGTTAGATGTCGATCATGCTAGTGGGTAAGTGAATATATCGTTGTCTTGAAGGGTGTACACATAAGATCATGCAGCGCATAGGTAATTAGTACATTCCAAGGGAAACTATGTAGCAAGATCATTAATGGATATAGAATATTATTAATATAAAATATATTTACCCAAATCTCAGTCAGGGCGACACAAACACACTTTTCGAGCAACATTAAGTGGGAGAATGGATTGGTCTCTTGATAAGCATCTTGACAGCTTTCTTTTAAGGAATTTAGATTTATCATAAATTTTGGAAAAGGTTACTTTGACAAAAAAATATTAAGGATTTAAGAGGAAAAACACTGAATAGAAAAATGAACGAAATATTCTTTCACGGTCATATCCTTTATTCATGAAATTGAATACCTCATCCATTTTTGTTATTAAACAGTACAAACATGTTTTCAAAACATTTATTACTTTTCACATTGGTCAATTTCTTCATTAAACAGATCACAAGTGAATTCAGATGTAGTAGAATTCCTCTATAATTATCTTCATAACCTAACGCCGCATCTTACAAATTAATCGTCATTTTCGTCTGCCTTCTTACAGGTACATTTCCTTATCTGGACGACTTTCTTCTTAATACAATATCCTAACTCATTATTCTATATCAAAAGGACAAAATAGTCATCAAAAAGACTTACACAAGTTTCAAAACTCTTATACAATGCACTAAGAACCTCAAAGCTCAAAGTCATTTCGCATGCCTGAATTTTTGGCATTGTTTTTTTAACACTAAATTATGACTTTATACTTTGGCAGTGTTAATTTATTAGCCGATATTATCTAACTACAGTGTCTTTACGTAACGATTCATAAATTATCATTCAATGTAACTTAAAATTTATTTCGAACCCTAAATTCAAATAAACACGAACGTCTTAATGTGTATTTATTTACTACCTATTTTACTTTTAAAGGTAAAATAATGTACTAACAGGCGAATATAGATTTGAAACAAATTGTTTTGAAACCATTTCATGATAAATTTGTTTAAAACACAATTTAGAATAATTTATTTACATCAACAAATGTTTTTATCACAACGATTTTTTTTCTAAAATAACAACAGTCGTCTTTGGACTTGTTTAGTGTTTTTTAAGTTAACTCTGTTGCTTATATGAAGGTAATAAGTATAGCAATTATTATATCCATTTTAGTGTGAGCCCATTTGAAATTGCGGGGACTTCCATTTGGGTTACCTAGAAAACATTGATAAGATAAATACACACAATACTTAAATTATCATATAAATCTATTTTTTTGCAAAAATAACTGAAATTAGATAAAATGAGACTTACCATGTATAATAAATTAACACCAACAAAATATAAGGCCGTCAAATCAAAATGCAATAAAATAAAGCGTACCTACTTAATTGTATGAGTCTAAACATAAAATTAAATCATAATAATGAACGACTCATATGATTTTATCGTAATAAATAAATTTTTAATACACTTCATAAATGTAATTTGTTCACAGTTCTTGTATCTACAAAACATCTGTCAGCATCTAACGCATCGGCAAGAATACAAAAGTAACATAAAGTAGTGAGTGATACGGATAATAGCAAATACAAATGAAACTTAAAAAGAAAGATATTTTTCTATTATGATGTTACTTAAACTAAAATTGTACTTAACAAATCAGAATCAACATACGAAATCAATCACTGATGAAAAGTTGTACGTGAATCAAACAAATTGTGTGAAGTCCACAAAAACACTGCAAGCGCTACAAAAACTTACACAAATCACAAAACGAAAGATAATGCTAATAAAATGAGAGGGCTGATAAGATGGGTGATTCTGGTGGTTCCTGATGCAGGATATGATGGGTCTGGGGCAGTGTATACGTCGTAGAAGCCAGCTCTGAGCGGCACTTCGTTACTCTCTTGGTTATACTCACCGAGGGCTGTCTGGACGTAAAGCTGTGCAGGTATGGAATAACCCAGGATATTGTGCGCTCGCAGCTCCATTCGGTACTTAGTGTCGGGCTGGAGGCCCCGCAGCTCGTAGCTGATTGTTTCGAACGATTTCAGCTCTTCTTTATGGCATTGGGAGTCATCGGCCACTTTCCATTCGCCGACTACTTTGATCACCTGTAGATGACACCATAATATTTACTGTATTAACTGACTTGCCTAATTGTATGTGTTCTGTCTCGAAGCGCTGGTAGGGCCCAAAAGATATGGAGACATGATTCGGCTCTGTCAGGTCACATTTTTAGGGTTCCGTAGCCGAATGGCAAAAAACGGAACCCTTATAGTTTCGTCAAGTCTGTCTGTCTGTCTGTCCGTCCGTATGTCACAGCCACTTTATTCTGAAACTATAAGCATCACATAGCTGAAACTTGGTAGGTATGTGTATTTTGTTCACCGCTTTCCGATTCAGATACAAAAAGTAAGAAAAAATTTTATTTAAGGGGGGGCTCCCATACATGAAACTAAAACCTAAAATTTTTTTTTTACTCAAACCTATACGTGTGGGGTGTGTCTATGGATAGGTCTTTTAAAATGATGTTGAGGTTTCTAAAACCATTTTTTCTAAAAGTCTAAGGTTTGAGATATAGACGCTTCCAAAGTGGTAAAATGGGCGTCCCCCCCCATCTAACTTTTGAAATAAGAAAGTGAAAATTTTGAAAAAAATATATGATGTAGATCTCAACAAAAACTTGCAACGAAAATTATTTTTGCTGTCGAAATAAATTGTGATGTTTTCGTTAAGTGAAAGTAAGTGGACCCTGAATTCAGTTAAGGGTGGCACGGAACCCTCAGTGCGCGGGTCCGACACGCACTTAACCGGTTTTTTTTTCACTGTATATATGATGTTCATAAGTGTCATTTCATGACCTAAATAAAATTGAAAAAAGATTTTGAATTTTGATATTTCTTCTTGATGTTAACGTTTTATCATGTGGCTGATGCATACTAATACGCATTGGGTCAAACTACCATAGTAATGAAACATGTACGAAATTGATAAAAATCATCATGTAAATAATTAGGAGTGAAATTTCACTTTTGATAAGCTATTTTACCAAACAGAAAACCAATAAAACTTACCGGACAATAAGTGATTTCATACACGTCGATAGGTTCTCCATTATGAGCCGGGATTTTCCATTTTAGTTCAAATCTGTCTGCGTATTTGCCATGTATTAGCGATTCGGAGCTTATCGCTTCTCTCCACTTAGGCTGTTCGGGTGCCGACCTTGAAACGAACGAAACCATTAGATTTTATGCGATTTGGGGTAATAGAAAAAGAACCGTTTAGCAAACTGAACAGATTTTCGATTTGGCGAAATTGGTCTAACCGTTTATGCTGATTTCCTTTTCATATTTCCTCGTGAATGCTTACTTCGATAGAAATAATTCGCGGGATTTTCGGACTTTATTTAAAGCGCTTATTGGAAGTGTTCTAATTCTATTCCATGAACGAGTATTCAATGTATGTAACCACCTTATTATTGCTAACATAAGTAATTGCTCATTCTCTTTATGTACCCAGGATCTTTGTTATAAGATATTTATTTGTGATATGTGAGCTTAACGATGCTACAACCATTAAGCAAGACAAAAAACAATCTCAATTGTTTAATTGCTTACCTCCTCGGCATGATGACAGTAAGAGGCGCACCCCAACCACCAACTCCGACTTGATTGACGGCCGCAAATCTAAAGTCGTAAGTGAACATTGGCTGAAGATTCTCCACAATGTACGGAGAGTTGACAGACCAAGTCCTGTTCATGGCAAGATTCCAGTCATAGTTTCCGTTCTCTTTGTATTGAGTAGTATAGGCTAAGATTGGAGGACCCATATCTTCAGCGGGACCTACGATATTGAAGGACACCGATGTCGCTGTGATTGTTTCTTGACGTGCCTGTAATATTTTTCACTTTATTATCATAACAACTAGGTAGCATACAGGTAGGTAGTATATTAGTAGTTACAGCATTTTGACTTGGTACTAATATAACACAGAAAACACATTTCAAATTGGCCATCAAATATCGTTATGCCAAGTTTAGGCATATAAGGCGCCAGAGCATCATCAAGATATAAAATTTGTTAAAAACTGACCCTTATTACGACTGCATAAGATACCTTAACGTGTAGTTATACGTACTTTAGAGAATAGGCCTATCCAAGTAGTACTTAGATAATACGAGCTTACTAACCTGAGCAACGGGACCCGGTGGGAAAGCTTCCCTCAATTGTGTGTTGTGCTCCGCTTCTCCTAGTGTGTTAGTCGCAATGCACTTATAATTGCCGTACCGTTGACGATCAGTCGGAATGACAGTTACGATGCTGACCGGGCCTGATCCAAATATCTTCACTTGAGGAGACTCAACCAAATCGTATTCTTGGAATCTGAAAAAGAAACATATATTTATTCAGCCTCTTATGACATTATTTAATTGTAATGCATATACTCTCAACGAATTTAAATCAAAACATATTTTTAAACTAACCTCCATTTGATAGTAGCATTAGGTATACTTTCAGCAATACACGTTATGTTGACGGGTTGACCATTCCAACTCCAGATTGGTACTTTGGGCATGTGTTCGAAAGACGGTTTGAACTGAACAGTTAGATGACCATTTTTCCTAGCTTCGCCACCTTCACAAATACAAAAATATTGTCACATAATTCAATTTTTAAATATCTTACTCACAACAAAAAATATTTAATAATATCTTAAGGCATACCATCATTCTCAGCAACACACTCGTAAAGGCCATCGTCCGTCCTGTTTAGATTGGAAATTGTAATGACTGCACTAGATTGCATTTGATCCCCAGTTTGATGATTGGTAGTCTCGACAATGATTCTGCAAAAATAAACAACTATTGGTTCGCAATTTTCAAGATAGACAACGATTGTAATAATGCTAAAGATAGTTTCAAACCTATTACCTACCTATTGTTATCATTAGGTCCATTGGTAAAGGGTTCAGAATTGCTTAGTTTTCTAAAACTCATTCGCGGTGCGGGTCTGCCTGTAGCTTTACATTCCAATCTGCCTTCGCCCCTTTCTGGTGCAGTGATATTGTAAAGTTCGAATATTCTTGGTTTGACAAGTACTTCCACTTCAATTTCGGTTTCATTTTGGCCAGCTTGGTTGACAGCGTTGCAAATGTATTTGCCGTAATCACCAGCTTCAACTCGATCAAATGATAGAAGACCGGTGATCTCATTTACGCTAAACCTTGAGGTGGTGGCTAAGTTCTGAAATAAATGCAAATTTTATAACGCACTGTGTAGATATGAGAAATGTGCACACAATAATTAATACTTAGTTTGTATGTTTACCTCACGCGTAGCAGCCTTAATCCATGTGTAAGTTGGTGGGGGCTTCCCTCGCGCTTTGCAAGTGATAGACGCCGACTCCCCTTCTTTGATTTCCACCCTAGGTTCACGTTCCTCCATTTCTGGGGCTGTGTAAACCTAGTCAAAATAAACATGGTTAAGTATCATGGGTATTTTTATAATACTTATTATTTTTTATTCCTCAATTGCTAGATTTTTAGTCACCTCTAATTTGATGTTTCTTTCGGCCAATTCTCCGGTCGGGATGACCACTGCTCGGCAAGTGTAAGTACCATCATCACTTTCTTGAACGTTCTTGATCATCAAACCGTTAGCGTGAATCACATATCGGTCCCCGGTTGAAATCTGAAATGGCAATATCATTTTAGTATGTTTGTTCAGATAAATAAGACTTATGTGCTATTTTTGACGACACGTTTGGAGCACTGGTTAGCGCTCCTGACAACTGAACCAGCGGTCGCGGGTTCGAATTTCGCAAAGGTCAAATATTTCGGTTATGAGTACGAACATTAATTGTCAATGGCTGTTAATAATGTGTAATTTATTTAGGTATTTATGGGAGACGCCCATCATCTAGTACTTCGTAACACAAGAAACAAAATTCCTTACTTCGAAAGCAGATAACTGGAGTATTGTATGGCGCATTTTTATATTTATATATTAACACTTACAGGAGTTCCTTCCTTGAACCAATCCACTGATGGCGCGGGCTTGGCAGTTACTTCGCACATAACTTTGAAATCCTTTCCTTTGGTCGCGAATTGGTTCTCGTTGGCATTCGTCCATGTAATGGCAACTAAAATAAAGGTACACATATAAGAGAATCCTACAATAACGGTAAAGAGATTTATGGAAGTATCTTTAATAAGCTTTTGGAAATTTGGCTCGCAGCCAAAATGTTTAGATAGGCTTTAGAGCTCAGATTTAGATAGCGAGTTATGATAATGTATTATATTCCTCCAGCCACATTGCGCCATGCACTAGTACTTAAAATCTAGTTATTGGTCTAGTAAAATCTACCATAATAGAACTAGAGTTGAAAAAACCAGCCGAGGTTAAAATGTAAACGCAGCGCCTTTGGTCGAACGATCTCCAATCTAGAACTTTTCTGTCATAACGGCCATCAGTCCTTCGCGCTATGTGCGACCATGCGTATATGACCATGTAATTGGCCCTACTTAAGTTATTAAGTACTTACCAAAAGTTTCTAAGACTACGCTAGCACTCAAAGGAATGTTGGTGTAAGCTGCCTCGCAGGTGTAGTTGCCGGCCATTGCTTGCGTGATGGAGGATATGTAGAGTAGCTGCGACTGTTTCGTCGGTAGCAGCTCTGTGTAGATCTCTGGTCGCGTACCAGACCTGTTCAAATAAAATATAATTTGGTAAGTAAACAAAAATACTTTAAATGCTGACTCGCGTCGGTAGGAATATACATTTCATGATTCTGTTTCAAGCTTAGTATGGGTTTTTACATTTCAAACTTAGTTATGTAAGTTCTTTATTACTTTTCATTCTTGCTCCTGGTTACGACTATCTGTATTCTTAAACTTAGGAGCTGAGATGACTGCTGAAGCTAAAGTCGAATCCAGTAATTTTTTCAAGCTTATTCCAGATTTTCTACATCAGAATGCTTGTAGCCTTCTAAAGACAAATTTACGCTGCATCATGGATAACTTGTCCTTTGGGGTATCTCCAATGTGGTTGCGTCACAAGCAACGGGTCGGGCGCATCAGCTTGACGCGTGAGCACCACAGACTTGCCCGACGCTACTTCCTTATACTTCCACATCAAGAGTACAGTCTACTAAATACCTATTATATCTACTTACGCTGCATCATTGATAACTTGTCCCTTGGGGTCTCTCCACTGCGGTTGCGTCACAAGCGACGGGTCGGGCGCGTCGGCTTGACAAGTGAGCACCACAGACTTGCCAACCGCCACGGTCTGGTGCGTCTGCATGGGGAATATCCTTAACGTCTGCCCCGAGCATCCTGAGGGCAAATGGAAAACAGACGGTTAGTAAAAGTGACATAGACTTGAAATAAGATTAAAGTAAATTTTCAAACAGATAGTTTAAAATCACAGTTTCTTACGTCACCTACAGAAAGTACAGACAACATTTTAAAGATCTCAGTTTAGTCACAAAGTGGACAGTTACTTTGAGACGCGCTCGTAAAGTTGCCGTCACATTTTTATAGACGTTACTATGACTGTGATATTTCATATGAATTTTATTGCTGGAAAAATTATCATGTTGTAACTATTATCAAGCGTAGTCACTTATCCCACTCGCAAAACGTTCGTTTCAAAAGTTTTTAGAAACAATTCCAGTTACTTTTTCAGTTTACTCTAGAACCGTCAAAATTCACAAATACCACGGTCAAGAGTCAGCATTTTCACCAATATTCACGCGCGAAATAAAAGCAGAGATAATAAGGGTGTTTCTAAGCAATGTAAGCCTTAGGGCACACCAGTGAAATCCTGTCGTAACGAGACGTGCTCCTCTGAATAGAGGAGACGTCACTCGAGATGGCCGCGCGTGTACACTACGCCGAAAGATAAGGTCGCACTTGAGAAAGATGGTGATAGTTAGAAAAAAAGTAGTGTAGAGTAAAGCTTAAATTTTGATGTGGAAAAGGTTAAAAACATTTTTAATTTTTGTGCAAAGAATATACGAGCATTTTTAAATCTTTCTACGATACGTAGGTACAAATTATGTGTCGTTGCTACGTATTTTTAGAGACGTTGCAAATCGATGCTCATATGCCTACACAAACATACACTTACTGTACTAAATATATTTTAATAGAATATCACTATTTTACGTTTTTAATAATCAAATTATTTTTGTTTAAGCACACAAAATAAACGTTCTGCCTAGTTTAAGATACAATAATGAATTCATTGCACACATCTACTAATCCATAAGACTTGTTGAAAGTCAGAAGGAATATTATTCGCTATATTTTGTTAGTTAATTAGTATTTTTAGCACATACAGCCAGACGAAGTGAAAACACGGCGAGTGAATATTTTGATAGTGAGATGTGTTAAATTCAGTTCGGTTTAGTCAAATGCAATTAGCGAATGAGTTGGCCACCGAGTGAGTTTGAGTAAAGTAAGAACATCTACTGTGTAGTACGGAAAGAACAGCATATTAACTATAATGTGGTATTGTTTCAAGACAGTTGCTTTTGTGTTTGAAAATGAGATGGTAATATAACTTCTAAGTGAATGTTTGTATTTAAGGTTAAATATACCCACATATTTAACCTTAAATACAAACATTCACTTAGAAGTTATATTACCATCTCTACGCTAACTTCTCTCGGAATTTGTTGAAAAAAAAGTTCAAAACACTGACAAAAACAAAAATAAAATTAGAAAACAATCAGTTGTACTTGGGTTCGAACCCCAGTGTTCGAGCTCCAAGGCCGCCTAGTTTCTGAGCTATCTTGACATGGTAATTGGTTGGCGAAATTCACCTTTGTATTCTCATGATATTTTAGCCCTATTTGAGTGCCTTAAAATACGGTGATATTATCATTTTCTGAAAATGAAACCTAGCTAGATTTTGTCTTCCGATACCCCCCATAAAAAATATCATGAAAATCGTTGGAGCCGGATAGCCGCTTAAAATTTTTTATTAGCTCTTTAGAACTACAATGTACTAGAGGTATAAAAACATAATTACCCAGAGTACGAGTGGTTGTATTATTAAACTGATCTGTTTGTGCTGTGTATTTAACTGAGTTAATAAGTAGCTCGTCACGTGGCTCTGAATAAATTGCAAGAGGCTTAATTAAAGAGTTGGTCGGCTTCGTTGCAGGGCTATCTTCAAAGGCCTCTCTTTACGTGCCCCTCGTTATTTTAATAGGTTAATGTTACTACAGAATGTTAATGAACTTAGTATTGTCTTGAACTCATGAGGCAAGGACGGCAAAACTGTGACACAATTTTTTACGTTTACTTTTTAATTTAAATCACTTAGATATAAAAGACCACTACATACTGTTATTTACATCTCCATAGTTCGATATAGTCATTATATTTATGTTTATCAAAAGTGATTCAGCCATGTTATGGTGAAAACGAAACAACCCTACTTATGTATACTACTGTCACATTCAAATTATCTGGAAGATTTCAATAGTAAAAATGATAATTAACAACCTATGGTGTAAACATTAAAAAAGAATGAGTATCATCTAGAATATATATCAGGTGATTCATGCCCTCAATCATAATCTTATTATCATTTTCATCACATCCCGATCTCCGTCTCTATTATTTACAGTAGATTTCAACAAAACAAGTCAGTTCCACGAATACACTCATAAAATAAACATTTGGAGAAACAAATTCGTATTGCAATTGTTCAGCCTATGTACTTACAAGTAAAAGCCCTTTTATAGAGGTGCATCGAATTTTTTATTCACTAAGTATGCAGGCCACGTATTACGGACCCCTATAGAATACGGTGTATCTCTGTGGCATCGTGCACTTTTATATTGCATTAAGATGAAAAAGAATAGCCAAGTACCTATTAGAATTTCCCTTTTTATTGTAAAGGTAGCCGTATGGAAATATGCTGATGTAATATTGCCTGACCATAATGGTTTGGTAGTTTCGATTACTTTGGTAAAACTGTTATTTTGTATCGTGTGGAATACTTCCATTACATGATCTCGTATTAAAATCAGCTAATCACACATTTTCTAAGTTCTTATCATAAATAATAATTTCTAATTTCTTATCATAAATAAATAATTACTAAAGTGTCCAAATTATTTTTACCAGAAAAAGGTGAAGTCCTATAAGTGCACTTTATAAGCCTTTTATACATGGATCAAAGATAAATAAAAATAAAATATATTCAACATACCTAGCTAACGGACGATCAAACGAACTCTTATTGGAATTCATCAATCAACAAAATAAATTCATAAAAGTACACATTGATAAAACCTCAGTACCGTTATTTTCATTATATGTATTTTTTGCAAACTGTTTGTGGATATTCAACCCTTAATTTACGAACATAAATAGCTTGTCTGTTTCATATGAGGGAAATACAAACTGAGTGGATTTGCCTGATTTACAATATAAAGTTATGATGAATATAAATTCCCGCCGGAATAGCGGGTGGTATGGATTCTACGATAGAAGTAAGTTTCAGGATTCTTCCTTATATGCAAATTGCTCGGGGGAATTTGTGCCAAATTCACATAGGAAACCGCGGCTTTAGGTACATTCAGAAAGATTAATAAAATTGTAGCTTTTTTAAATAATCATCTAACACAAGATTTTGATATTTGTGATACAGCGAATTATACGAAAATTAACTTGTCTTTTGTTGGAATAATACTACGATCTATCACTGTCTCGACTGCGCCTAATCCAATAATGGCTGCATGTCTCTTACATCTGCTAATCCCTCGGGCTCCATTTCACGAAAGAATATAACTACACCTGGATTGTATTATGTAAACATCGCATCAAAAGCTCGCCATGAATTTTACAGTTCGTACCTTGAGGCATCGCCGAATTTCATCAACTATGGGGCGAGGGGAGATCGCCCAAATGCGGCAAAGAGGGGCAAGTGAAATAAGCGAGCGAAGGATTAAAGGGTTTGCGGAAAATTTGTTGTATGTTCCATAACCGTCCCTGCTCGGTTTTGTATTACCAATTATACTCACTTAATTCGTAACAAGCGCTTTTCATAGTGTATTGTGGGACTCATTAATAATAAAGGAGTGATAAATAGCGTTGCGGTTAATTGCTATTCGTGCTTGCACTTGTTGTTTCTAACACTAAAGCTTGTTATCGTTTTGTATTGTTGAACAGTAAAGGGAATAAAACGTGGAATCAATATACCTTTATAGGACCAAAGTTATTTATAGAATTTAAATCATGTCATTGTGTTATTTTATTTTCATCCACTTTACCTTTTGGTAGTCAAAAATAAAACACATGGAAAAAATATTTCCAGTTCAACCCTCGACAAATGGCCTTTGACTTTTTACAACAATACACAAATACAAATTGTAAGGTGGTGTCAAACGAACCGTGACGGTTTCTGGTCTAGTGAAGGCGTCTGTCCCGTTTCTTGTCCCCAGACATCATTCTGGGACCACACGATTAGAACGCCATCTCTTGAACAGACTGCGGAACTCCACAATCCACATGCAGGGGTATTGTGATTAATCGCTTAGGCATTATTTCCTAATTAAGCCCACCTCCCCTCAATGCGGATTCAACGCTCCGGGGAAGTGCGGCGAACTTGAAACAAATACAAATATACCGACTGTAACAGGAGAAGGAAATCCGAAAATCTGTTGAATTAACGCTTTGAACTCAAATCACGGTGTAAAGATGGGTGAAATAACAAGAGGTATACAAAGCGATGGCAAAGACGGTGTTGTTACCGATATTAGTTAAGTCAATAACAAACTCGTTTAGTCTTTGTTTCTGAAAGCAGCCTCCTATGTATAAATTTAATATTTTTTATGTTATCTGTTGAATACTATTTTTCAAAACACTTAACATTGATTCTTATAGCAGACCAGCTTTTAAACTCCCTGCTATTTGGACGTTAAGCTCAAGCATATGTGACAAATAGTTCAGAGCAGTTAAAAAGTGGCCCAATTAAAGAGCTGATGTTACTGATCCAATTTGGTTGTTAGTGGTTGTTGACGTATATCAAGAGCGAATCAGAGAAATGCATCAAAATAAGTAGATTAGAGTCCCCAGACTCAAATAACTTATTTATAGAGAAGCCGACAACCTCCCATCACCCCATGTGTCATGGCGTCTCGCTGAAAAGATCGTAATTGAGGGAAATGATATAAATTACCGTTACTACAGTTTGTTTACGTGAAGAAAGGGGATGCCAGGGGATACACGGAGTGAATCACGTCAAATGAGTATTGATGTATGTGTCGATAATTGGAGCTATAGACGATATTTACTGATTCAGCTTGGTGTATAGTAAATAGGAAGGCGAAAGAATGAGGAAGAATGGGGATTCAATCTTATGTATAGTCAAACTAATGATTCTAATGAAAATATGAATGAAAGGAATAATAGTTCCGATAACTGAGTTCCGTTATCTATCAAGGTTCTTTTAACTATAACAAACGTTTGGTTAGAAAAATCCTGTCAATAGTTCAATTTTCAATCAAACATTTTGGCTGATTTTCAATGCCCCTCGTAGCTTGTGCAAACCCATTTAGTTAGTCGATCAATTTACATCAACATAACAAGCGTTTCAACGAACTCTAGTATAGTGACGGTCCAATTTTAACCGATTGCGAACACTTTAGATTGGGTAACAAGCGCGTAGGTGACGGCCTAACATGGTCCTACTATAAAACACATTGATCGTATTTTGTACTGTATACGTCGTACTCATTTGCTCTCACTATCATACTGGAATGAATGACAGAGATAAATATAGTAGGAAATACTATATCATTTAGAGTAAGGCCAGGAGATGGGTGCGAACTGTGACGTCATGGGTCAACCGCATTATACAGGTCCGTGGTTTTAGAAAACCATTCAGACGGTGAAAACCTCTTAAGCGATATAACAGCTTTGGAAAAGGAAACTAGCATTGAAACTATTAATGGGAAATCAGTGATATGTGAAATTTGATCAGGTGAAAATTATTCATCCATTTACATTCAATTCAATTCAATAAAAAAGGATTTTCGATTTAAACATAAGTATGTCCATAGTTACATTACTTTTGAAAAAACCATCAGTGATATTTTGGAGGTGATTAATTCGCGAGCCAAACATCGCTGCATTCATTGTTGTCTTAATATTTCATTATTTACCAATATCTCAAAAACTACTAGACCGATTGTGATGAAACTCACTTTATCCTAAGCGGAAATATATTTAATTTAACTAAAAAAGAATCATCTCGCTATGACTTTTCGTTTTCGAGAAATCCGTGGACAAACATAAATACACGTGTTTGCAACATACTCAAATTTTATCCAATTATTATATATCGCCAGGCTCAAGGCTGTCTCTGCAAAAGAGGCTGGGTACTGGTTACATGCATACCCATCGTCGAACGTAGGTACCCTCCTTGATGCAGAGACCCTCCGCGTGGCGATTGGTCTTCGTGTTGGTGCTGAGATTTATCTACCACACCGATGTCCTTGTGGTGCTGAAGTCAGCTCGTTGGGACACCACGGACTTTCATGTGCTAAGAGCGCAGGCCGATTTTCCCGCCATGCCAGCATCAACGACATCATTCGTCGTTCTCTTGCCTCTATCAACGTGCCAGCCATTCTGGAACCGAACGGTATGGCTCGTGATGACGGCAAGAGGCCGGATGGCATGTCACTTGTACCTTGGCGGATGGGTCGGGCTCTAGTGTGGGATGCTACCTGTGTTGACACATTAGCAGTCTCCCATCTACCAAATACAAGCCGTGGCGCTGGTTTGGCTGCGTCAAGCGCAGAAAATAATAAAACAAAAAAATATAGCCTGATCATCGACTCCCGGTATCATTTTGTACCGTTCGGAGTCGAGACATTAGGTTCATGGGGTCCCAACGCTATCTCTTTGCACAGGCAAATTGCTAAGAGGCTAGCTGACGTCAGTGGTGACCCAAGAGCCGGCAGCTACCTCGCACAGCGAATTAGTATTGCCATTCAGCGAGGTAATGCTGCCAGCATTTTGGGCACCTTACCACATGGACCATTTTTATAATTTTATTTTATTTTCCCTTTTTTATACTTTTTATTTTATTATATAGTTTATAGTGCTTAAGTTGTATATATTATTTCATAGATGTATATTTTAGTTTAAATTTTATTTTATTAATTGTTTTTTTATCACATGTGAACAGAATAATAAATAAAATTTAACATATCAATTATTATAACGAAATCACATGCATACAGGTCGAATTGAATACCTCCTTTTTTTAAAGTCGCTAATAATAGATAGTTCCATTGCTTCAAGAACTTAACAAACATCCTCTCACCCTAAACGCATACACCATATCCGTTCCGTCGCCAGTGAAAATATAAATTAAATTGACAATTTTTTTCATGATTACAACAAAATTCAGCAACTTTTATTATATAATTCAAATAGTCTAGTCTACTAAACATTTGGATTGATTTAAAACTTGACATAGGTCTAAATATAACCTATTTAATCATATAGAGAGCTAAACAGGTGATTCTCGGGTTCAATGTCCGCCCCATTAACTGTCATGCAAACGAGGTTGGGAGAGTCACCCAACCATAAGACTTTAGGTCAGCATGTTCTCACTACTATCAGAACATCTAGTTCTGCCCTAGTAAGACTATGATAAGAATTTCTTTCCATTCCATCAAACAAAGACTTTTTAATATTAGTAGTAAATTGGGTAGCTCTTAAACCATTTCCAGGATTGAATAGCACTTCATTAATGCTCTTAGCGTTAACTTTCTCTGGCCAGATAATGTTGATTCTAGATACCTGGTATTTGCGCTAATGCTCCTACTGTCTACTCGACTCCTACGAGAAAATCAAAGCTAGAACTACTTCATTTAATATTATCGGTCCAGTGTGATAACATTCAAAGCTAATTAACTTTATTATCTATGGGGTATACTACTTTGCCTTAAATGGTAATGTAAAAGCAGTACGTCGCTTAAAAACGTCTTCTTCTTTTCTATATCAGATAATCAGTTTACAAATATTTGAATCACAAGAAGTAAATTACAGACGAGAAAACTTTACAAGCAAAGGTAATAAACAACAAGGGATGAAATGATGTCGGTTTGTTTGCGGGACATAAAATAAGGCGGGGGCTGCCTTGCCCCGGTAGGCATCAACCAGTAATTAATGATCTGCCAGCAAGGCAGGGGTGAAATTGGATCAATTTGCGAGCTATTCTTAACTTTAGAGGGACCAACGAACAAACATTGATTAGATAGATTCAGAGACGCAGACTCAAAGAAATTCCTGATCTCCTCACCCCTTTTCAATGATACGGAAATAAATTATTTCACCGGGAACTGTTTTGAATTTCCAGTTAAATTCATTGTGCCCAAGGGACGCCGTAAATATCCGCCGCAATAAAGTAGTCCTACTCCAAAACGTTGGTAATAAAAATTCTGTGAATTCAGCAGAAATCGAGTGGTCCTCTGTTTTAAGTATGGGAAATGTTGTAAGGTGGCAGCATCCGACCCTCGTGTTTGGCTATTGTTTTAAGTGGGATACACTTCGTTACGCCCCTGCACTCAGCGCAATTTTAGAGATCGGGCTTTTTTATATTTTTCGGCGGAGAGCCCTTGCTCTAAACTGATAATGACGCGGCGCAGGGGATTCGCCGGAGTTTAGCAAGCTTTAACGATGGAAATTTATTGTAACGGCTGTAATGCTTTTCGTTACTGGTTATTGGTCCGTTAATGGTGATACCAGGAACTCGCACACCTGACGAAGGTTCTTTAAGTAAATGTTCAGCGATCGCAATCTTTTGTAACCTTTTTGAACTCGGATTTTTGTGCCAGTGTTTTATACGATGTGTCGTTAATCAATTGAAGAGGCTGCCAGATATTACGATTACCAGCGAATTAGGCCCAATTATTTAAAATAGCCCAGGGAGAAGGTCACCAATGGTGTATGATTTAAATAAAGAAACCTCACTGCTGGACAAAGGCCCTAACCTCAAGTATGAGGTAGTTTGAGCCATACTTCATCACATCCATAAAGGTAAGTCGCTTTCCTTGCAAATACTCCTTTAGTAATCAACTCTGAATGATTGTAAATTTTAATAGATAATAAAAGGTTATTAACATAAATAAAGATACGAAACTATTTAATGACCGCAATATTTGATACAACCCATTACCATAACACTAAGTTGTATAAGAAGCTTTTAAGAAACTGTAAACTGAAACATACTATCCATCTTAGGACTCGGTTCATAACTTTTCAGTTTAGTAAGTTCTGAATAGCATATTTCAACTTTGTTGGCGTTCTGCCATGACTTGCCTAGATAAACAGACAAATGGTTCAAAATGTATGTATTATTTTGTAGACATTGGAAGTGCATGATAAAGAAATATGAAATATTTTAGTAATTGTCAAATCAAGTCCATCTGCGTGACAAATTACCGGTTAGTAGTATCATAGACAAAACATTCAAACAGCATATCGTTTACAAATACGTAAATACTGAACCTAAACATGATTTCATTATCAGGTAAATATCTACACGAAAACCCCAAATTAATTACTTGTTCCTTGTCTTGACCGTCTAAAATTCGTTCGGCCTCAGGCCCCTGCCTATAAATTCCAATAAAACTTCAGCCAACTCGCGTAGCAAGGTAATCAGTGATGCAGGGTATCTCAAAGGCCGGATTGCACTGGCATCGCAGATTTGTACTGAAAAGTCACGGACTTACCTTATTGGCAAACATGGAGGGGCTGTGGCTGATAATTAATCTGTGCAGACGGATGGTCGGGCGACGGAGCGGAATACAAATCACGTGGCACGCTGGTACTGTATACTGGGATTACTAGGAGATCACGTCAGCCTACACAATGCCATTATACACTGAGCTCTAAGTGAAGAGAGCTAAGGGGTTATTTAAAATGAAAATGTATAGCTTGATTAGATGCTTCGTGTGTGCTACTGGACTTTTCGAGGGTTTAAGTTTTCAGTCTAGTCTATCATGGTATCGATGAAAACGCTCGTTAAATATTTGAATGCCTTTGAAGAACGGTACAATGGTAACGGTACGATACAATAATGCAGTATGCGATAAAGCTGAATCTGAATCTGAATCTGACTGATGTAATTGAATATATTGAATACATAATAAAGCAAATTATTGATCCGTACGTGTTGAAAAATACCCGCTTGCTTAGAAAATCAAAAGTTGTGCAATCAGCGTCTTACCTCAAAACAAAATCCTTGTGCAAATTCTTATAATCTTGTCGAGGGAAAGATTTAAAACCATAATAGAATTACAGCATTTAATCAGAATTGGTATTCCTTTTAGAGGTTCGCTTCCAAAAGTTTACGTAAAGGATTGAGATTACTCACTTGGGATGATCTGTAAGCGTGCTTGCTTTGTAGAAGAGAGCCGTTTTGTACAAAAGAGAAAACAAGTTTTTTTCATTACGAACTACTTTTTATTTTCTTTACAGATCCTTGTATGCTTTACCTACCTAATTACCTAATTTGTACCCCATCATCTTATATTATTATGTAGGTTATGCTATAAAACATTCGTTCAGAGTTTGTGGAAATAGTTCAGTTCGAAGGAGTAAAGAAGCGACATCGCTGCGAATAAAAAAAAAGAAAGAGTATTTATTTGAGAGACATCACCTTAAGGGAATTATTAAGCAAACCTAATATATCTTGTTGTTATTGACACATAATTTAAGATACGCTTTAGTGGGAGTAATCTGAACGGTAGGTACGCCCGCCACTCTCCTCAAACCATTTTGTCTCACAGTATCATTTTTAAAATCCTTGTCCCATCTCGGCTTTGACGGAAAACGGCTCCAAGAAGTAAGTCGGTTTGATTACGCTAAGCGCACAAAGTGTACCGTGTGCCTTGCAAAGATGAAATTTTGCAAGCAATTTTGCGAATACCACCGGGCACGAAGCTAAAGTGTCTACTGCAGGACAGTATTTTTATAAATGCTCATTTTCCCGCTGTTTAAAGAGGTGAGCGCTTTACATTTCAACGGTTTTTCGAAATGAATTTCAGTGAGTAATTAAAAACGTAAGTTGTTAGTTCAACAGGTAAACTTCATCATAAACTTTTATGTAAGCATTAATTTTGGTATGCTCTTTCTGTTGTGTATTTCATATGTCTTGCAATGTTGGATTAAAGTACGATAATTCAAAGTGGTTCAAATTACATTGTTATAGTAGCCTACCTATATCACAACCCCTAAAAAACTTTGTCAACTTTCCCAAATTCCTGTACAAACAAACAAAAAACCCGTAAATACCTTAAGCTCGTGATCGCGAATTCTGCGGGGTTTCCAATCAATCATACTGTTTGTCTTAGGCATTGACAGGAGGGTCTGGAGTCGGTACGTGACATTTACTCGTCCTGAAATATTTGAGGAGACTCCTTCGATACAATTAAGTTATACAAGTAGATTCTGCGACGACATTCCGTTCCAGGAATTAAGTTACAAGCTTAGGAATATAAAATAAACCACATAGTTTCAAAGATCTGCGTTTGCGTATAATATATGAATTACCAAATACAAATTTTATAGATAAAAACTATTAAGTCTCGTCAGAATTATTACTAATAGGAATAATAGGAAAAGATAACTAGTTGCGTAGCGACTAAGCATTTCATTGTTTAAAACTTTAGGAATAAAGTCATTCAAGATAAAATAAGCCTATCGTCACATTTTTTCATATGTAGGGACCCATTTTACAATCGTCAAATTAGCACTAATCAACTTATAAATTATAATTCAAATATATAACGGCATTTTGCATAAAATATTTGGCACATATCATTAACCAGAACTTATTAAGACATAATATATACATATTTATATTTACTGTAGTAATAAAAACACGTGTCATAAAACTGAGACATTGCTGTTTTCAGAATACGTACGATGTGTATGTGTTATGTTTACTCACACAGTGCAGAATGTTTGAGATCCTTAAATACACAAACTTGGGAGCACGTGAAAAGCGCAAACATGGGGGAAATAATATCTATTAGACTTTGATAATACCGTGCATGCTAGACTTTGACGTCATAACTAAATATTTCTTTGTAGGATTTCGTATATTGTGGCGCTGTGTTATCTCAATAGAAAACAGTAAACAGTTTTTAAAGGAAATAATGAAATGTCATCTTTACAGTCCCTAGACGGAGAAAATACATCTTGGTACATAACTTTTTCATGAGGCTAGCCGAATTCTAAGATCAAAGTTTCCTTTTCCTTTTATGACTGGCAATAATTATTATTTATTTTTTGTTGGTGTTATGAGTTTTACTTGTTTGTCTGTGGTATCGCAGCTCCCAAGCAGATGAACCGATTTTCGTTTAGTTTTTTTTTTTGTCATAGATAATTTTACCCCGAGTGTTCTTAGCCATGTTTCATGAACGGGTGTTTGTTTTATTCAATTAAAAATGTAATATAACTTGTTTAGTGTTTTTGCTAATAAGTTAACTTATAAAGTTGATCCCCAGAATGTAAATTCAATAATATTCTACTAGAATATTATTGAATTTTCGTTTTTGAATAAGTAGGCTTAAGTTTATTAAAAAAAAACACGTCTTAGTTTAATTTTTTTCATGGTCTAATAAATGTTGGTATACTACAAAGCCGTAATTGCAACCCTATCTCTTGTGCTACAATTTTGTTCATTATTGTATGTGCCAGCCTGTGCAAAGGCAGCATATGGTAGCGGCAGTCACTCGCGAGTTTTGAGCTATCTCGAGTGAATGAGCTGTTGGCCTCCACATACGCTATAGTAGGTAAAATAGTCTTCTTTGATTAAACTCGACTTACCAATAATTATGATTAATTATACATGAACAACATTATGTTAGCTGGGCATAGATAATAACTTTCTACTCACACATCTCTTTAATAAACAATACCTACCTATGACACAACGGATTTGTGACGAATAATATAATGTAGTAATTTAAAAGACTTGTGCTAATACGAATGCCTGTGTTATCATGCGAGTTAAATTATCAAAAATACTTTTAGGGGATTTTCTGATGACCTGAATTCTGTGATTTTTTCCTGAGTATAGACTCAGTAGACCAGACTGTTCTCACTTTTTCGATATCCTTTTATTTCTTTAATGTAATTTTGTAGGCAACAGTATCTAAGGAGCTTTTATTCCGAGAAGCTTTATCAGAACACCGTGGATATCTCATTATATTTGAAATTCTTCTCAACGAAGCGTAAAGTCGGATTCCTTCCTTAAGCAATTCAATTAAACGTATGCCTTTTACTCTGCCTAAGAAAATCAAGGAAATGGCTAAAACAATCAACGTTACTCATTAAAGACTATGTGCTTAAGCCACAGGATATAAACGTTATTATAAAATGTATTCACAGCTTCACACAATGTAGGTATAAAAGGTTTTTACAGAGTTAAAATATTTTGTGTTACTAAAAAATCGATAACCCATTTATAAAGCAATCTATTTAATTTGCAAAATCAATGCACTAGTTCACTATTGACTAAAAAACCGTTTTGTACAGCCAAATTCATTCGGCAGTCTCGTTTCGCAGCTGTATAAAAGTAATACAATGTATATTTTGGTATATCACAAAAGTTTGAAACTTTGAATTACGTATCCGTGAGTAGACAAGGGACATTATTGTTTCTTTTGAGGAAGTGACAATGACAGTTGCGAAAATTGGAAGGTGTGGACTGTCAAATAGCGAGAGACTTGACAGTACGACGATGGGTGTGTCAAGATTTCAAAAATGAATGCAGGGGTTGCAAGATAAGCCAAATACGCGAAGGCAGGTGCGCACGAAAATGGTGCATTAAACATAACATTTATTGTGTGTTTTGTACAGGATTGTTTAAGGTTACGAGTACAGTTCCACTACATTCCCTTTTTGATTCTTATCGAAACGAAACTTACAGTCACGAAAAATTGCGTCAAAGTATTCGTATCATTAACGTTATCATTTGTATGACAATTTGAAAGCGCCGGAATCGGACGTAAAACAAATAATTTGACACTCGAATAAGATAATTATATTTCATTAATTTTAATTAAAGATCGTTAATCTTGTTTTTGGACGTGCCATATTTACGTTAGTATGACGTTAACTGCTGTAAGGCTTTCGAGCTTACTACACGACACTCTACGATAAACTCGCTACGATTACGTCAAATGTTCGTGATTGGGGTACTGGTTCTACCTCAAGTAGCTGCTATTAAAAGTGTTCTTTCCGTAACTTCTCTAGACCTGCCTCCACTACAAGTTTTAACCCCTAACTTTTTAAGTACCGCACTTAGAGACATCAGTTTACTTTGCAGGTAGTCTTGAACTTTAAAGTTACAAGCCTTTTATCAGCTATTAAGCTGTGTTTTGGTGTAACTGAGTGTATTTAAGAGCACGCATGAGATGTTTTCTTCTGAACCTTGATTTTCTTTAGAATAGAGGAAGTAAAATACTAGGTTTAAGTAAAGGTATAAGGTATCGTGGTACTTGGTACTCGTATGTTACCTCGATATCCTTTAACATAATTTTATAAACAGCGATTAATCGATACAAATAACGATTTAGAAGAAATACTTAGCAACTCATGACGTCACTTTTTCGTGCGTTTTGTCCTACATTGTTACAGTGATGGCGACCAAAGCCACGATACAGAAGATTTTGGCTTTCAGAGGTCCTAGTCATACCTCAACCCCTTAATTGAAATGCTCCCATTTACGTTACCACATAATTTTTAATCTAAAAACCGGTAGCAAACTTGGTAAAAATGTTTCTCTCGCCCGCGGCTCCCTGTCCATAGGTGCTGACGCCCTAACAGAGGGGCCTTTATAATTTTCCAATTATATTTCCCGTTCAATTTTCCGAGGTGTCGCTCTCGGCACTCGTCAAATGCAGCCCCGTAGTTTTAATAGAACCCTTGAGTCTGAGAAGTCAGGTGCAGTGGTGCAATTACAGACCCATTGTGGGTTGGGTGATTATGTTTTATTAATTGGGATCAAAAGAGCGTGAGTAAGGGATCTTACTTACAGTTAACCGTCATGGAAAATGATAAATACCAATTTGTTGATGGCAGCCGTTAACATGTTGACGGTAGTCGTCGATTGTCAGTGGCTAGCGGTTAGTGCACCTTTGGAATGTGCCGTCGACACGACGGGGACGTGTCGGCTATAGCAGTCGTCAAGTGCCTATATCATTTTTTATGCTAAGTCACAGCATAACAAAACAACAAAGTTTTACTACTTGATGCTTAGCCATAGTATATTCTATGTTATGTTAATGTCGCCGCCGTGATAACTATGTTAATTAATTCATAACACTGCACTTAGGTCTATCAGGGATGTAATGTTATTATCAGTATACACTACACACGCTAGACTTTACATACATAGATATGGTAAGCATTTCTCTATTTACTGTAACATGCATTTTCAAATTCATTAATGTATTTGTCATTCTTTTTTTTAACCTGTAGTACAGGGCTCCTTGTTAATTATTAGAAAAACATACCGACTTCAAATTACACAAAAATGCGTGCGTTTCGTTTTAGTTTATTCGTATCAATTTAGTGTTTTTTGAGTTCCCAGAAGTAAACGTGACCGTTTATCGAGTAAATAAGAAACCCTTGGGGAAAACTTCGCTTAGAAAATATCCTCAGGCTAAGAAACAGAACTTTGTGCAAATAAACGGTAATCTTCTCTGCCCATCGTTTACCTGCTCGGAATAAAAATGTTATTAAACGCCAGGGATCTGTTGAGTTTAATAAACATTTTTCAGCGAAAACTAATTTCACAAGTACCTACCTACTTCAAAATGGGATTATCACAATGTAATGTAAGAATTTGAAGAAGCATATTATTATGAACAAAAATGGATCACTTTTGTTGTCACTTGTAATTAATATGAAGCTCCAATTTGGATAATTTTCTGTTCGGAATATTCTTGGTATTCGAACAATTGACTAACCTATTTGTATACATAGCTCAATAGGTATATTACAGAATAGCAGTTGCGATGAAAAAACATCATCTCACAAACATCATCATCTACAAAAACTCCGATATCCTTCACCGTCAGAAAACTGACCCACTACAACATAGTCAAACCATTTCTGTTTTTAAAGTAATGTTTTTTTTCTATTTACATAGGTACAAAGAAATTAACTATTATAAATAGGCATAGCAATGTCTCAAAACCAGACGTCTAGGTCCAAATTACGAAACTCTGCGATCAAATTACTCATTCCCATCACGCACTCTGTTTATTCGGATCCGGGTCTCATGTGCTAGCCCTAAATGCGCAAGTGACAGCAAGAGGCAATCGCTCAGTCATGAATTGGCCCAGACAGAAGGTAGGGGACGTTGAATCAACTAATTTTAACCCGCAACAACTCATACCCGAGTTTGTTCAGCAAACAGAATAAACCCTCTAAATGCAACGGGGACGGTGAATTAAACTTGAACCAAAAGGGCTCTTACAATAATAATTTGGCTTTGCGCAGCGAGGCTAGACTTTAAAAAATATCCACTGTTAAATTTATCACATTTGAGGTAAGGCCTTTCTTTGCCCAGCAGTGGGATGCTTACAGGCTAAGCTTAACTTAAACTTAAATTTATCAGATATTATCGTATAAGACACGAAAGTGCATGTACCAAAATCAGCCTTTTTTAACAAAATCATTGATATTCGTTATTTGAAGAGTGCCACATATCAAAAAGATTTCATAAACTACCATTTAAACGCAGCAAGCACACAACACCATTTTAACAAACTTATGATAGCACGAGTTCATGTACAAAGCATTATAACCAAATCGTATATCGGCTGTATTTCTAATATACGACTCTTTTAAGTAAAATTTGGGCCCCCCCTTTAGACAGCGTTGAGTTATATAAACGCTATTTATTAGCATTAAAATTATCATATTACTTCATTAATAAAGTCAGTTATGAGCATAGGAATAAACAAATGGCACTTTTTGCGACTTTAATACAGTTAATATATAGCTTTTAAAATTACAATCAGTTATTAAAATTTCATTACAATGCTTACTGTTTTACTTCCTTTGTAAAAAAGAAAATCTTATTGATATTAAAAATATATTTTATTCTACTATTGATATCATGCAACTTTATGGACCTGAAATAATTAAATGTGACAATTGTTGAATGGGTAGTACTGCCTTTATTTCGGACTGTTTTGAGTGAAGTTAGCTGTGCAAATCAGTTTGTCGGGTGAAATATACATGTTATTAATAAAGAATACACGCGCCCTCGCTAAAATACTTTATTATAGTATTTATTTTTTTTTGAAAACATAACCTAGTTTTAAAAAATATAAAAAATAGCCTTTAGCAATAGGTTTAACAAATAAAGTAGCTTAGAAAGGTATCCGTACAAAATAAAAATGATTCATTCCTTTTCTAGTCAGATATTATAGTGACTTGTATTCTTTTTGTAAGAAAGAAAAAAGAATGCAAATGGCGACAAATAAAATTAAAGCTTTAGGCATTTGACGATAGCAAAATAGTGCTGTTAATTTTAATATGGACCGTAACAAAAATTAGAGCTCGTATTGCACTATACAAGACACTTACTTATTGTGTTCAGCCATATAGCACTTCAGAAATATGTTATAATACTTAACTCGTCAAGTATGTGTAAACGAGACACAATAAAAATTCCATTGTTATGCGACTCTCGGCATTCGTTTGATACCTGACTGATTAAACTCATTATAAGTTAATAATGACTGATCGTTATCGAGCTTAGCAGGGTACCGTAATCATTTGGTATAAACTTAATTAGCCAAGATTTTTATCAAGCAACTTAAAGCCTTTTTATCCATTGCTATTAAACTAGCCGTTGTAATATATTCGCCATTATAAATAACTATTTTGTAAATTCAAATTACGATACTATTATTACTGATAGTTCTAATAATACTTTTATTTCGATCAAAATATAGCTATATACTGTAGAGATGAATAGATCAGAGAGAAAACGGAGCAAAGGCATTATTTGTTATAAAGCCAATGCTAATATAGGACTAGCATTAAATTAACACAATCATGGACTATTAGAAAGCTTTAACTCTTTAAAAAAATCAAAATACGTTTAAAAGCACTATACAATAATTTTATTAATGCATATTTAAAGCGTAAAGTTTTTCAAATTACCAATGTAAGTTATTAGTCTTAGTATAAGTTTGAAAGCTGTTTTAGAAGCTGTAATTTAAAATTATCCTACGTTAATTTAAGATTTTTGACATTATAACAATTTTTTGCTAACTATAATATAGCAGTAAGCATTATTGATGAAATAAATGCCTTTATAGAGTATTAATATTTGGATAGTGACGATTAAAAGAATTAATATGACTTCAAGACATAATTCTGTATCTGTTTTGGTTAATATACAAGTTATGTGCTTGCTGGTTATTAGTTATGTACCTATCCCATGAGAAGCAGTTTCAAAATAGCAATAAAAACATTATATTTTGTTAGCAGTGATAAAATTACAATCGGCCTAGATTCTTGAATCGAAATTTTTATAGAGATTCATAGCCTCATATAACGAAAGGAATTTTATAACGGTTTTACTGTTTAGCTCACCTATAACAGTAAAATTGATTTTGACGAGATGTCACATAAAAGGTCTCAATAACTTTGTAAGTTATAGCGTTAATTTATTGCTTTTGGAGTATAAAAATTATGGCTTTAAGAAATATTTTTATAGAATTGGTTCTCAAACATTTCCCAATGTTGAATGTTGTTTTTACTATACCACTGCAGTGTGAAGTCACTTCGACAAAAGTATTTTTCAGTGAAAAAAACATAGTCATCAAAAATATGACTCACAATATTATGACAACTTAAAACAAACCGACTGTAGTCACTGGTAAATAAGTAATTAATTCAGGGTTGACATACCATCTTTAGAGGACTATTCAAAAAAAGAACTGAGCTTCTTTGATCTTATCTGATCAAGTGTATCATTTTTGCTATTAAATTGCGTCATAAGAAAATGCTCAAGGCATTCCACTTAACACAATAGGACAATTATGGGACATAATAACTGTTATTTGGTGGCATGTCAACCCAGCAACACGAAAGAACCATTATAATTGGACCAATTAATTATTTCATAGGTTTATTATGAAATCAAGAATCTGTTGATATTTTTTAGCAACTTTAATCCTTCATTTATGTTAGTTTTTTTAACAAATTTAATAAAAAAAACTTGATATTGGATATTGGTAACAAAGAGGTTCCTATTTTGACTTCTCTGTATGTTTTATCTACTAAAGTGAGAAAAATAGTGTAGGTTTTTTTGCTATAATTTATATAAAACAGATTTTTTGTGTGTGACTTTTAAAATAACACATTGAAATGTTAACAGTTATTTACATTTATATATGAATCCTGTTTTATTATTCATTATCGTGCAGTGTGTATTTTTAAGTATGTTTACGTAGTTTTAAAATACCAACCTGTTTTACTGACATTTTACTGACTCGGTATTAAATTTCATGGTTGGAATATTGAACATTATCAGAACAATTCTGAAACGGATTCCATTAAAGTATTAATTCTGATGTCGAATGCTTGACATCCAATATATTATTACGAGTATAATACACTTATCTCATTGCACAGGCAAATAAAAAAATATGTCTCATACATAATCTTCGACTGTTTCATTTTTGTATATTATTGTGTTAGTTTTGTTGATATGCAAAATTTTTTTTTCCAAGTAATTATCATGCGATCAGTCCTTATGACTATAAGCAGATTTGGTGTGTGAATTTATTCAGGTGGAGGAGTTTTCCATCAGAAGCACCTAATATATGCTAAATATTGGATCAATTGGTGTTACCAAGATCCATGGTTCTGCGTAATGCGATATGCTACAATTAAAATATTCAAATTGTTCACCAATTATTCAACGATATTGTTAACAAAATGTGCAGGAATACTTGAACGGAATAAAATATCAAGCTTTTGTACAGACGAAAACAAAACATTTCAAGTCTTTTTTGTACAAAAAGAGGCTTCCATTCCATTTCAAGTTTTCAATTTCCACCTTTGTAACGTTATTCGGCCATTGTAAAGGTTCAAAAGGGAAGTACTTTTCGGGAAAACAGTGGAATACACTCATTAGTAGGCCCCCTGCGTAGCTTCCAATGAATTCTAATAAAGTTAATCGCCCCCCTTTCTTAATTTATTTGTGAAAATCCTCGTACACAAACTCACTTCACTTATTGCCTAAAAGTAGGTCAGAGACTCAACAGTTTCATTTCGTATTATTTGGTTTTTTCTAATGAATTATTCCTTTTCTCGAGATATTGAGGAAAAGTAAGATAAGGTAAAAATAACAGCGAGCTGAATAAAACAATAGCATTTGTGCTCAGTAAAAGATGTCATTACTTTAGAAATAATGAATTTCTGATTGAGCAAATGGTCAATATTTTATGAACAAAGTATGTGTGTAAAGCCCGTTTTTCTTTGCTTGGCGAATATTGTAAACAATCATTGTATAATATGAGTAAATAAAATTAATGAACTATTCGATTTTAAAAGATATCAGAGTTCAACGATGAACCTTTGCAGGTTGTGGGTTTTGTATTTACGAGTATCTTACTTTAAAACGATTTTTTGTTAAAAAAGGAATGTCAAGATTATTTTCCCTCTTATTGGGTCGAAAATAGTCGATACTGAAATTAGGTTTATCAGGATATGATTATATTTTTGCAAAATAATATGTCTACTGGACACATAACACGTAGATGTAGCTTTTCATTTGGCTTTGGAAACCTTCCAACAAATGGAAATCCAAAACAAGTGACGGCAATATTTCAACGGTTCACTCATAGTGAAGCGGTAGAGATGTGGTAGTCTGGGCGAGTTTTACCTGACAAACATCAAATGGCGCCCTAAAAACGCTGATACAAAATTTGTGTTTCCGTGTTTTTATTGATTGAGACGATTTTTTTTGTGTAAAATAAAACAATTCTAAATAATTTTGTCTCAGCGTTTACGGAGCGCTTATCTGGTGTTCTACAAGTGAAACTGGTCGAGACTTCAATTACAGCGATGTATTGAAGGTTGCCGGGACCCCAAAGAGCCGATGTCACGTAGAGCAGTAACGAACCGGGAACCCCTAGCGACAGGTATTAGGGGCCTTAATTGGGCATGCTTCATTGTGACTGCACTGTCCGAATATTTGGATCGATGTACTTAGACGACAAAGAGGTTCAACAATCGATGATTATTGAACATAAATTGTCATATCCTTTCCTGGTTCATTATAAGTAAGTTTTTCTGCCAACTGTGCATCAAAAATATTTCATGGAAACATATTATTACGACCGTAATGGAGCTGTTTGCTTATAATAACAGGTATCTGTTTATGAACTTGTTTAGAGTCTGAAAGAACTAATAATTGAATACCTTCCTACAATCATTTTGTTAAAAGTAATTTCGAATGACCTATTATTATTTACTTAACACTAAACAATAAATTAAACAAATGCAGCCACTTAATCAACCTCAATTTAAATCTCAAATATTTTAATACATACCCACCACCACGTATAAAGAGCAATCCTTTCACATCACGCGCGAGGTAATCTCTCATAACGAATTACTGGCCCCAGACTCATCTAGACATGTCCCTGTGCACCCCACGCCCCATATGTCCTTGTGACAGCCCTGACTCAGGTGGCTACCTAATTTGTTACGAGATCACTACAACCCTGTTAGATCATGTTGAAACTATCGCAGTAATATTGAGGGGTCTAAAGTTCGTGTAACAAATAGTTTGCCGAATTATTCGTTGGGCAGTAGAACCGGTTAATTAGTGAGCTATTCATATTTATCAGTTCAAAGTTATTAGGAATTCAAGCTATTCGCGCTAATAACAGTATATCAAAATAATTTCAGTTTTGCACTGATGAAAATTATTTTGTAAATAATGTGAATTTAAATTGTAAAATAAACATTGACGAGGGCAAAATGATTCCAATTATAAATTGTTGATGCACTGTAAACTTTAAACTTTTTTAATGGTTATCATATGTATATTATTATTATAGTATACTGTGAAATAAAATTAAAACGCAAACATTATTTCACAATCACATATTTTACTGTCTGCGTTGTGATTTTATTAATGGCAGTGCTTTCAAAGTCGTGCAACCAAAACATATCCGCAAAATGTAGAAGATTTTGTGAGGATGTTCACATGCCACCAACCTTTGGGATTTGATGACAATCTTATAACAGGTGGTTGTTTTTTTTCAAATGTGAAGTAAACAGACTGTTTGATGTCACTTTACGGGTATCAAGTGGAATTGTCTTTCCGCAGGGTATAAACACTGTTCTTAACGCTCAATTACCGATACAAAAAGTTACTGCTCTTAAGTAGAACTAGCTGTGCCCGCGACTTCGTCCGCGTGGAATAGTGACTTTGGATAGAATTTTTAATTTATAGGCTTATGATTTTACAAATAAGATACTTAAGTATAAGAACTTATAAGTACGCAAGATATAAAGTATTTATATAGTACATTTTAGTACTCACTTATCATTAAAATTGGCTATATTACAACAATAAGAAGGAAGTAGTAGGTACATCAAAGGTGATCAATTATTATGACCATACCGATTATTTGGACGTTCACAATTTGTATTTCGATTAGGAATTCCTTTGTTTGATAGGATAATATGGTTACTTTACTTTTAACTACTACTTTGCCACAAAAAAAACTACTACTTTACTAACATTTTACTTTATTGTGTGGAAAAAATGGATCTAAATATTAATTTTTTCATGGCACTGTTTTGTTATACTTTGGCAAGTACCATAAAGTACCAAATATTCATTTAATTTATACAAACCAATATGGAGGAAACACTACACATTGAATTAAAACACTTTACAGATTCATTTCCACCCACATTTATTTTAAATTGTTTCGCCTCGGCCCCGTCCCGCCTTAGCCCCGGCCCCATCGAACGGGATAAAAAGTATCCTATGTCCTTCTCCTGGTACTAAGCTACCTCCCCACCGTTTCGTCCCGGTCCCGTGCTACCCCAGCCCCGGCCCCGTCTAGCGGGACAAAAAGTATCCTATATGCAGTATCTTATGTCCTTCTCCTGGTACTAAGCTACCTCCCCACCGTTTCGTCCCGGTCCCGTGCTACCCCAGCCCCGGCCCCGTCTAGCGGGACAAAAAGTATCCTATATGCTTTTCCTGATTCTAAGCTACCACCCCACCAACTTTCAGCCAAATCGGTTCAGCCGTTCTCAAGTTATAAGTGTTGTAACAAACACGACTTTCTTTTATATATATATATTTTCTGCCTACCCCCTAAGTCTATTGGCGTGATTATTTCTATCCTAGTTTACTCTCCAAGTGATGCTGAGTCAAATAAAAAAAGCCCCATCAAAATCGGTCCAGTAGATTCTGAGATTAGCCCGGACAAACAGACAGACAGACAGACAGACAGACAGACAGACAGACAGACAAAAATTTTAAAAATTGTTGTTTTGGCTTCTATTACGGTAATTAAGACCCCCTGTAACAATTTTTCATAAAAATCTTCAATGTACAGAAATCGATCTTTTACAGTCTTATTATATGTATATAGATGTATTGTAGTGTATTGGAAAAATTAAGGGCACCAAAGATATGATAAAATATTTTGAGTGATGACGTGGAAACAATGGTAAAACATAAACCATCAAACTGAATTAGGAGGTAAAATTACTCAAAAAAATATGAATAAGGATTACTTTCTTAATTAACTTTAGGCTGTTTTACTTATTTCTTTTATTGAAGGTATAATTAATCATTTGTATTGTAAACTCTCGGTATATATATATATTTTAAAGTGCTGTTTGAACGATAAATAAATAAAAAACACTCTTCATACTGAAGTTAGTTTTTCTTTGCCTAATATTGTAAACAATCTTGACATTCCTTTATAATGAAATAGTAATTTTAAAATAAGATAAACACCAAACTCACAGCCTATATAGGTTATTCATCGTTGAATTGAGATCTTTTTAAATCAAATAGTAAATTTTATTCACTGATATTATTTTAAAAGTTATAAAAAGATTGTTTACAAGATTTGACTAGCAAAGAAAAACGGGCTATAGTTTGGAAGTTCTTACTACACATATATAAATAGAGATACCTAGCTCAGCTAACCCAGAATTCTAGAAACAAGGCAAACATTTCAGGGCACCCGAAACATGAAATCTGTTCCGAACATAATCCTGTTGGTTCCCGAGAGATATATTACGGTCCTGGATCGGCACGAAATACGGTCTCCTTAGTTTACCTGCCTGTTTGTTTGGTACTAAATTAGTATAGTACACAAGACAGCACATAGAGAATGGTATTTGTTAACAAATTATTGCCATCTTTGATGAGCTAAAATTATAAATAAACGAAAAGGTATGTACTTGCATAGCTTGACATTTCATTAAATAGAGTTTTCAATAGATTTAGAAAAAAAGTCTCGCATAATTTCCTTTCGACAGATTCCGTTTTTCGTAGTAGACCACCAGGCCCTTTGTATTGTTTGTTTAGGGATCACTTGCGTAAACTGAATCTGAGCGTGCGAAGCGGTGGCACGTATGTGAGCACATTAGGCCGAGGTCACATTACTTTTACAGTAAGAGCAAAGCTGTGTATTTGCTACCTGGGGGCACTTACTATTGCGGTTTATAGCTGTGGATTATCCCAATTGACAATCTCGTGCCATGTATAAACAAGCTGTTATACCTAGTAACTCTCTCTGAATGGAAAACTAGTGGTTCCAGCAAACTTCGTTCTTCCCCAGCCCGGCTACAAAGTAAAAAAAAAAACAAAAATCGGTCCACTGTTCTCAAGTCATTACTAGTGATAAAAATTATCTGGTCCCAAACTCTGTTTGTACCTATTCACTTGATGTGTAATACATTTACTAGCGTTTTGGTTTCGAGTTCTAAGCGGCGACAATAGAATTACCTCCTTTTGACAAGATTTTTTTTCTTTACTTCCCATGTACATAGCTTTAGCCATAACTTACGAACCGAGCCAAAAAACACGAGGCTTCGGCACGTACAGGACTTCGATTACAGTGCTTGGCCATGATTGATGGATTACCTGGAACAAAACATTAAAAACATTAGCAATGTTGCCAAAAAATATTTGTAGGGAATTTTATGTCAAAAGTCCAGCAAACACTAAACTAAGAGTCCCTTCACTATGACTACCAATGAACCATTTCGGTCTGACTCAGTGAACTGTTACTATTACGTATAGAGACGCTATGCTAAGCAAAAAATGTGCGCATTTTTTGGACGTGAACTGTCAACTGACTGACGTATTCCATAAATTTTGAATTTTGAATATGAAACTGCAGAAGTGACACAGACTTTGTGCCCACTTAACTTACTCGTAATTGTATTGAGTGGATATTATTTTATCAAAACGTTAATCGTTACTTACTTTAATCAATAGTTATTTAAAAGCGCTAAATAAATAAAAGTATAGTAAATAAAAATCTGTAGGTCAAAAACTCGAATGATATTTACTATTTTTTTATTATATTTTTTTTATCATTTTAATTTTTCATACGAGATAATTTAAGAAAAATACAACTACCAATGCAAAACGCCTTAAAATAAATATCACAACATCGCATTGTCTAACCTCTATTTATTACCTACCTACTTTTTCATTCTGTGCGTGTCACTTTTTATAATCTTTGATTTTCGAATAAAATGGCGGCAATTTCATACAAAACATTTATAACATTTTGAAAAAATATTTATGTTGGTTTAAGTTAACATTTTAATTTCCTACCGATGGTAAGTAACGCCGGTATCGTTTTGATTCCTGTTGGTTTTATTTTTGCATGTTTTAAAAACGCAAGACGGCATTTTGACAAATTAATTGACCAAATGTCACATTGGTTAACGCTACGAGTGGGATTGAGTGACTGTGATACCGCGCATGGGTTGATGGTCTGTGACCATCAACTCATCGCGCACGAGGTTCCTTCGGGATGTCATTTCCATACGTAGTAGGTAATAGTAGTTCAATGGTCTGACTATACAGTTACATCTTGAAAACCGGCAATCTGGGGCCCTGTTTTTTAATCACTCGCGTGAATATGGCGTGTGATTTTCTTTGATTGATGTTCAATTTTCAAATGAAAATCAGTTGAAATCCATATGGCAGCTTTAAAAAAAATAGAGAACTCAGTTTTATTACTACTTGTGTCTACAATAAATTTGCGTTGTTTTAGTTGACTTTTAATTTATTTTTGAACAAATCACACTCGTTATATTAACGCGAGTGATTAAAAAATAGGGTCCCTGACATCCTAATTCAATTGCAGTATTTTATTTGAAGAACTCAACTGCCTAGATGTCCCGCGTTATTCTGGCTGGTGATTTAATATGTACAATGTACATGTAAGGCAGTTCTTGGCTCCATTACTCAGAGACCCTCGCGTTTGTTACCCTGACAAGCGAATTATTTGGCCATCATTTGGCATTCAGAGCACGATTGTGATGTTTGCGGAGTTTTTTTAGGTCACTGTCGGCGCGTTGTCGAAAGACGTGGGTGGGATTTAGGTATAATTGACGAGGAGACCACGTTGGAACGTTTCAACAGTCGAGAGATAAGCTGTCTGATATTTCTATGGAAGTAGATGCTAGTAAGACGTGAACGCCATAAGAATGTTAGCAGGTCGGACTTGAGGTTTTATATTGTTTTAAACTTTCATAGTATCCTACTCGTCATTTCAGAATAATAATAAAAAAATATCACTTTTAAAAAACTGACAATAATCTAAAAAAATGCATTATCCATGTGTCTTCGATTTACGAGAAACAAATTATTTTGGAGTCGGTGCATGATGTGTGTAGACTGTTGGCTATTATATATTCTGTGCTGTTGGTGTACGTAAGTTTGACATCATGCATCGACTCCAAAAGAATTAAAATTCTAACGATGTCAAATACATACATAGATTCTAAAAAAAATAATATTCCAAAAACCTCGGTTTTCCTCAGAAAAATTTTAGTTATTTCATCAAATTTACATTATAATCAAATCTCAGTAAAAAAGACGATATGGCCACAGATTACGAATCCAGATACATAGGAATCTATAGTTTCATCACGTCTCCAACTGTCTAGACAGCTTGTTTAGTTCGTACTCGTATTTCTTTTATTCAATTTAACCACAGTTATTAAAACATTCTAAAGCCCCAAGGAGCTGCCATTACCCAACGAGGCCCGTTATATTCCAAAATAAGTACTTACCAACAAATATGCCAACATTACCATCCCTTTTGCTCATTTTGTTTCGAGTATCTAATCAAAATTTACTTTCACTTTTAATATTTACATAAATACGTATTGCTATTAGCAAAGGGCTTAATTTCAAATGTATCCCTTTTTCATTTGAAGAACCAAATCCCCCTCAACGAAAAGCAATTTGGGTTGAGGTATGACAGAAATATTAGCTTGATGTTTCAATGCGGAGGGAATCGATATTTAATAATACAGTTTATAGGAACCCTAATCGAGGTACCAAATACGTTATATTATTGTACCAATGAAAAAACGAGTAATAGTATATGAAATTAATAATAAACACCATAACCCAGGCGTTACTACAAAAATCAATAGTTATCTGTACTAGAAATAATAAGGTAGGTACTCAATGGATATGTTTCGTGAAATATGACTCAAAATGTTTATTTGGTCATGCAATTACTGTAAAGCAAGCCACAATTCTCACTGTTTATAACTGTTAAAACGTCACGTGACAACGATAAGCCTCTTAAATTGTTTAAGCCCGTTACCGCACTAAAGCGGTGGGATCCAGATTTGTCCGGTTTGCCAAAGCCAAAAAGGGTAAAAAGCTCTATTTAAGGAGTGGGCACGTTTCGCCAAATAAATTCTAATAAAGTTAATTAAGCTGTAGGACGGTATTATCTCTGTCAAATTTTGCCTCCCTAAATTAAAATAAAAAAGTTAGCCCCATGGTTTTCAGCTGTCGACGGTGTAAGATAAAGTTACGTTCTACGTGACTCGGCTTTCGATTTTTTAGGGCAAATAAAAGCATACAGGCTTTATCGTGGGGTTATTGCACCCTTCATGGATTTTGAGGTTTTTAGCGAAGTTTATGGCGGAGATAACACTCTGTAGCAAAAATGTCGTTAATCTGTGACCGCGAGATAAATATTTTATGATGCATTAATGTCAAAATAATCGCTACTTATATAAGCTGTGGCAAATCAGTTTGTTTGGTGTCACTTCTTCATACCACGGTATTTTTTCTTAATGTTGGATATCTTTGTATAATATAATATCGGCTGGTAAAATCGGAAATTACGACAATTAAATTAAAATTGTTGTTTACTGTCCATAACGCAATTTCCTTCAGCAAAGGTTTTACAGACCTTTAAATCTTTCGTTTAGATGTAAAAGGTATTTTGTCTTTTTTCACTTGTATCCTGTTACACTAATTAGGAACCCATCTGAGATGCCAAAGCCACAATAAAAAGGGTGAGTTTGAAATTTAACCCGGCACTTAGTAGGCTTTCTACCACAACAAAAACTGTGAATGAGACTCGCTCATTTACTTTTGAAATCTGTATAAAGAAGCACAATTTACTAAGTAAATTATCATGATTGTGCTTCCTAGAATACTTACATATTACTACAAAATCATACTTATGTAATAAGAAAAGGTACGTAATAATTTTCAACAAGTCCAACAAATGCGAAGACCATTCTTGACCGAAATTAAATTGTTATCACTAGCCAAGCTATTAATTTAGCCTGGCAACCCTAAAATGTGATGCGAGCTTCTAATTTTGCCAGCATTTAATTTAGCAGCCAGCATCTGTGGATCTCTATTAATGCTTCCAACTTTTGTGTATTTTTATGGGATATTGTATTGATTTGTCATAGAATTTATGTTTTTTTGGATTAAAAAAAATGCTATTAGAATTGTTGATTTTACAAGCAGGCCTTTTATGAAAAACGAGGTCCGTCAATGTGATAATCATTTTGCGGATACAAAGCATTACGTAGTAAGGTTTCCATACCAAAAATTTTTCTGATTCTAAAAAATGACAATCGCACTGACGGATTTCGTGTAGTAGGCCTATAAATACTGACCACTTATCAACCGAGAGGTAAACACTACTTTGTTTATTATATTTGAACAGTCCTAGGGTATTCTAAACTTGTGGTTACCTATATCCAAGAGGAAGACAACACAAAAGAACACATCGAGGGGTAACTTAATCCTCTATTAATGACGCACCTGCGTCTAACGTTTTTCTACGAGGTTCGTGTCACAGCTTACTAGGATAATGGGACTCTTTAGTGTTTTATTAGTGGAAAGCTAAGTTCTGTTTTGTTAATGATTGAATTTTTTAAATTAATAAATCAAGTTCTTTTAGAATTTTCAATATTTGCTATATTGGATATTTAAAGCAGTGCAAATTTTAAGATTTCCATGATAAAGAACCTTTTAATAAATTGTCTTATTTTAGGTTTAAAACTCGTACTTTTATCTTTGATCCGGACAACTCTCTGGGTCTAACAATTTACATTATATTCTACAAACAATGTTTCGGTGTCAAACCTACAATTTCAATGTTTATCAGAGTGTATTAATAGTCTCTATGTAGTTAAATACTATTGATTCATTGATAAACCGATTGACATTAACTAGAAATCACTAATGTGGCATGTTTCAGCGCGTCTATTATTTTGATAATGTGATTTAATTGGCATATTGATGACTGGTTTTGTAGCGTAATTGGTTATATTTTCAATTTCCTATTTTCGTCTACGAAAATCAGCAGTTTTCGATATCCATGTTAATTTTAAGCTTGATGATATAATTTTCCGACGCAGTTAATATTGTCTGTTACAGACCAGGCAGTTAAAATACTTTGTTCTTGCCACACCTCCTTTTCGATGAAGTTACATAATTCAACAAAATTTTTATAAGTACTTCTTATAAGTAGCCAATCATTTGTAATCATCTCTATTTGTAATGATGATACTGAATAAACATGGTTTCTTTCTTTCTTTCATTTAGCCCAACCTTATGTCCTGCAAAGTGTCGATGCGGCTCAAAATATTCTGCCTGACTTGTAACAGTCCCCTTATTTTATTGATCTTCCTAAAGATTCATGAATGATTAAGTTCTCTTACAATAAATAAGTATAATGTTATCGTTAACCAATATATACATACTGACATTAAGTATTGGATGTTCAAACCGCATTCATTTGTCTCGTCTTACGGATTACCCAGACATACATTATAACGACCTTTGGGTTGGTATTGAAATCGTATATTGTGTTTGAATTACTTTACTCATCAAGGATTTTAAACATTGTATTCGTAATTTCAAATAACGACTTAAATTCTCAAATAAAAATTAAATGTCAATTATAGTAATATAGAAGGTTGACAATGACACTTGATGAAAAATATATAGTAATCTAGAGAGTATGTATTCATACAAGACGATATTTATTTCTTTTGAAAGATGAAACATGAATTGGAATGGCTACAATAACAAGTATTTAACATAAGCAACTCCCTAATTAACAATGTACTTATCGAGTATCAGTACTTAGGAGTACTGTAAGCTTGACTAGAAAAGTTTTAAGCATGGCATTAACATCGCAATCCCTTGCTCTACCTACTATGCAAGACAGCAGCCATTTCAGAACTCTGTTGTCCCATTTTCCCATTGAAAGTGTGACTAAGAAAGATGTCTGGGTAGGGCCGAAAATTCAGTTTACATCTCTAAAGAGTAGAGTCACAGGGGAAACTTAAAGAGGACTGGGAACACCGATAACAAGAACAGTATATTAACTTAGCTTGAGTACACTCCGGTAGACTGGTAGTAGGTTGACTGGTAGAGAATGTCTTGAGGCATTAAGTCCGCCAATTGTGCAACTCACAGTGCAATAAAGTTTAAATAAAGAAATAGAGGTGAAAAAAAGAGCGTATTGCGAATTGAATCATTAACATGCAGTCGAATTGAAAACCACTTTTTTGATAGTATTGTTTAGAAAAACATCAGAATTGGAATTGGTTTTGAAATTTCGGCAAAACTAAAGAAATGTCTGTTATATTTTTAAACGACTGTAAAATCAAAGATAGAAAAACGGATGCTTGATTTTCTTCTTGGAAACATTGCATTTTCTTTACATCCATGAGATATAATCAAGGTAAATTAACCCCACAAATTAGTCATTGTTTACGTTTGTTCGTTTTAATTCTTATTCATGCACTAGATGCAACTTAAATAAACTGGACAAATAATTGAAAATGTTCGCAAATACCGTGAAATGTAGCACAGGGAAATAATGACTTTGCAGTTTTCCTTTTGTAGTAGTTATCTTTAGTAGATTCCCAATTTAATCGTATAACCTAAAAGTAAGATGAAATAATTTATTGTGGTGGGTGCGTTATGACAATGATGTTAAAAAATTTACTATTCAAAAAATATTTTGTACTAAAATAATATGCTATGAATTTTATCATTCGCACAACTACTTTTATAGAGTTGGAGAAAAACCTATAATAGGAGCAAACATTTAAAATAAATGCCCTTTAAGTAACCAGTAATCAATTCTAAAAGGCTTTTTTTTTTATTTTAATGGAATATTTTTTACTGCTATTTGCTAACAAAATAAAGAGAACCCGCAATGTATTGCAAACAAACGTGTTCATCTAGTCGTAGAACTTAAGATTGTCACTGACTACAACGAGTTAGCGATTTTGATATAAGGGATTAGGTACTTTGGATTTTTATATCTTTGAGTCAAAGTATTTTAAAGCACTATGACATGGTCAAGGTTACCACACCACACATATACTCGTACTCCGTATAATAATTGATAAAAACGTTTCCTCCTATTACAAGCTACACACAAACTGTATAATTTTGATTCCGTAAAACTATTCCCTACGAGAATCAAATAAATTACGAATAGAAACCATTTATGACTACTTCGTGTCTTCAACGCTTCATTAAGTTGTCTGCTCGACAGCCTACACTCCTTAAATTAAGTAATTGACGTGTCCGCCTATCCATGATTGTTACAGTAAAAGCTTTGGAAAAATATATATTACTGAGTAGTTGTTCATAATATGGGCGGCATCTAAGCCATTTATGGAATCCCTAGCATCCCACATTTTTTAAAATTCAACCAACGAGCAACTAATGACGTAACATTATTTCATTTATATCCATAAAAATATTGTGTGGTGGTATAAGGTCAGTGTTTAAATAAGTTATATTTGTGTAGGCTATTTGAATAAAGGGTACCAATAGTTCCACCAGTTCCACCTTTGTTATTTACTGCAGGGAAAAATGGGGCAAAACGTAAATTCCACTTTTCATATTGGATTAACGTCGCCACGTATTTGTTGAAAAAATGTTACTTTTATGAGGGATTCAGTAATGATTTTTGTTTTAACAAAAACCTCGAGGTCATATTGTTACCCACATTTTGTTGCTGATTCTCTTTTATCAAAAGTTCATGGAAGTATTGTTAAGTTTTTATCAAGACCAATAGTGATTTAAAATGCATTAAACTAGGCTTAAGACTTATATTATTGTTTTTTTACTCTTACATCTATCTTAGAAAGAAAAACTTTATAAATAAGATTGAGATGAGCGTGTCACACCAAAAAAAACATCAAAACTTTGCGATTAGTGAGTAAGTTACTCTCGAGTCATAAAACCGAGTGGAGTCCCCGCGAATATGTCCGCTCATCTAAGCAAATCTAATCCAGTTAAAACTTTTCCAATAAGCTTCCCCCAATGCATCTCCGTCATAGCAATCGTAAAACGTAGGAAATCTACTGAAAGGCATGTCGCAGTAATTCGCGGTAATTGTGAGGGTTGCAGAATGAGTAACTGAGAATCCCTGATCATCGTTGCAACTTTATTTAACCTGTTAAATTGGTCTTTTGCGATTCGGTATGAGCATCTTGCGGGTTTTTGATCTTTCGGATTGATAAATGCTATTTCAATACAAGAAATAAGGCCACTCACTTTTTGGTAAAATGTCCTCAACAAGATTTTTGCGGTTGCTATACTTAATCATTGAGGTCTTGTTCTTTGCCTATGTAAAATTACACTGTCACAGTAATTCTGTGACACTGTTTGTTTTGTGTGTGTTTGTTCACTTTCTGTGACTGTTCACTCTACATCAATTCAAAAACATTCAAAATGTTTTATTATTGATGTTGGCGGCAGCCATGAAACCATTTTTTATTATCTTTGGATTTGTCTATGTTTTTACTCTTTATTTTTCATACTGTTTTGTACTTCCCTTGATTTTAATATACGGTGAAAAGTGCAAGTGAAGTTTTATTTGATTTTCAGTGTTTGTAACATTTATTATTAAAATGAACATAAAATGAATCACAAATAAATCATAATTCATTAGGAGATAATTCAAATAATATAACAGTCCCAGGTAAGATCGTTAGTCATATCTCAATCATTCCATTTACCCTATTATAATTCTTAATAGGTATTCTTTACTTGACGACTCGACTCAATCGCTTGCCTAGACGCACCATTTAACTAATGAGATAAATCCACCGCTATTGCAGGGGCGTTTTTCCCCGGCCTATACCCAGAAAGTAATCTTTCAATCTTTTAATGACTTCAGTTGGCAACAATCGCAATTCTTCGGTTTTGTAAAAACAAACACTCGGGGTTAAGTGATCAAGGGGTGTTGTACATTTTGCAGGCAATCGACATGTTTCATTAGTAAGTATTTTGTTCCGCATAAACGTTAAGACACTATCTTAATTTTCGTTAAGTTTTTATGCATAAATTAATCTCAAAATTACGTGAATTTCTGTAGTTATAATATAAAGGGCATTGGAATTTTCTAGATAACGTGGTATTTTGTTTTGGTTTTCAAATTTATAATCCGCTAAAGATGGAAAACGAAAATTCAAACGTCCTTAACAGCCTGTTTATGGCTAAGCGTGAAGGTTTAGGAGATTTTGTTATAGAATATTTTATTTGTAAAATAATGTAAGAAATCAAATTTTTAAGGTCTTATTGATAGCCGATTAACAAAATTAAAATGGCGGACCGAAAAGTGAGCCAAGAGTGCCATACGCCGGATTTAAAATAAATAAAAAAAAGCTTGGTAAATGATATTTAAGGAAAACTTAACGTTTTGCTCTTGGTAGATTTTGAAAAATTAGAAGTTTAATCTAGCAAAATAACATCAAATGGCTGTCATCAGTCAAATTACAGCATCCCCCAGACAACAAGCGCAGTCGAATGGAAGCGATCAAAATTGTAATCCATTTCTCTGTAGCAACCCCGAGATAATGCGAAGACATATTTCTCTTGAGACTAACTAACGGTTTTGTACAGAATTTTCTTTTTATATATTTTATTTTATTTTATGCTAGCATTATTTTAAGTACTATTAACATTGTACATACAATTCTTAACAAAAAACATACCATAACATTTAAAAAAGCGCAAATGGTGGTCACCGGTGACCCAATACAATATTTTCCTATTGTGTCTTGTTTCGGAGCAGTCAAAGCCTTAATATTTTTCAAAACATTATTAGAAAGGTTGAAGGAAACCTTCTAAGAATGACGACATGTATCTTTTATTGTAACTATTTCAATTTAAATAGACACAATTATTCATATTACGAAAAATTCAAGGAGTTAACAATAAAAGCTCACTGAATTTCCTCAAGCCCGGGAAACATTAATTTCATTTAAGAATAATGGTGCTCTATTCATCGTAGTTAGCAAGAAATTTCTATTCCTATTTAGGTCAGCTTCCTCTCATATTCGGCCTATAACAAGGCATGCTCTAAACTAAGAATAGGAAATCTGAACTACATACAGAGATAATGGAAAAAATATTTAGTGGCTAACCAACAAATGCGTTCTGAATGCTTTTTTAACATCAGGACCTCTTCGTCTAGTTAGATAGTTATGTGAGTATTTCCAAAATGAGTAACCTTATTGACTTGACCTATATGATCAGAAAGGTAATTGTGTAAAGCAATCGTATTCATTTGACAGTTCAAAACGTACGATATGATCTAAACCTTTTGTTCTTTGCCGTTTGACAGATCATAGCGTACGTTTTGAACTGTTAAATGAATACGATTGCTTTACACAATTCCATACCTGAATATAATAGTTAGTTGACTTTTACATGCCCGAGAAAAGAACTTCATTTTACTTCAGCCTTCACTCACAATAAAAGTATAAAAAAGTAAAGCAAACAAAAAAATAATGTAAGTATCGTAGTAACTATTACTTACTCCATTCCGTAAAGTAAATCTTTACAAAATTACCGTCATTTTTTTTTGTAGTCGGAGTTCATAAGACCCGACATAATCCATACACCGGATGACTTGCCGTTTTCATTTCATCAATTTTATTAAGAACCTCTCAAGAGTTTTACAAAAAGCGGTATAGGCAATCACTCGTTCCGCCATTACAATTTGAGTGAGTGAGTGAGTCAGAGGGGGTCTGACGACATTACGCTTATTGCGACTGTTTGCTCTTAACAGGTCATTTGAATGATGTAGAGAGGGAGAATTTTTGGTTCCATTTGTAGAAGACGGTTGTTCAAAATTTACCAAAACGTTTAGTGTATACTTACATTCTAACTAACTTATGTGTGATAAAAACACGTCTGATGAGAGACGTTTGACTTTAAACCAATATTTCTTGTAAACATTATTATCATTTTCATTGCGCGTGTTATGAGAATAATTTAAACAATAATAATAATTCATTTATTCATTTATGTCAACAAGTGGACCAATTACAAATTACAATTACAAAAACAAATCAAAATATAATGTCAATATCCCGTGCATGTACTATAAAAAAAATACTTAATTTAATTTCATGGCCTATTATAAGATTAATAGAAAGTTTTAAATTCTGTTTAGCATTTTCTCTTATTGATTTAAATTCTGTCAGTTTTTATGAATTAAATTCCTTCATGATCATGCTATTCTGAAAACAAATAATACCTTTACAGAACCACAAAATTCGACGTGCGCCTAATTTACTTAACATGGGTTCAATTTCGTAAAAATAAAAAATCGCGCATCGTTAGTGAAAATAAATGCCTTTGTTACGGAAACGTGATATGTATTATGTGTTCCATCATTGTTCCAACACTCTCACACTTCCATTCTATTTGCATTCCAAAGCTTAAAAAGTATAATTAATGAATCTTTTTTATCTCTTACAGTAGGTTCTCGTAGTTTTGGCCTTAAAACATTAGCATACAGTGCGAGAATAAAGTATTTTGTCTGACGGCATGGTTGTTTGTTTAAGTGCTCCGTAAATCATATGCAGCGAGTTCATAGTTATTTATGTACAGTGCAGTTAAAGTAATTTGTAGATTAAAATGGGAGAGAATGAATTTTACACTAATGCGCTTAAATGATAATAATTGGGCTCGGTTGCGTCTTATTTTAGTTCGCGAATTGTTGTTTCTAGATATATTAAATGAATTTTAATGTCATCCACCATGTTTGAAACAGAAAAGGCCAATAAAATCTTTCAAAAATTATTTGTTTCTGTAGAAGAGAAAAACAAGTGGAAACACTATAGGTAAATTAAATTCAAATTCAAAATCTTTATTTCAATTAAGGTCATAAAATGTCACTTATAAACGTCTAATATATAGTTGAACAATAAAAATTAATGTGCCCTGAAAGAGCCGAATCATGTCTCCTTATCTTTTGGGCCCTACCAGCGCTTCGAGACAGAACACAGACAATTAGGTAAGCGCTGAGAAGAAACGCCGGAACAGGTAGAATACTTAGTTAAAATACCTGCTGAGTGCGCTCTGAGGTACAGTCATATCAACAGATAGCATCAAAAATGCAACAACCAGCATTCGTATTAATAGTGAATTGGGAAATTTTTGACCTAACTCAACTGTATGAATTCACAAATGAAAGTTAACCCACATTTGCGAAAATGCACAGTTACAATCCAACATTTCGCAACTAATGAATTCACAACACACGTGTGAAATAACGCAGAGGAAATATCATGCAAAAGTTAAAACAAAGCCGGTGGACTAGTGATGGGTGATGTCCAAGAGAAATACACTATCGGTAAAATATCTGTGAATATCAATTTGCAGAAGCATTCAAATGTTGCACTCTGCCATAAAGTACGTAGCAAAGCAGTTTTGAGCGATTAAGTGACGTACACCTGAGTGGCCTGCCTAGAGAGAAAATAAGAGTATTCATAGATGCGACCATAGATGTGGAAAATACTTAACGAGATAAACTCGCATCGATAAGGCCGCATATTTTAACTTTTAAAATACCTACGTTAATCTCTTTCTTTAGGCTTTTCGAAGCAATTATTTACCACGGATGCTTCCCATCCCAACAAATTATTAATGTACATTTATTTTTCCGTTGGTATTACAATATCTATTGGGTTAATAAATAAAATAAACAACCAAAATGTTTCAAAATATTGTCAGTTGCTTTATAAATATTTTCATGATGCTCAAACACTATTCGTTTGTTAACAAATTAATAAAACAACGAAGTTGATTTACGTTTTATGATTTGAAATATCAGTTTATATTTTGATTATTTTTTAATAGGTACAGCGATCATTTTTCAGTTAAAAGTATGAATACCTATAAAGAATCTAATTGCAACTCTTCATTAACTAAGAAAAAAATATGTTGTTAGAACGAACTTACACCAGCATATAATATTACTTTCAATATACACATTTAGTTTGTTTACGCGTTTGGTAAACAAACGCCTAATTATGTTTACCTTATCGGTAAATGTTTATAAACGTCAAACATAGTATCAATTAAATTAGTTTCTATGTAAAGGATTTATTGGATGTGAAAATAATACATTATTCAGTATTTATTGGGCATGGTTAATAAATGATTAATAAATGCGCCTCAAACTTATTAAAGGTAAAGCATGGCATACTTAGAATTAATTACCGCTAAAATCACTATTCCTTTATAAATACCAAAGTACTCAATTCATAATTTCCCGCCGATAAAGTTACTCAAAACAGATATAGTTACCGTCGATAAAGTTACAGTCAAAAAATAAGAAAAAGTAAAGTTATTTTGTAACTATTTTCACAATAATCTAATATCGTTAAGTGAAGTTTAGTGCTTAGTTTCCTTTCTAAAATTCCATAAGAAACACGCAATAAGTCTAAAAAAAACTAACCTAATTCCTTACTAAGACGGATCGTGGCTTAGCCCCAGTCACTTACTCTATCCATTAAGTGTGACTGGCCTTACAGAGGTTAATAAGTGACGAACGGCTGACAGGTGACTGTAACCTATGAGATGAGAAAGCAGTAGACATTACACAAGGAACGCTCGCCTTGGGAACGCTATTACTCAGAAAGGTGTGAGAGTGGGTTCGAAATAACATATTTCTCGATGGAAAGTGGACCGTGTCTTATTTGCAGGTTTTAAATTGACCCGTCAGCTTGACGTACAATAACTCAAAGTCAGATGAATCACGACCAAAATACATAATTATGTTCATGGATGTATTTCTCAATAAAAATTGACAATACATACGGTGATGAAACATGATGACCGACAGTAAATATTAACAAAGTAATAAATATTTCAAGTACCTATGTATAGAACCATAAATATTAACGAGAACTGATTCACCGATTGTATATCTAATCGGTCAGACGTAACACTAAATACACAAACATTCAGGTGGACTGCAACTCGGGTCATCGACCTCGATTTATTTATTTAACAAAAACAAAATACGGCGCAGAGAGCATCGCACATTCTGTAGCTTTTAGCTTAGTGTGAACGTAAACACGCGATGTTTCTCTAAACAAGCGCGCTTATTCTGGCATAGCTCTACATTCGCAACATGTTGTGCCGATACGCGGCTGCGAGGGATTTGCAAAATCCTACCAGTGTGTTATCAAAATACACTTTTTCACGTATCAAAAATATGTGTTGGCTACTGTTGCTATTTAGGACGCTATTAATTAATAATTGTCTATAGGTTTGCTAGGTACTAAAATAAAAAATAAAATAAAATAAGTAACATGAAATTAATTAAATTGAATTGAAATTTAATCGAACTGAATTGTTTTAAAATAAATGGCAATAAATTAAGAACGCACTAACATAGTTTATAAATTCTTTGAGTATTACTAACAAATAATGGATGCAATGTTTGAATTCTTTTTTTTTTGTTGTTGGTTATATCAAAATGTGACGTGTTTCGTTCCTAATTTTGAAATGTATGTGTGTAATAAAGAAAATGTGAAATTTTGTGATAATTTACTAGAAACGCACACGGCCCACGTAAATTTCAAATAACAATTGACGCGCGCGCGGTCCGTCCGCGTTCTACGTCAATATTTTTTTTTCAGTTCCGATGAGGTCGTATGCGTAGTTTTCATCATCAGTTACAAACTTGGTGATAACCAATTAACTTATTTATGTCGTGTGAGAATCAATTTGTGCCTATCCAATTAGTTATGACTTTTGCGCCTTTTGAATGAATTTCCCCTTTCATTTCCTCTGGCGTCTAATAAAATTATCCGAATTATAGACCGGATGAACCAACTTGTAGCACGGCAAACATACAATCAAAATTATTATGACTTCCAAAAATTTATTTTATGATATTATATCTGACTGAACAAAGAAACAGACGTGGATGTGTACCAACAAACTAGTCAAACTATTTCCCGCTTCTGCTTTTATTTGTCGTTCTTGTAACCTTAGTGTGTACATGTGTGTGAATTATTGCTACATTACAAACCTATAACATTGCATGAAATGTGGTTACATTAAATACAACTGAATTTCAACGAGTATCCATCCTAATACTATTTTTAATTTATTTATTTAGATAACCATCATTATCTTTGGTACACCAAGTTTGATTAAAGATACTTCCAATGGCTCTTCCTCGCCTATGTTTCTTGGATATGTTACGTTACCAGCGGTTGAATATTTAGGATTGTGAGTGTTTTGTAGTATTCAAGAATTTATTGAATATAATGAAAAAATATAATAAATCAAATTGTAATATTATGTCCATGACTGTTCTGTATAATTATTGATATTACTTGTTCACTATTATATATTTGCACGATATTATAAGGCTGAATGAATGGGACTCGCGCTATCATTATCAACTGATGTATTTGATTACTGTTTACTGTTCATTTGACTTATTACTTTGACTTTGTAGTTTTTCTTACCGTAACGTAACTTTACATTACTATCGATGAAGAAATAAGGGCCTTAGTATGGAGTTTGACAGCTATAAGACGTTTATGGTAAGTTGATAAGTTCAGAGGAACATTGTGCATTCGAGCATTAAAGTGAATCAACCCAGTAATATAAATACCTATCTGGATTTTAAGTCCATTTTCGCTATTATCGTACGCTCGCGGAGAATAAATAGCTATCTTTAAAAAACACCGAATTCTCGACGTGTGATGGAGCCGTTTTTATTTAGATTCGCAGTTCATTGGCATCGCAAACAAAATCGGGACTGCCCAAACACTAGGAATAGACCCGAATTTACTGAAAAACTTTTGTCTCTATCACAACGAAAATAATGAATAGTGATGAAGTAAAAAAGATTTTATTCAGGCAGAGTTTCATCCACAACGATGTCACTAGATAAAAATACGAGATAAAGGATATAAATCCAAATCCTATCTTTATAAAGAATTCCGTGTAGATTCACTTTTGGAAGAGATTTAAATACTTTTTAGATTTTGTAGAATCCTTTACGATCAGTTTCTATCGTAAACTGAACAAAGATAAATGAGTACTGATTGGTAATATGTATTATAAAGTTTTCAATAGATTTTTTAACTAACTTACTTTTTTCTATGGCTTCTTCACTTCTTGTTTACTATTTCAATCTCTTAGCTTTTACTAATAGATAAGCTTTTGAAATTGATCTTGTAGTTCAAAATATTGTATTGTACATAGTTGATTCGTAAGGGGGACCGGCACCCCATGTTTTATAAAAATCTCACGTTTTCCCAGTTTTAAAACTACTGGCTGGCCATTGCATATCTAAAAAAATAAAGAAATAAACATTCTACAACCCAGTTCAGTTAGCAAGAAGAGGAACAAAAATACTCACCCTGGGGTCGTTACGTAGCGAAATCTTAATGGCTAATCTAAATTCCGATCGGGCAGTACTTAGCGAAAACGTTTAACTAAACTCTGTGCCTATTTTATTTTCTTTATGCCTGGAGGCTAGGTAAGGCATTTAATTGTAATTACTATCTTAGTTTTTTAAGCAAACATTTATAAGATTTATTAAATAATATTGTAAATTTTGCGATAAACAAGAAAATTAAAATTATTATTTTTTGTTTTGTATGTAATATGTTTATGATGAACAACCCAGTAAAGATCAAGGATTAAATTAACCCTATAAAAAACACGACGACAAAATTTAAAGCTCTTTCATTGTTAGTGACTCTCAAAAACTTCTAAATCACCGTTTTGTTCAAACATGAGTGGAAAAAAAACTATTCAAAACTTTTTGCTCAAACCTCAATATCGGGCGACATGGACTTAACAATAGAAGGCACGCTCGGAACTCGAAATCTTTTCACAAAGCCCACGGAAGCCACTCGATACCGATTCTAATAAAAACCGGATACGACCGGATATACTTGGGTATCACCGCAAACTCCCCAACTATAAAAAGCGCTCCAAAAAAATAAGTACCACCAAATTTTCGAGCCCACTTTGTCAAACTCAGCCATTGCGATTCAAACTTCATAACGACTTTTTTATTTCGACGCTCTCGCTTTTATAGGGTTTTTAAATCTCAGGTAGAGTATTTGCCGGCTTAGTATTGCACAAACACAATACAATTGCTGCGTTTATCGCGACTGAGTATGATCGTAAAAATATTTTGTGACTGCAAAATAGTTCCGTTTAGAAACGGAAAATGTTTGGTGTCAAGAGAATCTGATGTCGGTATCAAGGGTCATATGGGAAATAAAGTTCTTTTTATGAATGACAATCTGTCATTCCCGGGATATAAACAAGGGAGATACAATCTCGTGGCACTTGACATCGCTCGACTATATCAAGAAACTTTACGTCAGGTCAGGAGCGTGAAAAGTACGTTTACGAGAGCAACACTTGAAAAGGAAAGTGTTACCGTGTAAACAAAAGCTTGGGGCTCACGAAAGGAAAGTCCAAGATCACGCGATAGCAGCCCCAAACACAATACCAAGGCGATACGTCTCGAGGTATCCACACAGAACCCCAATAGAAAACAAATTGACATTTCAATGGATCCGCCTTAGGACCGACCCATTTGCAATTCAAAGGAGCACTCTTCAATAACATGCCAACGTATGGAAATAAGCGTGTTTTGAAAAGGATCTGATTTCTGAATAGATACGAGTCTAAGCCCAGATCTGTTTAGGACGAATATATATTCACGAGCGTAAGAATATCCTAACCCTTCACCTCGAGTGCGGGTGTTAGCATTATTATTTTTAGATTTTTTATCCAAATATGAGGAAAATAGTAAACATTTGTAACTATCTCCCTATTCCTTTAACTACTTAGGTATATTTTGCAGCGTTCTTTATTCAATGATTTTATGTATTAGCTTTTAGGCATACATATTTTTGGATTCCGATTTAGATCTGAACGATTTATACTAAGTATTCATGCTTGTTTATCTGTTCTGTGTGCTTTGATTAAAAAAAAACTGTTGTTTACCCGTTTTCAAACTTTTAAAGAAACTGTTTCCGTCTTACCGCAGAACTGTATTAAACGTGACATAATGTTGCCATTGCCAAAATTTGAATCGTATTTACCGTCATTCGTGAATTATTGTTTCGTGATATTGTAAGAAAACCTTTGAAAATACAATAACACAAAACTATCAAACCGTATCGACAGAATGGGCAGTATCGGGCCATAAATAACGAAGTAATGAAAGAGGCTGACCTATAACTACATCGTACATAGACCATAAGTGCATTAACACCGAATACAGGAGTGCTCAACCCTAAGTCACTCCGGGCCCCGCAGGGTACCCCCCGTGGGGACATAGCGACACATTGTTATTTATTGCAATTTCCTTACAAGGATAGTTTCCCCGCGCGGGAAACATGTTTTTGTGCAGAGTTCGAGAACTTCAGTAATCACATAAAATTTTAACACGCTGGTAAGGAAGAAATGGGCTTGTTTGAGTGCTATTTTATTAGAGGTTAAATTACATCAATTAACTGAAAATATCATCTTTACTTAGTAATTGAATAAAATTAGTTTGAAAAGTTTCATTACAATTACTTCATGAATAGCTCCGAAAATATTAATTTATTAAATTAATTGCCAATATGTGAAAACTTTCGAACACGTTACATACGCTACGTACTTGTCTATCGATGTATTTTAATAATTAGGTAACAAATATTTACGAGATTAACTTACATGGCATTTAGAAACTTATTAATGAGCGCCAATTTTCAAAATTTACTCACACTTCTCGAGTTAGCTTTACATACTTAATACTCTCTACATTTGTCAAAGTATTACGCAATGTTACTTAGCTCATAAAACGAAAAAAAAAATAATCATCACTTTATGTTCGGAACATTCCACATGGAACAAAATATCCCATATAAATCATGTTTCATGAGCGAGCCGAAGCGTCGACAGTTTTAAACATAATCACGTGGCCGCGTTCACTCGTAAAAAGCAATCTTTCTTTCAAACTCGACGGTAATGTGAAAGTATGACTTTAATATCACTTGCGTCATACATTTTAGGGGTCATTTTGTGAGACACTTTTCATTTTCATGACTACACGGAAACAGGAGACTTAACTTGACGTTAGAAAGACGCTTTTCTTTCTTGATGGTACCTGTCTGTTTATTTTATCTTATTGAAATGGGTTCGCTCTTGTCTCCAGGCTAGACCAGTGGCATAGACAGAGACGACGATAAAGCAAGCTTATCCAGAAATAGCCTGTTCTCTCTAACTTTGAAAACTTTAGGTTTATATTATAATCCAATGGAAACACTGATGCGGGTAGAGAGTTCCACATTTTTGCTGTGCGCATTATAAAAGATGACGATAAGCGCTTAGTTCAAATCAGTGGAATGTCAACCAGGCAATTTTTTGCTTGGCATAGCTTCTCTATACGTAGTAATAACTACTCAACACTAACTCAGTGGCGGTCAAAATAGGCCCTTCGCTTGATGTTAAAAGTTTTAAGTACAACTTAAAGTACCGCTAATGCTTAACGCATTACGGAATGGGCCACAAAGGAGAGATATTTCGGCATTACCCATATCCACATTAACGCCTAACCGCATTTTCACGGTACGCTCATTGTATATTCATCATACGGAACCATCAATGGCTACTGAACTCGCGATTTACCGTTTTTGCTACCGGCTTTATGAAAAATTGTTCACCCGATAGAATTGTTCACAGTTTTACAAGTTTTTTAATGTCGTCACAGATGATCGCGACTTGTTCTATTTGCAATTCGTTCGAAAGTATGGTTATTGTTTGACCTCGTTTCTTTGCGACACATTTTGGTTATTGACCGAAACACTAACGAAAACTTTTTTGCATTGTAATGTAAAAGCTCTCGAAAAATTTTGAGTATTTTACTGATATATCTGACACTGACAACCGTTCGGGATAAAAAAAAATAGCATTACTATATTCTATATATAGAATTCGGGACGTATTTATTATATAAATTAACTAGCTTTTGCCCGCGACTTCGTTCGCGTGGACTTCAGGTTCGTCCCGTCTAGTAGCGCAAAAAATGTGTTTTTTTACGACCTCACATTAGAAACGTCAAAAATTGTAGCCTATATGTTATTCTGATGTATAAGCTATATTGTGGTAAAGTTTCATTCAAATCCATTCAGTAGTTTTTACGTGAAAGAGTAACAAACATCCATACATCCATACATCCATACATCCATACATCCATACATCCATACATCCATACTTACAAACTTTCGCCTTTATAATAGTAGTAGGATTAATATAAATTGAATTTATTTATTTATTATTATTATGTATTTTTATTGTTAATTCGAATTGTAATTTTCTACTAATATGAGACGTAAGAACTCTGTTACTAACACTATGGATCTAAATGTTATCTGAAATAAATAAATGAATTGAATTGAATTGAATATATTCCAATCATAAATATTGAATCCTGAAAAATAACATATCTCTTAATTAGTGTAACATTCGCTTTATGCTTAAAACCCTTAATCAGGAACAATGAATTGGACAAGCCCACAACAGACCGCTCACCGCAGGAGTAAATTAATGCTTTGGTGTTTCCAGATCATAGAAATCTCATTTAGAATTCAATCGCGGGCGTACTCGTATCAAACCTCAATCGATTTATTCGTTCAATTTGTTCGAAAGGTCAGTTATACATTAGCTTTCTACGGTATCAGCCAGGGTAATCGAAATCTAACAATAAATTTAATGAAACGCTACTTTTACAATCAAACTCTTCTTACATAAATCAAATCGTCATTCAACAGTTTCTAGTTCATACTCTGATATTGGATCTTTTTTACTTGGCCTTATTTATTTTTAAACGTATTGTGGATGATAATTTAAATACTTTTTACGACTATCGTGATTAGGTTTGTGGTTAAAAAGACATTAATAAAACGTATTGGGGGCCCTATTTTTTGGAGTAATTACTCGCCTTAAATATGGCGTGTGATGTTTGTTGATAACGTTAGATTTTCGAATTGAAACCGGATAAAATGCACACAAGAGTGATACAATAAAACTCGATTTTGTAAGTACTCGTGATTTTCGTTGATTTTTAATTAATTTTCGACTGAAAATTTGTCGCGAGTAATACACAAATAGAGCTCCTTTCGAGGACACTAAAAAAAAGGCGTTATGTTATGTACTTCTTAACACTTCATAATTAGATATTCTTCCTAAAACTGTAGGACTTATAAAATCTCCCCGGAGTCGACACTTGTATCTAAAATACAATAACCTATACAAGGCTTGGCAACTAATCTCTCGTATTCATACCATAATCCTCTTTAACAATTGTGGAATTGTAATCCCTTACGAAGCACTCCATCTGGCGGCGCTATTACGCAACTCAACACACACATGCCGAAAATAATAAAAACCAATTTGATGTTTGGTAATATTTCTGCCGGAGCGACATATTTCTCGCCATAATAATAAGACGACTCGTAAATAGGGAGGGGATAAGAGATTGTATCGAATCTGGATTACACGTCGATGTTTTTAAGGGCCTGTTTCATAACCGACAAAATAAACCGACAAATAATTTGAATATGGAACGTCATTTCGTATCAAGTATCTAATAATCTAACTTTTTTAGAAATAGTGTAACACGCTGTGAATCTAGCGTATTTTAGCAAAACTAATATGTTAATTATAAAGTTTTAGTATTATTTTAAAATCATACTGGTTTTTTATTAGGCGTTCAAAGCGTTTGATCGATGGTACGTTAACCTTTTAACTGATTTTGGCATATCCAGCCATTAACAGAGCCATACATCTTGTGAAAGAGCCGAGTTCAGCCGTTTGAAAATATAATTTATGTGTTGGTTTATTAATTGTTATTCTGCTATTTATGGCGTACAGCCATTAGGTTCAGTTTATGAATCCTAGACTAATGTTAAAAATCGATACTTTTAAACTTCGTTCGCATCTCTAGTCGTAAAGAAACTCCTTCGTGCCTACATGTACGCAGTTACAGCCCTTATGAGGTCAATGGAACAAATATGAGATGCCAATAAAAGTCGATTTGATGGACATAATATTTCAGGAGAAAAGTTATCACAGTGATTTGAAACGGATGGTTTCCTCGAGAAGATTCATATGCATGCATTCTAAATAGGGTTTATTTGCCCGATATAAAACCAAAATGATTCGATTAGATACTGATTTGTTACATACCGTGTTTTCTTCACAAAAACAAACTTTTGGTACAGAGCTAAAGAAATATCTTGTCAAGTAACACATTCACTAATTAGTCCCATGAGCAAACACATGCGTAACGAAACGCACGTTTCATTGCATTCATTTGTTTATGACTGGCGTTAACAAAACGCTCTGTGCCATGACGTAATCGAACGGACCCAAATTCAAAAATAGAATCAAACACTTCTTTGTTTGGAAGTTCTAGTTCGTTTTTCAAATTTTATTCCTTTCCTGACAAACAATGAGCATTGATTTTTGTCGGTTAAATTGAAATAGAAAAATAGGTTTGTCAAATTAGTCTGCGTCATTTTGAGGGGAGATTTAATTAAATTTTATTGGATGGCGTGAAATAAAAGGCCATTGTTCCGGTTCCTTTTATAAGCCAAATCGATAGAGGTTAATTCTTTTAAGAGGTTTGTCCAGAAATATATATACAGCAGGAGATTTTTGTTTTGATCCCAATTTTAACTACTTATGTGTCGTTTATTCATTAGTTAACATTTATTTATTTATTTTGATAGTTTATCTCATGTACTCTCCATGATGCACATAGTTAAAAATCGATTGTATATTTTTCACGACCTAATGAACTATGTAGAGATTTTACACTTTATAGTTCTCGGCATGCTTTGCTATACACATTGAAGGCATTACCAAAATATTTAATATACTAATAAATACAGTTCTCACAGACGTTGACGCAATTACATTTCATTAGGAAATATCAATTAACCGTTACAATGTGGGCGGCAAAAAAGCGCGCCGAGACATCCTGCGCCTCTTGAGTACCACATATTTATTGTAGGGTAAATTTAACCCGCGTTTATTTCAAACGCACAACCGGCGAAGGGTTATCGGATTCGGCGTTCTTTTTTCAAATTTGAATATTTTTTGGAGTTTATATAATTTTTATTACGCGAAATAAAATTATTTTAATCTAGAGAGATTCACATGGATAGAATAATTTTATAAAATTTCCTAATCTCTCTAGATTAGGAAATTTTATCTGTGAAAGAAAGTTTGGAATTAAAGTATGATTATTAAAATTATCAAATAAGCTTTATAATATTGTTCATCTATAAGTAAACAGGGGGCGTATTGCGATACAGTTTTGACAGATAAAACGCTCTGATTTACTGTCAAATTAGCAATTATTATTGCAATTTCGCATTATATTGATAATCCTACTACTATTATAAAGGCGAAAGTTTGTAAGTATGGATGTATGGATGTATGGATGTTTGTTACTCTTTCACGTAAAAACTACTGAATGGATTTGAATGAAACTTTACCACAATATAGCTTATACATCAGAATAACATATAGGCTACAATTTAGGGCTCTGCAGTGCTTAGTTACCGTATTTCTTACTTATTACTAGACTAGACGGGACGAATCTGAAACCCACGCGAACGAAGTCGCGGGCAAAAGCTAGTATTACTATAATATAACAATATAAAGATTAATATTCATTCCATTGTAGTATTATTATAATATTATTATATTGATAATATTCGTTTACACTGAGTCTGAATTGAACTGCCTCGGAATTGAACGGATTAAGTTGGATCGCAATACGCTCAGTACAAATCTTTAAAATTGATTATCCTACAAAAAACACAGCAACTGCAACATAATCATTAACATTGACATAATTTACTGCGTGGCATATTAATTTCGGGTCGGATTCGGTGACAAAACCCGGGTTATCGAGTTTGGGCTACATCAGGATTGAAAGGGTAATTTGTAGCAGGCCGTAAATCGTACCGTATCTTATTGTGACGAGAGTTGGGTAATTTTGTTTTTTTTTACCCGTAAGTTCTGTTTGTGACAGACAAGGGTTAACAATTTTATTTCTTTGGATTACACCGCCTGCAATTATGTGGTTGTTTTGCTGATAAAACATTGTTACGAGTAACGATAGATTCTACAGTGTTTTAGATGATGTAGTAATTATTGCAACTTTTACCAAGTTTTATTTCGATGGATAAACTTTTAATGTTCATATGAAAAGTGTGTGTTGCGGGATGTGTGTTGTGTTGTGTTGTTACCTGTAACAAACAAAAATAATAATCTATACTAATATTATAAAGCTGAAGAGTTTGTTTGTTTGTTTGTTTGTTTGTTTGTTTGTTTGAACGCGCTAATCTCCGAAACTACTGGTTCGATTTGAATAATTCTTTTTGTATTGGATAGTCCAGTTATCGAGGAAGGCTATAGGCTATATAACATCACGCTACGACCAATAGGAGCAAAGATATAGTGGTAAATGTGTAAAAAACGGGAGAAAGAAGTCACTATTCCACGCGGACGAAGTCGCTGGCAAAAGCTAGTTAGTTAATAAAGAAAAAAACAACTGAAGTTGTTATGTAAACTCTAGATTAAAGGTGTTTTAACTCTTCTTCTTTTTATACATGGCGAGATATTTCGCTAACCTGTTCCATTTATCTCACATTTGCAAGTTGCAACTAAGGTCCGGTTATTAGATCAATGCTTATTTTTTTTTACCAGCAGCAGCATATTTGGACTCAAATACCAAAAATTATATGGAAAATGTGACATAAAAAATAAAACACTCTAAACCTCTTTTTTATTACAAGTTTGACAATGGAACGTTTTGTCTGTTATTGCTAACGATCAAAATGTTATCAAGTGAACCCCAATAAATAAGGTAATACTCAGTGAACCGTGCGAACTCGTCACCTAAACCTGGCTCATTCCAATCAGACATATCTAACCTACCCCGAGTGCATCACGACGATTTGCAGAGTTTTTATTACGATTGACGAGTAAGATAGGCCCCCTCCATGCTCTATCCAATTACTTACACTACTTGCTCGTGGAGTAACCAAAATTTAGGATAGTAATGGCCAGTTTAAGAATAGTATTCCTACGAAAATAAAAAATTATAAGCCTAGCCTATTTACAAACCTTTTATCTTTGTTTAGCCTCAAACAGGTTTGGAACAATGAAGCCACTAAGTTATATAATATTTTAGCATAAGACATACGAAACATCACATATTGAGAAGACCCCTACAACAACTATACAATATATCCATACTATAAGAAACTATGTCAGTGCAGGCACTTAGCATTAAGAGAAAATCAGCTCACATTTTTAATTTTAAACATGATTCCAAGATATCCTGAATTATTTAAAGGCTTGGCCACCCTATTTGCCCATGTATACCAACCCTTATCTAAATTTCATCTAAAGAACTCGCAGAATCCGCCCGTGTGTCCTATCGAAAGAAGTGTCCACTTCCATCGCAATTCGATTTTATATCAATAGATAAACGCAATCGAATGCGATCGTATCGAGCCGCCTCTCAATGGCATGTAGAAACAAGTAAAGCCATTGTTCGCTGTTGATTTATAGTGTCACTATTGTCGTCTGAAATCGAAAGTTGTTTTGTTTGGTTTGGTCACACTTGTCTGCGTCGCGCCTTTTACGTGGTTTTCTGTAGCTGAGAAATGTAACGATGCGATAAAGTCATTTATGGATAAATCTGCCTATATTGCTGTCTCCTTAGATTTTACAATCTGCATTTTATCGTACTTTTATGTTAACCTTACTTCAAAAAGTGCATTTTAGCATTTTAAGATCTTTAAATATACTTTCTTAAAGGTAGTGCAATTGTGCAATTGTGAAAAGTGCAAAAACGACCGTCTTATTGACAGCCGCTAGCATGACTAGGCATAACAAACATAGACCACACAGACGGAAAACCCTAAATAACTTCGTTAACAAAGTCGCAACGTAACATTCGAATGAAGACAAAAGCTAATAGAAGGGAGATCAAATTAAATCAAGCTGAACTGTAAGCCTTAGATAATTAAATTTCTAGCTTTGAGCACGTTCAAAAGAAGACCGATGCATTTACAAAAGTGATTTCTCTTATGTTATCCGAACCACGCTGGGTACTTGAACAACCGAAATTTTAATCAAATTACAATATCAAATTAATTTAAGTTATTTTACTGTCTCTGAAAGGGGAACACTGAAAAAAGGGAAGTCGTTCAGCAACGTTGCTTAATAGCATCGCCCACAAAGCTTTCGTTTAGTGTCGTTTAAGCTATTACGTATATTTTAATATCACCTCAGCAACTTTGATCAACAACTCCAACACAATGATAGAGGCCGCTATAAATTGACTTAAAATAACTTCCTACCAGAAAATAGGTGTACGGAATCATCCATCATCGATTGTCAACTTACACCTGACTATCTAACTGGGTCCTTTCGAAGCGCAGTGGATACAGATTTCAATTTTCCGCATGATTTATTTGAGGAGTCACATAAGGGGGAGAGGGTTGGTGTGCAGCAAGAGGGATGGTTCACTTTTGTTTAACTTACATATTGAATCGCGGCTGTCAATCCACAAATGCTTGTCGTAGGTAAATCAGCACGTACGGTGGTAGATATTGATACTTGGATATTAGCATAGGTACTTAATGCAATACACTTCACATGATACAAAACAACAGAGGATCAAAATATAGCTATTAGCTATATAGCTTCATAAACTATTAGGTACTCCGGAAACAAAAACATATTTGAAAACATTATGTTTGCATAATGTTTTCATAATTTGTAGGAATAAATTGAAACATAAGCTTTATTATTATGCATATTTTATAGGTATAAACTATGTTTTCTGTGTGAACAATGGAAAAATAAAGACAAAATATGATATTTCAACAACGTAATGTCACCCTCAAAAAGAATAGTTTAAGGTTATTCTAAAATATAACAGCTATGAAGTTACCGTATCTTATAATAAATCTTGGGAAAATTTCGATCTCAGTGGCTACATCAATGAAAACAATGGTATTTCTTAACATCAAAATCCAATTAGGTGAAGTAACAACCGTTTTGGTAACCAAATACCGATCCGCACTTGAAAGGCTTCTTCACCTGAAAGGTTGAATAAATATTTACACCTATCTAATTAAAAATAAGACCGTAGCCTCAACAAAGCTAACATAAACATATTTTTTCCGATTACGCCAGAGAGGGTTCCGATATTTGGGATATTAATCAAAAATTCGTATTAATCAGCTTGGCTTCCTGATGCCAACCAAATTGGAGGGTACCTGTAGATACAGGGGTCGGATTCAATTTTCCATGTCAGTAATTTTTGGTACACCTAATTTTATAAATCCCCGTGATGGTACGATTATTGTAATAGAAGCCGAAAATTAGGAAAAGCCGACATAATTGAAGAATGAGATGAAGGTAACATTCAACAGAGAAATATAACTATTCTAGATGTTATACCTTTTGTAAATGGCTTCATTTATTTTGGTGATGATGTCATGCTTATAGTTGCGGCTACTTTCATATTTGTATTTCAGTATCATACGGTATTAAAAAAACATCGATCATTTGCATTGGTTTGGTATCTAACGGGCTAGACAGTCTCTTTGCCGGTACCTAAGTCATAGACAGTGATTGAAGATTGTTGCCAGCAAATTATTATAGAGCAGTATATTATAGACGAGATGGTAAGCTGATAAACGCGAAAGCGCGCAAAAAACTGTCATGTCTGATCGTATCTGAAAAGTTGATTACTTACTTAGCGTGGGAAAGATAATGGACGCTGCCTATTAGATATTGTCATAAATATAATGTATTCATAGAACAAAGCTACTATGTTTGCATTAGGTGGGAAGATGTCAAAGGTGCCAAATGCCATTACCTAATAGAATATAGCTCCTAAGTTAAATACAAGCTCAGAACGTATTCATTACATTTCCTTTCAAATCAGCTAAAAGAACACCAAAATTTGCATTTCAGTAAAATTATGATACTGATGTGATGATGAAAATATTTTTACGCTATTTCGCTAATTTTGACTAGCATTATTAAGTAATTGGAAGCGTGAAAATTCATTAAACCAGTCATTCAGTTCCTAATCTCAACCATAAATGCCCGTTTCATCACCCTCGGCGCATACCGCCAACTCAATAAAGACGGCCATTTGTATTTTCTTTCAACGTCTCATTTCGGTACAATGCGCCTAATGCAATACAGTAAATGAATGCGGAATTCCGGTATTCCCCCAAAATGGGGATACTACTCCGGACGCAGTCAAAGCGAATCGTCTACAGACGGATTTGGATACTTTCTCGGTGGGAAATAAAAATAGACAGGTCACTAATCGGCTTTGTACCATTCTGGGTAATTTGCTTTCACCGATTGTTCGTTTGGCATTGTCAGTTTTTTCCCGGCTCGATATAGATTGATTGTTCTGCTACAAGTAGTCATAATTCTTAGCGACAGGTACAGTCAACAGAAGTATCTCAGCACTTTCGTTTTTATTTGCTAAACAGATTACGGAGTGGAATTATTTATGTGCCGTCTATATCTTGTCATTGAAGATTTCGTTACTGATATTGGTTAGAACTTTTTTTTAAAACTTTAATTTAGTCAAAACAATGCTTTATTCTAATTTTAGGACCTCAATCATATTATTTTCACCCCAAAATTGCAGTTTCGTTAATAATAACGTACATTTCAAGCCCCAGTGTCCTACAATTAGTACATAATTTGTGTCATCTGTTATATCTAGGACACAATTTGTGATCAGTGAACCATATCATTGCAGAGCCATAAATCAATTATATTATCTTTGATTACCTAACATACGTACAACGGTCTATGGGCGCTTAATATTAATTGATGGTTCCTAAGTTATAATCATATTCATACCTACCAAAGTTAGTCTGAAAATACACAAAGAGAAAAGTCTTCCATAAAGATATACAGATAGTGTTAATTTAAAATGAAAATTAAATAAAATATATTTTTAAAGCACCTATCGATTATAATGCGGTGGCTAAACAATAAACCCTTAAAACGACGAACTATCAGAATGTTCTCGTATATTGAAAGCGACATTTTCTTTGAAAACTTTTTGGGAGTGTCGAAACTTATGATTTATGCGCATTTTTATACTCCCCCTAGAGTTTCGTTAGAGCCGGGAATTGTATTTACAAAACTTCATAATTTACTGAAGAAAGCGTGGTGAAAACATGATTTTTCAATAGCTAAGTTCCATAAAGCCGTTTTACATAGTCGTACTTGAATAGACGACAACAAAGTAAGTACATAGTTATACGGTCGAGGCCACTAGCGCCTAACCACATTGGGGTCCAAAATCGCTTGCACCTCATCTCTTCATTTGTTTCATTTTACCGTCGTGTATGGCAACGTTTTTTGCTGAAAAATTGTTAGGCACCAGGGACCTTACAAGAACATATAAATACCAACGACATCACGTCGAGATCAAAAATACAAAAACATTTTCAATTATTATTCATCTGACGTATTGTCGACTGTTCACAAAACCTATTAAATGTGTAGTGGGATTAAAATATCTTTCTACATATTAAAATTACTCGTAATAAAAAGTGAGTGGGTTTGTGACCTCGTTAATTACCCCAAATTTTCATACATATCAAACATTAACAATGACGTTTTAATCCGTTCATTAAGTAATTCTGGTAATTCATTCGGTACCATTATCCTGATGACGTCACCCATTAAAGCCATACGAGCGATCTCATGTGTTATGCGATCCAGCTTGCTATGGTTTCCCACTGATTCATTTATTGTTCATTAGCAAGTGACGTTAATACGTTAACTTAATAATTTATTTATTTATTTTAACCATTTATCTAAAACGAAAGTATGTACTAAAACTTAAATAAAGTATTCTTTTGCGTATGGCTAGGGAGTGGAATTCACTGACGGCAGAAGTGTTCCCTGGCAACTACAATTTGGCAGTTTTCAAGAAGAGAATAAATAGGCTGTTAGACATGGTTCTTAGGCCGCATTATTAGGTACTTAATATCTGGAGGAATCGTAAACATATTATGTCTGGCTATCTAATTAATCAATTTCATCCATGTCTTTCAAAAATATTTAAAAAGCTGTGCAAATGTGAGTACACCCGGAATAGCCACAGAACCAGCAATTATGGAATCTCATTTTTTGTCACTTAGAATAATTTCTACTCTCAATTTTTTTTCAATTTTCCTGCTTTAGTTGTGTACTACATCCACTAAGACATCGATCACATAATGTACTTTTTTAAATTTCCTATAATGACTACTTCTATTACTTTAACAAAGATAAAGGATTTAATGAATGAGTAATAAAGCGAATTTAAAGTGTTACATAAATTCAAAATCACGAACCCATTGTTTCACGCAAACCTTTCACTAAATGATATAAATAAATACTTTCTCTAAAAATCTATTACTCTCGATTTAAAAGATGGGACAATAAGACGGTGGATTTACTTCGCGTTGCTACCTCTACCCTATCTCGATAAGAGAATTTATTGAAGTCCGACTTTCTAAGGAGTCTTTTGTTTTGAGATAGATAGGTTTGATTAGATTGTTTTTCATTACTTCATTCCAGCTCAAAATTAACTGAACGCTAGTTTGGTCACGAATATCTGCTGTCGTCGTTACGACACGAATCGGTAAATCAGTTATCTAGTTTCTAAAATCATACAATTTATGAGAAAGGGATAGTAAGGTTATCTTTTATCTTACGAAGTTACTTTCGTCATTGGAAAGGCGTTCAAAAAAGTCTCACGTTAGCAACTGTTGGGTTTGTACAAAATAATTAGAAAGAGAAAAAGATTTCGTAATTTTGAACACTTTCTGTAATTTTGACAGTCGCAAAACAGGCTTGGACACTATCTATCGAACACCATGTGGTGCTCAAAAAACTCAAATTTCGTGTTTACATAATAGGTATTTAATTGATTGAGAACAATTTTTGAACAAAATCTCTGTTTATCAAGGAAATAGCTAATTTAAATTTTTGTTTGAATTAGCAGAAAATTAGGCAATTGAGCTTATCGAGGATAAAATAATGTCAAAAGTAATACATTTCGTTTGCTTCAGACTGTGCCCGCCTGTACTAAAATGAAAATATAATTTTGAGCCATAGCTCAGATTCAAAATAACCAAGAAATAGCCCAAGCATTGTAGCACATGAAACAAATGTATGTACCGACGAAATGGCCTGAACAAGTCCGAGAATTTCTGCATAAAGCAAATTCGGTAAACGTGAACGGAAGACCGAATGTCCAGTATTGCCAAATGAACTGAGGGCGGGCTGGGATGGGATTTGGGCGATGCAATTTCCTCAGTGAAAGCACGTGACTTGCAACGGTCACGTGCTACAGTGGATGGATGCTCATTGATATGCAATTATAGCGGCATTGTATAGGGAATAGCTAATCTTTAATGCAGGAATTTTTGCGACTTGTCATATTTTTAAAAATAATAATTAAATGTTGAAATTTTATTTTTATAGTTTTGTTTTGTCACTATACAAACTTAATAATATTAATTAAATAAATAAATAAATATGCGCCAGACAACGCACCAATTGTCTGGCTTCGTGGTATTATCTTCCTTGTGTTACGAAGTACCAAACAACGATTATGACGGGGGCGTCTCCCATAAATACTTAAATATATATAACATCCATGACTTAGGTACAAATGTTTGTGCTTATCACACAAAAATTTGCCCCTTGCGGGATTCGAACCCGCGACGGCCGGCGTAGTAGTCAGGAGCGCTAACCACCACACCAAACGCGTCGTCACTTGCAAAAAGCTTGCACTTGCACTTGTACAAAGCTGTTAGATGAGGAATCGAACCCCGTGTGTTACGCTATCCGGCGCATGCTTATACAACACCTCAACGGTGTACCTCCTCACCTAGCGCTATATTATAAGTATTTAAAATCAACTTTACCGCCATTCAAGTTTCCACCGTATACGTGTAAGGCCTAAACATAAATGCTTTTCACTTAATTCTGAATCTAAATACAATTTAGTTTTTTTATGAAAGAAATTCTATTTTACTAAGCTGAAGCTCCAATTTTGCATTTAAATAAGTTCAGACGTAAAAGTTAAAGTGATTTTCACATAAAAAGTCAACGAGCGAAAAGCAAAACCTACGCTAAAACTTTTCAGTCAAAATTTTAAAACCTTTCAGTTTAAAAACTATCCAAGCTGGCTGTCATTCAGTCGACATTTTATTCAAAGGTTTTAAAAATAAACGAATTTGATCATACCCGGCATGTGTAAGTAGGCGTACACACATGGCTTTTTATTTCTTTTCAAATTAGTTCTTAAGCGTATGTTTGTATGAAAATATTAGGTCAAATATCACATGGGCGGAACACACTTGACAAGCTTTTGTTACGAAATGGAAATAACCATAGCTATAAATTCAACTTTATTTGTTGAGAGATACATTACTTTATTGCGTCAATGCGTTTTCGATTGTGAAACTTTTTCTAATAACAACAAGTGCCAATGACGATGATTATTGAGTTTGTGCTGCCGTATTTTCTTCACACTAAACAACTTATTGGTATTTTTATTCAACTTCAAATTCTAACTATAATAGCGCAGCGTACCTTACATTTATTAGAATTTGAAGTTGAACAAAAATACAAACAAGTTGTTTTTATATTCATTTCTTTAAAAAAAGCGTAAAATAGATAACGCAACTTGTGTCGTTTGTGTAACGTAGGCAAAGCAATACTAGTGTATTAGCCGTCGCTACCGAAGTACTCGTATTTGCTTAGTCACTTGGGTGGCGTATCTATATCTGCATGCATATCGGCTACCCGCAAAGGCTTCCTGTGTTCCTCCCGTACCCTCTCTAGCCTAGCGACACTTGCAGAATTTTGATCACCCCGAGAAAAAAGACGAGTAAATCAACATTTGAAAAGTTTCGAAACGATTGTGTTCTTGTTTAGGAAGGTGGATCGACACAAAGAGTAACTAAGGAATACAAGAAACACTTATATTTTGTTTGTGTTAAGTTTAAAAAGAAAATCGACAGTAAATAACTAGTTTAAGAACACGAAACTACTGCAACAACTTTTTTTTCCTTTTGAATTGCGTAATTCAGGTTATTCATTCCTCATTATTTACTTAACACGTTCCGGGACAGTGAACGCCTACAGGCGTGAAAACAATAAAACATCTATTGTGTCTGGAATAGTGTCCCGGAACGTGTTAAAAGTAAAACTTCATACAATATGAATTTGTAACATGTGAATAAGTGAAAAGGAAAAAATAGCCGGGGTAAGTGTACAGTTTGTCTAAGTAATCATTCATATACTAATTTTCACCAGCAGGTAATATTAAAACGTTTTTTTTTATAACGCACGACGCCGCGATGTTGTAATTCTCCATCATCGGTTCAGACAGTTTCATTATTCATATTTTTACTTATATTATAAAAGATTACTAACTCAATCGTTAGTTTAATCAGAACTTTCATTATTATTGACGTGATTGTTTTCTCGTGTTAAGGCTAGCTGTTCCGTGTTGTAGACTGGTGAAAGTTTACAGAGAATATCGATTTAAATCATAATTATAATAAACATTCGTTGAAAGTTACGATCGGATGAATTATGATTAAGGTGTTGGATTATGGAAATAAGGTTTAATAACTGTCAAACATTGTTCATTTTTAGGTAGAGTCTAGGTAGTTACGCTTACGTGACAAACTGACTTTGAAAAGAAGGATGATCTATTATATCTGTTCTTCTCGCGCATGTTTGTAATACTTGCAAGATTTAGTACTTGAATAAATTATCGTGAGTTTCTTCCCCTCTGCTTTCGTCTAAATTGAAACTTGTTTACTTTGTCATCAGCAACAATTAATTGGTATTTCATAATCCTCACGCATCGTGGGCACATTACTTGCCATAATTTTAATTAACCCCTAATATGCAAAACTGGGCAAACGTGCGTGTGCGTTTTCTCTTTAGAGCCCCTTCATATTAGGTTGAAAGTAGCGCTGCTCAAAATGTGCCCGAAAGCAGCTTTCCTTACTAAAAAAAGCTACTGCCGCGCAAACTGCGACCTAATGTAAAGGTACTCTTATTTGCGTATCCTCATAAGAAACGGCTGTAAATAACAATATACCAGGGGGCCGAGCAGAAACATGGTGATCTATATGCAAATTCCATAACCCGCTTATTATATTCGGGGGAAACGGTGGCGAAAATACGAGATACTCTATCAAATTTTATCGAATGAAGCAGTAGTGCGTGATGGGCTTAGCGGGAAGCAGCTTTTGAGTGAGGAGCCTGCCTTACAACTGCTGTATGTAATGTAAAGAATTGCTATAGCAATCATAACTAACCTATTTATGCACGATTTAAGTAAATACTGAACTACTTCAGCGGTGAGTATTGCGATGTTGATTTGACAGTTTTAAGCAGCTCGACTTTTGAACGGATTAGCTAATCTGTGCTGCGACATTTACTCTGCAGATTAGCGTAGTACAGCACTACACGAGTGAGTCATCGCGTCGCGACTCGACTACTTGAATGAGAATCGAACTGCCTAGAACTTGAATAGATTAAAGCAAGATCGCAACACGCCCTCTATACTCTCGTTCAGGTTACAATTAAGTATAACTATGATTAAAAGTAACATCTTGAACACTATTCATTGACATGTTTTCGCAGTAATTTCTAAATCACTAACAGGCTTTGATTTCCGATTTATTTGTGGAGTAAGGGCATTTTTTTTATTAAGACATCATTGATTTTTTCGCCACGTGTATTATATCTGACATAATTCAACACCCAATTAATAATCCCAAACAAACTTCTTCCGCTCAAAAAGTTTTAATTACTGGCTGTGTACTCACTTAATGTTATGAGAAAAGCTAATATCCAGAAGAAACTTTAAACATACGAGTAGAACATACGCTCGACGTTACTGGCGCCTAACCACTTTTCGAAGAAAATCACCTGCACACTCGACACAAAAACGACCGTCACGTCAAACAAAACATGACGAGAGGTGCAAGCGATTTTGGAATAAGGCCTCTGCCCACTACTAAAACTTGTCAGGCAAAAAAATATTCCTTGCATATTGCTATAATGTAGTTTTAAGAATCACGTTAAAATACTTTGGTAATATTTATTCGTTTTGCGTTAGTCACGACACAAAAGACACCCAAATATTTAAATCACTCTCGTTCATATTACAAGGGATTATTGTTCGAAAATCAATTAAAAATCAACAGTGATCACGCCAAATTTGGACACAAGAATTTACAAAACTGAGTTATCTTTTTTAATCACTGTCACACTGTGTTTCACATTGAATTTTTAAATATGCTGCATTCTAATAAATCTCAAACATAGGTACACATATCTTAGTTTAAAGATTTTTGGTCTCATAAATGTATAATACACTGATAGTTATACACAGAGTGAACCGTAATTCGATAATTGTATCGAATTACGGATCACTCTGTGTATAAGATAATGATCTTAAGATCTTAATAAGATATTGATCTTGGAAGGGTAAACGTTGAGATCATTTGCAATAGATTATTTCATGATGTACCCTATTTACTTTTTAAGATATTCAAGTTTTAGTGTTTTAATTTTTAAATTGCTCCTAAGTGAATGTCTCATTTTAATGCTATTTTTGATTATGATCTTATACCTATCTGATCACTTCCTCCAAATAAGGTTAAGATGTAGTAATACTCTACACCTAATTAGTAATACCTACTCTAAAAGATCATCCCGTATAACAGAGGTACACATAGTTTCGAAATTTTTAGGATTATTGGTGAATCAACGAGGTACCTATAACTTGCTTGTGGTAGCTTTTAAACTTATGTGTATGTAAGTTGAATATAGAAACCCACCATCAAAAGTTACCTGCACCAAACGTCATAAACTTTAAATACAAACTTTATGTAAGACGGCGTAAAACTTGAAGCGAAACGAAAGAAATAGCGAAAGGCCTTTTGTTCTGACAGCCAAAACAAACTCATTGTTTGGGCGTGTGTTACAATAACAAACAGAGGGCCCGAATGGGTATTACCTAACTGAAATGCTTTCTTATTTCAGTCGTCATGACGTCATTGTGTTAATATTTTGAAAACTCAGAAATATATACAGCACCTATTTAGCCACGCTGACAAATGGTGCCCAAATAGTTGGGCAGGATCGTTGTTGATTCTATGTGCGCCTTCAGATTAGAGCGACAGCAAAGCGTCGCTCTAATGTGAAGGCGCCTAAATGTAAAAGCGCACTAAACTTCACAAAAGCTTATGTTACTTACGCCTTAATTTTATTTTTGATGCCAAAAAAGATTATCAACCTACCCCATCGGATAATGCTCAACTACGTTTGGCACCTGTGCGTCTGTCATTTTACTTGCAGGGCTTTACGGGGAGTAACCCATACACAGTCGGATGCAATGGCCATCACGATCGCTATGTTACCTAATTCTTTTACTTCAGAATCGTACGTGCCATATCGGGGCAATCGGGGCAAATCGCAAGGGCCCTAGGAGGTTGTGACGCGGACCGGGGATGCAGGATTAAGAGCTCATTGTTACCAAAGGCACCTGTTAAACGAATCATTTGTATTACAATTCGCAGTATTTTACGAACTGCTAGGCAGCTTTAGTAGTGCAAAATTAAAATAGACGTCTCAAGTTTAGTGTATTTCATGGAAATACTGATAAGATGTAGTTAATGATCGAACTAAATGTATAATCTAGGCACCGACATGACCCGAAAAAGTCACTCCTTTTTCGGGTCATGTCGGTCTAGAGGTCTTGAGTAGAGGTTAACCTAGTCTAGTCAATTTACTTCAAGTGTTGAAAAATTTAATAACATTCGAGTCGTTGTTATAGAATTAAAAACAGTTTTTTGTAACGCCTTCTAAATATTTAAAATTGTTACAATGGACAATGCAAACTGCAAGTCGAGAGAGTGTTGCAACGGTAGCAGAATCATTTGTATCAGCCGAGCCAGCCAATTAGAAGCGAGCTCCCCTCTAGCCATTCGCCACACCAGGCTCTGTGGTATAGTCAAAAAACAACAGTTATCTATATAAGGTCACCTCGTTTTAAGTGATAATATTCTAAGGGCAGATTCAGCAAAATAAATGAAAAATTTTTTGTAAGTAACAAAAATATTTTTATACGCTAGTTTTCGAGAAAATGACCTCTAAACATGTAGAAAAAATACTAAAATAAAACACCCCGTGTCGCGTGTTGCTGAGCGGCGCTCTCGGTCTTTGTAGGCAATGTCAAACGCGCCGCCAATCGCCGCCGCGTTGCCTACCGCGTGTCGCGGCCGCTCCCCCGCACCCGCCCCCGCACGCTCGCCGCGCGACCGACGCGCGCGCGAGCGAGTCAGTCTGCCAAAAAAATTCGCCGATTGAGTTGTGTGCGCGCGCGTCCCGACGTGCGCCGTGCGTCGTGCGGAGCCCGGGCCGGGCAACCGGCATCAAGAAGCTTCCCGCCGCGCCGCGCCTCGACGTGGCACTTCGAGAACGACGTGCTGGATTGTTTTCACCGGCATCTAGTACCAAACACCGCCCGCAGACGCTGGATATGGCGGTTTCTGCACATCGAAGGCCTCCACCTTTATCACATGAGGGACCAAGATTTGCTGCCGGAGCGGACTACGCGCCGAAGGTCGAGCAGCTCGAGCTCCAGTCCTCCCGTTGACTACTGCGCAATTACACGTTTACGCGGCAGGGATAACGTGCACAACACAATGCTGCAGTTATTCGCCTACATTTCCAGCATAGGCATACGTGTGTGAATGAACAGTGAATCCCATGATGTCCAGTGTAATAAATCCAGTGCTCGTGTCGTGATAGCTAGATTGGTCATTGGCTGGCTAGTGCTTGCTTCGGCAATCGTAAAATAAGAAGTTATTGTGAAAAATAGGCACGTGTTTAGACTGTAAAAAATCTCTCACGTCGTTATTTTTTCATGTTAAATGTTATCGCGGCCGATAAATAAAGATGTACGAGTATTATTATTTCAAAACCAATGTAAAAATAAATAATAGAATCCTAATTTTAATTTACATAATCGTGAAATAAGATTTGTATTCACATACCTATCTGTACAAAAACTGACCAAGTGCAATGAATGAAAGTTAAAACAAATAAAGATTTAGGTAAGTTTCTAGCTGATTCTAGGATGTAATCGCGTTGCGTTGCGTGTGCCTGATGTTATGTTTTTTACGGTACCTAATAAATAAAACTTAAAACGAAACTGTGTTTTATTTACTTACGCAATTTTTAGTGCATATCCACTGAATCAAAGCGAATCAGTAGTTAGGTACTCATTAGGTAGGTAATACTAAAAACATCTGTTTAACGTAGATTTTGTGAGATTGAACGCAGTCAGGTCATGAATTTTTAATAGTTTAGGTATGTATTCTTTTTAAAAGTTTACTCTCACATAAGCTTTGTTATTATCAGCAGGAATTTATTAAATAAACACTACATAATTAGGTAGCTACTTTCAGTTTATCATACCTAGTGTTTTAGGCCTACGATGAATGAACACATACCTACTTAAGTTGAGTTTCTGTCTCAGTTTATCATAATAGGTACCTAACCAGCTGTTAGTGTTTAGTCAGGTGTTTAGGGATCTGATTGCAGTAACAATTAGTTTGTAGGTACACTGAGATACTTTGATAAAGGTCGGTAATCGAATGCAGTCTACTGATGTGGGGGGGTCTAAAAAATAGGTGCGCCGCGGTGCCCCCCTCCCGCTCGCGGTCATTGCACCGGCGCGCCGCGCCACATGAATGAATGAGATAGGCATTAAATGAAAGAGACGAAAGGCGATGTCGCGTGTGGGGATCTCTGAGAGTAGACAAGACAGGGTGCTCTTTTTAATAATTATTTTTTTTGTTAGGAAAAATTAAAATGGAAATGGGACAGATTTTTAAAAAGTAAATGCTTGAGTCCTATTTCTATGATATAGATAGATACTCTGTTAAAATATTATCACTTAAAACGAGGTGACCTTATATTTGTTTGTTATCTTTCATTAAAAAAAATAAGAAGACTGCAGCTTTTTTTATGTCAAAAAGAAAGTTAAATGTGTCCTCAAGTAGCTGAAACATATTTCCTTATCTTTTAGTTACTGCTTGCGGTTTTCAGACAGGGCACAGATTTCATTGTAAATGTAAAACTGGGGATTTCGCTCATCATGACACGTTTGTTAAAAACATGAATACTAACTAATTCATCTATGAAATATAAAAATTACATTAAAAAGCAGCTTGTAGACGCGCATTTGTTTTCTTAGGGATGAAAAAAATACTGAATATTGTAGCTTTAAAAAACTTAAACTGGAGTGTGTAAGGCAAAAGGGAAACCAACACACTATCTTTCCTTATTTGGAGTTTTAGATAAAAATCAGCAGACAAGAGCCCAGCTCTATTTGATGATGATGATGAAAAATCAAACGTTAGTGTGACACTATAATTGAATTGCTTTTCCGCTCAACTTTCAGCCAATTTTTGGCAGTATCAGATGAGCTGCTCGTTCTTGTCACAACAAAAGCCAATTTACCAACAAAACTAAACAACAGACCGATGGCAGGAAAACGTTATATTTTGTGTGACAACACCCTGACCCAGCAATATTTAGACGTCTCTATGGGGGAACTAATTGTGCAAACACGACACCGTTATGTTATAGAAAACTTTACATCCACGGAAAAAGCGAATGAAAACGGTTCGCTCCGGAAAAATACTTCCTCATAACATAATGGGGGCGGTCTATTTATTTTCTGGGGAAAGCGTTGATGAAATAAAAGCTAGAACGGAATTGCTTCCTTTAGTCGGATGAGCTGAATTGATATTGATCTATTCAGCTCCGGCTTAAGCGTGTTTAACGGTTTCAATATAATATTGCTTTTAAGTTTCAGTAACTGAAAGAATGCTGCTTATTTATGGTTAACTATCGATACTAAACTGTTGGCGATAGCTATGAAACCTTTTTCATTATTATTTTAACTCTTCTTTATTTTTATTTTTATGTTTTACTTATCTTGAGAAATAATTGTATTTATTATAATTTGTGATTGTGTCTTTAATAATAACAATATCCGTAAAACACTGATCATGCATATTTTCCTGTTCATTTATTAATACGAACGAGGCTTCTGGCTCGATAATGTAATGTAATGGTCCCCCTAGCCGACTTCGACTACGGTGGCCAGTCACAACGACTAACCGACTGCGCGGGACTTAATATAGTGCACAAGTGTGTGCGCAAACACAGGTGCACTCTCTATTCCTTTCACTCTCATAGCCCGATGGGACAGCAATCTGACACGACCGGAGAAAGATCAGGCGCAGGACCCACTGCTTTACGTGCTTTTCTGGCTCGATATCAACTTACTTAAACTTAACCATAACCGTCTCTTGCACTTTACTACTAAATGGTTTTTGCCATTCTAGATGTAACTTTTCCTCATTAATGGTTAATTCAACTGCTTAAAATAGGTATATAAAAAATACAAAGCTACAAAGTAAAACAATACGATTGTCAACGGCCGTCATTCACACAAGCACAAGCTAATGTAATATTAATGACACGTTATCTCTCATTGAACTTTCGGTAGCAAGAAACATTTAGCGAATTCAGCACATGTTTAAGATCTCTCACGATAGCTCGACCACGAAATTGCGACCACATGTCGACCGTTTTAAAAGCAAAAAACTTTACCTGTGCTCAAGTGGCGTTTCGAGTGTAGTCTGGCTGGGTCCTACACTGACAAAGTAGGAGGCCTTCACGCGGGTGGCACTTTTTTTTTGTTTAACACAAAACTTTTGAGTAGATAAATATAGCTTTCGGATAGTATTTTTTAAATTGCATAAGTAGTTCCAGACAACAGTCATTTGATACGCAAATATCGAGCTACTTAAAGTTTTATCAACTTTTCAGTAGTTCTAAAATGGGCATCTTGGAACTACTTTTTTCCAGTCCTTTCTTAATAATAAATCCCCTCGGTATTCCCTTAAAGATATCAGTTCGTGTCAAAAATATGGCGGAGTTTCTTGAGCCGTCGTATGATTTCTAGGTTTGAACTACTGATAAGCGTTTTTATTCAAATCTAGGAATGCTCAAACACCAAACGTTACTTTTTTTTATTTAATGATGAACAGTGTAAACACCATGACTATTTTTATTTTTAATAAAAAAAACTCCATAGCCTTCTTTATCACTCATGCCAGCATGACAGTGCGAGCAAGCGCGATAGCTTCAGCGAAAATTTGAAGATGTATTAAAGTGTAGGGGCTCTGTATTTAATATTATTGAAAGAACAAATAAACGCTCCAGACTCGGGAACTCGTTTTAAGCTGCGCTAAATTATTTTAGCCTTGTGGGTGGTATCAGATTGGGTTGAATGGCTATTTAAAGCTACTTGAAAACCTAGCTAAAAATTGTTCGAACGTCTGTTTTTGGCGAATACTGTAACAATCTTTTTATTACACTTGAAATAATATCAGTAAATAAAATTAACCAACCAACCAAAAAAAACTTAGTCTTCAGGTGGGTTTACGGCCATTCCCTATATCCATTATATCTGTGGTTTGCCCTACTAGAGATAGAAATATTTATCTATCTTTAGATTTTTTGTCCCTATAAAACTTCTGGCAGTACCAAATCCTATCTCTGGTTGACGAAATCCTATCTCTGGTCAAGGATAACTAACCTTTGACTATGGAACGGCCGTTAGACCAAACGAACAAAGAACTAGAACAAGATCATTTTTTCTTGTTTTTTTGTTCTTCGCGGAAGCTCGATTTCAGCGTTTCACACTAAAATATCGAGCGAGCGTTTTTAGAATATTCTATAGAACGCAATAGAACAACGAACGAATGCTCTGAGTAGAAGAATTTAATGAAGTGGGGATAGAATGAGCATTCGCTCGTCTGATTTAAATGGGCCTTTCAAAGATGAATTATCCATGTAGGTTTTAAGTTTCATGTTTCCCTTATTTCGTTAAAAAGAATGTGAAGATTGCTAACATTGTAAATATTCGCAATATGCGCCATGCCAAGAAAAACGGACTTCATATGTTGTATTTTTAGCGAAACACAACGTCACAGGCTATTATTTTTCCAAGGCTGAATATTTAAATTATACGCAAACATGTAAATGTTCATTATGACATTTAAATTACAAAGCGGAACAAACTTGGTGGCGTGATACTTTCCACCAAAGTTTATAATTTTTGCTCCGGTGAGTTGAGTTTAAAAATTTAAATTACTCGTCTGTTTTTATGTGCACGCGGTGTAGTGATAATAACATCTGTGTGAATGCAATTAAAATAATCAAAATTTGCACGTTCGCATGTAAATATGATAACGTTAAAATATTTATAAATAGGTAAATACCTACTATAGCACATGATGCGGTATGGAAATCGGTAAGACTTATATGTGGTATCACTTTATTAAAACGTGAAACTCATTGCTACATAAAAAGTAAATTTAATTTGTAAACATCCTTCAGCTATGCAAAGGCCTTACCTCAAGTATGAGGTAGTATGAGCCATTCGTCTCATACGTCCACGTGGGCCCAGTGCGAATTGGCGGAGGGGTGTTTGCAATGCACGCGACCAACCTTGCTGGCAGATTTTATCAAGCCGCCCAAAGGGCTTCTGACTGAGCTTAACGACTAGTATATCAACCGGTATTAGCCGGGACCAACTTTTTAATGTGCCTTCCGAAGCACGGAGATGCCCTTGATGGTCGGAATGGTGGTCACCCAGCCAAACATAACAGCACCGTAAGTTACGTAGCTTTGATATCACTACTAAAGCGCTGCCACCACTGCGCTTCGAGCACCTCAAACCAAGAAAAAAAAATTTTTTTCGATACTTTCCTGCTTCAAACTTCTAAGTATAGACCAAAATTAATGGCTTCACATACAAAGAATAGCATATCTATTATAAGAATGACAAGTCCTGTTATCAGAACTTTGCGAAGTGACGCTAAAATATTCACAAAGGAAATGTCGAGTTTGTAAGTGTTCTCCAAAGACATGTTGCAAGTTGTTAATTGGCTCGCTTGTTATAATTTAGAGCTTAGTTTGAAGTTTCTAATAGGTTTGCAATTGAGTACTGAGTCAATTGTTTTTAGTTTGGAAATACTAAAGTTAGTAAGTAAATAGGTATTAAAGGGTAAATATTATAGTGTAATATTAAAGTTAATATTTTCATAGTAAATTTGCATTTTGATTAATTAGTTATTTTATTTCAGTAATTCCTATATTTACCATTGTTTTAACAAGGAGGTAGTTAAATTTAAAAATAGCCACATGTATTTATTATAATGCAGTAATTTATATTTATATTATGTGTTTGCTATAACACCATACAGTACTCGTATATCTGTGATTATACATACATAACTTAGCAAGTAAGAAATAATGTATTGTTTAAACATTTACGGTCACTTAAACAAAAGATGCTTGAATATGGTATCATAAAACAATTCTAAAATAGAACTAAGTACAAAGTCTAGAACTCCTACGATTAACATGTCAACTTTAAACATTTGACCCAATTAGCGTAATCTAGTTAGTTTTAGGCAAGTATGGACTACTATGGACTAACGAGCTAGCCGTAACTAGGGTATACGATACAGACCGACTATTCAAGTTACTGGGATGAGGGAGCCAAGTTAAACCATTATTACTGAAATCAAGTTACAAGTTGTAGATTAGAACCAGTGGATGCGAGTATATTTGAGGAGCTTAGCTAAAGGACATTAGGATTAAGAATGGTGTCACTTAAACTATCATTAATGCATGATAATATAATTATAACTTAAGTCAAAACCTAAATTCGCTTACACCAATATACATTTACTTATAACTTACGTCAAATAACTATCAAAGTGCATATGAAAATAAAATAAAAAGGATAAGGTATTGTACTTTAAGTAGGTTTATACATAGTTAATATAGTTTATTAAGAATGGTGTAACGCAACCAATCCTGATGTTTAAAATAAGGGGGCGTATTGCGATTCAACTTAATCCGTTCAATTCCGAGGCAGTTCAATTCAGACTCAGTGTAAACGAATATTATCAATATAATAATATTATAATAATACTACAATGGTATGAATATTAATCTTTATATTGTTATATTATAGTAATATTATCAATATAAAGCAAAATTGCAATAATAATTGCTAATTTGACAGTAAATCAGAGCGTTTTATCTGTCAAAATTGCATCGCAATACGCCCCAAGGAAAAGAGTTCGTAATTCACTTAACACGATTACAATCATTAGCTGAGTAAGAAATGCCACCTATTTATTCAAAGTAACACAAGAGAAAGGAAAGGGTAATGAAGTGGAAAACGACATCATAAAGGTCACTGACCAGGATAAGGGAAAATGGCACGTATTAAAGGGATCCTGGGTTAATGTTACAATAAATATTTCACCAGTCTTAATAAACGTACTAGGTTAATAGTGTAAAGTTGCTAGTTTTGTTGTTGTTGTTGTCCCGTGGTGGTCCCAGTGGCTTGGCTAAACACACTGGGTTTCAAGGCCTCGCCACTCCGAGGTTTGAATTCTGGGCGGGTCAATGTAGAAATCATAAATTTCTATATTATCTCGGGTCTAGGTGTTGTGGTACCACCGTTGTTCTGGTTTCTATAACACAAGTGCATTACCTACTTACATTACCTACTTACTTTGGGATCAGAGCAATGTATGTGATTGTTGTCCTATTGTCTTGTAGATCAATCAAAATATAAAAATATGATAATTTATTTTGTGATTTGAATTATTTAATCTTACTTGAAAATATAAAAAAAATTACTCGGGTAATCACAAAACAAACTATATTGGAAAAAGACAAACGCTGAATCCTGTCATCTATTACATTCACAAACAGCTAACTATTAAACAAGACCGAATCAAAATTATTGAGAAATCGTAACATGAACTTGGAATTCAATTATCAAATGAAGCGGAATATTTGAGATTTCACGAGAATCTCGCTCGGTCGTTAACTTTAATCTAGCCAATCGTTATCGCTCTACGTTAGATCCTTAATAGATTGGGAATATAATCACGAGGTATCTGGTGTCTTTTTGGATTTCTGGTTCGATATTCAAACCATATAAACTGGATGGTTTATGGTTTTGGATATTCCTTAAGGCCATTGAATGTTACTGGTTAAATTGAAATCCTGTTAACTGAATATTTTAGATGTTTTAACGATTTCATAATTTTCCCCAATATTGGTCTACTTTTCAAAGTTATGGTAGAATCCTAACTATAAAAAAATCGTTCCATAGCATGGAATGTAGGCAATGACAATTACGATATAACTGGCTAAATCTGTTGCGTCCTGGCGCAGTCATGTGAGCAGACATTTAAAAAAGCAAGACAATTCGCTCTACACTGTCTAAATTGACTGACAAAGGCAGCAACGAAAAGCTCTACTACGATATGAAAGCATGTCATTCAACTATCTACCGGTTGGGTAATCCTGAAAGGTGAACAGACGGCTCTCATGCAAGTACGAAATTCAGTAACTATCGACACTGTTTCTCTATTAGCACAATGGGCCCGATTCTAGTGATCTCTCTACGAAAACTAAAGTAAATTTCTCTTTCTCTTCTAAATAAATGAAAAGAGACAGACTACAATGATTTAGAAAAGGCAAACTAAAACCTTGTCAGTCGCTCGGAAAAATACAAATTTTGACGTGGTTTAGTGTAGACTAAATTTTAAATAATTTAAGAGCGACCCCTTGATGTCTCCCTAAATTATCTATGGATTTCCGAATTTTCTTTGCAACTGTGCTGTTTCATTTGTCGTCTCTTAATCATTGTAGTGTCTCTTTTCATGTGTTTAGAAGAGAAAGAGACATTTACTTAATTTTAGTTTTAATCGGTGTATCACTAGAATCAGGCCCACTGTTTCTCTATTACCACAATGTCGCATAGATCGAGGATCCACCGTACTATGACGAACACAGTCTTTGTTTCATGCGGAATCGGATTACATACAGAATTCAACGTTTCATGCCTATAATTTACACGAACCCTCAGCTATTTGTCTGTAACAGGCTGACGTATCTTTGATGTTACACAAACAGGTATACAGCCGATCGTTAGTAAATCAAGGCAATTCAAAAGCAGATCATAATCGCATTGATTTAGTTGAAATGTACACAGAAACAGTGGAATCGAAATAAATATTAATTTCAGTGATAGAAGAAATTACATCCAAGTTCTTCAAAAAAATACATTTAAAATCCGTTATCAGCAATAACAGAAGGACATAAGAAATGGTTCTTGATAAACAAATTTTCTTGTTTGTTCAAATTAATATCGAAGAAGAAAAGTAAATCAAAACCGCCTAGGCTTCTGACAGTTTCAAATTTAGAAATAACCAACGTATTTGGGTAATTATAAGTTAATTTCTACAAACAACATGATTCATAGATACCTCTCACCAGAATTAGGCAGCGCAATATCAAATTAGCATTGTTTGAACTAATTAAGAAAAGTTTTCGGCTAATTAGTCAAGCCGCGATAATAACGGCGGTTTCAAGTTTTAGTCAAGGCTTATACATTTTATAGAAGTCGCTAAGGAATCTGAAGCAGGCCATAAATTTGAATAGGAGAACAGATTTACCGAGCGTAATCCCTTTCATGTTTTATGATATCGATGTAAGCGAGCTCAGTTTAATTGGAAATTGCGTAAATATTTGCATCGAATATGTGGATAAGCGCTTCGAAGATAGTTTTGTAGTATATTTTCAGAAGCGTTTGTTGTCAGGATATTGGATTTTAGTAGCAATTTATTTTGATATTTTTGATGCCTTAATCATAGTAGAAAAGTTTCACATTTATTTTTAGTAACAAGCGCTACCAATAACGTGATTGTAGTCAAACTATCAACATACCACGTCAAAGTAACAGACCGTGGCGTCCTTTTTATTTAAGAATCTCTACAAATAAACAAACTACTTACTTTTACTAAAGTTTTCAGCGACGTTGATGGTGAGTGTACATAAATATTTTGTGAAACTTTGGTAGTCTTAGTACCGTTTCAAGTAAATACTGTCTCCACTTAATTAACTTCTTCCCATTTCATTGGTGTTTAAGTTATGAAGTTGCGCATTGCCTATTTGCGTCGGCATTGTGATATATTATCGTCCAAACTTTAAACGGGGCTACACTGTTCATTAAACGCGAATTTAATTTATGTATTAAGTATTTCGAAATTTCTCTCAACTATGAAGTAATTCTACACAGAAAGATTTTTAATTTTGGAATGTTGTGGAGTTTTAGTTGAGTTCAAAAATTGGGCAAAATCAATATTAAATGTAAATGTAAAGTCTATGTCACCACACAGCTAACATTTAATTGAGAAGCGCAATATAGAAACTTCGAATTGAATCCTAAACCTGCTGTGCAGCATAATGTTGCTAGTTCCAACATTAAATTGGAACAGAACTAATTCAAATGAGTTTGTAACTCATTTATGCAATTGCTGACTGAGATAAGGTAGCTTGCATGATACTTTGAGTGGCATGCAGTGATATTGGTTTATCCATTTTCCATTTCCATAAGATTTATCAAATAACGTTAGAAATACAATAGATCTCATCTCGATCTCGGTTCGAAAATGATGATTCAATATTATAAACATCTCACTCAAATACCTTGGCATAAATAATTGCAGTAGTTATCGAAATTGTAAAATAAAAAAAGAACACACAATTACTATGAGCAATCATTAAGCTTACCGAATGGAAGCATGTCTTTTAACGCAATGGAAAGGCTCAAAAGCCAAGCACGTTAAAAATGTATTACCTTTCGGCTTCAACAAATCCATTTCCAACCTACTTACCATAAGTGCTCGTATGATGAATGTACATCCATTATCAATGGAGCTTTCAAGTAGAACAATACCATTTACTTACGGACAGGGCAATTCATCTCAAAAACTCCCCAGAACAGGTAATGATTTATCATACCCCAAGAAGTGATACGAAGTCAGTAACATTAGACCGCATCAAATAAGAAAGCGTATCAAAGGCAGGAAGGCGGCTTCCCAGGGGTACCCAGTACACACGACCTTTATTTATACCCTCCTTTGTTGGAAATATAAATAGTTGGCGCGAAACATCGAAGGCGCCTCTAAGGGTGCGATATTGTGGAAAATTAATGATGTGGTCAGAACTCGGATTGGATTAGGGGTAAGGGACATAAATGGATGGGAGTGAAATGGTAAAGGCTTGCCTGTTGGCGCGGCTTTGTAAAACACTAAGCGAATGAGATCAAGGGTCTAGTTGTTGCCGGAGGCGAGAACATTTCCTAATTGTATTATTGTTTGAATGGAAATTGCTAGAAGCTTTTAAACTGTTAAAATTGAACACCTAATACTTGAGATGAGATTCTGTCTTCGTAAGTTATTACTTTGATACAAATTGGCATCATCATTCTACCTGATGTATTTAAAAACTCGTTCCAAGATAAAGAAAATGAAAAAAAAACTGCACATTAAAAAACTTTTTAAAATGTTGTCAGTTTGAAAAAAAAACATAATTTTACAAAACCTCCTGCTTTGATCTGACTTGATTGAATTTTAATTAATTCAAAAACGAAGTACGCCTCAGAACAAGCCAAGCTTAAAGCATACCAGTAATCGTAGTGATCTAAGTTCTGATGCCAATCGTAAAGCGAACATTTTTAACGTTAGCTATAAAAGTTTTATTAGAGTTATCGTGCACAGAATGTTACTCCGAACTCGTAAATATCAACCGAATACGGTTTACTCCTACGAAAGGGGAAAAGCATTTTTAGTTGAACGAAATCGCCCGCAACTAACATTTTACAGTTATGTTTTTAGAATACTAATTTAGTGTTACAAACTAAACCGAAAACTGTTTATAGCTGACTATAGTCTCTGTCACATTGTAAAATTGTTCTAATGCATACTGCCAATAGAGTATATTATTTATCTACCCGATGACGATGATATAAATTATTCTCAAGATATTTTCAAGATATAAATTATAATTTTATCTAATTTTCGCAATTGTCAACCCCCGTGGTATGGTGGTTCTGTGGTTAAATTCCCTGTCAGGTATTGTCTCGAGTATGGGTGTTTGACACCACCGTTGTTACTAGTTTCCATAACACGAATGCATTAGCTACTTTCTACAATGTATGTGATTGTTGACCATAATTTATTTATTTATTTCTAGTAAAGTTGACCAAACACTTGCCGCTAACTACAAGTACTAAAAACAATATTTTAAGGAATTGTTATTCTCCAAAACTGCGTCTGTTAAACTGCAATAAGGGGCATACTGTTTCATCGTGTGCATAATTCATACCACACCATCTGGCAAGCTCCTGATAAAAATTCCTAACATTTCCACCGAGCCGGGCTGCAGAATTTGATGAGGGGCTATCTGAGCCGGAGCTAGTTGTGTTCAAACTCAGAGAATAGCCTGAAATAGTGTATATCTGGTTAAAAATAATTATTTAATTTATATATACATGACTGTTTTCAATATTTCTTTAACCAAAGGAAATTGTAAAGGTATTGCCAGCACATCAGGTAATACATTTTTGTTGAAAACCCTTTTTATAACTGAATGAAACAGCGCAGTTTACCTTGACGTGCTATTGTGCGTTCATAACAACAAATGTATAATATAAAAATGAATTCCAAATGTGTTGGTAAGCGAATTACTCAACAACGCCTGGACCAATAAAATTTGGTTAATCATTTTTTTTAAATGTTTGTTGAAGTTCAAGGATAGTTTTTACGACGAGAAAAATTCAAATAATTTCCGGAAGCACCCTAAAAACAGCCCTTTTCTTTTTCCATACAAACGTTTTCTAACTAAATTATTTTAATTATCCATTAAAAGGGGCCGGGCGGGACGGGGCTGGGGCAAAACGAAGTTCGCTGGGACCGCTAGTAAGATATAAATGTATAACGTTTGCGATGTGTTCTTGGGTACTTACAAAAAAAAATCTCAAAAATTACGAGCGATAAAAATACAGATTTTTATTTCGAAGGGGTACGCCCCACAAGTGCATTTGATATTTTCCTGCATTATTTTTACCGACAAAATGACGTATACGTACTTACTTGCAGCTTTTATTTATGTATAAAAACTGTCACTACTCGCTTGAATGTGTGAAATTATTATGTGAGTCGCATAATTATTTGTGTTTTTTCTTTTAAAAAAAAACTCGGCATGTTTAATTGAAAAAAACTAATTTCAATAATCAGAATTTATTTTACTGTAGTGTAAAAAGATATTTTAAAAAAATTGTCCCCAATCTACGCATGCATTGCCACCGCGTAAAAAACTAATTGTTTTCCTATAATTTCCTGGTTTCTGCTCTTAAATTTACAAGGAAGCGACCCGAAGTATCTGAATAAACATTCCAATTACTTTCGTGCAAACAAGAAACTTCAATATTGGTTTGGGAAAATTTCGTCAAAGTTTTCAACGAAATAACGAGCAGGTATTCCGTCTTTTTATTAAGTATAAAGTTTTTCTTATACCTAACTGCTACTGACGTAAATGAAACAAGTAATTTGGTATAAAGAATACTGTTTGAGTCCTATCGATAGTCAAATAAAAAGCGGACTGTATAATTAAATAGGCGCTGTAATTTCGCCTTCCTTATTACAAATATCAAAAATACGCGACAGTGGTTCCTAAAGTCGAGTTCAGAGCATTCGCTGCGCTCGCTCGTGCTCGTGCTCGTGCGGGGTCGTGCGATGTCGTCTGTGCTCGGTGGGAGCTCGGGGCTTTCCGCTGGCGCTCCCCCCTTGCGCCCGCGCGCGTAGATTTAATGATGTACGCAACAAATACTAAAAGATGCTTATTTTAGTGGTGGTAAAGTTGTCGCGTAATCATTTTCGTCTTAAAAAACATATTATTAGGTCCCCCGCAACTGCGTCCGCGCGTTTTGAGTTTGTTCCCTCCCCTCCCACCACAGCGTGACGTTTTATAGCCTAAAGCCTTCCCCGATAAATAAGCTATCCAACACCAATTTCTTTTTTTTAAATCGATCCAGTAGTTTCTGAGATTAGCGCGTTCAAACAATCTTCAGCTTTATAATTTAGGATTATTTTCTAGCTATAACTCTATTTTAATCATGAATGTCATAGTTTTAAGCCACGATGTAATCTGTTGTGTTTTCCAATAAAGATAAAATAAAATAATCTTAACTATAGATTTAATTCGGTAACATGGTCTAAAGTGTATAATTCCTCTTATTACTAATAATATAGTACCTACCAGGTTTAAGCCGATACTAAAACCGGAGATATCAGAATAGTATACTCCATTATTGAATCCTCTCATTAAAACAGTTTTTTAAAATGCTCGCTGAGTATATTAGTACGGTTTCAAGTCTGGTACCTACTTAGCTAGCTAAGATAAATAACAACAAAGGTGGCGTTACATTTTAACTCGTCAAGTATGTGTAAACGAGACACAATAAAAATTCCATTGTTATGCGACTCTCGGCATTCGTTTGATACCTGACTGATTACCAAGTAAAACAAAGTGAAACAAAACACGAGCGTTAATCTCCCACCTTACAAACACGTTATTGGCAAATAAATGCCCAACGCAAACGGCGCTTAATGAACGAGTAAGTAATAGCTTCTTATCAACAAAGACTACTTTAAGGAGCAAGGTGGGATCTTTTGTGCCCGAATACCGGCATACGAGTTCCTTTGTTCACACCTAACTTTTAATAGCTGGGGGAGTTTATTGATATTTTTGTTCGTGTAACCGGAGCTAAGATATAACCGGAGTATACAAAATACGCGTTTGGTGTAGAGTTTACATTTCGACTAGCTAAACTTCCATCTGAATTTATTGTAGGTATTTCTTTTAAGGGTTCATTTGTTGTTATTTTTGTTTATTGAGAAAACCAACACATGCTCTAACTTACGTCTAGTTTAGTACATTGAGTATGGCCAATAAGAAAGTACTAAAATACTAACAATTAATCACTTTTAATTAGCTATTTCATGTGTTTTATTTTGTGTGTTTACCTTGTTTTTGTGTTTTTACTTATTAAAATAAGTACCTAAGCCCTTAGGTAGTGCTTTGCTAATGCTATTTTATACATTTAAAGTAGTGAGTTATATTCCCAATGTCAAGTTTTAAATATGATTTCAACCCAATCCATCCCAACTTATGTGAGTAAATGTTTACTTTGCCTTCGGCAAGAGTTTAGTATAGTAAAGTGGTTGTTAGCAAAACAGCTATTTTGTGATAATGAAATGGTCTGGCCGTTCTCCTCCTCTTATCTCACGTTAACCTGCGAACTCACAGTCTGCAAACCGTTTCTGAATTTCCCTCACAATATTCGGCGTTTTCATTTCTTGTACTGCAGCGAAAATGGACCACTAATGGAATCGGTCCGGTCTGTTTGTTGAGGCCTTTTATTTAGAGACCGAGTGCCAAGCTCTGTAATATGTTTTAGGCAAGGCGATATACCTGTGCGAAATAAGGATAAATCGTTGGTTTTTTACTACGCTACGTGTGTACGATGCCTTACCTCGAAGGGTCGAATACTTTCTCTTTACTATAGCTACATAGTTTTTATCGAATGTTTTAAGATGTTTCCAAACCATTGTTATTAAAAAATGATCCGATTTCTTTTAAAACAAATTCATTTGTTCTTTGATCCATATAAGAAGCTTAAGGACCATCAAAAACTGTTAGAACATCTAACGCAAGTTTCCCTCAAAGGCTGATCGAAAAAGTTACAGCCTTTTTCGAAGACCTATCTAAAGTTTTTGGAATATAAAGCAAAAGTACGGTAGAGTAAGCGTGGCTCTGAGAGAGGCACATAGCGGATAAAAACTTTGAAAAAAGAATGTAGATTATGATTTTGTATTTATTTGTGTTTACAAAATGCAGCTGTATAGCCAAAATAGTTAAATATGCTCCTCAAAAGAAATTGATTATACACTTTCCAAATCAACTAGATTTATTGGTTTTTAGTCTATCAGCTGAAGCCTGCCGAATTCATTTACAATGTTTACAAAATTTCACATCGCAAAGTGCTGCTTTCTTACTGTGAGCTTAAGTTCTTAGCAGACCTGCTTTTTCAGTGCCCTGTCTCTGAAAAACTCGTACTACAAAAAGCGTCAGAACAACACGGCGTTGCACATACCCTGCAATGTCTTACAAGCTTACTCTCAAGAGCTGTTCTTGAATACGCGTTACAAAGCTCTGAGGTCTTGACAACATGTAACACATCTGATGACTCGTTTGGTGTGTTTCTGTCTAGTACTTCATAACACAAGGAAGAAAATTCCTTACCACGAAACCAGACAATTGGTGTGTTGTCTGGCGCATATTTATTATTTAAATTTATCAACACAACCCTATTTAGTATAACATCCGCTCACATCAGTAGCATCTCTGCTGGCCGCAATTCGCAAGACTTTACCCTCTAACTGTAATATTCCCAGATTTTCCTTTTAAAGCTTCCACCCACATTCCTGAATGCAAAGCTGATGTCGCCAGGTGCCGTTTGTGGTTTGCCTAAGACTCCGCTTTGTAACCAGATATTGTCTAGACATTTTATCTTGTTAAATAAGATGCTCTGTGATTCAACTTCCTCTTAGTACATTAAATTATGTTTTGCGTTAGGAAGCTACTTCTTACTTTCACTGTCGAAGCACAAAATAGAAATCTGTTTCTGGTTGAATTCATGTAATTTTTAACAATTGCAATAAAATCTACAAAAATTTTATAAATTACTTTTAATAAGTAATAAAATGTTACCATTTATCGATGATGCCAATAGTAGACAAATGGAATGCGTACCTGTAACAAAATTAATATACCGATTAAACCTTCAAGCTCGTTGATTAATTAAGCTTTAAGTGATTTCCACCGATAATCTATTATAGTTTGATAGCTGTTATATTAACTGTATTGATGAATTAATAATAAACTAATCAATCATACTGGATAAAACAACTTAGCCGAACGGAGATCGTTATTGAAAATTATAGTTTTTTTTTAATATCAGTATTTTATCTTTGCCGCACCACCCACTATTCATTTCTACTAAGCCTTATATGGTGACTGGTAGAGAAGATATGCTGTGTGTTTTATCAACTTTTTATATTTATGAAATCAAGTTACAAGAAACGTTTCCTTGTTAAAGAGTCTAATTAAACTTACAACAATATAAAATTCATTTCACTGGAATTTCGTTCCGAATGACTAACCGTCGTGGAATGATGTTGGTTTACAACCTAACAATGAATCGTAAGGCTTTGGCGTCCATAAAATATTTCAAAATATTATGACTGAAAAGGGCACGAACTTAACTCTAAAACGTGGGCGAAGCACGGTTAATAAAAGTAAAAATTAAAATTAAATACACCAACGATTGTTTAGGCGTCTTTTGTTGTAACTTTATCGAAGATTCCGTGCTATAAAATAAATATTTACAGTAAAATCCTTGAAATACAATTAAGTACATACTTCAATATGCAAGAAACTCCTAGAATTTGAACCCACTCTGAACCAAATAAAATGTAAACTACCTACAGTTAATAATATCATCCGCAGAGAATGCACAATAGACCAAAACGGTAGCCGTGTTTGCGACGGCTTAAATTCTTAACTCTTAACCTGCCAACGTTATTTCTCTTTATTCCAAAGACTTAATTCCAGGGACAGTTTAAAACGCAGTTAGTAAATGGCCTTTAGCAGTAGATTTTTACCGCTTTATTAAAAGCAGAAAAGCGTTTAGGGGAATAGATTTTGTTTCGATACAGAATTGATACCATGTCCGGTAAATACATAATAATTAAATCACTGAACACATACATATTAATAACTTATAACTGAAAAGCGCTCAAAGTATTTGATGCTTATATTTCATATCTCTTGGAAACATAAGACTTATCTTAGAAACATACATTCTGGTATTTCGGCACATATGTAAGTACGAGTACAAGTGCCGTAATCACGAAGTAAGTGAACATATTACGGGTAATATTTTATTGATTTTTCTGTTGTTTAAATAAAAGACAAGCATTTCTTCAGTAAGTGCAATTAGAATGTCCCTAAAACTACCCATTATTTTCGAAGCAGTACCGTTAATTACTAATGTAAAGACAAAGAGCGAGTAGTTGTAAAAGTTTTATGTCATCGCGTAGCTCGTTAAGACGTTCCCGTCAATAGTTTCTCCGCTGGGCTCCGTAATTGTATTAATTTATGACAACTGCGGGTGTCTCAATTAACTGTTAGCTAAGAGTTAAATTTAGATGCACATATTTCAAATTTACACCCGCTATCAATTTAACATGATATATCTTTTCGTTATTACAACGTCAAGTGACTAGTCTTTCTAGCCCTAACTAACTTAATTTAATTACAGTCATACACAAAATTAATATTTTTTACGAGAGAAGTGTTAAGTACTTTTATTTTTATTATACCAATTTGGTTAATCAACTTATACTGAAGCGTCACTTGAAATCGCACTCCTAAAAATAAACGGTGAATCGTAAACCATTCTTTAGGTCGTAAAAGACGGACCAACGTTAAAGTCCCGATGGACATACTTAAAAAACCATTAAATCTCGATACGAAGCTTTAAAGTGTATTTACTCCTTAAGATTTTATAAACTCTAGAGCAATCTGCAGAGAACGTTGAATATGAAAATTTAATGTCATATAAAAGAAAATTACTCATATTATATTTTTATAGCTAATGCACAACAATCTTAATTGGTGTGACAGGAAGTTGATTCGTTTATTATAAGACGTAATAAGAATAACATGTTACATTCAATGTTAAAAAACATTAACATGTAATAAAATATATCAACCACACGATGAAGTAATAACTAATAAATAACTCATCCATTAGCAACGAGTTAACTCCTCCATAAACTAACGGTTAAAATAGGTCAACAACCGACAGGTCACGGTTCTGATCGTAAACTGTGAACCAGCTAGTTAAAAACAATGCCAACTTCATAAGGGTAGCCGGTAATTGAAACGCTTCGAGTTACACAACCGCTTTCAATAAGTATGTGATATAAATAACTAAGCCAATAGTTAACTATTAAGGGTGAGATAGGGATTGTAAAACACAATGTTACACAGCTATTTTATAACGAGCTTACAACCTTTTCAAAAATGTCTACGGGCTACCGGCACGCATCCAATCTTTATCAACCTTTTTTTATGACCAAGCCCTTTTGACGTCTTGAGCCTCATCTCATTCTCGAATGATGTAGACAAACAAAAAATTGGAAATAACACTTGACCGGTTGGCTCCATGGAGCATGTGGATCGCGGAGCCATAAAAAACAAAGCACTTTGGACCCAAGCCAGCCACCTCCTGATTCAACCTCATTGAAACGAAACATTTAAACCCAAAGTGAGAACACTTGAAACCATTCCGTCGAGCAAAAATGCTCCGACCGCAGCCATGAATGCTCAACGTTTACCTAAGTACTCTTTTTCACGAGATGAAAGACGGGAATAGCCACATTAAGTTAATCACCATTAAAATTAAGACTTTCTTTTGCAAGAATTAAAGCTTGTTTACCAGATGTTATTGTAAAACGGAGAAAGCTTTTGGAATGACAAAGAACGGTTTTTAATTATATTTCAGCTCTAGCGACGGAATATTAATCTATGAAAGTCAAAATTATGGCGAATATTTATAATAGCACTATGATGGTGAGACATGGAAAGTACGAGAAAGAATACAAAACGACGAACTGATTTCATTTATCTCGGCGCTTAGCAAATGTACAATAGATTTATGAGAGCGATTAGCAGAATGGACAAAAAATGATCTTTTATGAAATGGGAAAAACTCAAAACGACAAATTCAATGACTATTTGGAAACGAATGTCCGAATCGAATAGTGTCGCGAATCGCTCGAGCGTAGCCTCGTCCATAAACAATCTGTTGGATTCTTCATTTATGCTTTCCGCATTGCGTTAAGCCTATTGGTTGTTTTTGAGGCCCACGGGGTCGGCATCGGCCTTCGTTCGGAAATTCTTTCACTTCTTACAAACAAATCTTTCCGATTCTTTTATTTGGGGATTGCGGGATATTGGTTTGTTGGATAAAAGATACGGTCAAGTGGGAATTCTTCATCCGACTTTTCGCTCGGGATCGCAGGTTCTAATTTACAGTCTCTGCGTCTAACACTTTCGAAAATTATAAATCTACTTCATTCTCACGACCACTTATCATGCGAGGTCAGAGTTTAAATTCATGGGTGTTTTAATTTTTTTGCCCGGGTCAAGCTTGTTAACTCTGCACGATTCCGAAGAGTTGTATAGTCGTGTTAGCTGCTAGATTATCTGGATGTCGGCGTCGTTGTGAGAACAGTCTTTCTTTTTCACACATAATATCATTGAAACTTGAGTCTTAAATCAGACAACCGTGTAACCGAGTTAATTGCGCATCTGAGTATCTTAGTACCTACTTGCAAGGGGTTTTGTGATACAATCACGCCATTCATTAACGGTACTGGCAGTGAAATAAGCCGGTGCATTTGATGCAGATACGATTACATACGGACTGCTCAGGTTGCACTTGATCCTAACCAGGGCCACTTTATAATAATTATAATGAATCAAATACTCTTGGAGAATCAATCTGACTCAAAAATAACCCTTAAAAATTAAATTAAAATGATGTTCGAAGCTACATAAGATGAGACATTTAAGAATGTTAAAAAAAATATTATTGTTCTGCTTTGGCGTATTCTTTTTGGAAGACGCCACCAAAACTTATTAAATCCATTTGATGTTACGTATCGAACGTAATGCAACATTCAGTCACCGTTTGTTTTTGTTTGTATTGAATTTCAATGGCTTATCGAAATCTCTATTGAATATGGAACCATCTTGAAATCAAAACAAAGGAGGGGCCAAAATTTAATGCACATAATTCATGGTGTGGTAAACGCTCACAAGAAATAACATAGAGCGATGGCGTTATGGGGCGTTGAGTCAAAAAGCATTTTAGGTTAATCGCACCGATTCAAGTCGTGAAATTCGCTGGCTTCCATTTAGTTTCATTGAAGCAGGCCAGTCTAGTTTGGTAGAAGCAGGCCAATTACAATTTTTGTTGACAAATATGTTTTTAAGTACTCTAGGTTGGGCTTCTTTATTTCGTTATCATACTCGTAGATTCATCTACCCGATCTTGGATGTTGCAAAGATGCAAATAGGTAACACAGAAACATACGTCGCGTTCATATTTTCTGCTATTTTTTTTTTTGAGAAGAAAACCTGACAACCACAGGACAGTCAAGTAGGGTTGAAGCAAATAAAAAAAAGATTAACAGCCACAATTTAATGTAGCTTTCCTGAGCTTTCCTCTCAGAAATAAAATGTGAGGGACGTTCCTTGACAAGGCCAGCGTAGCATGCTAAGAACAGCTGGAAACAATAGTTGAATGACGATCATTCTTAGACTCCCCTCTTTGCTTTTGTTTTGCTATTTCTTTGTTGTTTTTTTTCTTCTATTGTATCGTAATTTGGGGGGAGGGAAGCTGTAGTCACTGTAGACGTGAAAATAGCGTGTAATAAGTCAATTCATCGAGATGAACTGCAATTACTGTAATGGTCCGCGCGTGTCATTTGCGTGGCAGCATTACCTTCAAATTGGAGATAGTAGCTAATGCGTATAATTTCATGTAGGAGAGCAGTTTGTAGTCTAAAAGAAATAATTGGGTATGGAATCACTTTGATCTTTTTGATTGAATTGCAACTGTAGGTTAAGAATGTGATCATTAGCCATGTTTAAGGGAAATCTGTGAATATTCGTTTACGATGACTAAGTTGCAGAATTATCAATTAATGTGGTATTCTATGTTCTTCACTATGGTTAAAACTGTCTCCTTACATTGCAATGTCTTGTAGATAACTATTGAGTTATGTTTTCTGATAGATCATTAATAAATAATAGTAACTATTTCAAAAAGACATGGAAAGATAAGTTTTTTATTGTTTTATAGCTCTTACAAATGAGATAGGGATAAACCAAGAAATATTATTGGGGCTGTATTTTTAGGCAGATGGCTAAATATGTTTCTAGAAGTTACAATAATATCAAATAATATAACGTAAAAACAAATTAAATATGAAATGTAAGCAACCTATGTCACACTGTGTGTGGGCTGGCTCTCAGTGATACATTATGTGGTCTTATCGGCTGCCAGATATTTGATCTTATATCAACTTATTTATAACCTTTTATCTGAGAAGAACAATACAGATGCAGTATTGATTTTGCTGTAGATTGACCGCAAGAAAGTTCTTTGTATGACTCATCGTAATATCATTTTAAAATGTACGTTTATTTTTGTTTCGTGTCAACGATATTTTGTACTTAGGTATTGCTAATGGTAACAACACATCAAGTTTTCATCTCAACACAGCATAGTAAATAAGTAATGTTAGCCCTTAACGTTCAAAATGTAAAACATATAAAATCTAAAATGTGTTGGTCCTTTGAAATGGTAAATCAAAAAATTCTATTTGTGTACTATACGCCATCAATATCGTATCATGGCGTCACATAATCATAATCCGTTAAAAGCAACTCCGTGTCAGTGACGTTCTGCATATAAACAGCATATTAAGCCAACTTCAAGTGAAAAAAAACCGCGGGCAATTTTACGATAACGACCGAACACAAGACTTACATTTCATTGAAAATTGCAACGTCCCCTCGCCTTTCGGGGACACTTTGCAGTTTGTCAGAAAGTGGTGCAACTTGGAAATTATTCAAAAAAGGTATGATATATTTTTGTTTTTATTATGTAGCTTTTTTAATCGACTGACTTGCCCATTGTGGTATAAGCTAGATATATAGAAATTATATAAATATAGTCAAAGATTTGGTCATTTACTGTTAAACATTCCGTTAATATTACATTTGACGCCTTTTCAGTTTTTTTTGTAATCAACCAATCACAATATGCTTCTTTAAATTGCGCATGGTGATAATAATAAACTCTTAAGTAACACTAAAGGTGTAGTTATTAAATATTTGCGCCTGCGATGCCTAATATTCCATTTAAAAACTATATAAAAATAAATACCCAAAAAATACTCATGCTTGACTTGACTCACGATTGCATACTCAAAACGATTTGCGGCAACGACATTTGGTGCCCTCACAAAAGATTAAATAACTCGGAACGGGGGCCGATCCTTCATAAAAACGGGCACGCGACGCGCCGTACCACCGCATCAGGTACGGAATTCGACTCCCGGCGATACAATACTTTGAGATCGTACACGCACCAATTCATAAAGTGGTCGTATAAATTCCGGCAGCTTTTTGTTTATATGCTGTGTTTGAGAAGTAAATTGAAAGTTGTGGTTGGCAAAGTTATAACAATTTTTTTTTTAAATTTATAATGGTTAGTATGATTTAAACATTTTAGTATCACAGTATCACATGAATGGTGCATCTTTGTAAGAGCCTATCCATACAAATAAAATATGGATCTTAGGTTTAACTTAGGGAGTCTTCTTCCTCTTATTTGCCTGGCTCATTTTATTTGCGATCGGCCCTCCGTTTAACTTAGGGAATATAGGCTAATTTTATTTATTAATGATCTATGTCTATGATAATTTTACTCTCAAACTCATTCTAAGTAAATGAAAAACAACATTATCCTCATAGCGTCAACACGACAAAAAGAGTTTAATTTCCTCTACCCATGATAAAGCACTACATCTCGCAAGAATTACGTGCTTTTTACAGCGCATGGCTTGGAACAAGTTGAACGAGTATAAGTGCGGTTCTGCACAAAAACCGACCCACTGTGCAGCGCGCAGGTAGACAATGCACAGGGGGCGAACACCGGGCACTTTCGGTGACATTACACATTTCCTCTGACGGTAAACTAATAAAAGTGTTTCAGTTCCGACGCTTTAAAGTGCAGCCACAATTTTATGAAGAGAATATTTATTTAATGCAGCTTTTGTCTGAGTTAAACAAAAGAAAATGATTTATTTTTATTTGAGTCTGGTTAGAAATGTTAGATTTAAATTAATACTTAATTAATTAACAATGTCAGTCCTCCTGTCCGATGTCAAAGCAATAAAAAGAGATTAAGGTCTCATAAATGAAGAGGTTTTTTACAGTTAAAATTACTATAAAGCTTTCATGAAATGAATAATATATCAGAAATTCATGAATTAGCAAGCAAAACCGTGAGAAAAAGCAGTAAAATAGTTAAGTTAAGCATTAGTAGCTGTATATAGGTATCAATTGTACGTATTTGTATCGTCAGCTAACATTAACTTTCTTCTTCGTAGCATGTGAATTATTTAAAATCCTGATGTAAGACTCTAAGACGTACAGATTAATGTAAAAGAACGTTTAGTCGAATTGAGAGAGATCCTCCTCTTTTTTGAAGTCGGTAAAAACAAATGCAAACAACAAAGATGCATACCCAGCTGGTGTCAGCATTAGAATTGAAAGTTATATTTCCTTGTCTGGTTGAATGTTTATCGTGCTCTCAAATTAGGGACGACATTCCTTAATTGGCGCAATTACTGACGAGACGGCCGCATTCCCGTTTAGCTGCTATCTGAACTGATATTGTCATATAGAACACTGTTATGAAAATACAGGGTGAACTAACATTTGAACATCGATAGTCAAGTGCATATAAAATAATCGAATAAGAAAGGCATCAACCTTTTATCAGATTTGGCATTATTATTCTAATTATTCACAGAAAAAACGTTTTATTTAAACACTTTACGGATTGATTTTGCCCACATCCTACTACTATTATAAAGGCGAAAGTTTGTATGGATGTATGGATGTTTGTTACTCTTTCACGTAAAAACTACTGAATGGATTTGAATGAAACTTTACCACAATATAGCTTATACATCAGAATAACATATAGGCTACAATTTAGGGCTCTGCAGTGCTTAGTTACCGTATTTCTTACTTATTACTAGACTAGACGGGACGAACCTGAAGTCCACGCGAACGAAGTCGCGGGCAAAAGCTAGTTTATTTATAATAAAACGGCAATAGTATTCGCGTAAACTTACAATAAGAATAAAGTTTTTTCAATAGACTCTTTGGTAACAATAACCATAATAATTAGTTAAACATCTGAAATATGCGGAGTATTTTTACCATCGATATATGACACCAAGAATATCAAAATTTGGCTCCAATAAAACCTGTGTCTATAAACTTTACGATCTCTAACAATTCCGGCCAATAAACTTCACAAAACTGTACATAAAAGCTGGAAAAAATAATGGTAGCCCACGGGAAGCCCTCAATAGCTACTTAAGCATGGTCAACACAGCTGGACGCTTCGTTACTCCAATCAACTTTAAACTTCCTCCACAACTTTGGGTCCCTAATTGTCCCCTTTATTTATTCAAAGTAACACAATATGTCACCCACACCAGCCGGATGCATTACTCGTTAGTGTCAATATGGGTTGCCCAAACTAAATGAAACAACAGCTGAGTCACACTAATGTGTCAGATATGGACTCCCGGGTGGAGGTTGGAACAGGCTCTCGAAAGATGGACCCGATAACTGGAGAGTATTTGCTCAGTCCGTATTTGTTATCTTGTTCTCGGATTTGGGAAGTGTTAGCACCTTGTGTGCAGGTGGAATTTCACAAGTTTAGATACCAAGCCTGCCCAGTGACTCTTGTATTAAAACATTAATTCTTGTTTGATGTTGAAGGTAATACGTAAGATATTCGCAAAAGCTTACGAGATTGTTAATCCCACATAACTCGACAGAATGAAATAAAAAATAAAAACACTATTTTTTTTTGCCTGAAGCTGTAAATGAAACCATCCTATACATGTCTTTAAATCTAAGTGGACTTCTTTACACAAAAGGGTTCACTTACAATAATTTATAATCTCATAATCAGTCGTAGGTACAATATACCAGTGTAATAATTTACATAATCGTAATGAAAATGACAAAAACATGAGCATGTTAGAAACGCATGGCTTATTCTAGTAATTGGCCTAAGAATTTATGGTGGTGGAATGCATTCTCGGTGCAACTGGCTAGTATTAACATCTATGCACTGTAGTTCTCACGCAATAATTAAAAATGAATTTGTTATCAGAAGATTGATTGAACTTCTTGTACATGACTTCTTATATGTTACTGTTAATAAGGCCTGAGGAACTGTACTCATTATGATCAAAGAAATAAATGTTTTAGGCCGCTTGGGCTGTAAGTAGGAAGTAGTTATGATAAAATAAAACCGGTTAAGTGCGTGTCGGACCCGCGCACTGAGGGTTCCGTGCCACCCTTAACTGAATTCAGGGTCCACTTACTTTCACTTAACGAAAACATCACAATATATTGCGACAACAAAAATAACTTTGTTTTTCATAGTGTTTGTATGAAAGACAAAGTTATATTTGCGGTTGATAAAAATGTGCAATATCTCAAAAACTACTGGTTCGATCTCCTTCAAACCAATTTTCGTTGCAAGTTTTTGTTGAGATCTACATTATATATTTTTTTCAAAATTTTCACTTTCTTAGTTCAAAAGTTAGAGGGGGGGGGACGCCCATTTTACCACTTTGGAAGCGTCTATATCTCAAACCTTACACTTTAAGAAAAAATGGTTTTAGAAACCTCAACATCATTTTAAAAGACCTATCCATAGACACCCCACACGTATAGGTTTGAGTAAAAAAAAATTTTTAGGTTTTAGTTTCATGTATGGGAGCCCCCCCTTAAATATTATTTTTTCTTACTTTTTGTATCTGAATCGGAAAGCGGTAAACAAAATACACCTACTTACCAAGTTTCAACTATGTGATGCTTATAGTTTCAGAATAAAGTGGCTGTGACATACGGACGGACAGACAGACAGACAGACAGACAGACAGACAGACAGACAGACAGACTTGACGAAACTATAAGGGTTCCGTTTTTTGCCATTCGGCTACGGAACCCTAAAAAGTATACTTGCAGTATTGAATGCTGTCATTGAGATTATTTTTAATTTGGTCGTTTAAAACCCCACGGTTCTAAGCGGTAAGTTATTGGACTAAGGGGATAATGTGATATGACATTTTAAACTGTTAATAAATCTTACTTAACAAAACATAAATATATGGCACTTGGTCCTTGCTGAACAGTGTAACAATCACCCAGTAGTTGATAACGTAGTAGTATTTCTCAATGGTAGTACCTTTTTTTCACGGAAACAAAAACACCTTACAAATTCACTTACAGTATTCCAAACTGCAAGTCGACATTATGTAGTTGGTTGTTACATTCATATAAGATGATAAGCTTGGAGTTGTTTTGCGCTTGCTTGTTTATAACGATGTTAGAGTGCATGTAGCTCCCAGAACTTTGCCATACAACTAGTTTGCGATAGGAACCAGTCCTCTAAGTGTTGGGCAAATAAACTACTAGTTGTAGGTAGTTAGTTACGATTAGCATGCATAAAGTTCGCTGTATGGACACGGGAGTAATGGAAACAGCACTCTAGTCTCTAGATATACATAAACCTTGCCAGACTATGCTGTTGTTGTCATGTTCTAGGGTCTAGTCAAAATCTAGGGTGTAGCAAAAATTAACAAGTTTAAACTCCATCCCAGAACCCAAAAGGAATTCTAAGCAGAATCTACGGCCCTCTAAATGTCCTCAACAAAGTTTCTACATAAAGTTGCTAATGTGGTGGAATTGAGCTTCTTCATTAGGCCCTATAAAAGTTTATATGTTTTTAAGTAACTGGGTGTCGAGGGCGTTAATGTGTCATCAAGCGGAGTTTACGGCGCCTAACATGATCCTGCAATTAGGACATCCTGGGGGGAGATGGAAATGTTGCATGTATGTACATGTGTATGAGATTTGAAATGATCTGTTTTTAATGGATTGGGAAGCTAAGGCCAAATGGTATCTGCTGCCTGTTGTGGCAGTTTTATCTAGCTTGTACCTATTGGTGGCTATGTTCCATGAACCTTTTTTACCATACGGAAATAACTTAATTCCTTGTATTGACAGAATAAGACTATTGACGACGCGTTTGGTGTATTGGTTAGCGCGCCTAAACTTATTACGCCGGCCGTTGCGGGATCGAGTCCCGCAAGGGGCAAATGTTTGTGTGGTGAGCACGAACATTTTTAACTAAGTCATGGATGTTATTATGTATTTAAGTATTTATGGGAGACGCCCGTCATGATCGTTGTCTGGTACTTCGTAACACAAGGAAAACAATTCCTGACCACGAAACCAGACAATTGGTGTGTTGTCTTGCCCGTAATATTTCTTATCCGATTGAATAGTTTATCTTATTGGTAACATAGACTTAACCTCAACGTAGATAAATCAAGAAAATATAACATTATCTGAAATAGTTTTTCATTCCATCTAGGGCACATGTTAAACGTAACTTGATACAACTTCTTTGTCTCGTTCTTCGTACTTACTTAACACTTACTGACTCATACAATCGGACTGTGCACACAATCTTGAACAGATGACTTCTTTAGGAAATAGTCATCTTAAACATGTTTGCCTTGTGTTTTAACACTTACCATCTTTCACAGTTAAAGGGTAGACTAATGCAATCGTGCATCTACTTTCAAGTTAAGTAAGTTTAGTTTTTGGTCAATAAAATACAGTATCTTTTCAAGAGATATGATATGATAGACTTTACAAGCGTTTTACATTTTAACAAAACTTTCTTAAATTAAAATATTCTACGATGTAATAAAATATCCGTTGATTTCAATATCTTTTGTTGCGTTATGGTTATAACCGTGGATGATGGCTTGTGATCACGACATCACCGATTAATAGATTTTGATTTACGAGCTGAAAGCTACAATATTCAGTATGTTTTTTTTCTTTTGACGCAAAATCTATACGTTATTTAAGAGCCTTTTGTTAGTAGGTGTGTGGTGTCAGATTCATGGTCGTATATTGTTTAAATAAATAACCGTCCGTAACAAAGTAACGTCCTTCATTCAGTCACGGCCAGTCACGTCTCTTCTCTTCATAGATTTGCTTCGGCTGTTAAACTTCGCCGTACTTTCTTTTACGTCGTCTCTTTACGAGTGAAATCGGGATAAACTTCTTCTAAATTTGTTTAACTTTTACACAAGTTGCTTAACTTTATCTTCGCTTAAATCTGTGCACAAAGTATCTTACTTTTTCATGCTTCTTTAAGATCTGAATGCAAACTCTTATTGGCCCCAATAATTGTCACATTATTAGGACAGTCCTATCATTATTTTATCATACTTTTAGACCAATTATTACAAAGAGTACTGAAATAAGAATAATAAATAAACATAGTATCTTATAAAGCATATCCAGTAGGTAAAAATACTTAAGTCCTGTACGATCTATCTGAACTCCGCACCGGCACTGACACTTACAACATAAAAGAAGACGATTTCCACGATTTAGGATCCTTACGTGCCAGTAGTTATGACGGCTTTAGCTACAAACCCATTCCGTAATGGTTTTGTGGAGGCAAAATGTTGTCGTAAAATAGGAAAACCCAGCGAACATAGTAAAAGAAATCCTTAAAATTTTATCTTGCATCCATAAAACAAGCTATAAAATCTATATGATTTCTTATGTGGGTATGATATTGCAAAAGAGATAAGGAATGGGTTGTTGTTTTCCACAATTGAGAACATCAATTTCAATAATTGGAGGATCATCAATACTTATTAAAACTCGGCGGGGTTGCATCGACCCAATTTGGTTAATTAGGAAAGAACAAACAAAGTTAATCGAATTTGCTATGGTTTATTATTTTATTACAAAGAAATTAAAAACCTTTATAAATACTAATAGGTTTAATGAACAATTTATTCATTGCACATGCACTAATTACTGTCACAGAAGAATAATAAATATAAATATTTAAAATTAAGCCCGGGCACCGCAGCGTTCGTATTATTTGGTTGATTTTTACTAAATACTATTGAAATGAGTACCAAGCTATGTACCTTCTTATTGCTAAAGAGTCATTAGATTAGAGAGACCAATATCTAGTGTATATATTGAAATCTAAAAAATCTTCAGTACTTAAGAAAATAATAAGTGAGTCAGTATAACTAATTTACCATTTATGTTTATAAATAGAACCACGTAACAGATGTATGTTATGCACTTGGTCAAATACGCTACAAACTCAGCCTCAAGAGCTTGCACATCAAACAGGGATGCGGATCGAGTTTCTGAAACATAACAGTCAGCGGAACTTGGGTCGAAACTTGAAGGTTCGTTACCCCTGCATTAAGCATCGACATAGCTGATATCAGCTGGCAAGGGGCCAAAATAGCCTTGTGACGTCACGCCGGACATAAGGGCCGGGAAATTAAAACTTTTTTTAAAGTGTCATGATCTGAAATATCTTGTTTATACTGTGCGGACATCGACTACGTCGGGGTGAACCAGAACTAAATATCATCTTTAATGAACCATAGGGATTTCAAAAAGGAATATTTCATAGTACAGTTTGTGTGTTTAATATTTTTGTGGTTTGACTTATCTTCGTTGACGTAGTGACTGTAACTGGGTGCAATAGAGCCCAACTCCATTCTTCAACATTTGACAAAAAACACTTAATATGATGATTTGTTCATTTTTGTTCGTGATAATTAGTACACAAGTAATAAGACATGTTTTTAAGCCTTAATATTTCGGCATTTGTAACCAAAAACTCATGTTCATTGGATTCACTGAACCTCAAGTAAATGGTTAATAATTTCTAAATATAACCAGCACACCTCAAAAGCTTAATGTTCGAAGTCAATTGCTTCTGTTCTGTTCCACTTATCAGACACTTATAGCCAGGAATAGCGTTCAAGATACAGCACCATCATTACGGCGGGAGATTACTCCAAAGTGGATGTTCTGATCTAATCTTTGCCTGTAATGTTTCGGTTTTGTGGGACCGTATTATGAGGTTTTATACTGATAGGTATAGTAAAGCCCGATGCGCAGGTCAGATTGAAATGAAAAACCCTCTTTTTGTTTTAACAATCCCGTAAACTAATCTTAAGTCTTTTTGTATCTATTAAAATTAAAGAAACTGGCAACACCAGTGCGATGTATGATTCAACCCATTTCAAATCCAAAAGATGCAAAAACTCCAAATTAGGGAACATAGTATGATGACTTCCCTCGTGCCTTCTACACCGCAGTTTAAGAACCGGGGGTTTCTCACCTCTTAATACCCAGTCAAAATTCAAAATTCAAATTCAAAATTCAAAATCTTTATTTCAATTTAGGTCATGAAATGACACTTATGAAGTCAAAAGCCTTTCCTGATATAGGTACTATATCTTCAGCCTTCTGCCATTACTGATGTTGCTGCTACCCAGCACCACACTACCTTGTATATAATTGAAGAAAAAAAACTAACGACACCTTAAACTAAATCGAGCATGTTTGTCATCGTCTATTCCATAAAAAAAAATCATGAAAGCGAGTTATAACCGACTAATTTTTATCAAATGAATATTCATAAATAAACAACATTTGAATTTGTTATGCGATTCTCTTTCCGTAATTTGTAGACGGTTTAGCTTCTGAAGAGGTCATCAAATTAATTTTCCTTCCTCAATTCGTAGGCAAACGCTAAAATTATTACATGATAAAATATTTCAGAGAATCTTTTTGCTCAAAAGCTTATTTCAGTATTTTTTAATAACAAAATACTTAGGAACTCTGCTCCTTTTAACTATAATAGTGGAATAATGGAGACTTCGTGTAGCAAACAGAGATGAAAGCTGAAGTTTGTAAGCATTACTTATACGAGCGAAGGTAAAGTTACTTTCAGTTCAAGTTTAGTTGAAGAAGTGTAAGTGTACGTATTAAACAGGCTGTAGCCTGTTATAGAAGCAAAATGTTTAAATATTAGGTTTTTTATGTAACCAGTAATCAGTTCTAAATTGTTTTAACTTATTATAATGTTTATTTTTAAATTATTTTATAACTAAAAATGAAACCAGCAATTTATTGCAAGCAAATGTGAGCAGTTAAAGAACTTGACTCGATGTCGTTACGAGTTAGCAATTTTGATAAACATTGGGATTATAACGTATGAATAAGGTCCAATATTGTTTGTATGTATTGTATTGTATTGTTGAACAATTGTGGGAATCATCGTCGGGGCTTATTTTTTATGTTGTGAGAATATATGCAAATTGGGCCATTTCTCTGTTATTTTTGCAATTTTAATGAGTCGTTTTCAAGAGCAAATTATACATTTGTGCCTACAAAGAGAGCAAAATAAATGACTTTGTTTTTTTTTCAAGGAATCTCGAATGATCGTTGAATAAATTAAATATTTTTTTCACTTTGCACTTACGTTAAAATACTCCCACCATGCCTTGCGATGAGTGCGGTCGTATTTGACAAACAGACTATATGAAAGATCGCATGGGGACTACCAGAATATCTGCTATAGCTACATAGTAACACACATGAGAAGTACATGGCACCACACCAATCATTAACAACGGTATCTTGTGGAAACATGTCAGGACGCCAAGTTTGGCAATATAACCAACGCCCGAGATTTATCACACCAACTGCCAACTGTTTGGCCAAGTTCAAACAAACGTTTGTCACAATGTTTGGCTCGCAAACGATAATTTATTTATAGTAACATCAATTATAACATTTTATCAGGTAAAAATAAACATATTTTATTCAAAATCTAAAGAACTTCTTAGTCACTATTAAATTGGCTGGAATTACTCTTCAAATAATTTTATTCCGCACAGCTGTCATTGCCAGCAAATAGTTAATGGAGTTTAAAAACTATTCACTATCAATGGCTTTTCTAATTTGAATTCCTAATGATCTAGTTAAATGTTCTTCGATTTGCTCTGTTTCTCACAACTATTACAAATTGATCACTTTGGGTTTGTAATCAATAACTAAGTTACTTCTAGCGATTACTTATTCAGAGCTAAGTTAGTCAAAGTTAAAGCTCTCACGACCTAGAACTTAATTTGTAAGTAAATCATAAGGGAGAAGCTCTTGAGGAAAATCGGAGGACGATAGTTAAAACACTTTATTATTATTAACTAAAGAAGTTTATACAAGGCCTTAAAAGGACATTGATGAAAATGGCCTAAGAACCAACAAAGTTTCGACGACTACCATTTGTCTTATATTTGCATTAGTAAAGGTTTTTGAAAATAAAAAGGACTTAAGAGTTATTTGTACAATATTAAGAAACTTTTCATGTTAATAAGATAAAAACTCCAAACAACATATGTATACTCGTATGCTTCTAAATAAATAATTCCTTAGAAGCGTCCGTTAGTAAATAATTGTTTTTTCATAAAATTCGTGTCATTTCGAACTCAGAAAGGTACTTTAATCATCGTTGGTTCTTAGGCCCACGATGTATGGGGGCAGAACATTGTCATTTCGGAGCAGCCAAAAATAGATCACGGAAAAAAAGTGGTAAGCAAATATGCTGTTCGTCAAGGTCTGTGGAGCGGTCGACAGACTTTTTGTAGGGTTGTCAGTTACGTCACGCAACGTTTTTGTTCCTGAAATAATACAAGTCGGCTATGGAAGTAATTTGAAATCAAATTAGCCCCATTAAAGAGGTTTCACTTAGAGGTAAGTGGATTATATCATAGATAGAAAAAGAACGTGTTTCAATATTTTTTCACTGTGAAGAATTGAAATAATATGTGATAAACCAACCAGGATTTTAGTCCGTCAAGGTCTGGAGAGCAGGGTCCGTGTTATTAGGGGTTGTCATTTTCATTTGACTCATTAGTATGAAAAATGACTCATTAGCAATTATTACCTAAATAGTACATTCTGATAAAGAACACCAAGTTCATCGCTCACCACATACAAATACGACGGGAGGTGGAGAAGAGTTATGAAGAGAAACGAACCTATTTAATTTCCATAGAGTACAGTGCGAGGAGTGAGTGGCATGGTTTTATTTACAGAAACGCCTCTAGTAGACAATATGCTCTTCAAATTGATAAGATCGTTTATTAAGTGACGATTACATCATTCTTTTGGTATCATTGGTGTAGCTGTTATTTCGTTCGTCATTACCCAGCAAAAGGTTCCGGGCTCGAAACCTGCGTCGTGCCGTAATTTGATACTGGGTTTTTGTGTCATGAAAATACCTGTACCTGGCCTATCGCTCTTGAAAGGGGCCGCCATTACCGAAAATCGGTAGGAGTAAATTACTGTCATTCGGCAACCCTACCGAGGTCCGTCCGACACAGTCTGTTTCCCGCGCACCGGACTGCGCAAACCCGTTGTAACTTCTGCGGAACTTTTCGACTCCGAGGGAAATTGATAATCATACAGTTTCGAAACTCCTCGCTCTTAGCTACCGTATATTCCACCGAAATACGTGTAATAGCTTATCTGCGGGCCTAAGATGCGTGCTTCTTCATCGTTTATCGCGGCATTTGGTAAATTTTGTTTATTTATCACATTTAAAAAAGGTTACTTCTTACTGTAATTGCCTTACAAGCTAAAAAACATGTGGGAAAGCATAGGTAGTTTAGGATATAATTATATTGTCGTGACGCGATAAACGGTATCGAGGCTTGCATGTTAGGCCTACTGAAACTTGTTTCTTGACGGCAAACTGAAATTGTCGTGCTAAGAATTTTACGTAAAAGTTGCTTGCAATGCAATAATGTTCGTTTAGGCTCGTTAGTTAAGGTGGTGTAACTAGCCTTAACTAAAACTATTAGTCACGCTTTTTCGTATATAGTTTGACGTCCACTATATCTATAGTATGATTGTGCAACCGAGCTTTAGAAAACTGCGTGATCATTGAATTTCATACATAACTTTTGTTCGTACCTATAATCTTACTATACGCTACATACACATAGAGCTAACACGAAACTTCGAATGTTAAGTTAATCTGCATGTTAAGTATAAAAAAGTGGTCATAAAAAGTATAGTATAAAAAGTCATCATTCGTTTTTGTTATGATTTTTGGCGAAACATCAGTGCTCGAAATACTCGCAACTGAGTACGTTATTCAGGGTTGTAATATTTACCTTACCCGATACGAATTAATAAAAAGTTTTTAGAATATAGAAAAGTGTAAAACACAACCCACCTTCATGCAGTCGGATAAAGGATGAAGGTCTTCTAGGCACATATATTTCATGTTGTGGTAACAATATGGTTCAGATATCAACGGGCATCAAAATAAAGACTTGCACAATTATTTGAACTGAAATAAGTATACATGTATTATAATAAGTAATACCCAACCGTACGTATTTAAGTATGTACATCATCCGCTGACTCTTTTTGGTTTGGCAACCCTGGTCATCAGTTCAATTTATGCAACAAGCACGAGATGCAACAGTAACTGGGCCTCTATTTTTGAATCACTCGCGTCAAGATGGCGTGTGATATTTATTAATTAAAGTCCAATTTTGGAATGAAAATCAGTTGCAATCTACACAGGAGGGGTTTGAAAAAATAAAGCCTAATTTTGTGAGTGCTCAAGTCCATATATCGCGACATTTTTGTTGATTTTCAATTCGTTTTCGAACGAAAATCACACGCCATATTTAAGCGAATGATTCAAAAATAGAGCTTCAGATATTTTTATTGGCGCGTCATTCATCTCACTACACTACCAATCAAAATATTTATTCGTCGAGAGCCTGCAGCAAATGCAGCAATCCTGACACATTATTTCTGCATGTTTTTATAGCTTATAAATAGTGAGTGTAATTATGATCATCATTAGCCAGAATTTAACAGAAGTTAAAGTTAGAAAAAAGTGGCACCTAATGCTGACTGCACCTGAATTTGTTCTTAAAAATAAAAACCATGAAACATGTATTTTCGTATGCAGTTCTGTATGTTGTTTGACCTTTGTTTATAATGTTTGTTATAAAGATAGTCAGATAGTGCCGCTGAGTCTTAAAAGATTAGCAAAAGATTGAAAAACTACAAATAAGCTTTACTTACGTTATCTTATTTTATGTAAAGAGGAAAAAACAAAATTGCTTGTTTTCTTACAAATAGAGATAAATATTTCCTGAAACATGAAATATGGCTTCACGAAAAAAACAAGCAAGAATCATTTTCGGATACGACGTGAAAAATTGAGGAAACTAATACTATTTGGCTCCGACGGCCCACGAAGTGCCTACCTTTACCTATTGTTGTTATTATACAAAATATCGTCCTTGGAAATAGATAACCATAACATTGTGAGATAGAGCTGCAATATAGGTAAGTATAATATGTAAAGGTTATGTTACCCATTTATCGATTTTACTATATTACTCAAACACTTCGCTGTTTGACTCTACTTATCTGGAAATTGAAATGTACCGTTTTCAAATGAGTCCAATTTAAATAATTTTTACCTTAGGAAGGAACGGTGCTCAATACTTAGATAAGCATGATCGAATAAAAGTTGTCTGTTTGCATATCAAAGCAAAATGCTGCAATTTAGTATATTGCATAACAATCGCAAAAAGCGGATCTGAGTTGATACTCAGATCCAAACAAAAGCAACAACACTTTAAAATGCTTTATGGGCAATTCTATACTGAATTTGAACGACGCAACTTAGGACGCCTACTACGAAAAACGAAATCCATACGAATATCGTTTTGCAGATCCGAAGCACTACGCAGTAAGGATTGTATACTAAAAATGTTTCAGATCCGCAAAACGATTATCGGTATTTAAGGATTTTGTTTTTTATTAGTAGGCCCTCAGCTCAGTTTAACAGATGCGATTTACGAGTGTGATGAGGAAGAAATTGAACCTCCAATAGTAATCCATTAAGGCCATTTTTATTCATAAACATAATTTTTTCATATAGATAGCCAGACAATTAGCCACGATCTCACGAGAATATGCAGAATAAGATGATCAATGTCTGACTAGTAACAGCCTATCCGCTCTTCTCTTGAAAGCATCCAAATTATACTGGCTAGGAAGAACTCAGCCGGCACAAATGCAAGTTTTATCACAAAAAATCGCTTCATAATTATGCCGTCAAATTCGATAGCTGACCGTTCCACGCCGTCGGCCTTAAAGGGAAGTCACTCTTCCGTGAAACGGAGCGCGCCGTTAAAAAATTAACACAACCATGAACCTTAACTTGAAACGTAGGAATTCGCATTGCTTTCGCTGCTTCGGAAAATTTAAAAACTTATTGCGTAATTCGCAGGGGTATTAGAAAAGTTTCAAGTTATAGTAATGCTATTGTAATCTCTGTGGGCTGCACTTAACATGAAATGGCGGATGCAACACCGGTGCGCTGACAAATGGTACTAAGCGCTTACTTTAAGGCTTTCATTTTATAAGTTCCGCATATTGATTGTCTATGCGTATTGCGACCATTTTATTAACGTATTCTCACCGTTTTTTTGTCGAGATCTTGTATTGTATAATTGTATTTACTCTATCTAAAACTAATAAGATTTTTGGGATATTTATTTTTAATTCCGAAAGAGATATTGTGGATTATTACGTATTTCGACAAGGTTCCAGCTCATTGTGTCATTCATGACGTCATAAACAATAATAATTGCAATATAAATCGATGGAGTTAACTAATAGCCCTGCAGAACAGATAAGAAATTCTCTAGGCATGACCAACGGGCCGTTTTCACAATACCCGCGCATAACGGTCGCGGTTAACATCTAACGCTGTAAAACCAGTGTTACAGTAATTTATTCAAATGTATGAGAATGAGCGTATTAGTGTTACAACCACATATTTGCTCGAGAGTGCAAGCAAACGCGTTTATCTACAAAATGTAGTAAAAAGCATAGGCAATAATTAATGATTTATATAGGCTAAGTATACGTTCAATAAAATGATAGTTAAATAGACTCTATTAGAAAAATTTTATGTCTCTCCCAATTTATGAACCTACCCATGCGAGCTCGTTGCTCAAATATAACTTTAGTAGGTACATGAGATATAACGTGACGTTATAAAAATATCCGAAAATAAACTCGTCAAATCAAATATCAAGATGTTCATCTAAAACAGATCAGACTTTTGACCTTTATAAAGGAAAGGTAAACATATTTTCTGAAAGACGAATAGAGGCTTACGATTTTACAGCCCACCTGAGGAAATCTCATTTGGTACCCAAAAGTAATACATCACACGTGCCATCTTACGCAATCGAATTGCTTCGAGACAATTTCGATACGTAATTCTAATATCGTACAAGCATATTCAAGGTCGAGAAACGCCGGTAAACCGGTCCAACGACTAAGCCACTGGCACTGGTTTCATCATCAACTCACTTCGAAAGCGATACCTTGATCTACCGAGGAAACGGATGTGTACATCCTAGAAAATACAAGTAGTCTATACCAATAAAATGCTTTGTCCTGAATGACTGATTTATTGATTGACTGACTGACTGACTGACTGATGGATCAACGCACAGCCTAAACCGCTGATTGTAGAGACCTGAAACTGGGAGGGTGTGTTCTTTGTGTGACGAAGGGATCCGATAAGAAAGGATTTTCAGAAATTCCACCCCTAAGGGGGTCAAAAAGGGGTGCAAAGTTTGTATGGGACAACCAGATCCCTTGGTCCAATCTTCTTCAAATTTTGCCTACACATTCTTTTACAAAATTGACGGAAGACTTGTTTTGTATTTTATTGAAATTCATCTCCTAAGGGGGTTAAAAAGGGGTGCAAAGTTATTACGGGGGTGATTTGCTTCGAATTTGATGTCAATACTCTTTAGTGCTTACGATTAAAATATTTTTTATTTCTTTTTTGACAGTCATTTGACATAATCTGAGACAGAATATTTGACACATGTTTGTTATTGATGTTGCTTTCGAGAAAATGCTCGAGAAGAGATTTTATTCCTTAAAACAGTAAAGAATATATTTTTGTGTTTAAACAGGGTATCAAGCGGTCTATGTACAGTGTAGATTGCAGATCATTTGATCATATTGTCGGTGGACATTCAACGCTGTTTCTGTGGTCGAAGGGTGTCTAATCTTTTTTTTTTTGCATACTTTTCGTAGGGGCCTATGTTTAGCAGTGGACGGCTTTTGGGTATTGATGATGATGATGGGGTAGGTAGATCCCTACATAGAATTAACCCTTTGAATTCACGATTTGAATTCAAGAAAGAAGAGTATTCGCTATGACTATAAACAAAGCTCAAGTTCAAACTCTTAAGGTAGCGGGAGAAGACTTGAAGGAATTTGCTTCTCCCAAAGCCTGTATGTGGCATGATGCTGTGTAAGCGCACGGAGTATAGCCTGGTTTTTTCATTAGCTCTCGAAAGAAATATTATGATTGACGATAGGCGTAGTAAGTATTTCCATTTCGTTGTAAAATAAAAATATATTATCCCCGTGTAAGTTTGAACAGATTAAAAATCGGGCTGCGTGTTGTGTGTTTATAAAATATAACATTAATCTTTACGCATTTTTACGTATATATTTAAAAACTGGATGTTTTTGTTTGTTTGTTTGATCGCGCTAATAACAAAAACTTTTGGTCCGGTTATAAAATATGTTAGCTACATTGTTAGACAGCTATTAAATAGGGATAAGGGCTGGAAATGATGATGATTGTTAGACAGCTAATTTATGTGCAAAGGCTATAGAAGTAGTTTAATGTGTATAGGCTTATAAATATTTTCGCTACGATCTATCTATGGGAACCAAACGGAGTAAAACTATTACGCGCGTACGAAGTCGCTGGCGGGCCGCTAGTTCTCCGATAAAAAAGCGGCAAGAAAAAGTTGAAAATCGGAAGTTGGATCCATTTCTTTTGTTCTAGTCCTTTGTCGCACAAATGGTGACATATCCATACTTTTTAACTCTAAAGATATCGTTTCTGAATGGCAAAAACATATATTTTGTGTTAGTAATAAGTGAAACTTTAAGTTTTCACTCGGCGGTCTTTGACGGCGTAACCAGAAAGAGCACTGTTTTTAAAATAAACTTTTTAAATTAATGCGAGCATTATGGTCATTATATCAACACTTGACAGAAACATTAAAGTTTCAATGCAGATTGTCACACGGTAGCTAACAGATAAAAATCATAACCAAAACGCTTTTATGAACAGTGTGAACTGGCTCAGGGTTACAGAAAAGTGTAGAAATTAATCCTTCATACAAAACATTCATTTAGATAGAATAGTGAGATCAAGAGTATTTGTAAATTGATTTAATTTTTCTCACAGCTCAACAATTGCCAATGTTTATTTCTTTAAAAAAAATACAAATTAACCAATTTTGATACTTAAACTTATTTCATTTGAATTTTGATCGCTCTAATACGATCAATGTCAGTGAAATTATAGCAAATAATTAATATAATACACGTATCATAAAATAATATAACGTTCGATTTACCTAGACCAATCCTCATCATAGCGCGTGAATTTAGTTCCGTATAATAGCCACTCTGATAACAGATACGTTGAACTCGCACGCGATTAGTTTGGGAAGCACCAGCCTTTGATAAGATAACCGTGTTATCAATCACAACTAGGTTAGTAAGCGCGATGACACTATACACAAATGACAGGTGGCACTATTTAGTTTAAAGGAAGCATTTTTTTATTGTACTAAATAATATTTCAAATTCAAAGAACTAAATTCTACAATTAACTCAATAAAATCATTTTTTTTAAAGTGGAATGTGAAATCTTGATAGTTTTGAGAAATTACTATGATTACTGATATCTTCAGACTATGGTATTTTCCAAGTAAATTACAAGTAGTAAACCTTAAGAGGTACACTGAAGTAAGATCGTATAAATAAATAGCACAAATATCATCAACATAAAACTTTATTGTCGGTGCAGTATCGAGTTATATTTAGAGCCAGCCACTGATCTACGGAGCTGGGTTAGACGTGACGTAGTTAGTTATTAACTACCCATTGGCCGACCAACTCCTGTGAGGTCTATGCCCGGAGTAATAATTCACCAAGAAACTACGAACGGACCGGTAAAGTTAGTGGCTTCCGATTACGTTGTCACTATACGTAATAACGTGTTGGTCCAAAGTGATTCATCATGGTGACCTACATCACGTAAACTTATACTGCTACTGTAATATGAGTGACGTGGGTCATGTGGAATCTAAGGTTTTGCGGTCGTATTATGATGAAAAGCGCAGAAAATATTATATGGTTGTTTTTTTTTTTGCAACTTAATAATATGTAAACACAGGCTTTGCGTGTTTAAGTTATACATTTGTTAGTTCACGTTTCTCTCTATTGTGAATATCAACTATTCAGCATAGATCCCAAGGGAATTAAGGTCGGAGTGCGCTTCGTCATTATTTCAGCTACTTTCGTTTGCAATTATTTCACTACTAGCGGCCCGCCAGCGACTTCGTACGCACGTTTTAGTTTTACTCCGGTACCATAGATCGTAGCAAAAATATTTATAAGCCTCTAAGTATTAAACTAATTAAAAAGCCTACCTCGATAAATTCACTATTTAACAATGTATCTAATATATTTTATAACCGGACCAATAGTTCCTGTGATTAGCGCCTTCAACCAAACAATTTAAATTATAGACAAATGTTATATGTTGTGTAGACTCACACGTAGCCCGGTCTTTAGTCTGGTCAAACTTACATGGATATTATCTTTTTATTTTACAACGTAATGGAAATACGTTAATGGAAAGCCTTTCGTCAATCGTATATTTCTTTCGGGTGCTAAAAAGACCAGGCTACTCTGTGCGCTTACACAGCATCATGCCACATAACATATCTATCAAGTCTTCTCCCGCTACCATAAGAGTTTGAACTTGAGCTTTGTTTGAATTAAAAGGGAAAATTATATGTAGGGATCTACCCCAACATCATCATCAACACCCAAGGCCGTCCACTGCTTAACATAGGCCCTCACGAAAAATTTGCAAAAAAGTTCCAGGTCGGATACCCATCGACCGCAAGTACAGCGTAGAATGTCCACCAACAATATGAACAAACGATCTGCATACTACACTGGACACAGACCGCTTGATACCTACCTGTTTCAACACAAAAAACATTCTTTACTATTTAAAGGAATAAAATCTCTTGTCGAGAGTAAAATTAATAACAAACATGTGTCAAAACATTGTGTCTCTGATATGTCAAATGATTGTCAAAAATGAAATTAAAATTATTTTAAGCATAAGCACTAAAGAGTATTTATAATAACTTCGTAGCCAATCATCCCCAAAATTACTTTCTACCCCTTTTTAACCCCGTTACAAGATATATTTAAATAAAATTTGATACACATTTTTCGTTATTATTTTTAAAGAATGTTTATGCAAAATTTGAAGTAGATCGGACCAAGGAATCACATTTTCCCATACAAACTTTGCACCCCTTTTTCAACCCCTTAGGGGTGAAATTTCTAAAAATCCGTTCTTATCGGATCCCTACGTCATACAAAGAACACACCCTCCAAGTTTCAGGTCTCTACGACCAGCGGTTTAGGCTGTGCGTTGATCCGTCAGTCATTCAGGACAAAGCCTTTTATATGTATAGATTACACCAGTTGTTTCTCTAAAACAATTCAAATTAAGAAACTCGTTATAAATATGTAGAAGGTATTATACTAGTCCACCGCAGACATACTCAATTTCTTATTAGCATTTCATATTAGCATAATTGTCCAACTTTTAGGCAAATCCAGGTCACGGTTAGTCATAGTCGGGATGGGTTTCTTCTTGTATTTTAGATCAATCGTGTCCCACTTAGATATTTGGATTAAATCGCACCTGTATTTGAATAGTCCCAATGTTTTTTTGAATTATTCAAGGGATAATCCAGATTAGTATCATCTATTTCGGGTACTGGATATGCATCGTTTGTTAAATGAAAGTGCGATGCAGCTTATCACAGCCGAATGGGCTGGCAGTATTAATAGTAATAAATGTTTTCTGTTGCACAATCGGGAGTGCATTCGGTGCCGGCTAGTTATTTACGTACAGGAAGCTGAACCCAACAGTGAGTAAAATAATTTTAGTATTCCAATGTATCGATTAAAATAACTTTAGAAAGTATTCGTTTTTAAATATGATGTCTGTAGACGCCAAACTTTCAAATATTTCAAAATATTTGAAACAAGCAAATATTCTTGCATCTACTGTATTAACGTTGTTTTTATTTCCGGAACATAATACCTCTAAATGTATAATAACATTATATAAACTCTGTCTACAAAATGAAAAATTGAGAAAACTTGAAAGACATTCATATTTGTACAAGCAATTCCCTTGAGAGAAATGGAACTGTACAAAGAAATTGCATTCAGAAGTAATAGTTTTGATGACATCTAAACTATCTTAATAATATCGTGTTCAATTCCGTTTGTGGTTATAATCGCGAATGGTCATGGCCGTTGAAAGAGCCGTCAACATGCCATTAGAGCAGTCTCGCAGCGTTAACAGGCTTAAATGACCGAGGTTAATGACACGGCAGATGCTTTGTATTTGCGTAAATTGTATCTACTACAGATGTAGACTGGGAGATAACCGTTTCTGTATGTGGGATATCTGTAATAACCACCGGATTTGCAACATCAATATTATCTTTAAACTGTTTACAGGCGCTCCCGGATTTTGGCTTTAGATTAGCGTTGTTATTCAAAGCAACATTATTCCTTAGCAATGAAATTGAATTGATGAAAGTCTCTCACGCAGTGGTACGTGCCAAGCAATCTTGCGAGGATTACTATGAGCTTGGTATCTTCAAATCGTTTTAATGGTAGTTCTATCAAAACCCGCAATGTCTATTGTTAGACTTAGACGAAGATTCAAGAAAGCGTTCCGAAAATTATTATCGTACTCAGTTCTGACAATAGAGAAGTGTGAAATTGTAGCTGCTTCGGTGAGCGCTGTCAATTATAATTAATTTACCGTTAGGTCATCATTTGTGATAAGATGTTATCATGCTTACGATGATTTATATTTTTGACCGGTATCAATATCAATCTTAAGTTTAGATACATATAAATGAAGTTTTCAGCGTAATTGAGGTACTATATTCTGGTACTATAATATATAATAACCAGTTAAAAGTGATAAGTTATTCAATCGATTAAAGCCTTTTTGACTCCAACTTTTATCTTCAATCTCACAAAATCCACAGAATAAAACAAATGGTCAGACACAGATTTCCAATTGATTGATTCGCTGGCGTTCGGACGAGAAAGCAACGCACGAATGCGCTCAGAACAAATGTGGCAGAATTCACCATTGTGCCAGAAAAGCGAGTTTCCGTACTTTCAGCCGCTACTTGTCCAGTGCATAACGGACTAAAACGGTGTTTGCACAAGTAGACCTTGACTTGTCGCTTGCAGTGTCTTACAATTATGCACATTTCTCGAACGTGACTATTTTTTGAATAAATTCTGAGTCTAACACTTAGCAAAAGCATTTGTTATTTAGTAACAATTATAATTTTCTTGTTGAACTCTTTCGACGTAGGATAATACCTATCTTATATCCTAATATGACACACAAAAAATCAAAAAATCTCTTCCAAAAATCTAGTTAATCTTCACTAAATTATTGATCAACAATGTCTATTAGAAGACTTTAAATTGCAATAAAACTAGGTACCATTACTATCAAGGTTACACATTCATTCATGAGCACAATCATGACTCATTATCTTCGACATTTTATCAGTATCACTCATATCATAACAGAAATAAATAGATTAAATAAAATTTTTACTACACAGTCAAACTAAATTTAATAGTAAATAACATACAAAAAATTATGGAAAAACTTGTACATGTCATTAATTTCATTGAACTTAGCTACAATAATAACCTCAAAACCTTAACTTAGCAAAAGTGATTCATGCATACCTCACACTCATGTGCTACCAACATGATAAAATAAAACCAGTTTTATCTCTACATAGTTTTGCACCGGCATGTGTAAGTAAATATTCTTTATCTAGTTAAAGTTTAATCAGACGTAAATATTATAAACCCTCTTTTTCTAATAAGAATGGGTGTGTTTTGATGGAATTTAAAGGAGTTTCAAACAAAATTACCTGTTATAGCTGCCAACAAAACCGCCAAAGCCGCCACACCTGTCGCTCTTGCCCGGTGAGACCGCATCTTGTCTCTTTTCAACACGCCACTCGTATGCGTCCTCAGTAATAAAAACAAAAAACAAAATTCAAACTTCCAACGGAATGTATCTTTTGTTTCAAAACAATAAACAATTGCACTCGCGTTCTAATAACACCTTTGCGTACTCTATCGTTCGATAAGATAGAAAAGGTAATCACAAACAGCACAAGTAAAGTTTTTAACTGGTCAAATTAATGTTAAAAAAAGTTTTTTGCACTTGTTTTTCGAAGTCCATATTGATGTTTACTATTTAAATAGCAATTAGTGGAAGTAGAAGAGAGAAACTTGTTTCGTAAAGTGAATTTGGGGGCGGTGGAGCAGGAGCGTACGTCCGTCCGAGGCCGATGCCAAACGGTACTGTCGCGACGGGGGCGACACGCGGCGACGCGGCGGGCCATGGAACTAGAGGCGTTGGCGGCGCGCGGTTAGTTCTCGCGAGGACATGGCGAGGATCGAGATTACTCGCTCGCAGTTTACTGGGTTAATGCCTTTATTAGCTTAGCACGCGATGTCCTGGAAAATTGAAAATTGATTGCTTTCCTAAATATTTTGACATCTACTACAGAAGCTGTTAGCCTAACTAGACTTCGACGACAACGAGCTTCGAGTAAATTACCTGTTAGAGAAAATATTGAGATAAGGTAGAGTTGGTAGTTTCATTTAGTATGAGAATGTATGTCAATTTTTTAAGACAGGCATTGTATTCGCAAATATTGTACAGTTTTAATTTTGCAAGCATAAGCAGAATATAAACAAATTACCCAATGTTGGATAATCTCTTTTGAGGTCTAATTAACTAAAAATAAGGACAATAATATATGTTCTTCATTAATCATGAATATTCCACGAAAGTATTTAAATACAAATTAAGTAAACTATACACTACAGACTTTTAATTAATTAAATGGAAACAACATTTTGTTAAATTAAAGTAATGAGGTTGGTACTGATTAAGTTACCAAACCAACCAACACATATTATTTTACAGGTGGATAATGATACGAAGTAATTATCCGAAGTATGTTTAACGATTCAGAAACTACTGAACAGGTAAGGTCCTACATCATTAATAAATTAAATTCCAATAATTAATTTTAGTATTAAGTTAATTAATACTAACGATCAAAATTAAAATGATTAGATTAAGTATCAAAAATGTGTACAACTACAAAAGAAGAGTTATTTGACGAGACTGTTGGAAGGTTTGCATCGATTTTGTTCTGTTTTTCTTTTCTTTTATCCGTTTTAAAATAGTTAAGGGCCTGTTACACCATAGACACATAAGCACTTACCAACGAATAATTCAAATATGGAACGACAATTCATGTAAAGTAGTAGTACTAATAACGCTAATGGAACTTATTAAGACATTGTGAAAAAGGCCATTATTATTCCTCCATTACGCTCAGCACTGTTTATTCTATAAAATAACCGGCTGTTACTCATGCCTGCCGTGCATCGTGTCAAACACCTCACTGAAGCCCTGAAGGCCTACTACGAAAAACGAGTCCGTTAATACGATCATCGTTTTGCGGATCCGATCCATTTTTAGTATGCAGTCATTACAACGAAATGCTTCGGACCCGCTACACGACAATCGTATTAACGGATTCCATTTTTCGTAGTAGGCCTCCTCGTGGTAGAGCCAACAAAACCAATAGAGATTTACGCAGGTTTGCTACTGGTATTATCTTCTTACTTAGGTATTTTCACCACCAAACGGCTTTGTTGGCGCTCGGGCTTTTATCTGAAACTCTACACAGCAAAGCTTTCTGCCATTTTGGAAAGGAAGGCCAAAACGTATATATGTATATCGGTACAGCACTATGCGTGCTTAAATTTCGCCATGATATACATATTATTTATTGAAATTAATAGAAATGTAACTGTATTCATTTACTCATGTAGTTATGAAACCTTTTAACCTGATCTTATTAGTTCAATCAGGTATATTCCTACTTAGGGTACAGCGTAAGTCATCAAAATCGGTCCAGTATTTTTGAGATATGGGTAATAATAACTAAAAATCATGAATAAATAATTAAAATAATGCAATCGTTCTTCTATTAGGATGCATGATGTCAATCTTATACACCAACAGTAAGCACATAACGCACGCATCGACTCCAAAAGAAGTAGTTTTTTTCTAAATAAAAGACAAATGAGTTATTTTAAGCTTTTTAGATGGGTTTTTGAAGGTGACTTTTTTTTCTGTACTGTTTTTTTTTAAAGTATCTCATATTAGCACCTTCTACCGCACTCGTATCGACTGTGCGTCTTTGACTGATTACGGGAACAACATGAATAATTTATATTTTACGCGACACAGTGTGCTGACTTGCAATGTTAGACTAGGAGCCAATACCTTTTTTGTGTGTTAAGAAGGTAGAAATAACGAAGGTCAAGTAAGTTATGATTTTCCATCAAGTCTTCTTCTTACCGTATCGATGGTAGATTAAGTTAAATTTGTAGTGCCACGTAATTAGTGACGCGGATTGCCTTGTCCTTTGCACACATAATATCCTCGAAATAGCAAGAATCGGTGCGTACAGGACAAGACAAGAGGTGGGACATTATCTATATATGCCATAAGGCATTAAGTTCGCCAATTGAACAATTCACAGTGTAATAAAGTTTAAATAAATAAATATCTTGTGGAGTGAAACCACAGACTCAGGATAGGTCGGCTCCATCGAAAGCGCCCCCACTTGAACATGGTGTTCCTGCATCTACCTACTTGGGATCGTAGTCTATTCCATCGAGTTAAAAAGTAAGAGGTGAAAATAGTGGTAGAGCCACATTATGACTTATGACACATTAAAGTTTGGTACGTCATACGGGTACATTAATTTGTGGTAGTTTCGTTTGCGACTATGTTTTTCTTTGTGATGAACATACTTAATATTTTTTAAACTAATAAAAAAGCGCATATCGACCGCGCGTGTGCGTCAAACATCCAGATGAGTTAAATGTGGTCGGTATGTTATCAAGCTTTACATTCAGTCCATAAGACATGTTTTAATCCACAACAAAATACAAACACACATAACAACAGTACAATAAAGTAAAAACTGTATTAGTTTAATGTATTCAAGTATGTTTATGTATGTTTATTTTTTATTATGTATTTTTGTATGTACATTATTATTTTGTTACTTTTTTGTGTTTTGACGACGCGTTTGGTGTATTGGTTAGCGCTCCTGACTATTACGCCGGCCGTCGCGAGTTCGAATCCCGCAAGGGGCAAATGTTTGTGTGATGAGCATGAACATTTGTACCTGAGTCATGGATGTCATAATATATTTAAGTATTTATGGGAGACGCCCCCGTCATAATCGTTGTACTTCGTAACACAAGGAAGAAAATTCCTTACCACGAAACCAGACAATTAGTGTGTTGTCTGGCGCATATTTATATTTATTTATATAATTTACGTCGCCTCAATCGCTTCACCCAATAGTTGACTGGTAGAGAATGCTTAAAGCATTAAGTCCGGCATTTGTCTTTTTTTTCTGTGCAATAAAGAATTATATATATATATTAGAACGTTCTAAAACCCATATCCCCGCGCCTCACCGCAGTGCACGATCATCTCACAGATAAATCATCGCAGTTTGCACATAATCCCGCATGAGACCGCCCCAATTGCCTCGTCGCATAACCTGGGAGTTTTCTACATTCGAATTTCGTCCGCATGAAAATGTTGGACAGGTATTTTAAAATTCTAGATCTCCTGGCTACATGACTACAATAAAGATGCATGGTTTTTATTCGGTCAAAGTATAATACTTACTCGATATGATTAAATGATAGTTTCTGGAAATGTACGGTTTCTAAAATGCAAGTTAGGTACTGCTTATGATTTTTGATCTACCTTATCCCGTTAATTTAACTTTGGTGATACTGATTATGAATAAGCAATTTAAAAAAAACTGTTCTTTTATTTTCTTAAAAGTTTAACATAAAGAAAGTTAAAAAAAAAGTTACTATACAATCTGATAAAACGTCAAAATGGATTGATTGACGAAATAAACCAAAAATGTCAGCTTCAAAATTCATGATTTCGAACATTTAATGCAGGCAAAACTGTCGCATTACTGTTTCAGAATTAACCCAAAATAATTTACAGTTAATTTTTTATTATCTCTGTCGTCAGCCCGGCCGCGTAATCCGAGAGAAATTGGTGAAAGTCGAGCTAATAGTGAACATTAAAACATTACTGCGAATCGGACCGAACCATATGCCGGCCAATTTATAACAATCACACCAAAATCATTATTAACTAGCTTTTGCCCGCGACTTCGTTCGCGTGGACTTCAGGTTCGTCCCGTCTAGTCTAGTAAGCGCAAAAAATGTGTTTTTTTTACGACCTCACATTAGAAACCTCAAAAATTGTAGCCTATATGTTATTCTGATGTATAAGCTATATTGTGGTAAAGTTTCATTCAAATCCATTCAGTAGTTTTTACGTGAAAGAGTAACAAACATCCATACATCCATACAAACTTTCGCCTTTATAATAGTAGTAGGAAAAATGTGTTTTTTTTACGACCTCACATTAGAAACCTCAAAAATTGTAGCCTATATGTTATTCTGATGTATAAGCTATATTGTGGTAAAGTTTCATTCAAATCCATTTAGTAGTTTTTACGTGAAAGAGTAACAAACATCCATACATCCATACAAACTTTCGCCTTTATAATAGTAGTAGGATATCGAACATAGAAGCTTTCTTCCTCGATAATTCTTATTATTTCCGGTCGCTTTCGAGAAATCGCGCCGACAAAAGTGAAATAAAGTTTTAAATAAACAATTGACTTGTCGTGTCTCCATTAAAAGTCGACGGGAACTTCCATTAGCTGCCTTTGTAAATGAGTAAATGAAGACGAAGTAAATTATTTGTATTTTTGTTGGCATCATCAAAGCTTAAAAGCGCGGTGGATTTCTTTGGCGAATTTCTGATAGCTGTTTGAAATAACGCCTCTTGACCTAGATCGTTCGTTTTTTTTAAATATAATCAACCACCCCTGACACGCACTGCATACAAATAAATAGAATAACTTTCCTGACAGTCAGTCAAAAACCCCTAAGCGGGTTCTGAAATGCTTAGGTATGGTCATAGTACTAGAACCAAGTAAATAAAATTGTACAGGGGGCGTATTGCGATCCAACTCCGTTCATTTCCCAATCAATTCCCACACAGTGAAAACGCATATTATCAACATATTAATAATCCGATCCGATTTTGACAGTAAAGCAGAGGTGCTTAACTGTCAAAGTTACATCGCAATACACACACAGTACTTCTTAATGCATTGACTAATATTGCTTACGAATTTGTAGCACACAGCGACCTCATGTAAGTACAAAAAGTGACCTAATTTTTGTCACTTAAACCACTACATTTCAATTGAGTTTCAATGGACTTATCAATCAATGCGAATTTATGAGAATTGGAGCTAGCACGTGCCTCACTGAAGAAAGCGATTGTGTCATATACATATTTACTGTTACAGGCCTTGGTCTTAATTAATTGTGAGACGAAAATGATATATCATACAACTTCGTTTATTACTGCCAAAAGCAAGGTACAAGCAGCACGCAAGCAAGATGATAAAACTGTAAATATTGCATCAATAATATTAACACACACAAATCTTATTGGAATTCAGATTCACGAGAAACTATAAACATTTCGCTATAAGTTTTATTTATATCTATACCATTATAACTGTATGTTTCCCAAATAATAATAAAATAAAATAAATAAATAAGAAATATCAATCTTCCACCAATAATTCACCGCCGCCTAACCACCTTAGGAGCCAAAATCGCTTGCACCTTGCGTTGCTTTTATTTTGAAGTGACGCCTGTCTTTGTGCCGTGTAGTGTTTCCAAACGATTTTCGTTTAAAAGTGGTAAAGCGTGAGAGACCTCAACCGTAGATACCAATGATTTTAAATAGTATCTATCGACATTATCAAATGACTTACATGCTTGTCTATAATTTTATTGAAATTTTACCCATTATGTGTGCATTGTAGAAAATAGAACTGTTTTCGGGGCAAAGTAACCACAAACTGAAACAGTTACAAACGAATACGCTGCGGTTAAACTAAGTAATCGATGGATCACTAATGTTCCCAGAACAAAAACAACCTTTCATCTATTCCAACTTTGTCTATTGCTCACTCATTGGCTAATAGCGAACTTGCAAACAATCCCACTGGGCCAGAATAAGTTATTCAATTACCATGGCTGTATCGGGAATCGGCAGCCATTTACTCTGTCCCGTGACCACAACGTCGAATTTTCGATTTGCCCGAAACAGAGCAAAAAGCTACGGGATATTCCGATGAATTTAATTGAAAGGGGATCAGAGCCCTTGTTTTGGTTGGGCAAATAAAATTAATACACTCCCCTTATAGCTATATCATAGTCGAGGGCAATGCAGTAAGTGCATGTCATACGGATTGTTACATACTTTTTTTTTTTTAATAAATAATGAAATATATAGTATTAAGCTTAGTCATCATTCATCATCATTATCAGCCGAAGGACGTCCACTGCTGAACATAGGCCTCCCCCATGGCTTTCCACAACGACCGGTTGTGAGCGGTCTGCATCCAGTGCGATCCTGCGATCTTCACAAGGTCGTCTGTCCATCTTGTCGGCGGACGTCCTACGCTGCGCCTTTGGTCGAAGGGTCTCCAATCTAGAACTTTTCTGCCCCAACGGCCATCAGTTCTTCGCGCTATGTGCCCTGCCCACTGCCACTTGAGCTTACTGATTCGCAGGGCTATGTCCGTTACCTTAGTTCTTCTACGTATCTCCTCGTTTCTGATTCGATCTCGTAGAGAAACACCGAGCATAGCCCTCTCCATCGCTCGTTGTGTGATTTTGAGCTTCTTTATGAGGCCCATAGTTAGAGACCACGTTTCGGATCCGTATGTCATCACTGGTAACACACACTGGTTGAAGACTTTCGTCTTCAGACACTGAGGTAATTGAGACGAGAAGACGCTTTTACGCAGCTTCCCGAACGCTGCCCAGCCGAGTTGGACTACTAAAAAAATGCATATTACGTGCTAAAAAGAATACAAATAATAAATATGTACAAAATAGCAAAAATACCTGCAAAGCTACGTGGAAGGTTATCCAGGATGAAATAAATTTTATACCATATGACAACAATTACATAGATACGATTGTTTGCGATCAAAATATTATAAACAGTCCCTCGAAAATTGCAACCGCTTTTAATAATTATTTTATTGACATGACAAATAAAGATAATAACAATATTTTAAATGAAAAACGTAACGACATTTTAAAAAATTCTATTTTTTTGACTCCTATTGACAAAAACGATGTAAGTAAAGTAATTTTGACATTAAATAATAGCAACTCGGAAGGTTATGACGGCATTTGTACTAAAGTTATCAAGGCATGTAGCGAACAAATAAGCATGGTTTTAGCATTTCTAATTAATTTGTCAATGGAATCTGGAATTTTTCCTGATAAACTAAAACTTTCTCTAGTAAAACCATTATTTAAAAGAGATGAAAGAACAAGTTTAAATAATTACCGACCTATTACACTAGTCCCAGTTTTGTCAAAAATTTATGAAAAAGTTATGCATGCCAAGCTTATATCGTTTTTTAACAAGTATCACGTTCTTAAAAATAATCAGTACGGGTTTCAAAAGGGGAAATCAACTGCCCATGCTGTTTTTGACTTAGTAAATGAGACTCTCACATGTCTAAATGATAATAATTATACAACAGTCCTCTTATTTGATATGTCGAAAGCATTCGACTATTTATCTCATAAACAACTTTTAGACAAACTGGAAAATTGTGGCATCAGGGGCACTGCTTTAAATTGGATAAAAACCTACTTGCAAAATAGGAAACAGTCTGTTGAAATAGCGAAACCTGATTCTAACAATATTGTCCAAAAATATAGATCTGATTTTAGAGAAAATAAGTTTGGAGTCCCTCAAGGTAGTGTTTTGGGCCCTTTGTTATTCCTTATTTACATTAATAATCTCCCAGAGATAATTAATCACAGATGTGTTTTATTTGCTGACGATATCTCTGTGATAGTTAAAACCAATAGTAATTTGACATTAAATGACCATATTCTAGACATAAACAATACAATAAAAGCAATAATTACGTGGATTAAAAATAATAACTTAGTGATAAATATTGACAAGACATATTTTATTAATTTTAATAACTTATTACACCAGACAGTTGACATACATTACGAAGGCCAACATCTTAAGTGTACTGATACGACTAAATTTTTAGGGATATGGATTGACCAAAAATTAGATTGGAAGACTCAACTGGAAAAAGTATGTAACAAAATTAATAGTTTTTCTTATGCTTTGTATAAATTAACGAAAGTTGCAACTAAAAGTACAGCACTAACAGCGTATTTTGCGTATGTTGAATCTGTACTCCGTTATGGTATTATTGTATGGGGAAATAGTTCAAATGTGGGCAAGGCATTTATTGCACAGAAAAAATGTATCAGGGCTATATGTGTCTCAGCGCCTGACGAGCCATGTAGACCACTTTTTAAACACCTCAAAATCTTAACTCTTCCTTGCCTTTACATATTTGAAATTGCCAAATTTGCAAAACAAAACTTGTGCTACTTTAAACAAGCTAAAGACATATATGTGCGAAACACCAGAAATGGCAGTAGATTAGTGTCTAATAAGACTCCTATGAGCGCTAGATTCAAGAAAAACTGCTATTGGATGTGTATCACTATCTTCAATAAAATACCTACATTTATAAAGGACTTACCATTCAATAGATTTAAAGTTGCCCTGTACAAATGGCTTAGTGAACATTGTTTTTATAGTGTTAATGATTTTTTATATTTCAATTGTTAATTTGTTTTAATGATGACATGTTTATATAATTTACTATTTCATAACTTGATATTTTATGCATTGAATTAATTTATTTGTACTTATTGATTATTGATTGTTTGTATAACGTAGACTTGAGTAAAAATGTTGTAATTTTTATTTTATTGCAGTCCTAATTCAATATTTGCATGCTATCTTTATATGGCTGAAAAAGATGAACTTTATACTTAATGATTCGATCTAAACTGTAACCTTTTTCATAAGCAAATAAATTTCTTTCTTTCTTTCTTTCTTGGATTCGTCGATTGACCTCTTTTTCGAAGTTGGACCTACCTAATTGGATTACTTGTCCCAGGTAGACGTACTCGTCAACAACTTCAAGAATTGAGTTCCCAACAGATACAGGAGTGGGTACAACACGGGAGTTCGACATAATTTTCGTCTTTTCCATGTTCATTTTAAGACCCACTTGTTGGGATACTCGATCAAGGTCTTCGAGCATAATGCCCAGATCATCCAGCGTCTTTGCCACAACGACTATATCATCGGCAAACCGGAGGTGTGTGATGTATTCGCCATTGACGTTGATGCCGAATCCTTCCCATTCCAGGAGCTTGAAGGCGTCTTCCAGTGCCGCTGTAAACAGTTTCGGAGATATAACGTCTCCCTGTCTTACACCTCTTCGCAGTGGAATCGCCCTCGTATTCTGTTCCTGTATTTGGACCGACATGGTGGTGTTGTTATACAGACACTTTAACACCTCTATATACCTATAGTCTATGTGGCACCGCTGAAGAGACCGAAGCACCGCCCAAGTTTCGATCGAATCAAAGGCCTTCTCATATTCCACAAACGCTAAGCATAGAGGCATATTATACTCCTCTGACTTCTGTATAATTTGCCTAAGCGTATGGATGTGGTCTATGGTACTATAGCCTTTTCGGAATCCGGCTTGTTCGGGAGGCTGGAAGTCATCAAACCTACGTGCGAGACGATTCGTAATGACCCTTGAGAACAGCTTGTAGACATGGCTCAGGAGTGAGATGGGTCTATAGTTCTTTAATAAGGTTTTGTCTCCTTTTTTTAAGAACAACACCACCACACTCCTGTTCCATGCCTCAGGTGTGATGCCCTCTAGCAGCACGGAATTAAAAAGCTTCTGAAGGACTTTGAGTACCGGTGTTCCACCCGCTTTCAGAAGTTCTGCTGTGATTCCGTCTTCGCCAGGTGCTTTGTTGTTTTTAAGCTGTTTCAGGGCCATCCTAATCTCGTTAAGGCTGATGTCCGGGATGTCTCCAGTAAAGTGTCGGGTCAGGGTAGCTCTTGGGTCTCTGGCCGAGCTATCAACGGGTTCTCTCTACGGACTTCCGATAAACCCACTATGTCCCAGTGTAACCTGCTCAATTCTTCCTCCAGCTCGAGCAGCTTCTCGTCTGTCCTCAGTGTGCACGCGTTATAGGTTACCAGGGCCAGTTGTCGTTGGGGATGGTAGCGCGATCGCCTCCGGGGATTCTTAGCACCCCTGCCCCGCCGATACCGTGGCCGCTACCGGAGTCAGGAATAGCGGGGCTGCCGGAGACTGGGGACCTGGTTTTTCTGTGTCCTACCATTTTTTTAGGGGGGTATTTGCCAATACTCGCCACGCTTGGCAGGCGGGTTGGCGAGCGCAGAGGCGCAGTTCTTTGTAGCTATGACGCTGCTGCCCGTCTCAGCTCAACATTTAGCTGCGCCTTTTGTTGGATGGTTATCCCGCCATCGGTCGGTCGCCAGAGCCTCGTCTGTTGAAACAGGACGCACCACGTGAAGGTGAGGTTGGCTTGGAGCTTTGGGTCTTGGTTAAGCTCCCTTACGTCCCCAATTAATTAAGCTTAGTAGTAAAAATAAATAAATTTTAAGACTACTCAACTGACATATATTTTTTTAGTAATACAATATTAAGAGTTGAAGCTCAAGAGGATTCTTAAAATAAGTTAAAAAAAACACTTGGGATGAATTTGAACTACAGCATCTAAATTTTATTTGATTCTTTACAACGTCTCAACAAAAAAATTCAAGGAGTGACCCAACTGAATCCACTTCGATTATACCTCATAGCAATATCCAGTGCTCTATTAGGTAGAGCAAATATTCGTGCCGTGTGTCACCGCCCTATTACGGTATTAGGATTAACTACCCCTGTGTTCCTGTGCCGTAGCCCACAATACGCGTTTGTATTATTCATTTGGACATTTCATTTTGGATATTGATATTGGAGTGAAGTTGTCGAATTTAGCTGAACTTTGACCCTTTGATTGGGGATGTGTAATTGAATTCTTTATATCAACAATTGTCTGCAAAAGCTATTATCACGGAGATTTTAATTAGGAATTCATGTCCCTTTGTTTCAACATAATTTTATTTTACTTAACTATATTATTGCTATGTAGCTTTGGCGGTTAAGCAGCTCCGATTTTGAACGGATTAGCAAATTCTTATTGCGATTTTTGGGGTGCTCCACCTACAAATAGTGGGGATAATTTTTATTTCTTTTGCCTAACCCATCATGTGGGATATCGCTGATTGAATAGGTCTTCTAAAATGATTATCAGTTTGCATAACATCATTTTTCTATAAAGTGATCTGTTTTTGTAACATTCAGCACAAAGGCAAAAAAGGCAAAGTTGTAATAAGTAAACAAGTAACAGAGTTTATAGACCATAAACTTAAAGCAAAGTAATTTTCATATAAATTTTCTAAACATTTTTAGCTCCAAAAATAGTTTAAATGTGGAACTAAAACTAAAGTCATTATTTAAAGAATGTGTCTTTTGACTTTAAAAAACATTATTAACCAACGCCATCAAAAGATTTAAACGTTTTTGTCTCATAATATCGGATATTTTGTATTTTCAAGGGAATCAAAATCAAGAGTCAATTTCCGTTCATCTTAATAATACCCTTTAGGACATGTAAAGGCAGTAAAGGCAATAAAAACCCTAACACTTAATTTACTAGATACGGAACCCTTTGCGTGCCAGTCCGACTCTCGCTTAGCTATTTACCTGTAACCTACCTATTCCAGAATCCATTTCATTTTGGACAAGTACATTATCAAGCGTAACATTTAATTTACGCATCCCTGCCTCATACGTGCCTGTAATAATATCGTAAAATCGTTATGATATACAGGTTGACGCAAAGAAAATCTCAGACACCTCTCTTGTTGAAAATTTTATTATTGCTCGTAAGTTTTGGTCTTTGCTTGGCTCTTACTACGTGTTTTTGTCCTTTTCAGAAACTGATTATTTATTTTGAGGTTTTTTTTTGGCACAAATTTTTTACTCCAGGTTATTTTAAGTTATAGCAAGGAAAACTCGAAATGTAGTGTACAGAATAAGATACAAACTTTTTGAGTTTTTAATTGGATACCAACTTCGTTACCTCCTGAATCCAGTTTTCTCAAACTTTTATCTAAAATATTCAGTGACTCATAAAATCTGAGAAGCTCTACATAAGTTATTTATATCGGGTGCTTATTCACCATGGTAGAGTCTCGGTTACCATGACAGCTCTCACTTTGGCCAAGGGTAGATTTTTGCACCCCATGCCGTGTCCCGACAGATTTGTCACGGTCCAGTGCCCATATCTGGGACGACCGATATAGTTAAGGTAGCAAAATGCTATTACAACGTAAATAAAGCAATATGCCACGGTGATCGGCCATGAAATTTGGAAGTGATGACATACATAGCAGATTAGGCACGTCGTTTATAAGAAAAGATTTACGAGACATGTCGGCTTAAAATATTGACTACACATTGTCACCTGATGATATTTCTTACACGTCACTTTAAATAAATTAAATAGCTTAGGTACTTTCTGGAATAGCGGACGTTGGTGAGAAGACAGCAAAGCTGACGTGGGAGTAGGCTGGGCACGTGTGCAGAATGCACCCTGATAAATGGGCCCAAGTCGTTACGCGATGGATACCACAGCAAGGCTACCGTCGAAGAGGTAGACCCAAAAATGAGGTCGTGTGACTACTTCACCTGCTTTGCGGGAGATTGGATGTCATTGGCTGCTGACAGAGACCAATGGAAGGTGTTGGGGGAGACCTTTGTCCAGCAGTGGGATGAAATAGGTTAAATAAAAAAAAGTACTTTCTTGAATAAGTCTAGACCCACAGTCTGAAGTTGGAATCTAATCGGACTGAGGCCGCTAGCAAGTTATTTGATGAATGATTTTATTAAACCCAAATTGTAAGAAAATATAGGTACTAATGTTTTATTAAACCTCATTTGACTTACTGATTAGGTAGTCAGATACCGCCCTGAAGCACCATTGACTTTTTGTACCTACGCATTTATTAAGTAGGTCGCATTTTCGCGTTTCATGAACCCACTACTTATTTCTCCATGAATAATTTATAAGAATCTCAAATGATTTTTATCACCAATGAAGTATTTATGCGAGATCAGATTGCCGTCTTTTGAAATCTGAATTCGTATTTAGCAGGGGGGAAAATTCTTGTTTTCCTTCACGTACAAATGAATAGCTTAACACTCTCCCCTAAGTTTGAGTTTATTAAGAAAAACGACTTGAAAACTTAATTGTGAACGTTTACAAGTGGCAGTGTGACTGTTACTGAATTCGCACCACACAATAACATTTCTGAGACTGCATTAGAAAATCACACGTTATGGCTCGGAAAATGCGACATTTCTAAGGGTCCCGAAAATCATAGGACAGTAGATTTGTGTTGCAACACAGGTCGATGTCGATAAAAAGAAAGCAGTATAAGTAAGAAGTTAGGTAAATCAGATATAGTTAATAGAGAATAAAACTAAATTGTTGTTAAAATTTCTGCAGGTATTCATTACTTGTTACATCTTCATTATCAGCCAATGGACGTCCACTGTTTATAAGTTAGTAATGTACTGTTAGCAATGCTTCCACAAAGAAAAAAATTGGGTTTAGTGATATTTATGATAGAATAAAGATAAAACTAACAAACCAATAGAAATGAACCATAGCAGTGTTTTTGACAAAGATTTGTTACATTATTTACAGAAAGTATTAACTTCTTAAAATTAAAAGTTATTTTAACCTTAAAAAATACCCGTCTAACACTGTCTTATCTATCGACAAAGGCGTTACATCACAGCACTACAAGTCTAAGCGTTATCCCTTAGCGGGGAGAGTAGTATTTATGACGTATCCTTGATTTATTGCGAACCACCCCGCGCTCGTTTTGTTATTCTTTGTCTCAGGGGGCGACGAACTCATGACTCAGCAAGACATCTCATCGACTCGATACTGCGGTTACAACACTAATATTCCTTTTTTAAAAAGGTCATTCGATACTCAAATGATTTAAAGAAACTTTGACCACGGACTAGCATTGCGAATAATGGACAGTATTTTACAACGATTAAACCATTAAGTATGCTCCAATATTTTATATCCCACAGCTTTAACGCATATAAGCAGTAAAAACAAAGCTAAAAATAACAAATATGGAGGCCCAATTCTCCATACATTTATAGGCTTCATATCCAATTCTGACACAGTTTTCTGGGTGAAATCCTCGTAAATGAAAGATTACTCAGTTACAAAAACCGAACAAACTGTTGGATGATACAATATTCTATTTGTTCTTGTTACTCTAACATTTTCAATGTGTACTCTCAACTTGGGAATGTGAATACGGGTGGATGGTAGCTCCTTGCTCTTTGATAAACCTTCTGATTTGTATCAAGACTTTAGAATTTCGGGAGCACACCGCAACTGAATAATTCATGGAACCACGCTAGAGGACTGCATAAACAAACTAAATCTTCGCATATACAATACAGAAACCTCTTTGAAGGAACAATCATCTTATAAAATACAACTCTGTTTTCGAGTTTAATTAGGAAGGTGGCAATTTAATAAGATAAGATAACTCTTAATTGCACATCTCAAAAGTCAGTTACAAAGTTTAAAAGAAATAAATAAATATGCGACAGACACACACCAATTGTCTTGGTTTCGAAGTAAGGGATATTCTTTACTTGTGTTACGAATACTAGACAACGATAATGACGAGGGCGTCTCCCATAAATACTTGAATGCATATAAACATCGATGACTAAGGTACATAGTGTTCGTGCTCAACACATGAACATTTACTCTTTGCATGATTCGAACCCGTGACCGCTGGCTTCGTAGTCAGGAGCGCAAACCACTGCTCCGAATATGTTGTCTTCATTAATGTCAACGCAGTATAAGATGATGGGTACTGCTAGATATTATTTTAATGTTTTTTTTTTATTCCGAGTCATTAACATTGTAATTACCTGTTTAAATGAGTACCTTTCACTTACTTCTAATTTGGTAGGAAAACATTTTCAAAAGGCGTAATTAGGAAAAACATATTAATAAAATATGTTCGTCACTAACTAAAATAAGAAGTAACACTTCCTAGAACTGAACAGCTTCTGAACAGCCATTCAATTAGTGTGTGACGTAGATTCAGTTTGGATTCGTAATCGAGATAAGTGATCTAGGGAGACTTGCTCGGAACACAGATTATGTCCCATTGGATGTCTAAATGACAGGGCCTCAATTCCGCTAACTGAGTTGTGCATCAGTTGTATTACGACTACGAGAGAACATTAATATACCTCGCTATTCTGACAGCGGCGTGCCACCTTTCAATGCTGCTGACTTAAAGAACACGATGTGCTACAATAGCACTACTGAATAACTTTTTTTTTTCATTTATTTACCGAATAAAAAAAAAACAGTTACATAAATTAACACTAATAATAACATTCAATAAAGCAATGAGGTTTGTGACGAATGTCGTGATAATCTACGACGTTCTAACGTAACTATTTTAGTCCAACAGTAGATGCCGAAAATACGTAAATCGGAGGGCAGGTGGTTGTCCTTGAATTTCTGATAAATAAGATTGAGCTCGTCGAGGTTGGGATAGACTGGCCGTTATGGTAGGTATGGTTCAGTGCCGATTTGGCCAATGAATTTGAAGACAAATTAATCAGAAATTAATAGGTTATCGAAATCGATAACTAAATAGGTACAGTTACACAGTACGTATTTGGGATAAAATTACAGGAACCTGCCGGAAGGTAGTACTTCAACACTATTGTAGTACTTACATAGAGGAATTCTTTTTTTTACATACGTTATTTCCCTCGTTTGTGTATTACAACCTAATAATCTTCTTATAGGATGTAAAAACGTACTTTATGTTGTGACAAAGCCAATTCATAGAATTTCTTTCCGTATCTCGTCAAAGTCTTTTTATCGGAAAAACGCACATCCATATTTTAGTGGAAAAATCCAGACGCGTGTCAATGCGCGATTCCTGATTCTCCGAACGTCCTGTGGTAGAAGTCTAAAGCAAAAATTGTGACATTTCGCGTGGACTATGCTGTGCAGTGCATTTAATGATTAAGAAGAATTTTTGAACGTAGCTTAAAAAATTACAAATATTTTTTTTAAGATTTCTACGTTTGAAGAATATTTGATGCAGCTGAAAATCAGAAAATTGAAATTGTCTACACGAAATGTCAAAAATTCTTCGGCCGCAGTCGACCATTACTGACATTTTATTCTCAATGCTAAGGCGTTCCGTACTCGTATATCATTCAGATTGCTTGAATGACAACTAATTGCTTTAGGCACAAACGTCCTTGTCTTGTATGTTTTCTTGAGCTAATGAGAATGTTCATTTTTTTTTAGAGTTGGACGTGACTGGAATAGAGGGCAGTTGTATTCAAAAAGTGCCAGTTAATAATATCTTGTTGGGAATAAATCTGTGTCCAATTTTAACAAAAGACCTACTTAACTGTCTTCTAAGCGTACGACTGTAAAGGTGTAGTAGATAAGTACAGTTTTTTGCAAAAATAAAAGCAAAAAGTTTTTTCATTAGCAGTAATTCTTAACGTTGGTATTTTGCAGTAAGAACAAAGCTAGGCGCTTTGCATTTTCACAAGGTGCTCGCTTTTCAGTAGGTAGCATTCAACGTCTGTGTTTGTTGTTTTTTCAACGGCATGCCCACAAAAATTTAGCAAAAACAGATTTACAAAAAACTAAATCTTCTTCAATCTACTCAATTCTACTTCTCGGAAAACTCAAAAATACCGCCTCGACACAAAATATTAAGAGTAAATGTTCGAGATTCATCATTCATTTTTTTGTCCTATTACCTAATTACATATTTTACATTAAATTCATGCTACCATTATTCTTTTTTTATTTGCATTTTATTAAAACATTATCTAGAAATCTCAGCTAGAATTCACAAAAGTTCTGCAAACTAGGTTACTTATCTAATGTCACAGCAAACTCATAAATGTTATAAATCATTCGGAACTTTATTCGCGACCGGTTTCCGTTAACAAGAAACATAATTTCCTTTTACCTTCGAATTTCGGCTTGAACCATGTTACATTGTATTGGGTAGTCACGCTACTAGGCACGGTAAAAGGGTTTGCCACGGTCGTCAAAAATAAAATCAATCTACTGCCGGGCCTTATTTATTACCCACTAGCGGTCCCAGCGAAATTTGCTTCGCTCCCAGCCCCGTCCTGCCCCAGCCCCGGAATTTTTAAAGTTATTAACTTAATCCGGGTGGTGACGAATCTAACAAAGAAAAAAACATGAAAATCGGTTCAGCCGCTCAATTTCCTTATTTTTTCTTTCATAAGAACCTTATCCTGACCATAACAAATACGAAAAAAAAGAATTAGCGAAATCGGTCCAGTCGTTCGCGCGTGATGTCGTGACCGAGGAAAATAAGTTTAATTTTTTAAAATGTATAGGTAGGTAGATTGATAACTTTATTGGACGATAATCCAAACCCATAAGAGCAACCCGATCATTAAGAGGTTACACATTGCTTGCGGACCAAATACGTTAAAATAAAAATAAATAAAACTGTATCCAGTACCAGATAAATGAACTTTTATTCCAGGAATATCCAATTGAAATTTCCTAGAATAACTGGATATGACGTGAGTTGTTATCTCTAGGTATACTGCTGCACAAATCAAATCTCACATCGGTGGCGTACTAGTTTATTAGAACCCAAAATTTGGTTTTAACCATACATAGCCACTGTCAAACTAGCCTCCACTTTTCCTGCAGAAGTAATTTAAAATATTGCTTATTAATTCTAAAAAGTTGGCAACCCTACTGCTTGCTTTGCGTGAAAAGCTTACTTACGACCTACCGCAAGGGTCGGTGAATAATCAGGTCATTGTCGGCGAATATACAGCCAGCTGATGTTAGGTAACACGGCTTACCTGGTACGAGCTGAGGTCGCACAAACATGAAAGTTTTAGAATGAGAAACTGAAAATAGTGCCTAGATATTTTCAAGTCGCAATAATAAAAGTTCGTACTAACTACCAATACTGAGATTAAAATGATTGCTGATTTTTTAAGTTAATCCTACCATTAGTATAAATGCGAAAGTTTGTGAGGGTGTATGGATGTTACTGCTTCACGCTTAAACTACTGAATTGATTTTGTTTCGCTTTAATTTTACAATGATATTTTACGAAATACAATATTTACGCGGGTGAAGCAAACTGCTAGTAAAATATAAAGACGAATTAGGTCGTTTTCGAAAACTATTGTGCAGAAAACATATTATATATAATATTCAAGGATTATATGGGTGAAAATCGATCACCGAACAGAAACTTGGGAATAGCCAGCTTTTAAAAGTAGCGCGGTGGCAGAAACTTTCATGACGCGTTCAGACTTTAACCGGCGCGAAGGACCAACTTAGAAGATGCCTCCTAGTGTAAACTTTACACAAGTCAGCTTTAATGTAGTTAGTAGAGTGTTTGTTGGTACTTAGTACACAATATTTTTTTTCAGGTTACTTAAGTAAGCCTGTAATTAGGTTTAGAGTATAAAAATTTACCTAAGAGTGTTCGTCTTCTTCTTCTTCCTTCCCTATTCCCATCATCTGGGGTCGGGTTTCCTGACACATCTGCGCCAGGATATTCTATCCTAGATTGTCTTATCTGGCATTTGAGCTTCCTCGAGGTCTATCTTAATCTTAGAACACCAGGTCAGAGGTGGGCGGCCTCTGCCTTTCTTTTGTTCAGGCAGGTTTAGAGCGATTTGAACAACATGTTTCTCGTCTCTTACGCAAGAGTGTATTGTAGTTTGGCGCAACTGATGTTAGGAAGGCAAAGGGAAGCGCTTCCTACCGACCGGGTGTTATGGCCGGGGACCAAGGTCCGATGTTCACCGTCTTGGTTTATTCATATGTAGTTAGGTCCGATCTAAATCTTTTAATATCGCGGTTCAGTCTCCATAAATCGACTAACAGCGCCATCTAGTCGTGTCGAGCCGAGTCAGCGTGCTTGCGATGATATGTAGTGACATTGGTAGATCATAGATGTCGCTACATCACTCCCCTCCGAAGAACCGGAGGTTGATTGAGCCAGTGTGGTTAAGCTCAGCAGTCTGTGCGTAGTGAGCTTGCAAGTGCCAGTGTTCGACGATAAGCCGGGATGTGCATGCGCGATGTCCACGGTGAGTCGGGATGGGCATGCTTGATGTCCACGGTGCGTCGAGGTGCGCGATGTCCACGGTGAGTCGGGATGAGATGCGGGATGTCCACGATGCGTGAGGATGAAGCTCGAAGTCCACGGTGAGTTGGGATGGTGAGCTGGGTGAGGCTGCCGAGGAACCAGGAAGAACCGGTGCGGTCTGCGGTGGTGTCCTTGAGGCTGGAACTGGCTTGGAGGAGACTGCTGGCTGGATGCTGCTGGCTGGTGGTGGGGAGAAGGAGGCGACGCTGACGACGACGGTGCGGCTCCAGGGGTATGGATGATATCACGTCGGGGTCACCAATTTGGTGCAACAGGGTTAGGAAGGCAAAGGGAAGCGCTTCCTATCGACCGGGTGTTATGGCCGGGGACCAAGGTCCGATGTTCACCGTCTTGGTTTATTCATATGTAGTTAGGTCCGATCTAAATCTTTTAATATCGCGGTTCAGTCTCCATACATCGACTAACAGCGCCATCTAGTCGTGTCGAGCCGAGTCAGCGTGCTTGCGATGATATGTAGTGACATTGGTAGATCATAGATGTCGCTACAGTAGTAAAAAATAGAGAGTAAAGGCCTGTTTCACTATTGACAAATAAACACAAACCAACGTATAATTCAAATATGGAACGCCATTTCGTATGACAAATAACGGAACTGTACCCCAATCACGAAAAACTATCGACTGCGTAAGCGTATCGAGAAATGACAATTCAAATGGAAATTGGACTAGCGCCCCTGGCGGTGGTACTGGTTACTTATTAGGACATTCTGAAACTGACTGTAAGTGTAGATAGTAAGTTGATGCACAAAATCAGAAGTTAAAGGCAACAAGTTTTTATACACAATGAAGATTTAACTAAATAAATATTCATTTTAGAGGTACTTCCAGTGGATGGACTCGGACAGTGCTGTCTAGTTTTGCGTTTCAAGAAGTTTGGCTGTTACAAACTGACCGCGTATGCCAGGCACCAGAAGTGTGGAAACAAACTTGGTTAAACATGGCGTTTTACGCCTATCCAGCTCTGAGGATTGGTCCTCAAAGCTGGATAGGCGTTAAAACGCAATGTGCTTGGGCACAAAATGTAACTTAGTTATTTGACCAAGCATTTAAGTTATTTTTCTGACCATAACAATAAAAAGCATTTTAAACGTAACATTCAAATACGTAAGCATTGCAAGAGCCAGATGGGATGGACATGTAACGGGCTTTTAAAAAAAGACGAATACTTGAATACCGAACGGCACGGATGGAAGACCATGTGTCCATTTATTTCCATATCATTAAACATTTCAGAAACCTACATACGAAAAAGTTATGGCGAAGCCTCGTGTAGCTCTCGTTTAAGGACTAAAGGTAAGTACTGTCGAGTTCACCACTATCTTACCACCTAAATGTTGAAGCAGATTTATCCACCCGTAACGGGAACAGCACCTTGTCAACTCGAGGCGTTCAGTAGGTATTCTTAGTATCTCTGGTGGAGATCCTCGTAGCGCCTATCTTTTGTTTGCGGCCGCTTTTGTTGTGTGTGCGAACGATTTTCGTTTGAAAGAGGTACGGCGGCATCATCTCGACTACTTTATTTTTCATGCGGTATTTATTTATATTAAATGAAAATGAACCTCATGAACAATATTTTTCCACCAGCCGTCGTATAATAGACCAATGAGACGTGGGCTAGCTGCGAGTGTCCGAGTGAACGGTCGGCTGCTTAGAAACTCGATGTTAAGGCGAAGTGTTGACAATCATATCGGTTTAAAAGTCCACCTACGTAGAATATGGAGCTTTTTTTTGGAAATTATTGTTGTTGTTAAACTTATAGCAAATATTATGAATTGTACATGTAAAATGCAACTGTGTCAGACAAGGAACCCTGTGTCTAACGCTTGAGTCTTACGCTATCCGGGCGCATGCTTTACTCGGCCACCGACACATTAGCAAGTCTGTTATTGCAAAAATATTTAGTTTGTATAGTGACAGAACACTATTAAGACTAAAATATTATTATACGTACAAATAGTTAGACTAGTTAGAAATAAGTACAAATAAGCCTGTTTGGCGGCAAAATATGTACATCAATAAAACCTTTGTTTATAACTTCATGTTGGCACTAGGAATCAGGATCTGCCGAGTCCTACCAAAATTTGGCGTCCTCCTTTCCCCTCCGAGAGAAATCCTCTGCCACTTTTCTGCATGTATTGTTCCGTTACTTCTCTAGAAGGTATTGTTCTGTTGATCGCGCGTAGCAAGTAGCTTTTAATCGATCAATTCAAAGTATCATCTCTCGAAAGATTTTATGAAAATCTCATATAAGTACCTTAACTTGTTTAAAGTCATTTCTCGTTATTCTTCGCCTTAAGCAGGTCTTCAGCTGAATGAGTATTGTTGTCGGCCTCGCGATTCCTCAGGCTCCGTTTCCGATGCGTTTCAATGGGTTTCTATGTTTTCTGCGCAATAAATAGGTGAATAGGAACGACTGACGGTATTAATCTAGGTAGAAAACTGGAGAACGTTGTTAGGTAAGCATTCAATTATTTGAAGATCGGAGCTGCAATGCATTCTCAAAGCTTGTTATGACGACCGCCATAGTCGAGCCTGAAGCTGGCTTTCACGGTGTCGCAAAAAATACATAAACAAGTGAAAAATATAAATTGCACTTGTAAAAAGACAACTGTGAACCTGTGACAGAAGAGGAATTGAACCCCGTGTCTTACGCTATCCGGGCGTATGCCTATTACCACTCGATCACCGTCACATTAACCTGCTGAATTTTTGCAAGTGCTTTTTAACGCGTAGGCTGCGTGACATCATCAATGTTGCGAGATTGCTCTCACAATATCCGAAAGAAAATATTTTTACAAATATTTTAACAATCAGTTAAGATGATGAAAGCCAATTTACAGTTTATTTTTGTTTTTATAGTGTTTTGTCACCATACAAACTTAATAATATAAATTGCACTTGTAAAAAGACAACTGTGAACCTGTGACAGACGAGGAATTGAACCCCGTGTCTTACGCTATCCGGGCGTATGCCTATACCATTTGGCCACCGTCACATTAACAGCCTGTTGTCTTTTTAAAACACTATAAAAACAAAAATAAAAAGTGAAAAATATCAAATAATATTATTCAACAAACTAGTTAGAAATCCAGAGCGTGTTACAAAATTGTGTTGCAATTTTACGGACGGACCGGTCCCACAGATATTTTGTAGCAAGTCCGAAAAACGAGGTGTTTTGTTAATTTTAAAATGAGCGCTCCGCAGTTTGTGCTCGTGTGCATTTGTACGTGCGGTCGCTAACGGCTTGTATGTACAAAATGTGTTAATTTTGCTGCTTTGCTTGCCCATGGCTTCTCAAAAAGGCACTCAGAGTATTACACCACTTAATAATTTGCTTACAAAAATATATGTAATGGAAATAAGATTGCGTGAACTGTAAAGGGTTTCTATAAAATACATTTAATGTTTTAGAATTTAATTTAATTTAATTTAATTTAATCATTTACTTCAGGCAACAAAGGCCCATACAAAATTAACTAATGGTAAGGTTTTAAATAGCACCTACTCCAGTACATAATGAGGGTATTCTGTCATTAGAAAACGCCTTTATGTTTGATGGATTCCTAGATTTATCTAATGAAAAACAGAATCAAAGAAGCCAACACGGAGTGCCCATTTTCACTATTCCGTAGAACAAACAAAATAGCTAAGAGTGTGCTTCCAAGTCCTGCAACTAGCTGACCACCAGCTAATATGCTACATAGACTGGTGGGACTGTTGAAAAACAATATGGCAATGTTGACAACCTCTGGCCAGCATTCCGCCGTGCACCGCCAAACTGGTGTGAAATGGTGACAAGAGAGCCGCTTTGCGCGCTATGTTGGTACTTATAATTAATTAGAGACACCTCGCTAACCTGACCCACTTCATTTTAAATATGGGGATATGCTTTAAATATAGATTTGCACGCATCAGCCGATGAGCTGAACTTTAATTAGACAGACTCAAGGACATTTACTTAATTTTTGGAAATAGCAGTTTCACGAAATGCCTAAGGAATATCCATTACTCTAAAAAGTTCCGTAAATTAATAAGTGGAGACAGGAGACGATGAGTATTGCCCGAATTAATAAGCACATAAATATTTAAACAGTATAAAAACTTAACTAAAGTACTGTGAAAGATGCAATTTAGAATAAGTTACTCTGGAATATTTTATCTCTCTACTGGAAAGAATTTTGAAATAGTTTCAATAGTTCCAGGAATACAAACTTATACTTCCTTATTTTTTTAAGCATACATAGATTGCGCTTCCAGTATCTACGTCATTAGGCCTAGATCTAGCGCGTCTAAGACATTATCGAGTAAATGACGGCAAGTGTTCTCGCGGCCGGCGTCTTATCTCATCGTGGGACAGCTCATCTGCGACCTCATTGACCTGACCTCGTCGAAGTGAACTTGTAACGTTGCAAGTCCAATTTCACTAAGGTCAAAGATGCTCGAGTGTTACTGGGAAGCGCTTGATATTGTGTCGTGTTAGCTGAATAGTTCAAGGCTATTTGATACTTTAGGGGTTTGTGGAAAGTTTGATTAAGAGCCATGCAAAGTTTTAGGAAATTAAGTAAGTAGGAGAGAGCAGATAATACAATTGAATTTCGAGTCTTTCAATTCAGATTAAGATTTACACGTTTCATCAAATGGTTAAAAACAAAACAGTACTTACGCTAGATAATAAGATAACTCTGATAGATCTGATAAGATTAATGGTTGGCTGGTAGATAATACTTTTGTCATTAAATCCGCCATATGAACCATTATTTGAAGTGTCTGAAGTTTTAAATAAATAAAACCAATAAACAATCCTTCAAAACACATCAAAGATCACAGAATCATACACAACCCAACCACCACACTCAAAAGGCTGGAATCCTACAAAGACGTTCATCTGAATGGATGTCGCTCTCAAACGAGTTAATCGATGGCTGAAGTACGTGGCTGTGCCCTAATGCATGACCTACTGACCTGACAGCATTCTTCACGCGACTTTTATTGGAGCTAGGTTCGAGAATGACTGCTGGATTGCCATAAAATAGAAGCTTCGTAGTAGATCAAAAGGATGGATTCCTGCACAACTTTTCATGAATGGATGCTGCTCTTGAAAGTCAACTCTGCGTAATAACTACGTCGACAGTATCTCGCACAGAACACAGAAAGATATCTCGACTGTGATTTGTCGAGGGCATGATTAACGGCCTTTGTGCTTTGTGTTGGCAACAAATAATTATAATAAGAAGGTATATTTCACGCAGGTGGGATATTGGCACGGTAGCTCGATTGGAAAGAAGGTCGCCCCGGTTAACCAAAGGTTGCTGGTTCGAATCCAGCTCTTGCGCAAGTTTTTGATTTCTTAATTAATCTTTTTGTAATAAAAATAAAACACTAAGTGTCAAGTATTCATAAAAACCAAGAAGGTATACTTTTTCCAATATATAACTTCTGTATGACAGCGATACTAAATTTTGTTAATTTCCATCTTTGACTCTGTATCATCGGTTTAGTTGTTCCCCTACGGTAAAATAAATATAATGCCTAGTTATCCAGTGTTATCACTCCTTAACCAAGTAGACCAGTCAACCACTATCATCACCTATACAAAACAAATGAATAAATCTACAGTCATCCACCGAGCATACGAAAAAAGCGACCACGAGATCACCTTGTGATGTTGTATGAATGAATGAATGAATTTATTTTCTCATGAAAAAAGCAAACTACCTTCCGTATACGATACATAAGGATCTCGAAGAATCCTTTGGCCCTTTTGAGATTAAGTGATATTGCTCATGATCGTTATGACCAGAATATTTGGAATTAAATCCAATTATTCCACGGCAGCGTTAATTCAGCTCACTGCACTATGGCGTATCTATTATTCGACAGAGCGATCTACAGACTATTGAATATCCCGTTCAGCATTGAACAAAACGAGCATCAAGATCATTAGATTCGGATTTGGTTACATAACATGAGGTATCTTTGTATCGAGTTGAGAATTTCCTTTGATTAGGCCATTGTGTTAAAATATGCTACTCCTTTATAACCCCGCAGTAGCCCGCAATATGCTAATGCGCCTGTCGACCATTTTTTTAAATTATTTTGGTTGTAATTTCTTTCGTAAACTTTATTTTTATGTGACTTAACTCTAACATATTGACAATAATAAATTAAAAGTGTTACTAATACGATTCTTACATTGTTAATTTTTAGTTGCAAAAGATGTTTTCAAGTTATTAATTTGACAAGGTTCCAGCGCTTTAGCATGTTTGAATATGTATTATAGCACACTGTAATGTCTCATCGCACAATAAAAAAGAATACAGGGTGTCCTCATTTCACGCGCATAATGTTTACGCTGACAAGCGTCGATGCTCGCTTCCCTCGCACGTCAAGTTGACATGTCACAGTTGACAGCTGTCAGTGAGCACGTGGAGTTGACATATCAGCTTTATTTATATTAAAAAGTCCATTGTTAAGAGCTCGCATTAACTTGTTATGGCGTATCGTGAGAGATTAATCCCCATTGTTTGGAATCGGATATGCTTGTTGAGAACTTTAGTTAATTTTGCAGTTGAAAACGCGTATGTATCGTATTACTAATTTTAGATGATAAATAGAAAAAAAACACGTACTACTACACGATAGTAAACACCGTAGCGTGAACGCCATACTTTCCATATTTCTGTTATTCATCAAATATGTATATTTTAATTATTGTTATTTGCTCATCTACAACATTAGCTATAGCATTAATCATTCATTGACATTTCCCATTCACATATTTTGCTTAAATTTCAAATTCACATTATACAGTAAATTTTCAATTATAAACACTACATTCATCCCAAAACATGATTATGCACGGCTCGTTTCAAACATATCTAGTGAATTTGACATTGTATAACTGCCCTAAACGGTAGACAATAGTAACTTGCATGCTAAACACGTGTCGAACGATGCGACGTCGCTTTTAACGTATAAACGAGTCGTAATAATATAACCGACTGATATCAGATCAGAGGGGAGCACAATGGCTTATTGGTGAGGATTTAAATAGCCAAAAACGAACAGACAACCCAGTCCTAACGTGTTTTGTTTTCATCGTTTACAGACTGGTACTTTATTTTTGCTCTATAAAAGTAAGCAACATTAAGCTAATGGCTGCACAGATTAAAATATATTTGATTAACATTAGATTTTGTTCATGTACCTACTTATACATACTTTCTGCATACTTATTGCACGATCTCAAGTTTGAGCTGTGTGAGCTGCTTCAGATAATGAAAATAGTCGATACCCAACTATTCTTTGCAGGGTTATACAGAATTACTAACATAACTAGGTACAATTATGAGTAAGTATAAAAAAAAACTTTCAGGCGTATTAAAATTTTCTGATAGCGTGCTTTTTTTATCATCCCTATTTTACATCTGGTAACTGTTTGGCTTGACCTGGCGGTTTTTTTCACCCTGTATCAGTGGTGTATTGCAGAGCAATACGCGTGACGAATGCGCCTGCACCTCGGGGGTTGCGGGCCGTGTGCGATGGCGTAAAAAATGAAATTACAACTTATTGTAGCGTGCGATATTGGAATATTGTTAAATCCTATTATGCCCACTGTAGTGTACTGGCGCTATTTAATGAATCCGAATAAGCGAATTTTGGGGCAATCTAGTTTAGATAACGGCTTTCCTTTTCTGTCGTATGTATAAATTTGGTAATTTGAGAGATTTGCGGTCAAACACTTTACTGCATTCTGCTATAGATATTACAAATAATAAGCAAACACACCACCAAAAATAAAATCAATTTTTTTGACAACTATTTAATATCACAATGTAGCTATCATTGCACCAACACCATATTTTCTGCCGATGAGTAATTAAAACATCTCAATTAACTACTACATATTTAAAGTATCTAGGAATACTTTTTTAAGAAACCAGCGTAACACAGAAAGACCCCAATCATGTACAATAGGTTTACTAATACGAAAACTGACAATCAATAAACAAGCTTTGAGCAAAAATCAAGTACTTAGGTACCTACCAACATTCAAAATTGGTAGATAAATCGAACAACTTTCGTCAGCTCACACTTTTAACTAATCAATACCTGCCAGCATTCGTATATCCCGGAGTCTAGACGTGTGTTCCTGGAGCCAACTTTGGAACTAATCCAGAACTTTGGCGGTTTCCTTTAATTCGATCAGAGCCGTGGAAGAATTAGAAGTTTATTTCATCAATGTTTTCACTGTTTTCGTGGTTTCAACTTTCAACGTTACCTTTTCCAATTCTGGAATAAATGAGTATAATATAATTTTGTTAATTTTTATTTTGACTTTAAATTACCTAATTGATCTAGGGCAAAGAAATTGTTTCGTTTTTTAATTGTCTTCGTTGGTTTGATAAAAATAAATAAAATTTTAACAACTAAAAGCATAGTGACAGTTGTTCGTATTCAATTTCCAGTTCCTTAATAAATATTTTAAAATGTAATACTGAAATTCATTGTATTATTTAAACTGAAACTACGCGTAAGACTAATCATAAGAAAACGTCCATCTGCATCTCCCATCGTTAGTACAGTTGACAGCACATCAGACTATAATTTTTTGTTGAAAATAGACCTTATTCCAACAGCATAAGATACCGCAGTATTAAGCTTGACGTGCTATCGTCCGTAAAAGGTTTTGGCAAGTAACACATAAAGTTATATTGCGCGTTCAATACAAGTTGCACGGTCGACATCGCGCTGAATATTCATAAGCGTCAACCGAGAGATCTGAGACAAATTACTTTTCAACTCACTACTTTGATGAAAATGCATACATACGGATTTTCTTACTATTTTGTAAGAAAATTTACTCAAAAACATCAATATGACCACAGCTGCACTCAATCATAAGCAGCAATAAGACCAATATAAAAAATGTAACTTTAGTAATTCAGATATATCGTGAAAGCTTATCGTAAGCGTATCCTGGCGATAAGAAGACGTCTCCAAAGGGCTCCTAAGCTCAAACTATACAAGGTGTTTCAAAAAAACGAGTAAAGAATGAAGGGAGTTACTCAGAATCAGTAACTGAACAACATTCTCTAGAAACATGGGTCGAAATATGACAAAAATTAATTGGCTCTCCATAGAAATCAGATGGGTCACATGACCGATTTAATATGGGAAGTCAAACAATTTTTGGCGTTATTCGACCTTACTGAAGTTACTGATTCTGAGTAGGTCCCTTCATTCTTAACTCGATGTTTTGAAACACCTTGTATAGTGACTATGTGCATATTTATTCAACACACAATTATTAAACGCGGCTGATTGTGAGATTAATAGTTACTACCATGGGTAGATTTATATAAGTATAACGCTATCAACAGAGGTTAGGGAAATTACAGATCTAAAATATACCCACACATTTTCCTTCGTTTGAACATAGCTGCAGTAATAAATAAAAAAGTTGCAATACATCAAGTCTGCAATTTCATTTGTCTGTAACAGATTACGACTGGTCTATAGACAGTCCTTGTTTAGTATCGCGACGAACCCCAGGGCTAAATTGACTCGCAAGAGGACGTTGTATGCAAGTTTAACACAAGTTGCAGTTCCATCGTTGCATATTCATTAGAACGAAGAGATACCGGAACAAATTGCATTACTCACTTCTTAGTTTTAATCAAGCGAGTTATTATTACTACGTATAATAGTAGTCCCCCTAGCCGATTTCGACTACGGTGGCCAGTCACAACGACTAACCGACTGCGCGGGACATATTATAGTGCACAAGTGTGTGCGCAAACACAGGTGCACTCTCTATTCCTTTCACTCTCATAGCCCGATGGGACAGCAATCTGACACGACCGGAGAGAGATCAGGCGCAGGACCAACGGCTTAACGTGCTTTCCGAGGCACGGGGGTGAAACACCGCCAATTTCCAAACTCCGGGCTACCCTGAGAATTTCTGAACAGAAAAATCCAGGTACATATTTTTCTGGCCCGACCCGGGAATTGAACCCGGGACCTCCGGCCCAGCCGTCGCTTTAAAATGCGACCCTCTCACCGCTGCGCCAACGAGGCAGTTGTTACGTATAAAGAAGCTATACCAAGCAAAAATGTGTCGCAACTCGATGACAAGATTGTGACGTATTCCTTGTAATTTAAATTAAATGTCGTACGAGTATTTGAAACCGTTTGTATGCGTTGATGCCAAGTGGCGTCAAATCTTGGCGCAAGATAGTTCGTGGCTCCATACGCTAGTGTAATAGTAGTTCAATGGTTTCAATTGACTTCTCGGCGCTATACGTCTGTAGAAATTGAAAATCAACTAAATTTTGACCCAATGCAATGGTGAATGCGTTTAGTTCAATTATCAACATAGACATTATTAAGATTTCGTATTCTGCTGTCTGTAGTGTACTTCAGTTGATTCAGATGGCACTAAGCAATAAGATACGACTGTGCGTAGTTTTCTTTATCTTCTAGGTACCTAATATTTTCTTACACGCTTCAAATCACTGTTAGATGCATCATTATTAAGGTGCTTTTTCAAAAACGGGTGAAACTTTAACAGAACTTAAAAATAATTCAGAGAAACCGGGCCCAATTTTTTTTTCTTAAAAACGGGCTAGTTTTAATTTTTTTTTCCTAACAAAAAAATGAAATATTTTTAAATGCAAGCAAGCCGCAGTGTCTAGTCTGAAACATCCCAACGTCATCACCTCTCCATCTTTTCAAGCCAAGCGTTAACTAGCCCGTTTTTTTAAAAAAAATGATAGGGCCCAGTTTCTCTGAAGTAATTTGAAGTTCTGTTAAAGTTTCACCCATTTATAAAACAACACCGTATATATCACATACATAACAGATAGAATTATACTCGTAATGACTCAGATTTTTTTATTTACATTGGAAGCCAAAAATTTTGACTGAAAAGCTTTTTCCTGTGATTTTACTGTTCAGATCGGGTTGATATATTTTACAGGTATAGTAAATAAAGAACTTCTATAAAAACATCCACAGAAAAATATCAAAATTCAGTTTACGGAAATTATTGCGATATCAAATGAAAAAAATAACAAGAATGTTTGATGTACGACTGCGGTATATGTGGAACTAGATTTTTTAAATCGTGTAAAAACACGACACGAAAACATTTTTCATACTGGATTTTTTTATATGCTTTGAAAAAAAACTTCAAAGCCTATAGATAAACCAGTTATTAACCTTTTGCAACCGGATGCTGTGGAAAACCGTGGGTGAGGCTTGTGTTCATGAGTGGACGTCCTATGGCTGTTAATGACGAACTGCAACTAATTTTATCAATTTCGTGTAAATAAACATCAAATTATTTACATTAGGTAAAGTAACTTTGGTGCAAGATAGCCAGAGTCATTGTTCGTTCTTTCGTAGAGAAACAAGTTCTAGCAACATCGAGCGTTGTGCAGCTTTTTAATATTGTTATAAAACTGACGTTAAGTTCAACTTCTCAAGAAGGCTTCCCTTGTTTTCGTACTAAGTACTTTAGTAATTAAGACCTTTCTTTTGTTAGGTAGATATAAGCTTAGGTTGACTAAGTTTGTGGATGTGTACACAACCTTATAAATTGAAAATCAAAATGCAATTGATTTTTTAAGGCTTAGATATTCCATTTTTACGATGTTTCGATTGAGTTTTAACATGGAAACACTAATTATTTAAATCTCGAATCTATATATGTTATAGAAGAAGATTACTAGAAAGCTGGATTGTGGTTGGAAACACGATTGTAATTACTTTGCTCGATAATAATTGCCTCAGAAGTGGGCCCCTTTTTTTTCGTATTTTCTATGTAGTTTTCAAATTATTGGACTTATATTTATGAAAATCACATATTTTAGTAGGTAATTCCATTCTACACATATACATGTTAAAATGATTTCAAAATGTTTGTTATTTAGATCAGAATAACGAAATATCTAAAAACACTTTATTTGACCTATTTCGACTTTTTTGATCTTGATTTGCTCAAGCTACACAGATGTGAGGAACAGGGGATTATAAGAATATACATTTTGACCACATAAGTGAGATCTCAGCTATGAATCAAATGATTTTTTTTTAGTTTTTATCGGTGTTATGTTCAGGCAAAGAAAGGTCCATTTTTTTCATTAGTCTGTATTCTTTCTTACAAGCAGCAAATTCTTCCAATTGTCTTTTTAAGATTACTTTAGACACCAAAGATGTTTAGGGCGTCCAATCGTTTTTTCCCAGTTTTATTAACATTTTCATTCATAAAACACTGATTTAGTGATTCTCACACTTGTGACGATGGTGATTCGCGCAACGACTTTGACGCAACAGTTGATCGTCGTGTCATCTCTATTCTATACATGCAAGCAGAAATAGCGCTATCTTTTTATTCAAATGACAAGCACGAGATACCATTTCCTCATTCCCCTTGACGCCACTGCGAACGCTGGACCTATGTCAATTTTTGCAATTTTATTTGCGTACTTAATTACGTAAAACACCTAAGAACTAATAATAGCTAATTTCGCCGCGCCGCGTCACGCTCAGTTGGATCAGCACCAGTCTTATACTAATCAAAGGTCGCGAGTTCAAATCGGGGGTATCATGAATATTTTTCTACATAGTCACAATATTTTTTTAGAAAACGAAATAAGTATTTATTTTAATTTTTGGACATTTTAACATATAAAATAAAAAAAATTAAAAATAAAAACTAATTAAATTTTTAGGTTTTTTTTTAAAGTAGCAAATCCTATTAAAAAAACTACATAACAATGAAAATAAATTTCAAAAAGAAAATTAGTATCAAAAACATCATCACCATGCGGATAAATCTCCTCAATGCCATGAGGATGGAACCCCCAACCTCTACGTGTTAAGCAAAATAAAAAGAGAAAGGCTGTAGCGACATATATAATTGATGTGAATAAATGAACTATATTTTTGTACCAATCGTAGAGATGAATCCGTTTCTATAGTAACAATATAAACAAAAAGCATAAAACACTCATGTCAAATTTTTGTAGTTTTGAACATTTTCTCTATTTGGAAAAATCAGAGCTAAACCATAACTGTAGGTTTAGCAGTAATCTCAAATGCTAAAGCTGTGCCCTGGTGACTCTAGTATATTGGAGACGAGAAAATATTATATGAATTTGAGGGAGGGAGAAAATTATTAGGTGATAGGTCTATTTTAATTTTATTTATTTATTTACATCTAGACTCCTGTGACAAAATACAAACATTGGAGGTTAAGTTAAGGTCGGTCTAGCTCTCTTCGTGTATGGAACTCAGGTTTCCATGTTATTTACGTACGTACGTACACATTTTCTGAATCGTGTAGTAATAATGCATTGACTATCTATCTCTTATTTGGTGACATGGACTTGAGCGACGAACATAGAGATTACTCAGTATAATCCAATTATATTTGCATTCAGAAATGTCAAATCTGAATAATTTTTTCAATTTTGTTCTTTCGAAAATGTGTGGAGACTGTCTTAATTTTATTTTTATAACCGTTGTTCCTCAAATTGCTGTTACTGAATATCCAAAACAACTTTGGTGTTTGTGACACATAATAATTCTATTAATCTTGTAGTTAGCGCCAAATGGCGCTTCGGGGTCACGAAGGGTTCCGTACCATTATCTATGAAAATGGCATAAACATCATATCTGTTGTCAGGGAGTCCCATACAAAAGATATGAAGTCCTAATAATGGGGCAGCCCCTCATTATTATCATTATCAGAGTAGATAAGTTGTATGAGAGCAACCTGAAAAAAAAACTGTTTTTTAAGTTTTTGTTTTTTCAACGGCAACATGAATACATCCTTCCTGAAAATTTCAACTGTCTTACTATCACGATTCATGAGATAAACCCTGGTGTTGCCCTTTCGGTGTAGGAACTCATGCTCATCATAATTCATTCCTTGTAGGGAGGTGTCCCAAAAATATTTTAAAATACATATTTTAGGCGGTGTGATTAGCATATAAAGAAACCCATGCCAAATTACAGTTTTATAGTAAAAAAGGTCTATAAGCTAGACTACAAAAAGTCAAACATGGCAAAACCATATATGGTTTATCAAAGTAATTGTGTGGGTGCGGTGCTCTAATTAACAAACCTAGACAGTTGAAATATGGCATCTAGCTAGGTAATAATGTGTAAGCGAAGGAAAAAATCTGAAAACAAAAGAAAGTTTTTTAATTGTAGGGTCTGAAACCGTTATAATTAAGTGGATGGAAGCTTGCACAAAATATGTATTAATGATTTATGAATAAGCAAATAAATATTTCTATAAAAAGTTATGATATCCCAACAAAAACATCAATGTGAAAAATGATAGCCAAGTTCAATGCTCAGTATATTTGATAGTGAACTTCGCCGAAAAAAGTATTGCATCTAAATGAGAGATTACTACTAACTACTTTTGCCTTACTATTTTCTTACTTTCTAACACATGATAGTCAAGTCATTTTTATAGTTCAGGCTGATATTAAGCGAGTATTTTAAGCGTGGTGTGGGTGACCTCGATAGTAATTACTTTAAACCATTAATTTACTTGAACCATTTCACGGGACATCCAAAATATACGCGGGCGACGTCGCGGGAGACGACTAGTAAATAAAAAACTTTGATATTATTAAAGGATTACTGAAACGATAAAGAAACCTTTGTCTTTAATTTAGCTTTCCATATTTGTAATGTTAAACGGAAGCGTGAAACATACTGCGCAGACCCTAGATAAACTGGGAACAGGGCAAGAGAATGATGATGATGATTTGAAATGTTATGAATTTCAGTGTGTAAAAAAAAACCATGACAAAATTCTCGTGATGGGTGAACTTTGACTTATATACCTACTGGTTTGTACGGAACCCTAAATTTGAAGTGCCATATCTGTAATGGTCTTCAGTCATCATCAATTGGAAGACTGATGGAAGATAGTAGTGAGACTATAACTGTGTCGACAAAAAGGATCTTAATAAAAACAACCTAAATGTTATTACATTACATTTCCTACACCTATGGGTTGGCTGGAAGAGGTATCTTTTAGGGATAAGCCCACCTTTGTTCACATTGTGACTTCTTGTACCTATTTTCTGTACATCTTATAAGTGCAATAAAGAATATAATAAATGTTATCGGATATTCTTTCTTGTTTTTATAATGGTTACAGGTTGCTGGCATAAAGTGCTGACCAGTCGTGTGAGAATGAAATGCCACTCTTTGCGTTCCTTGTTCTTTCGATAAACGTTTAGACTAAAAAGCATGTATGGTGTACTAAAGAAACCATTTTGTAAAAGTTCTTAGGGGTTCTGCTAGATGGCGTGGGTATGTTACTTACAAAAGCGCATGAAGTATCTTATTCAAGAAAATTTTGTTCCTTAAATAAACACTAGATGGCTTAATTATACACGAGATTTGTAAGACAAAGTTGACAGAAAAAGTTTTGTGCGGGGGTGCTGGTGGGGGAAGCGCCCCGCACTTTTAACAAGGGGGCGGGGCTTATGAGATAATTTGACGGAATAAGACGGCCTTAACCATGAAAAAAAATTATAACTTGTATTTTCATGGGGTATTCAGTAAAAGGTGTTACCATTGTTATGCAACTGTATTTTATGTAAAATTTGTGGACTTGTTTTAGTCTCACTTCACGTTTCCATATTTAGGTACAATTCTGTCTTGCAAAGTTTAAAATACATTCATTTATTCATTCATAAAGTAGACTACCTACTTTTGTCTCTTATTTCCATCTAGATTTTTTTACTTTACCGGTACTTTAAAGCATAGTTAACTTGATATATTGCTTTTCTCAAGAAGTGAATTGCTAAGAAGGATAGTGAATACACTCCCATTGCCAAATAGCATGAACTTACCAATCCAGCTTTGTTCAGATCGGTTGGTACTTAAAAAGGATTTTTCTTTTAAAGCGAGCCAAAAGATATTTATAAGAGGAAGAGATGAAGCAAACTGGAATCGTTAGAAAGTTATAACGAAAAAATCATTAGTAGTAGCAATCCCGTATCTAACTATTCTAATAAAAATCATTAGGTCAATGAGGATTGGCTTGAGTTCTTACTACTATGCACTTTGACGACGCGTTTGGTGTATTGGCTAGCGCTCCTGACTAATACGCCGTCCGTCGCGGGTTCAAATCCCGCAAGGGCCAAATGTTTGTGTGACGAGCACGAACATTTGTACCTGAGTCATGGATGTTATTATGTATTTAAGTATTTAATAAAATACAATTTACGGATAATTTCGCTTAAATACTTTCAAAAGAACGTCGGTTCGTTCCTCGTATGTTACGTGAAGCCATAGAAATTAGAAAACATCCAAATTTCAACAGAGAAGATGGTTGGAAAATTCCACCAGCATGGGATCCGGTTCTATCGAAGACCCAAGCCAGACCACTCACTGCAAGATCTCAAGACACGGTTAGCTCTTTCTGCGTGGATAGGAACGTAAATTAATTATGAATATGATGGTAGTTTAATATTTTTCAAAACTATGTAAATGACAAATAACATCTTAGTTTACCCCGTGACCACGGACGCTGTAAAGTGTTCGAAACGTCGGGATGAAAAATCAAATAAATTATCGCGAAATTATCCGTAAATTGTGTTTTATTAAATGTGTAATATTCGCGTAAACTTCAGAAATAAGTATGTATTTAAGTATTTATGGGAGACGCCCCCCGTCATAATCGTTGTCTGGTACTTCGTAACACAATGAAGAAAATTCCTTACCACGAAACCAGACAATTAGTGTGTTGTCTGGCGTATATTAATTTCTATTTATTTATACAAACAATACTTGAATATATTGCAAAATAAGACGAGAATTTCTCTTACAATGTATTATAAATACTTTCCTTTCCAATACATTTTACAATCATAAATCATCTACAAAACCTTACGTATTTCCTGGCGATTTGAGTTTGCCAGCTAAACTCGAAAAAATACCCATATCACAAATTGTCACCCGTTACTATAGCGACCGAAGAGGAAAGCCCAAAACACACGTGTCCCACAAACGCAAAACACCCAGAGCCGTAGTTAGGGATTATTGGAAAACTGAAAATACCTAAATTATATTAATACCAGAATTCACAAAAAAACATTACAAAAAAATAGTAACTGCTGTGGCAATTCGATCTGCTATTTATTCGTTTTTTTTTATTTATTTGCATAAAAAGTCACAGCAATAGATTGGTTTCAAAATACAAATGTCTACTTACGGCCCTGGCCGCTACCCCTGCCCCACGCACTGTCACCATATCGCATTTTCCAACTCATAAGGCTAAGTGGATTTGGCGACGTTTCAATAAACTTGCGAATCTTGAGGTTTGCGGTAAAGGTGGCACCTCGCGACGCCCATTAGTTTTCGTTACCCATCTATGTGTCTTCTGTAGAAAATACAACAAATTCAGTGACATGCTGAGCGGAGGAAACTTTGTCAGTAGAAAAGTTGGAATAAAAGTAGACAAAATACGAAAGTAATTAGTATAAGTTTGCTTCCACAAAGTTTCAGTCGCATCGAGTAAAGAAAGTTTATTCTTGTGCACGTAAATAATAAATGCAGCTTGGTTGCACCAGGTTTTTTAACTATTAAGTACGGCATAAACTATCTAGCTCGATACAAAAAAACAACAACAAAACAGTCAAAGTAATATGGTGCAACCGAACCTTAAATGCTGATATCCTACATATTATAAAATCGAAGGGTTGTAAGGATGTTTATTACTCCTTCACGCTAAAAAATACCTACTTTACATTAATAGTTCTTATATCTTGGAATAGTAAGTACATAGGCTATAAATTTATAAATATTTTGCAGGTGAAACTGTGACAGCTAGGTAATAGAGAGGGAGGCGAGAGGGCGGGAGGAAATTCCCTCGATTTTTTCAATAGTAAAATAGCAGTAATAAAGATTAAAAATACTCTTTGCCTAGTTTACATATTGTAAAATATTTAATCCTTAGTGCAGACTCAGTAGATATTAAAAAGTTAATAAAAGTGTATTAGCTCCGATTTTCAACAACGAGTACTCGTATATCCAAATTCCCGATATTCTTTCAATAAAATGCAAATCCAGCGCGCAGTTGAGATTTATTCGTACAGTGAAAATATTAAAGGTAATCCCTAACCTTTGGTAGGTGGATCGTACCTACTTTGTAGCGCCAAGCCTAGAGCCTAGAGCCTTACGATCTTGTTCGCGGAGCGTGTTGCAAATATTGATGTGCCTTTGCCGGCAATATTGCCGGGGAGTATGGCGGCAACATTGCTCAAGTTGCCGGCAACTTTGGCAATTTTAGGAAACATTATATATTTTTTCGTGTTTTGATTAATATTTTAATATTAATTATTCATATTTTAATGAAAAGCTGAAGTGGGAGTAGGCGGGGCATATTTGCAGGATGTACCCGGACAGATGGGCCCAAGTCGTCATGCGTTGGATACCACCAGACGGCTTCCGACGAAGAGGTAGACCCAAAAAGAGGTGGTGTGACGACTTGGACAACTTTGCGACTGATTGGGTGTCATTAGCAGCTGACAAGGATCAATGGATACATATAAAATATATATTATACTTATGTTTATTTAGTTTATTGTATTAAATATATATTATAGTATGTAATAATATAATATTGTTATGCTTCATAATGATATTTTTGTTGCGTTTTCCTAAATTTTTACTACATTATGCTCCTGCACCCACTTATAATCTTTCTGCATGACCTAAAGGTATGACTGGGAGAGAATGCTTTTAGCATTAAGTCCACCTTTTGTACACTGTTACTTGTGCAATAAAGTTCTTAAATAAATAAATGGAAGGTGTTGGGGGAGACCTTTGCCCAGCAGTGGGATGATGTAGGTTAATTAAAAAAAGACAAGCAAACTTAGCAATGTTCCCTAACATTGCCAAATCGATTCAATATTTCTACCTATGGTACGGCAATTTTGCCAGCAACTACACATCATTAATTGCAACTCAGATCCTAGCGAAAAGCGGGGCTTATATTTAAAGCTCGCTTTTGCAAATGTATACGAGTTATAATTAGGGGACGCTTCTTTGTGTCAACTTCAGATGCAGAGGTATGATAGAGCATAACTCTCTAAATACACACTTAACTTGCTTAGTTAAGTAGAGGGGGTTTCCAATTGAGTATATTACGGATACGTATTTTGCATTAAACGGGACCTGTTTACTATATAAATAAATATAAATATATAAATACCTATTGGACACATTGCTCTGATCCCAAAGTAAGTAGCTAATGGACTTGTGATATGGAAATCAGACACAAAGGTGGTACCACAACACCCAGACCCGGGACAATATAGAAAATATTGATTTCTACATTGACCTGACCGGGAATCGAACCCGGGACCTCTGAGCGGCGACGCCTTGAAAAGCAGCGTGCTTAGCCACTACACCACGGAGGTCGTCTTATATTATGTCATTGATCTTGTTACAAAGTGAATTGAAAAAAAAATACTTAATTAAACGTTTCCTCTCAATTAACGTTCAGTGAAAGAACACTTTGTAGTTAAATGAAAAGTGGCAATTTCTCGGAAAAGGCTAATGAGTTATTATTTAATTTAACATTTCTTATTTAACTTATAATTGTAAAAACAGTTATCGTCATTTCCAATAATTATAACCTTCAACATCAATGACCAGGTTTTCTGAGCCAGTGCACAACTGTCATTAAGTGCACCAATTTAACTCATTGGTGACATCAATTCAAGTTAGTGCGATCCATTAGCAGATCTGCCGGGGCCGGGAGTCGAATACCGAATGCAGTCGGCAGATTTAATTTCACTACTATAATGGATATAAATGTTCAAGGCCCCTTTTCTAGAGCCTTTGATATATAAGGAGGTGGAATGGCGAGCGCGAGATGCTAGTATAAGTGCTGTAACAGACTACTTACTGTTATTTGATTACGAAACAAAAACGTTTTCTGTATATTGTAGAAGTGACAGTGTATAGTATTAGATCATTCGCTTTGTATATTGTGGAAATGACAGTGTAAAATATCAGTGAGTTATTTACTACTAAATATAGAAAAGCTATATGCCAATCGGCAAACGTAGTGTTGGACGCCCCCCAGGACCGATGACCTAAAGAAGGTCGCTGGTAGTGACTGGATGAGGAAAGCAGGGGATCGTGCACTTAAGCGTGCTCTTGGGGAGGCCTACGTCCAGCAGTGGACTGCAACATGCTGATTGATTGATTGATATGCCAATCAAAAAATGTATCGCAAAAATTACATGATTTGTACTACGAGTTAACGACCGTTTCATCAATTGATGGAGCACAAAATTTGTTCGTGATGTCAGTTCTATACGCTAGTAATAGTAGTACAATGATAATATTAGATCATTTAATTCATCGTTAACATCCACTTACTCTGTTTCCCAGCAGAATGTTTTCTTCTTTTATTCTTTTAAAATAAATATAATAAATCTATTTTCTAATTTCGCTTATAAAACCCTAAAGTCTCTGCGTCTTCTGCGTAGTTTCGTATCTTAATTTTGTGTACAAATGCGGAAAAGGAATTAAATATATTTATTTTGGAGGAGTTTTATATATATTTTGTTATTGTATATTTTTTTTCTCATTTTTCCATTGTACCTTATATTTGGCCATCAAGACTTAGACGTTAATCTATTCTAAGCTTATATCGAAAGATGTAATTGCTAGGATGCATTTTTGTTAGGTTACAATTTAGCTCATAATTTCTAGTTAAGTATTATTATAATCATTATTAATTGTAACCTGTTATGCGTCTTTATTAAATAAAAATAAAAATAAAATAAAATAAAATTATGCATTCGTTCATTAAGACAACTGAAGTTGGAATTTAGTGTCATTTCATAAATGCAGCAGGAACATTTTCCTATTTTTTCAAGACTGTACCGTTATACAGGATGTGGCCTGTAATAGGAGCAAAAAATTTTAATATAGGCCCTTTTAGTAACATAAAGAAATTAATATGTAAAAAAACGATTGTGAAATACTTTCATAACTTAATAATTCGGTATTCATTTGAAGAATACAATTAAAATAAAAGAAGTGGTGATTGTTTGGGTAAATACGCCTATGTTCAGCAGTTCATGGCATGACGTGATAACTGATTAATGGTAATGAATGATCATTGATCTTTGCGTGCACTAATACAATTACAATTGCATTCAAAACTCAAAAAAAGTATGCTACCCATTCGTTATCATCAAGTTTAAGAGCTAATCTGTTGTCGGTGGAGTTTTTTCCCTGAGAATCAGTAAGCTCAAGTGGCAATGGGCAGGGCACATAGCGTGAAGAACTGATAGCCTTTGGGGCAGAAAAGTTATTGGAGACCTTTTGACCAAAGACGCAGCGTAGGACGTCCACCGACAAGGTGGAAAGTTACCCTTTATATTCCTATGCCAATGGTGTCATATATCTCTCTGTTCCATTGCCGCCGACGTGTGTATTGAAATCTGGCGTTTGATCGATTTATCCGAAACATTTGCGAGTTAGCCGCATCGCGTGCCGTCTGCCACGTTGTCTGTTTGTTCGATGCATATTTCATGAGCTGCTGCAGGGTTGGCGTGAGCCAGATTCATGGAAAACTGAGTTAAGGCGCTTACGCACTCGTCTGAGTCTGATGCTTATTCGATTGCATTAGGTTTCGTCGTCCAAGCAGTTGTATCGCTTTTGCACTCATCAAGATTTGATTACTATTGGTCAGATGTTGTATGTTGATAGAGCGCGCTTAAACCTTCAGTACTAATGGGTATGTATAAACAACTAGTTAAAAAAATTACGATCTATAACCTTTCCCTCGGCATTTCATATACCTTTTACAAACAAAGAAGACAAGCGCAGAGCTTTTCAAGATGCTAATCAATAGGAAAACTTGAGAAAAACTCCATTAACATACTCCACCAATTTTTCAAATGATAAAGATGGGTCCACCAGTCACAACTGAGATTTTTTGATATTATCTGAAAGGTTGTATCATGAATGTTACTATTAAATTTACACAAGTATGTGATATGTGAAAACCCTGTAGATCAGCATTTTGGGACATTCTCGCGGCGCCTTCCTTGCGTAAAAATGTTTCGAGAAGTATTAATATCAAACATCTCAAACATTTTATTTTCGGATAAAAACGTTAGAGCAATAATTTCGATTCATATTTAGCAAACGATATTCTGTACATACGGACGCAAATATGTTTTTTTTAATTGTTTATTCTAGGTATATTGAAATTATAATTGTACGTTGGTGTTTATATTTTGAAATGCAGCAGTTAACATATGTCTATTCGCAGCCCCTTTTCTTACTTACATTAACTTATGAACATCATAATCATCATCTACAAAAAAGTTAAGTAGTCTTGTCGGTGACATAAATGACATCTTCCTCTTCTGTCAAAAAATCCTGAAACATGAAAAACAAAGCAATTAATTGCGTCCTTATTATATGCGTGCCCAGTACACAACGAATAAGAATGTGATTGGTTACGTCAACAAATAGCTTACCATTACCTAGAAGTCCACTAATCATCACAGGTATCCAACTGCAAGCCATAGATTACAGCCTTTGGAGCCTAAGCCCGCCTGCGCCTGCTCGCTCGTGATCTATGATGACATTCGCTATCATTTGAAACGAACGTAAGACTAACTGCTCGCAGATATAACATATTTTTAAATGCACTATACTTGCATTTAAGATTACTTATGTAAAAAACAATTGATATTATTTTCTTATGCATCACAAAAGATATATAAGTAAATATTATACGCACGGTCGGTCTCTCGGCCTAGCCAAAATCTCTTTTATACCTCGCGTCGTCTTTTGATTAAATTGACGCCCGCTTTTTGTCGTGAGTGCCAGCGATTTTCGAATAAAAGTTGTCAGGCGTGATAGACCTCAACTGACCTCTACTATCACTCACAATTTCATTTGATCAAGTTGTATACAATCAAAAATGATATTATCTTGTTAATTACCATCGCGAGTATATATTACCAGACTTATATCCCAAGTTGGTAAAATCAAGTGGTTCTAGCCAACAAATAAATGTATGGCTTATCGAGGTTTCTATACTAACTAGTAATCTCCATTATGTGTAAGTAACTATGATTTCATTTTCTGTTTATATCGATAAAAGCAGCTCTTTTTAATTGTTTAAATTCCCAAGGGAGATTTATTACTACAGTTTTACACTACCGCTAAACAGTGACTGCACTTCAGCGCTATATTTCGAGTTAAACAAATTGTGCTGAAATTCTGCACAAATGACATTAGCAAATCGCTGGTACACGTTCCAAATGAAAGTTCCAAACTAAGCAGAAACCGCTTTGTAAATGTTTAAACGGAACTAAAATCGGATCCATGTTGAGGGACGGTATTTCTGTGAAGCTTTTGACATACAAAAGTAACTGTGAACCTGTGACAGACGAGGAATTGAACCCCGTGTCTTACGCAATCCGGGCATTTTGTAAAAATATTTTCCTTCAGATATTGTGAGAGCAATCTCACAGCATTGATGATGTCACGCAGCCTACGCGTTAAGAAGCGCTTGCAAAATTCAACAGGACTGTTAATGTGATGGTGGCCGAGTGGTATAGGCATACGCCCGGATTGCGTAAGACACGGGGTTCAATTCCTCGTCTGTCACAGGTTCACAGTTGTCTTTTTACAAGTGCAATTTATATTATTAAGTTTGTATGGTGACAAAACACTATAAAAACAAAAATAAACTATAAATTGGCTTTCATCATCTTAACTGATTGTTAAAATATTTGTAAAAATATTTTCCTTCAGATATTGTGAGAGCAATCTCACAGCATTGATGATGTCACGCAGCCTACGCGTTAAGAAGCGCTTGCAAAATTCAACAGGACTGTTAATGTGATGGTGGCCGAGTGGTATAGGCATACGCCCGGATTGCGTAAGACACGGGGTTCAATTCCTCGTCTGTCACAGGTTCACAGTTGTCTTTTTACAAGTGCAATTTATATTATTAAGTTTGTATGGTGACAAAACACTATAAAAACAAAAATAAACTATAAATTGGCTTTCATCATCTTAACTGATTGTTAAAATATTTGTAAAAATATTTTCCTTCAGATATTGTGAGAGCAATCTCACAGCATTGATGATGTCACGCAGCCTACGCGTTAAGAAGCGCTTGCAAAATTCAACAGGACTGTTAATGTGATGGTGGCCGAGTGGTATAGGCATACGCCCGGATTGCGTAAGACACGGGGTTCAATTCCTCGTCTGTCACAGGTTCACAGTTGTCTTTTTACAAGTGCAATTTATATTATTAAGTTTGTATGGTGACAAAACACTATAAAAACAAAAATAAACTATACAAAAGTATCTTTGTAAATCAAAAGAATAAAATTAAGAATGATAAAGTATAAGATTCTATCGTATCTTTTGTATTTTTATTGCTATTTGATGCATTTTGTAAGTCTTTCGTCATGAATTCATGATGAACGAGTACGAATCTGTAATTGCAAATAAAAAAAATACATTGTATCTTCACGAGCAAAAATCTAGAGTATACGCAAATGCTGACCGATCGTGATTACACCCTAGTAATATACATGTATTTATTTTGGCTACCGAATAACTCAGTTTTAAAACAAATAAAAGTAATTAAGAATAAAAAACAATGGGATGGGAGGATAAATAAATGCGTAATATTTCATTTATTTCATTTTATTTATTTAATATAAGTAGGAACGTAAGTATGTACCTTTGGATTTTGGCCTTTGGATTGCATTGTAAAGGTACATAATAAATAACAAAGGACGGGAAATCCAAAAGCCCAGTACTAACCTGTGTCTGAGTCACACGGTATGACAACACCCCCGGCGATGTGTTTAATTAAATGCCACGTATTACGCTCGTGTAACTATTAAGAGCGCCATAATTACAATTAACTAAATTATTAGCTTTCAGCTGCCAAACAGAAGGCTGCGAACGGAAACTTCACGATAAATGACTATAATAGAACAGCTCAAAACTACAGCTCCACGACTATTTTATCTGGACACCTTAAGTCCTGGTTAGTGCTATCTGCCAGACACTTCATGCAAAATAACGTTCTATTTTCGAATTATTCTTTGGTTAGTGCTTATTATGAAGCAATCCCTGAACATACAAAGAAATAAGGACACTAAGTTAAAAGCACCTGGTGTCGTATAATAGGTATTATAAAAGATCGGTTATTTACACTAATTGATCAAAAGCTCGATGTTAGAAAACTTAAGTCAGATAACGATAAAATATTCTTTGAGTGTGTTTAAAACTGAGTAAATTTAAGTTTGTTTTAAAACCAGACTTTGTGCATTAATTAATTTATCTAAAAGTATTCAACGGTTGAAACAGCCGTTCCAATTGGAGATCAAGAACTGAGGTTGCGGAGTTCAATAAAACTAACGCTTTATTAATACCCGCCACAACGTTATTCGAAATTCATCCTAAAGCGGGTTGAGCCTAAAAATATTGGGTCGCCAAATCTGTCGCAGCTCACTGCATAGTTTTTACAGCAAATGTGATTTCCAGTACATTAGGCAAGAAGCTGCGCCGTTCGAAGACAAAAAGTCTACATAGATTCACACTCAGCTCGCGTTAAGGCAAGAAATATTTCAGTGGGCACGAATGGGGTTCGAATAGGCCGCATTCACTTTGTTGCTTTTTGCCTTACATAATGTGACTTTGAGATTTTCTTTAAAAACCCTTAGTCCAAACTAGGGATTAATAACCGTCACAATACAGCGGAAAAGCCTTGAATAGACACACATTTGAGATCTACCTACTTGGAATAACATTGTCCTAATCATAAAATGAATTGATGAAACAAAATCAAGGAAACTGAAACACAACAAGAAGTTTATATGAAAGCGTAATCGTTATTTCATGTTTTACACATCTGACATTCAACGGATTATTAGGAGGAACACACTTACTTTAAAATCGTAGTCTTTAGTTATTATCTACGTTTACATATAACTTATTGAACTAAAATAGAACTTACTATAACAAATACTTTTCTAACATACCACATACAGGTCAAACTGAGAACCAACTTTTTTTTAAGTCGGCTCAAACAAAAAAAAGATTGATTCGCATTTGGAGCGTCGCGTTTTTAGATTGAAGCCATATTAAAACCATACTATATGTTGGAGCAGGTACTTATGATAAGTAATCGCGAGCGCCCTTATTGACTTAAGCGGGTCTCTGCCACGAAAATATTAAAAATAATCCTCACTGAAAGCACTTCAAAAGGTTCAAAGGATTTGTGCTGTAGAGTAAAAGAGGAAGCTTGAAGCTACACACTTGTATCCTTGTATTTTCTGTTCGAGCTTTTGGTCCACTCTATTACTTTAGTGCTTTGAGGAATATGTTTCTGGTCGATGTGAACTTAAAATCATTTTTAATATATTATTATCCAGAGGCGACAGTCTCGACCAGTTTTGATAAACGTCTCCCAAGTGCCATACTTGGTAGATGCTTACATATATTGGTATTTTTTAATCAATAATTGAGAATCATTTAATTTTTTTTATTAACTTAAGAAAACATGAGGAATAAGGATGGTTGATGTAGCACATAAAACAGACCATTGAGTTATCAAAAACATTGACGTATGGTTTTGCGATAAATGAGTTCAGACTTCCAATACAGTTATTTTAAAAAAATACGATTAAAGAATTTGAGTCATATGAAGTTTTCAGTTCAACATATTTTACTTAATAAAAAGATAAAGTAATTAATTCTTTAATTGGGCTTCTGAAGTTCTGAATAAATTTTGAAATATCTCATAATGTCCATCGCAAAAGTGTTAATTTGCGATGTTCACTGAATGGGAGTCATTAAGTTTTAATCGGGACAAAATACAGAGCGTCGTCGCCAATAAATAACGACGATCATGATTATTAGGCCAGAGCACAACAGCAGCCATTAAGATGGCACGCTGTCACACCGAACACAACAAACCTTCAAATTATGTCAATCAACAAGAGCACTTGTTATTGTATGTACCTACTACAAAAAGTTTTTAGGAGGTGAATAGGACCATCAATAGCTGCATTACACTTGAAAAGGCTTTAATCAATCGCGAGAGCTGAAAGTATTGACACACGCACGGACTGAAAACTGTCTGTCTTGATGAAACTATGAGGGTTCCGTTTTTATGGATTTGGCTACGAAAACTTAAAAATCTGTTCTTTTGTAAAAAAAAGTAACAAACGATGTTACAACGCATTGAAGTCTATACCATCTTTTGAGCAGAATATTTTTGTTCTTAACTGCCATAAAATATGTGCCAAATAACTGATTCATGAACATGCAAATTAGAATTCTTAGGTGTTGTCACCAAATTGCTCGGTGTGCACAGAGGTGTCGGTAAACAAGTTATTAAACAAGACACCGCATGGGGCGTCATTGTGACGGTGGCGCCACCGCGTCGGACGACGACTTCACGCATCGAGGATCCATTACAGCCTTTAATATGCTGGAAAGTTTAGATCTGGCAAATATGCCGGGAACGATTCCATGACTAAAGCGTTTTGTACTTCTTATGAGAATGAGTTATGAAAATAGTTAAGAAATAAAAAGTGTTCAACCTCTTTCAAAATCGCGCTGTTTTTTTTTATTTTCTTAACACGACAAATGCGTAAGCACTTAGTGTTTTTTAATGGCGGTATTTTTTTTTATTACTTCTATATTCTACTTTTTTTACCCATATCTCAAATACTACTAAAATGATTTTGATTATGAAACTTTCGATTCCTTTCGATCACATGAAGATCCGATCATCATCTCCACTTTAGCAACAATGAGACTAAGAAGGTATACGTCTTGATTAATTAAAAAAAAATTAACCGGGTCCACAAAATGACCGAGTTATACATACAATATAAAAAAATATATCAATAAATGTTGAGGGTATTCTTAAAAATATCCAAGCGGTCAGTTGGGGCGCGCCCGGGCGGTGGCCGCATTTTTTGTTCAGCCGCGCGCCGTTCACTAAGATTCACTGAAAGTGTTTAATTTTCCGTGATTAGTATTTGATTTGGTAGTGTGATTGAGTGATATGTGTTGTGCGCCTAATGTGAAAGACAAATGCCTTCAGCACCAATGCATCTCCTGACAGGGATACCTACTGTAAGTAAAAATACAATTTGATTATACCTATAGAACTAGGACCTCATTATAAAATGATTTAAAATCTGTGTGATTATAGAACATAATACTTTCTCAACGCATCATTTACGTTCCTTTCTTTTTGTAAAGATCCTAGTTCTAAGTCCAAGGTTCCGAGACGATCCCGAGTGCTAAACAGAAGGTTCTGGAGACCCACTGTGTGAGTTCCTCAGTCTCCGTTCCGTGACCCAGGTTCCATGACCAGATAGTTCCGACTTGTTCGGCTGGCTTGAGTGTCCGAGCGCTGACCGGGCTAGGCAAGGTCAGCGCTGTACAGTACCGCGGTACAATACAAAATCTGCGTCTGAGTTCCTGAGGCCGAGTTCCGCTTCCGAGGTTCCCACAAATGGTCTTAGACCTTCTACGGCACGAAGTTAATGATCGGAGTTCCGAGAATTATGTTCGAAGATCTTCCAAGTTAATCTAGATAGTATTTTAGATAGGTTAACACCTATCAGTTGGTAAAGATATTATGTTCTATTTTTTATCGTAACAGTAATTAGCGCTTTAAAATCCGCCATTTTCATGATTTGCGTAGTAGACCATTACTATACGTTATGGTTCATGCAACGACTTAAAATTAATTTGTTTCTTCTAAATAGAAGACATATGCGTTATTATAAGCTTGAGTGAGTTTTTTGATGGACTAAATTAACAATCATCTCGATAAGACTCCTCGTTATCGAAAAATCCGTGGTCAAACATAATATACAGTGTTACGAAATTTTACACACATGCTTGGTAACGTAAAAAGCTCACCCCCATTTAAATATGATGCAATTCTAAGGAAATCACATACATACAGGTCCAACTAATGACCTCCTTTTTTCGAAGTCGGCCAATAGTCGGTAAACTTTTTTCGAATTGTGGTAGGTGCTGTGTATTGAAAACGACAGTCGACAAACTAGTTTAAAAGAAGAATAAATTCATTACCCTTGAACTAATGACATGAAATTACTTAAATATAGTTAAATCCATAAATCGAAGAAACTGTAAAATTAATAGAAAGTTGACTATAAATTATATGGAAAGGTCAAACATTATTTTTGTCGTTTATTAAATAACTTAATTATTCGAAACTGTCTTTATTTTTGGTCTGACCATTCAATGGTGCTACGTGCTACAAGTCTACGAGCTGCCGTAATGTCGTAGTGCTACGAAATAACGCCACGGCTCAAATGTATTCAGCCTTTAATATTCACGGTGTTACATAAATATTTAGTTACGCGAACATATTCGATTTGGAAGCGCTCTGGCTCATGTTTGCAACAGGTTATCTAGTACTAATAGTGAAATACAGATGTTGTTTTGTTGGTAACAAATGGATAAAGCTTGTTGTTTTGTTGAACACAGATAATAAAGCGGATACAGAAATAAATTGGTTTATTATACATGCTATTGTTATCTTTACACCCGAGTTAGTAGGTAAGGTTAAGAATATAGGTATGTACTACACTGTAAAAAGTCGTTCTATACGATACAAAAGTTGCTCCTCTCTGCCCCCAATATCAACCTACAAGATAAATAAGTGCGATACAGTCTTGTTAACAAAACAAATACATAAAATAATTTTCGACAGCAATAATGTTACATTATTTGAAATATGCATTATTTTTTTGTAAATTCAAGGAAAAAAAATCCATTGATTTTCGTAATAGATAGTATATATTTCCGTAAAGAACAACCCTACCTCATTTCAGTGGCCCATTTATCTTATGCATGACGATGGTTGAACGTGCGTTCCGACCAAGTGTCACATTGAAAACACTGTGTGATGCACATAAATGCATTGCTCTTGGACGTGCACCGCAAACTACAGCGGTACATTTCAACTATAAATTCTGCATTTGTTGAGATGCTAACCCACAAATTATTTGAAACTAAAAGAGCTACCTGTATCAGTCGTAGCTGAATTAAGTATCGTTTTTAGGGTTCAATGGTCTAACAAGGAACTGTCTGTTTGTCTGTCCGTCTGTTCGCAGTTTGGCTTGGAGATCTTGGTACAAGAAACCTGTAATTTGGCATGGGCATGTATTCTATTCTACCCGCAAAAGTGGTAAATTAAAAGTTAGAAAAATATTTTTTCGGTACTTCTTCTAACGTTACGTGTAAAGCGGGGATGTTCTTTTTTCTCTTGCCTAACCCATCGAGTGGGGTAGAATTTCTTGTTACCATTGTAACTGCACGAGGCAGCATTCAAACAGAAATGCTACTGCCCAGTGTTTGGTATGTATAAACCTTGAATACTGAACGACTGAACCATGGAGTACAGAACAGAGAATCAAAACAGCTAGCTCACTTGTTAATATGCCATTGTTTAAATAATAAAGAAAGAAAAAACCTTTTATCGACTTTAAGAATGTCACAAACACACACATAATACACATGAGCAAATAAACGTACGCACGAGCTTTATTACACAAGTTTTTGTAATTGAATAAAAAAACAAAAAATACAGATACAATAATTATCACACAAATGCCAGCAAAGCAGGGCGTTTGTCTGTCGGTGACGCCTAAACCAATCGGCCACCTTGCTCACCGCACTCATCTTAAAAAGCCTAAAGAAAGCCTCTAGAGGACCCTGACCCCGATTTTCAGTGTTTCTACCGGTTGAGGTACACGGATGCCAAAAACTGACGACAACATACATAGAGTTAGCTATCTCAAGATACACAATCTTCTTCAAGGGCCACGTGTCAGTTGTTTCATAAACCAACGTAATTTTTGTCTGTCGCTAACCAAGACATAGTCGTGCGGCGGGTGCGCCGAATCGCCGGCCCCGCTCATCTTCGCTTAATCGCGTTGGCACGTGTCTCTCCCCTATTTCTTAATATTGAACATCTGGGTCATAGTACACCGAGAACTACCAGCCAGCTCACTTTAATAAATATGCAGACAACACACCTTTTGTCTTGGTTTCGAAGTATGGAATTTTCTTTCTTGTGTTACGAATACCAAACAATGATTATGATTTAGGCGTATCCCCAAACTTAAAAACATAAAAAGTACCATATCTTAGGCATAAAATGTTCGTGTTCATGAGATAAAATTTGTTTTTAAAAATATAGAAGTCACAAAATAACACACATACTTAGTGGAAACACTACACTTCACGTCGTCGCTATGGCTTCGACTTTGAGTGAATTATGTGAGATGGCTTATCTCCTCTTTCTATTCACAGGCTAAGTAAGCAACCTCCCGGGTGATGCCAAATAATTGTTCCAGCGCTGTTTGATTGTAGCCGAAACTATTCGAGGACATTGTGGTTTTCATCCTACTTTAGATACAATTAATTGGTTAATTACACTGAAACAACCGTCGAAACGAATTAAGAGGATCTCTGTGGACTTCTTCAAAAGGTAGTTCCATGTCGAAATAAGGCGTTATTGTTTCGGTACCACAAAATACGAATACGTTTTTAACTATCTTAAATTTAATTATTCTCACAAAAAAATAATTATTTTTTTTTTATAAAAAAAAAACGACCGAAATGTTTAACCGAGAAATTGAGTATCCTGTGGTCGTTTTTCGTTTGAATTTTGAGTTATATTATTAACAGAATTGTGAGTAAAACCACAACCATTTATCGATATTACTTTAAATCCGCAGAACTTATTCACATGTTTTATTATAATATTATACACAAAAAATATTGCGTCATAATATAGAAACCAATTCATCATTATCAGCCAAAGGACGTCCACTGCTGAACATAGGCCTCCCCCACGGTTTTCCACAGCGACCGGACGTGAGTGGTCTGCATCCAGTGAGATCTTTACAAGGTCGTCTGTTCATCTTGTCGGTGGACGTCCTACGCTGTGGCTTCAAATTTCAAATTCAAATTCAAAATCTTTATTTCAATTTAGGTCATGAAATGACACTTATTAACGTCAAATATACAGTGAAAAAAATTAAAAATAAATGTGCCCTGAAAGGGCCGAAACATGTCTCCTTATCTTTTGGGCCCTACCAGCGCTTCGAAACAGAACACAGACAATTAGGCAAGTGCTGAGAAGTAACCCCGGAACAAACTTAGTCACCAAGCTGCAGTAAAATCAAAATAATCAAAGATAAAAGTACCTACATCAGTCGGTGCAGGCTGGACGGACCACACATTCGTATCGTTTAGAATCTAAACAGGGATGCACAGACCGCGGCCCGCGGGCCGCTTGCGGCCCGCCGGTCGAATACTGGTGGCCCGCCGACAGCAAAAATAATACTCTCGTACATTCGAAAAATATTGAATTCTATTCCAGAATAAAACCAAAAAAAATATGTTCGAAAAGTAATTTGAATCTCGCGCGCGCGCTCTTAAGTGCACGAATTCCCGATTGCTCGCGTAGGTAGATACACGAAGCTTCCAGAGTCGGTTTCGAGATTTCTCCAGACAGTTTTCGACTCTATACGCGCGGTATAAAAGCCACGCTAACCGCAGCGACCGATAGTTCGGTTTTAATTTGAGTGAAGTGTCAATAGTTCTAGTGTAGATTTTAACTCGACTAGCCGGTGTCATATATTTTGATCCACATTCAACGTAGATTTCCCGTCAAGTGCCGTGTATAATTGTGTTGTGAAATCGTAAGTAAAACTCTGTTATTAATAAGTGTTTCCCTACCTATTTAAATCAATCTACCTAAATAAAAAAGGATGGGTAATTTAAGTAGGTACTGTAATTGTTTTTAGGTGCTGTGTTAATCCTAGCCAGGATTAGAACGCAACATGGACAAGCCAGGACCTAGTAAAAAACGTAAGGTTAAAGATGAAAATCGGCAGTTTCAAGAAATTTGGACTGAGAAATACTTTTTTGTATGGTCGCATAATAAAGTCGTTTGTTTAATTTGCAAGAATTCTGTTGCGATTGCAAAGGAACATAATGTAAAAAGGCACTATGAAACGCAGCATCCTACTTTTACCAAGTTTACAGGCGAATTAAGAAAGCAAAAAATGTTGTCTTTAAAACGGGAGCTTATTGGTCAGCAAGCTATGTTTACAAAACCCATCCAAGATTCAGAAACAGCTACAGAAGTTAGTTATGAAATTTCTCGAATGAAAGCAAAGCGCAGTCGCCCCTTCAATGATGGGGATTTTGTAAAAGAATGCATAGAAATTGCCGCTAAGAAAATGTGTCCAGAAGCAGCAAAAAAGTTTGAGAAAATTCAACTGAATCGTATGACTATCCAAAGACGTATTATGTCTTTGTCAGGTAATATTGCGGAACAATTAAATGAAAAAACTAAGATCATTGAATTTTTTTCATTAGCACTCGACGAATCCACTGATATTACTTCCACAGCTCAACTTCTCATATTCATACGAGGTGTTACTCAAGATTTTGAAGTCTTAGAAGAGTTGTTAGGAATGTGTTCATTGAAAGGTCAAACCAGAGGAGTTGATATACTCAATGTACTTTTGGATGAGTGTTCAAAAACTGATTTGGACTTATCAAAATTATCGGGAGTTGCCACTGACGGTGCTCCTTCGATGATTGGTGTCAATTCTGGGCTAGTTACTTTGCTGAAAAAGCATATGCAAGAAAAAAACATAAACGCTGAAGATCTCATGCAGTTTCACTGCATTATACACCAAGAAGCCCTCTGTTCTAAAAAAATTGAATTTCAAAATGTCATGAAAGTGGTAGTTTCGACTGTAAATTTCATAAAATCACGAGGACTCAATCACAGGCAATTCAAACAATTTCTTGATGACATCGAAAGCGAATATGGAGATTTACTGTATTATACAGAAGTAAGGTGGCTAAGTCGTGGATTGACCCTGGAACGATTTCTAAATTTAATAGAAGAAATTGGAATATTTCTGGCGGAAAAGCAAAAGGATGTCCCGGAACTTAAAAATCCTGATTGGTTGTGTGATTTGGCTTTTTTAGTTGACATTACAAATCATTTGAATGTCTTGAACACACGGCTTCAAGGCAAAAATCAACTGATATCCCAGCTCTACGCTCACGTATCATCCTTTCAATGCAAGCTGACACTTTTCAGATCGCAATTGAATTCTGGAAATTACAATCATTTTCCGAATTATAAGAAAATGGCTGAAAAATTCAACAAAACTGCGATTAATTTCAGTTATGTAGAAAAGCTAGATATTTTGATTCAATCTTTTCAAGAAAGATTTTCGGAGTTTAAAAAAGTGAAACCTCTGTTGGACATATTCAGCAATCCTTTCACGATTTCAGTTGAAAATGCGCCAGAGTCAATGCAGTTAGAAATTATCGACATTCAAAACGACCAAGATTTACACAACAAATTCAACGAAGGAGACTTGCTGAACTTTTACCGCTGCATTGATAAAAATACGTACAAAGAGTTGCGCATAAACGCTCTGAAATGTGCCAGCTTATTTGGTTCTACCTATATATGTGAACAAACCTTTTCAATACTAAATAATAATAAAACAAAAAATCGAAACCGCCTTGCAAATGAAAGTTTGGAAGCAGTTTTACGTGTTGCTACAAGTAAATTTGAGCCAAATATAAAAAAGATTGTAAGCACTATGCAGTGCCACGCTTCAAATTAATAAATTCTTTTTCAATTTTAATACATAATTATCAATTCTTTATTGTCTTTAATTACCTATACTTCTGGCGGCCCGCCATCAGTTCATAATTTGCCCGAGTGGCCCCTAGTCTTAATAAGTCTGTGCATCCCTGGTTTAGATAGTCTTGAACCTTATAATAGCCTTTAGACATAAGCGTGTTTTTAACGTGTTTCTTTCTGCCCCAACGGCCATCAGTTTCTCGCGCTATGTGCCCTACCCATTAGCATAAAAAGCGATTATAATCGTTAAAATATGAGTTTATCAATTACTTACCTAATATAATACTACCTATATAATACCTAATATAATTACTTACAGGTGTTAAAAGTAAATGATATCAGAATTGTATCAAAACATCGCTTATTTTTTTATCATTGTTGTCATCTTCATCGTTAAGGCTCCTTCCTAATAAAGTCTGCCGAGTTTCAAAGGGGCCTTAATGGGCCTTAAAAACGTGACGCCACCCTTGCGCCTTAAGCTGAAATTAGAGCTACTCCCTAATAGATATTACGAAGGTAAATAATATTTTAATTAGCTGAAATACCCGTAACGATAACAGCCCTACGTTAATGCCGTCTGGTGCGCGATATTTGCGAAATATTATCTCAGTTACAGGTGCTTAGTAAGCTTCGCATAGGTACGTTTTATGGTTAAGTGCTTTCAATATTTGGGTAGGTACCAGATTTAACATTACTTGATAAATGGTATAGGAGTCAGAAACCGGAGTACACCAGTTCGTTCATACAGCATGCCAACTCTTTAAGTTTCGTACTTTGGTATTAGATAGCTGTCCAATCGGGCTATGAGAGTGAAAGGAATAGAGAGTGCACCTGTGTTTGTGCACACACTTGTGCACTGTAATATGTCCCGCGCAGTCGGTTAGTCGTTGTGACTGGCCACCGTAGTCGAAACGGCTTGGGGGACTATTATTAGATAGCTTGTATCAAGAACCAAGATATGTATGCAGTCAAATCAAAGCTGACATCGCAATAAAAAATAGGGTTGATAAAATTTAAGATAAACAAAACAACGTAGCAAGTTAAACAATTGAAGTTTGTTCTGAGAGTATTGCTTAAGACTCCTTAGGATAATAGGACTCGGTTTTCTTCACGGATCTAGAAACCTACTTCCATTGATAATGTTTTGATTATTAAAACAAGGCTAAAGTTTTTTTTTTGTACGTTTTATTGCAACTTTTGTGGTTACTTTGTATTTATTTTATTTTATTTTACATTTTTCGGAAGACTTACAGCTAGAAATAGATTGAATTAAAGCAGTATTTTACCATAAGTCTAAAAAAACACCTTCTTTTCACGTTACCTCAACAAGTTTACCTTGTTTATTTAAAGTTACAAGAAAACACGGTTTAAAGTGAACAAAAGGAACGTTTTAAGCTAAATAAAACCAGCGAGCGAAGTGTTTGTTCCACGCGCAGAGGAACACTTCTTCTGATTCAATTTGCTCCGCACGGATTTAGAGCTCCAAAGAAAATACTTCGTCAACAAATCTGCCCCCGGGCAGTTACCGGCCAATCAGAATTACCGAGAAATCTCGTTTCCTAATTTCATTAAGTCCTTAGCCTTTCCCACTTCGTCTTAAGCTCGGTTCGTTGATTATTTTAATTGAAAGTCCATCGTTGAATCGTTCCGTTGAAACAAAGCATCGGTACTGCAGACAATATTATTTATCTTGTGTCGAATTCCTATATGATCTTATACATAGGCGTAGGCTTTGATTATAATCTCAATAATCAGCTCTTGGAAAATACATTACTATGAAATGTGTGATTTTGAAGTAATTACTCTCAATAACGTCACATATTGCTCGTATATAAGAGAAAGTAGATGGGATATAAACCTGTAGGCTACCGAACAATACTCTTTACTATATTCATTCAAAATACTCGTAATAATTTAGAAATTTGTGTGCTTTAGATTTGTAACTTAAAAAAGTACCTATTAAATGCTTAAGGTTAACAAATTAACTTAAAAGTTTAGCCACTTTTTCACTACACCTTCTAAATCTTTTAAATTATGGTTCTTGTACTTGCGATCGAGTCGGTTTGTGAAGCCAGACAGACCAACTGCGCTAAACTGACTCACTTGTTACAATGGGAGTGATCCAGACATGTCTGAGAGGGAGAGAGGCTTTTGTGTTAGCCACATTCTCATTCAGGGCACTGGCACTAGGAACGTTTTTAAATTCTCCCCAAACTTTCAGACGCTGCGTTTTTACAAGCTTTTTTGCATTGTCTGAGAAAGTATTTTTTTACGACTTTTTACGACATCGATACTACGAGTTGCTACTGCCTGACACTATGTAAGCTGCAGTAACTACATGTTTTGAAGATAAGTAGGTACTACTAGTAGGAACCTAGGCTTGATTAATATTTTAATGTTGCCAAATTATTGTTTATCATGAATTTCTTTCAGTATCGCACGCACCAATCATGTAACTAATTTAGGGATTGCGAACCGGCCCCTTACGGGCTGGGTCCAGGAGGCCAATTCTCGCTTGATCGAACTTATTTCGTGTGGTAATTCGATTACGAGTATCACTGTTTCACCGATATTAAAATGCATAGAAATCGTGACCCCAAATAAAGCAATCACTGTATTTTCTTTGTAAAAGAAAATTCGATCGGTGAACTTTTTTCGTATACGAGAATTGGCCTCCAGGTGGGCTCGGTGCCCTTTAAGACAAACACCGGGCCCTGTAAACGTAAAACCGTGGCGCAGGAGCACCAACTCGTAGAAAATTGGCATGTCAACCTCTAAAACATTGTGCATTGTGGTTTACTCCGTTAATTTAACAATTTTTTCCATAAATACACTAGGTACTATCTAATACTTACTAGTCTGTATAATAAGTGTTATGATGCGGTTCGTACTGTGAACTTCAGGTAGTCAACTAAATAATTTACTACCTTTTTCATACTAGCTAGTTAATCCTAGTATCTACTTATCGGCCGGGTTGAGAAACATACTGGGTTGCAATCCCTAGTAACTATGCATTTTTGTATCAAAAACTTTAATAACCCACTATTTTACACACGTATTTTTTTATTCCTTTTGTTTTGTTTGCTGGTCTGAAATGCATCCTAGTCCCCGAAATTAATTTTGCACTATCGCTTTTATCCAACAATAACATTGTTTTTATTGTGCACTTGCATTCTAACTGCAATCACGATCCCCTATGAGACGTCGCCAATAAAAGATAAAGCAAGTGATTGGAACTTGCCCCCGCTTTGATGAATGGCAGGAGATGAGGTTCAACTCACATAGAACTTCCGCGGAGCTATTATGTAAATTGAAAACAACCGTTCCAATCGCCATCCGTGTTCGAGTACTTTCTTTTGCAGCTCTGGCAAGTAAAATTGCGGATAAAATGCTAAACAGGACAAGACGTCCACTGATGAACATAGGCTTCCCTCGTAGATTCCCACAACGACCGTTTGTAAGCTTTCTGTATCCAGTGCGATCGTGAGTTATTACAAGATCTTCTGTCCATCTCACTAATGAACGCTTTTGATCGAAGGATGTCTTATCTAGAACGACCAACGACAAATAGGTACCACACACACTTATTTGCAAAATATTAAAACAAAAGCCAACGACAAACAGGTAACCATGATTTCATCAGTAAATGGCAAAGAAAAACCGATCGAGGTAGGTAATAGCCCTTCCGGTCTATACTGTCAGTAACTTAGAGATTTCATGCATTGATTGACAAAAGTTTTATTGTAACACAACAATAAGGTCATAGTTAAGAAATGGAAAATTAATGAATGCCCAAATTAGATTTTTATATTTATTAAATATTTTTATCATATTAAATGGGTCGCTATAATTTCTTAAAAACTCTATGTTACCAAAATTAAATTTAATAAATCTATTGAATAAAAATTAATTTGACACCATTTTATTTTGCTATTTTTAAAAATAAGAAATTACCTTTATAAATAATAGACGTTCATGGTACGGACATTACTTATACTTTTGATAAAAAAAAAGCTTTTACATGTAAGAGGCTTTCTTTTCATGTAACATGCAGAGTAGAGCTTTACTAAAACAAACTGAAGTCAAATGGTGCGATAAACTAAAGCTACAAGCTAGAAAACTAGTTTATAAATTGACGCATTCCTCAACTAGCTGCCTATTGTCCCGGCTCTTAGAGACAGTAAAAATATTTTTTCTTTTTTCCCGAGTGATATACGGGACGATGCGAAGTGTGGGCGCAGTTTTATTGAGTTATTATCGGGGGCAAAAACTGGCTTTATTTTATGTACCGGCCTCGTTACAAGTGGAACTTTATTTGACAAATGGACCGTTTTATTGCCGTTGAATTTTAGTTACGACGTATTTATCACGTTAGTAAACAACACGTATTACGCATCGCTGTTCAAAATTGTTATTAATACATATCTCGATCAGACAGTGGTGTCACAGTTTTAAAATCTGAATTGATCATGCACCTGTGGCCACAGTCTGAATCACAAGACATGTAAAATGTAAAAATCTTCTCAATCAATAAATACATGAACGATAATTTGAGCGCCTTGTACGACTTGAGACTTGTGCTTATTCAATTTCCAATATTACTTCTTACTTACGAACTATTTCAAATTGCAATAAGTTCAGTCATTCAGTGCTCGTTTATTGCAACGACAAATTTACTTGTGCCGCTGTCATTAACTTGATAAATTCCGGAAGATAGGAAATTGTGTCCATCTAAAATAACTTGAGATAAGGGACGCAACTTTCTATCAGTCGTAATTTCATCTCGAAGGGTGACCAAAGTCATAGAAAAAATAAATTGAGAGGGGATTCGCCCCGTCACACCAAACTGATATTTATACGTATAAATTGAGTCGTATGTTTTAATATTTTGCGAATGAGTGTAATATATTTATTAAAAGCCGTTATCTCGTGTGTGTGTGTGTGTCTGTGTAATGTGATTAATAGCTCGGCTTTTATTTAGGTAGCATTTTTTTAATAGGATAGTAGTTACGCCATGGACTCCACTTTCAACGCACTGTACGTTAATTCAAATTATAAAAACACGAGTCGACTGAGTCACTTTAAGTTCACAAAACGTGACATGTAATCTTACATTTCCGAGCAGGTGGTGTGAAAAATACTTATGTGTAGAAAGATTATTGAATAACTAAGCTAAATCTTTTGGAAGCCTTGTTCTAAATATTATACACATTTTGATAAAAGATAAAAGAAGAATATACAAAATTATCAAAAAATTACTATACAAAAAGGTCCCTTTTAGATGCTGACTCCACGCGCTACGGGCAAAAAAATGGACAAAGTTTAAAAAACCTGAATTTTAATTTCAAAAAGCGGAGAAAGATACGGTGGTTGTGCAATTTATGACATCATTACGGTGGAAATTAAATGAAAAACGTTGGTGCAGACATTATTTGCACATGTAGGTAGGTAGGGTCGTACAGTTATCGCAGAGTTTGTAAAGTCCGTTCAACTTTGCTAGTCGAATATTGTAAACAATCTTGTCATTCCTTTTTAAGTAACAAATTCATTTAAAAACATGATAAACACTAAACTCACAACGTACATAAGTGATTAATCGTTGAACACTGAGATCTTTTTTAATCGAATAGTTAAATATTTATATTCACTGATATTATTTTTAAAGTCATGAAAAGATCGTTTACAATCGCCCTTAATACGTACCTAATATTAGGATCGAAATTTTTCCCACAAACACTACTGTATAAACATAGGATGAAGATAATTAAGTAATCGTCAACGAAATATACTGTGAATAGATACGTAAAACGCGGCTAAAATAAACAACATCACAATTATTGCAGTTTATAAGTACTTAACAACTATATCTACATTTGTTTTCTCAACTAGTTCGAATAAAAAATTTAATACTGTTGAATAGTTCATATAAGTAGGAACAATATTTTAACATCATTCGGAGCAGAGCATCAATGAAACATGTTGTTAAAATAAACCGCCGTGCTGTCCACTAAATACTGCAGTAGGTGTGCCAAATAAAGATTGTAAATTGTAGAAAATGTTCTCGTAATTAATTTTGGCGAAGAATGTTTTGTCGATAAATGAGTCAGAATAGGGATACCCTCTGAAAAGTACTATTAGCCAAAATGGCGACGCGAGCGACAAACATACTGGGCGGCAAAGTTAAAATTCGAAAAGAGTACAAAAAAATATATAAATACAATTTTTAAAACTCTTGGAAAACTCCTCCCAAATGACTTCTAATAGATAGTGGTTACCAATTTAATATTTGGAATTGTTACCAATACATCAATTTAATCAAGCTCCATACATAACGTAATAGTTGCTGCCCTCTATGGCAGTTAGTAAAGCAGGAAGTTGTAATCATTTTCCTGTGGGAACTCTATGTCAATTAACATCAAACTATCCTGTCAATATCAGAAAACGCAGAATTAATCGAATTTATATTGAAATTGGTGGAATATAAACTCTATGTAATGAGTTCTTAAAACCTTACCACTTCATTTGAATTTACATTACGCCATTTAAAAATATTGCAATTGTACCTTACTTATTATGTTGTTTTTAGTAGCTTCACTTAATTTCAGATGTAGTCAGGGTAGGATAAGATTTTTTTTTTACTTTCTACGTTGCTGTCATGGAAAGATGTATAAGTAACTCATTGAATTAAAGATAGGTACTGTGAAGACTGGGCGTTGCTGTGATCCTTATTGAGGTTGTGTTTCTAAGTGTGTGCTTCTATGTTTAATTAAGTAGTATCCTCTTCGTATCTATAAATAACTAGCGGTCGCCCGCGGCTCCGCCCGCGTGGATGTCGGTTACCGCTGCAAAAAGCCTACCCAGGAAAGACACGGTCAGCAAACAAAAAGATTCCCAGGTCAATTCACAGACACCGACACTAACATCGACGAAGCAGTCACTATCCGCAGGCTGAACAGATTTTCTTTCTGTGGATGACTCAACCTTTTGTTTATTTCTGTTTCCACAATATTTTTAGTATTATATTCTTTATATTCAATTAATACGATTTCAAGACAAAGTCTTTGACAACGCCGTGAAAAAAGACAAGACTAAAGACATTTGTACATCAAAAGTCACTCGTAAAGAAAGCTTTTCGGTCTTTAAATTCCGAAGAAACGAACGAAAGTGACATAGAGGTTTTACCCGAAGCTCCAAACCTCTACAGTACCTTTCGGCACGCCTCTTACTTAACTAAGTACTGTCTCTAAATCAGTCTCGTTCAAAGAAATTGTATTACGTAGACCAAGATGCTAAAGACAGCCGTTCAAACCTCACCCGTGGCCTAATTGCTCTTTCAGTCGAGAGCGTTGAGGTCCCGAGCCAAATTCAGCTTTTCCCTGTATAAACACTTCTAACATACTTTATACATCATGATGTTTTTAAATGTTATTTACATTTATAAGTATTAAGAAGTAATATCACAAACATATACTTTGAGAGAAAAAAAGGTAGCGCTTAAGTAAATTTTCATAAGGATTAGAGGAAATCGGAATCAATTATTGTCAACTTATTTAAAAAACTTAAGCAAAGGGTGCATCTTACAGTAGGCGATTTTTTTATTTTTTTTATTTGAAATGGGTTCGCTCTTGTTCCAGGCTAGACCATTTTCCAGGTGTTGCAATAACTTAATTAAAATATACATTAATGAACGTACTTTTATCAATCCGATATATTCGCGAACGAGGTCGATTGAAAATGCAATGCTGCTTGTACTGGCAAATAATAAAATGTACTCCATCGTGTATCATCAGCAATCACAAGCGATCTGCATCCAGTGATCCTGCGATCTTTACAAGGTTCATCTATCCATTATGTCGTTGGACGTCCTACGGGTCTTCAATCTCGAACTTTTCTGCCCCAACGGCCATCAGTTCCATCCTGTATATGAAGCTAGTATTTTGCCCGTGACGAGCCCTGATTGCAGCACGTCTACATTCAGATCCAAAACCCGGTTAGTCCTTTGTCTTTGACTACATGCAAATCCAATCATGACGGATTTCTGCATGCACGCGACATTCCAAAATAATGAAGTACTTTACTCATTACATAGATTTATCTTATGCACTCATCTAGAAATCTAGCTTGACATTGAATATAATCGGTATCTAAAACAATCAGTAAAATTAACAGAAATAACATTATTTAGCATCATTTAGACATGATCCTATCAACATGTAAAAGGCAACCAACCGAATGGCTAATGTTGCATTGTTTTTATAGTGTTAAGAAGTTCTTAGATTTTAATAGATTTTAAGAAAAAATAATTAGGCACCAAATATTTGTCAAAATTTGCACGTCTGCATACAGGTTGAATACATTTACTGTGTTTATACTTAAAGACCTCATATAATGTATGTATTCTTGCAAATTAAATTTTTGATTTCCGATTTCATTTTAGTTAGATCGTTGCCAAATATCCGAATAATGGAAAATCAACATCGAGAATTTTTGATTTTCGATTTCATTTTAGTAAGATCATTGCCAAATATCCGAATAATATAATAACATCCAGTTCCATGTGAGCCTGGCGCTAGTAACCCGTTACTTATTCAAATTTGCAGTTTTTCCATCATTAGATCACTTCTCAAACAACACTCAGAGTAAAGCAAAGTCACAACCAGCACCGCACCGGTAGGTCACCGGCTCGCAAAGAGGGTAGCATACATTTACCTAGCTAATTATCAATTAAGACTGCAACTAACTAACACCAGATGCAACATCACAGAAATCAGCCCCTTCGTTAACGTATTTACTGATTAGGAACCCCAATAAAGTTTTCTGTTTAAAATTAAAAATCAGCGAAAGTGAGGATGCGCGGCTTACGCGTTAAGATGCTACTTACTAATTTACCGACTTCAAAAAAGGGGGCTCTTAGTTTGAACTGTATGGTTTTTCAAGGAGCAATGTACAAACACAAGGAGGAAAATTCCTTACCACGAAACCAGACAATTGTTGTGTTGTCTGGCGCATATTTATTTATTTATGTAGAAAATTAGCGTCAGGGTGACCGAGTGGTTTAGGCTTTCGCCCGGGCTCAATTCCCCACCTCAGATAAACTTATTGTTTCTTCTTTGTTTTATATAAACGCTCAATGACCATAAATAAAACTATTTAATAAGTATCAAAATAGAAATGATATACATATATTCGTAGCAAATCTAAAATATGTAAGAATACAAACATTACCTTAACACTTACAACAAAAAAGCCCAAAATAAAGCACAGTCTTTCGCACCTGTCTGGTATATTAGTTACAAATACCTTGCATTCCCTAGATCTAGAGCATGTAAAAAACTGTTTACGACGATCGTGAAGTATATGTAGATACCTGGAAAAGATATAATTTAAATTTGACCAAGGTAACCAGATTTTTGGATTACGCATGTGTTATTGGTAAGCAGTGAGGGCTGATTATGCTACTTTCTACTCATATTATAAATTAGCAGTTCCACGCGGCTACATTTGACGACGCGTTTGGTGTAGTGGTTAGCGCTCCTGACTGCTATGCCAGCAGTCACGGGTTCGAATCCCGCAAGGGGCAAATGTTTATGTGATGAGCACGAACATTTGTACCTAAGTCATGGATGATTAATATGTGTTTAAGTATTTATGGGAGACGCCCCCGTCATTATCGTTGTCTGGTATTCGTAGCACAAGGAAGAAAATTCCTTAGTTCGAAACCAAGATAATTGGTGTGTTGTCTGGCGCATATTTATATTATTTATCTGCGTCAATGTCGGATCTTAAAAAATATCACAATGAATACCTATATCCGATGTATGAGCTATATTACTGTAAAGTTTCATTGAAATCTATCCAATAGTAAAAACTATTGGATATTATTGCGTGAAGGAGTGACAAAAATCCATACATCATTACAAACTTTCACATTTATAATATTAGTAGGATGCAAAATTTTGTGAGATACATTATCTACGCGGGTGAAACCATGGGAAACTGCTAGTAAGATTTAATAAAAAAAAACGTAAAGTTAGCCTGTTAGCATCCCACTGCTGGGCAAAGGCCAGTACCTCAAATGTGAGGTAGTGTGAGCCATACTCCACCACGCGGGCTCAGTGCGGATAATTTAAGATATAATTTATAGACTTTTCGATTATAATGATGTATCACTGAATTGGAACCATATTGAATGCTCGTTTTTCTTTTGAATGTGGATAATAATATGTTGATAGCTCTGTACATACTTACTTTCATAAATAATGGTCGCAAGCACAGTGAAAACGCCAGACACGTAATGCTTCTCTTTGATGTAGACAAAGGCTCTCAGAAAGAACATGATGAAGTATATCACCAAAATTGACAAGTGAGACGTGTACCATACAGAGCACAGGAATATGTTGCCTTTTGTCTGAAATTAAAATAATTAGGGATATTATTAATATCGAAACGTAAGTAAGTTGACTTAATGAGCGCTTTCGCACATATCCGATGCTTATTCTAAATTATTTCATAATACAAAAAATTTAGACAAATATTTGGATGAGTGCTAACAGTACGGCCAAACCGAGTCAATGTATATTGTTATTTATTATTGTATATGTACTCTGTATTATGTTTTGTTCTATTGTTAGACACTTTATCGTGCTATGTGCACATTTTTTGGAGTTACAGTGTATTAATGACAGCATACCTAGATAATATATTATGTAACCGTCTGTAATTCTGTTTTGTGTACTTAATAAAAAAAATAATGGCCACCCACACTATGTCAGTACATAGTACGGCAATTATTAGTTTAATGTTTAGATAAACAGCGCTGAGAGCACTGCCACCTTAACATTTCAAACGAAAATCGCTTGTCCACATGACCAAAAACCGTGCATTAATTCAAACAAGAGGAGATACGAGCAAGTTGGCTCTAAAACTGGTAACGCAGCGGTGCCCTCGACGGTATATTGGAGATATAAAGCTAATTGATATACCCTTAGCGCCTGCCAAAGCAACAACGAAGCTAAGACCAGCTGGTAGGGAGATATGAATATAATGACGAGCCCGAATACGATGTCCACTGCTTTCGTTGGCTGCTTGTGGTACAATACTTTTGAGTTGGTCATCTGCCCTACCATTACCAGGGATACAAGCAGAGCAATAGACGATACCACCTGTTGAATTAAAAAGTTATTAAGTATGATCAAACTCTGTCGTAAGTTATCCACAACTGAACTAAGCATTGGGAACATTTATGGATGACTAGCGGTTCGCCGCGGCTTTACCCGTGTAAATGTCGGATATCAAAAAATATCACAATAAATCATAGTCTATGTGCTATCCCGATGTATAAGCTATATTGTTGTAAAGTTTCATTAAAATCCATCCAGTAGTTTATGCGTGAAGGAGTAACCAAACATACATCCATACATCCTCACATACACATCCATTCTCACAAACTTTCGCATTTATAATATTAGGAAGTAGCACTCAGTATCCCGGCTTAGATATTATCTGCCCTGTAGATGATGATTTTTGGGATAAAAACTATCCAATGTCTGGTTTCATGTTCAGTTATTTTAGAATGGCAATGAAACATTACACACGTTAAGAACCACCCGATCGCATGACAACCAACACTTTTATATTTTGTATAGGGAAGTAGGGACGAGCGACTACTACCCGATGTATTATCATACAACTAGCGGTCCCAGCGAACTTCGTTTCGCCCCCAGCCCCGTCCCGCCCCGGCCCCGTAATGATTTAGTATTCATTACACATATCGAGTTTTCATTGTTTTTAAGATGTATTCTGCTATTCGGGACGGAAGCAAATCCAACAAATCTTAAACCATGGCAATCGGTCCAGCCGTTCTCGAGTTATAAGTGTTGTAACAAACACGACTTTCTTTTATATATATAGATTTGTTACCAGAGAAGTGATCGCCACAGCTACAACTCCATGCCACAAGCTCCGGCCGCACGCTGATTTTATTTCACAACACTGAGATACTTTTTCTCGATTCGCCATAACACCAGTAACATTTTATAGCAATAGTACAATTTAAATTAAAAGGTTGGAAAAAACATGTGATTTTAATGAAATAAAATGATTTAAAAATCAAAACCAAACTCCATAACTTTACGTTTGCCTGTCACCAAATCATAATAAATCAATGTCAAGAAAGTGACAGCAAAAATTCATATTACATAATAAAGCATTGTTTTAGTTTCTGAAAATCTATGGTTCAGATCCATACAAAACTTTTCTTCTGACCTTTGAGTATACTTCTGACCGTTTATTCTAATAGTTACTATAGGTAAACCGCTTCATTGAGACTTCGCCTGCGGGGTACAGGGGTGCGGGCGGAAAGACGAGAGCGGGGACTGTACGGGGTGCGGGCGGCGGGGATACACAAGAGACGAAATTTGCCGCGACAGTTCTGAAGATATGTGACGTCAGTGGTCACAAACATATTGGAAAAAAAATATTCGATTCGATGCAATTACACCAATGAGAGTGATTTAATTCTAAATATTACTATCCAGAGCAGTGGATTTTGATTAATAAATAAAATGGAATCTTAAAACAAGATTGATTTTATGGCAAAATTAAAAACTTCAAATAACATTCCCTGGTAACTTTTGCGACTGTATTGTTTGAGTGTATATCTAGCTCATATTCCAATGAATTTAGATCTATATTTAATTCTAAAATATTTGTATATGTTTAGAGCCTTTATTAAAACACTGTTATTTTACAGTGTTCAAACGGTAGACTTAATGCTAAGAGCATCCTCTTCCTCAGTTATACTTTAGCATAGAATATATAAAGGTACTACAACTTTAGGTCATGTACAAAGATTGTTACAGGTGCAGGAGAATGATGTAAAATAGAAATTAAAAAAAACACGACAAAAAATACAATGATATAGATTTTGTGTCCGAATATACTGCGACTCATCTTCAGACTTCAGTCAGACAGTATTCTCTTGTGTACTTCTGTCAAAGCGTCCGCAACTGTCAACAGATGCTATCGCTATCTGTGTAGCGAGCGTACTGAATTTTGGAAAAAAATGTGCCTGCCGCCCGCACCTCTCACAAGCCCCGCTCTCGCCTCCCCCCGCACCCCTGTACCCCGCAGGCGATGTCTCAATTTCGCGGTTTACCTATAATATATTCTATCATCTCAATTTATAGGTATGTTTTAAAATAATTCTGTTTGATAATAAAGCAGCCACGAACTTTAAAGGAACTTCAACCGTAGCTATATTGGCAGACAAACTAAGAGCGAGGCAAACACTTCATTTCCTAATTGTCTCTCAATTACAAATACTTGGGCCTAAATGAACGACCTTTCGAAACAGTTTCCAACTAAGTAATTGTTAGCTCAGAGAGAACGCTAGACACTATGGCGTAGCTTGTAAACTATGTTTTCTTTTGGGTTTCATGAACTAGAAAATTTGGCAGTGACTATTTATTTATAGAAAGAAATGTATTTTTTATATTTTGTTGTATTTTACTTATTGAACTGGGTGACCGAACATCGAACAATCTGAAAAGAAGTTTAAAAGGACTTCCGTAACAATAATGTACGATTAATTTCATTAAAGCACTTAATATACATTTAGCATGGAATGAAATTCTAATATAACCTTTTCCGGCGGTTTCTGTTCTATAAAAATATTATTCCCCAGAACAATAATCCACAGCAGTAACATTTTCTTTCATTTTCATACTGTAAAATGCGGTAATTTTTGGAATTGTTTCCTAATGCAAAATAGGTTACGCCATAACAATCAACACATTTACATTTTACAATCGAAATAAACGAATATTTCCATAGAAAGTAGCCCGCTGAGCGGAACACGTGACGTAGGCAATAAAATGTAAAACTGTGGTTCTCAAGTGAGGGTAAAAAATCATAAACCAGTGGTTATTCGCGACTTCGTGAGCAAATTTCTATAATTTTTTATCTGAGTTTGACAAATTCAAAATGTTAATTAAACATTGCAGTCAAATTGGGTTAACAGTCTTATCTGTTTTTCTCAAACATTTATAACAATTATTACTACCTTGAATAGATTATTATAAGCCACGAAGCATAGAGAATGGCGAATTAGAAGAGTAACAGAGATTGCATCTGTGATTGTTTAGTGCACTATCATAACTAATTGACAAAGCTCCTTCATGTACCTACAAGGAATGCTTATCACTATAATCAACGTTTTTTTTTCTTGTGCATTTGCTCTAATGGTAAAGCCAAGTCATCGACGTAATGGAGTGAACTCACCACTGCTGTTCACTTATACACACACTCACACTGCTGAGAAGCTGTTCACTTACACTGAAGGTGAAAGTTAAATGAGGTAGTAGGTTCTGCTTTTTTGCAAGAAATCAGTTTGGAAAATGGATGGATATTTGAATAACACGTAGAAAAGTCCCAAAAATCATAACGCCGAAAAGTTTGAGGGCCACAATGTGATGCGACACGGTTCTGTTTTTGTGCGAGGAATTTGTGAAATTTTAAATACTAGCTGATATTATGCGGTCCAATGTATTCGTGCAAAGTGCTTGTTACATAACATAACTGGGGAATTTCGAATGAACAATCCAAAACATTGGTTAATTTTACACTCGTCTCAATGTTATTCGGAATATTGTTGATTATTGGTTACTTACCAGAGACAAAACGCACTCGTGAAAGACCAGTGAAAGACCACCCACCACCTAGATGATGACGATTAAAAAAGATCTGAAGGAGGCTCACTTAGATAGGGACGCAGTGCAAGACCGTGCTAAATGGAGAATGCGGACGAGGAAGGTTGACCAGAAGTAAATGGGAGCAGGGTCTATGGGGAAGAAAAAGAGTCTATGCTAATTGGTAACAAGACAAAAAGGGCTCCTTGTGATGTTATTAACAAACTGTTAATAACTATCAACTGCATTGTTTATAATGAATTTAATTTAAACTGGAACACAGCTGCTTTTCTGGGGTTCATCAAATTGCTGTCAGCATCCTCAGTTTGAGCTCCAAGCTTTAGGTCGATTATTCTTCATGACGATATTCACACTTTCGGCACTAGACATCGCATTCACTCACTCGTAATGATGGCATGAGTGAGAAGGATAGCTATGTTTTATATTTAGATATATTCGTGGCCTTACACGGAGACGAAACAACCTGTAGGTACTAACACAAGGAAAATCCTCGAAATACCTCAAGTGTAGTTTTCGTGTTTGTAAGATTCGGAAAAAACATGTTTGATGGTTTGTTCTAATGGCTGCCATTTAACTTAGGACTTGAGTACGTTTTCGTTTGATTTTATTTTCAGTACTCACGAGATTGATATTTTATTAGTCTTTATATTATCAGGAGGTCAAGAGAAAGGCGTACAAAAGAAAAGAATGGCAATTACTCCACCGACAAGAGCGAAGCTCTTAAGTTTAAGAAGAAGATATTTTTATCTAATAAACGTTTAAAAAAAAATGGCGGTAGTCATAATTAGAAGCATATTAATTGCATTACTTAGCTTATAATATTCTGTAGGAACATATACTAAAATAAAATCTGAAAACTCACGAGTTATCAGCTATATTCTGAACAAAGCACAAACAAATAGTATGTATGATATATATGAGACACTGTTCTAGAAATAAAGTCCACAGGAAGATGTCCTACAGGACTTTTCCTTTGGTATGCATCTCTTTCTATGCGTTGACCTATTTCTATACAATACTTATTAACTCCAACGGATGCTCATCTGAGTGATATCTCCATAATGTGTTCTTTAATAAACGGGTCTTGACATTATTAAGATTTCTTTTTCGTTTAAGATACGGAACCCTAAAAACAAAGTAAGTAGCCTTTGTCAACTCCTTTTGCGACTTTGAAATCTCTCTAAATGCGGCCATTTTCTAGAAAGATCGCCGTTTTATTGTATTAAATTGTCTCCATCAGTATGTGGGTTAGCCATAACTCTCGAGGCCGTGCTTCAGACGTCCACGGGCTTCCATAAATAACGTCCTTAGGGACCAGTTACGGACCTTACACCCTTTTATAACTCAACAACACTACTTCCTCACTTTACAGGGACAAAGGGTGAATTGTACTAAATATCAACCATAATGGCTCACTATGGGACGATGTGGCGATGTACAGTTATTTTTCTTTATGACCATTGTTAGACTCTATTGGCGTTGGCGTCATTATAATGTGATAGTAAGCAACACATATCCTTTGAATTAACCCAGTTGTTCCTACTGTTCCGTAAAAGACACACCTTAGTTATTAGAAACGACTTGTAGTTATATCAAGGAGCTGACTATTTATCAGTTTTACATGTTTGCATTTAAAATTAGTAAAAAAAATATATATATATATAAAAATATATATATAATTCTTAATAAATTTATCAACCCTTTTATTACAAAATTGAACTTTTGAAAAAATCTTTTACTAAGTTAAGGCTGCTGTCACCTACCTTCTAACAAAGTTCAAGTGTAGTTTTCTCCCCAAAAATGACTAAACTGACTACCTTTTTTGAATGAATTGTGTAGAAATGAACTATCTCCATAAGATGTCGACTCTGAATTTTTGATCCAATCTTTAAAATGCCTGTAACTTGCAATCATAGAAGCCAAATTGACGGTTTTTCTGGGGCACTCTTCTAGATCACTTGTTGACATCAGCTATCGAAATAACATAAACTTGAAGGGAATTACGTTCGTATACAAGGTGTCGACTCTGTTTTTTTTATTTATCGCTCTCCAAATGAAGACAAAATTGAAACCATGTTTTGGCATAAAATACGCACCTAAAGACAGGCGATTATCTCTGAGATACATTGCACTTATTCTGTGTTATTTGATAAAACAATGTTATAGAGGTTCCTATCTTTGACTTAGCATCTAAATTCTTGATTTAATCTTGTGCAATATATTCAAAATATCTTACTAAAGTAACCTATAAATTTGAGATTTGGAGCTGTCACGAACATTCATCTTCGATCGAAATTTGACACATAGATGTGCAGAACACATCTTTTCCCGGATCAAGGAATTATAACTCTTTCCTTCAAAAGAACTACTTCACTCCTTCAACTCTTCAACTCCCAAACACATCCGTGAATCTCGCGCGTAAATACAAAATAACTCATACATGAAGATATGAATTTGCACAACTAAATAGTACTACGTTAAGTTGTACACAAACAAAATTCATCCGAGTATTTTTTTCGATTTTATGCTTTAACGTTATATATATATAATGGTCATTTTCCTGTACCAAGTAAACAGTCATAGAGTCGTACGGACTCAATACGCATGCGCCATAGCGTCACCTTTTATCTCTTTTCGTTCTTTTAGACATTGCACTTGCCGTCTCAGTTCACATCTTTTTGAATCATTCTTAAATCAATCCTTATAACTATTGAGTTAAGGTTGAGTTGGGATAATGGGATGTGTGGAATCAAAGATGTGTGTGGCAAGCTTGGGAGTTGTTTAGTATTCAATTCTTTGGCAGGGAATCACTCTTTCCATTCGAGTCACTCCGGAGTTACACACTTTTGACAGACAGCGCCGAGCGCTCGGAGGGGAAGGGTGTGTCGCTCGTTGTCTTCGCTGCCACTCTTTTATTTCGTGTATGATACTAATTCCAAATTTGAAAATATCACGCTTTGCACAATTTTTATACGGCGACCAATTCGCTTTGAGGCTTTATGCAACAGGCATAAAGCCAAAGTGCATTTGGATCGTCGATGGTCTCTAATTATAACAAAAAGTATTCGTTCTTTTGTATCGATTAATAGTTTTATTAAAATGATTAATCAATGTTATGTAAAATTGCATAGAAAGGAATCCTTATTAATACTATAAACAAGAAAGATTTATATGTATGGTGACTATTTCAAGAGGTTCATGAGTTTTAACGAAGATCTTTTATCATATAAAATTTGTATTTTCGAAACTTGATCAAACAAAATGTGCAGATACTAGGACCAAAATTATCGACAAAAATAATTATAATAAAAAATTGACTACAAAATAAAATTGTGGTATATGATGAGCAAACTGTTTCTCTCACCAAACAGTTAAATGTAAATTTTAGACAAATACTGAATTAATAAGGACAAGAATAGGCAATAGTACCAATTCTATTGCATGTGTATGGGGTTGCAAATAATAACCTTATTTATATAAAATAAAGTAATATCAGTAATACTACTTTATAGTTCAACAACGGTAGACCGATTTTCATGATTTTTACTTTGTTGAATTGGTATTTACCTCTTACCCCTTAAGTAATTATAAAACAGGGCTGGGGCGCGCCGAGTTTGGATATGAAGCAAAGTTTTCTGTGGTCGAAGTATTTTTTTTCACTAAAAAGTCTAAAACTCTTCAAAGGACTCCAATTTAGGCAAACCATTTCTTTTTGAAGTCAGTGCCATAGCATGGGCTCTCTCAAGTTCCATCTTAAGCGACATCTATCTGGGCATTGACTCCAAAAAGAAATGGTTTGCCTAAAATGGAGTCCTTTCAAGAGTTTATTTAAGACTTTTTAATGTGTTTTGTTTGTGAAGTCGGTTTTATTGAAATAGTATGGTGGTGAAGTGACCATTAACCCAACAAAATTGAAGACAAATAAGGGCTTTTGTTTTAAGTATTTGACTTTGAGTAGTAAACAAGTAAGTTTATAATTTTTTTTACATCATTCGTGCTTTGGATTTTGAATAAGAATAAACGGACGACAAAAAGTAAAAGGTCAGTTATTCTTAATATAGACCGTATATAGGCGTTATTTAGTTCAACAACCTTTGATACGCACTTGTACGTACATACCATTGGCCATTGGCGTCAATTCCATACTGTGTGGGACTTGTTCATGGCATTAATTCCATACGCTAGTAACAGTGTTTCAATGGTTTAAACCTAAATAAATAGGGCAATATTTTGCTTATTTAACATTACTTTTCTTTCTACCACAATCTACAACCACAACCTAACTATAAACTTGTATAGTAACACGCTTGTTTAAATAGAAGCGTTTCATGTGATGTGTATGTGGTTAATATGAACCTGTATTCAAATTGTACGCAAATGCAATGAAGTTCCATGGTTCTATTCAAGTCCATATTCATATAATATTTCATTATTGAAAAATGTATATGGACAAAATGATATAATACCAGTGTAAACCAAATAATTAAATAAAATTATCTTGTTTATGATCTGTTATACATGAAATACTTGAAATCTTGATCGAAATTTTCTTAACTACATTTTCTGAATGTCAGCTATAATAACTTGTGACTTATTTCATATATCAAAATACAAATCATATCAAAGAACAGCGTTACACTAAAAAGCATTTATGTGTAAATAAATCCTCATAGCATCCAGCTGGTATGACACGTGGTAGATCAAGCGCAGAACCAATGGCATCATCCACCAATAACCCTTAGTCCCCGTTTCTCGTGAAGTTTACATTTGTAAAAAAATACCTACTCTGAGAAGTCACGATTTGGGTGAAGACATATAGAGGCAGATAACCGGTACCAACCTGTACCGACTGACTAGTGATCTGCCAAGTCATCTATTTTTAATCTCGAAATATTTAAGAAATTCGTTACAACAATCCAAATAAGGACCGACTGACACTAGAAAATTGTTTTAAAACAAGATTCAAATCAAGACTTGAGTCGGAAAAGTCTCTATAAAGCATTTCAATTCCATGAAATAGCCAACACGGCACAACACTGGTTAGTCGTTGCAGGTCAGTGCGTGTTACCCGCCTCTATATGTCTTCACCCTTTGGATACATTTTGTTTTGACGTGACAACGTCTTAAATTAGGTTGCGGCTGGGAGTCACTTATGAAAAAGTGTAACGCTCGGTAACGTTACGATGAGTCACCGAACGAGAGAGAGGCCCGCCGAATGCCTTGCGTCTCTCTCCCACTCAACTATGATCGGTCTGCAATAAATATTCTACCGAGAAAAAGACGTTGTCACGTAAAATCTTCGCCCGTAAAACCGACTTTACAGGCAACCATTTTTTCTATGCTGTAAGTTTTTCACGTTATTATAACTGTACGTTTGTGTTTAAATCTGTGAATTTAGTTATATAATTATCAAAAGGAAAATGTTCGCGAACGGAATTGACGCGAGCCCTGATTCCGAACTGTATTCACTGTATTCGTAATAGGTATTTTAAATACAAAAAAACTGGTATAACATTAATTTATCACATCGACTTTTATAAGACCATCACCTAGAGATAAAGTATCAAAATTGTTTAGTTACAGTTAACATTTTTTTGTGTCCCGGACATATAAAATCGCACACACACATTGATAAATTCGGTAAAATCTGAGAATCTCCAGACTGTCATATGGCTCTTAATAACTTATTTTAAACAAACAAATTTTGTTCATGTTTGGCACATAGTACCTTATGTATTTAAGACAGAATTTTTCCGGAACATCTGGGTTAAAGAATGATAGATTTTCTATGATAGATTCTGATGATATGATAGATTCTGATATATTCTCCATACATCAATTCGAATCACAAACAATTATAAATCTTGCCCTTTTTTGGAGTCACTATTGAGAAGTCCGTTGAGGTCTCTCGCGCCTGATCATTATTCAACTATTATCGCTTGCACACACGTCACATAAACGGGTATCTGTTTAAACAAAAGACGTCGAGCGGTGCTAGATATTAAGGCGCGGCGACAGTCGTGACCGTACTACATATAAGTACCTACTATAAGTTATGGCTCCTTTCATGAATTTTATTTATCCAATTTTAACTAAAGTTAATAGTAATATATGTGCAAAGTCGTTGCATCAAACGGAGTACATTCACAGTGTCAATGTTTTAAAACGGGTGTTCATAACACCTGCTAAAGCTAAAACATTTAACTTCCCGAGCCCCAAAAGTTACACGGAACAACATTTCGCACAGCAAACATCACACTCGATTCATAGGCAAATTCCCCGCCCTATTTACTTAGGGTTGCCTCATCGCGAGTCGAATCACGTTTGTCATTTTACGGCGATCCGTCGACAGAGAGTTTTCACACTCTATAAATTCCACCGATCGCAATGTGAAAGGAAATCCAGGCTTTCTCCCAATTCAGAAACGGGATTTAGCAGGAATCATGCGATAAGCCCCTGCCTTGTAAATAAATCCGCTTTTGATTTATTATTTTATTCACCAAATATCCGTTATACATAAATGGATTTTTCGTTCAATCCTTGTACGTGTCTTACGTTATTAAAATAAATAAATACCATTCATGTAGTACTATTAACATTTCCTTGGTGAACTACTCCCTACCTAAGATTAAAAAGATATTATGTCAAGTTAATCTATACTAATATTATAAAGCTGAAGAGTTTGTTTGTTTGTTTGTTTGTTTGAACGCGCTAATCTCCGAAACTACTGGTTCGAATTAAATAATTCTTTTTGTGTTGGATAGTCCAGTTATCGAGGAAGGCTATAGGCTATATAACATCACGCTACGACCAATAGGAACAAAGATATAGTGGTAAATGTGTAAAAAACGGGAGAAAGAAGTCACTATTCCACGCGGACGAAGTCGCGAGCAAAAGCTAGTAAATAATATTTACAGGATGAATAAATGAAAAGATAACCCTGCTTTGAGTATGTATTACTCAAAAATTCGTATAGTGCTATTTTGTTTTATCATAGCCCGTTCGGATCAATTAAATGAGTTAACTTCAATTAAAACAAAGAAAAGGTAATACGTGGAGGCATTTATTTTTACGTTTGCTAAGAGGACACGCACGTCCCTGAGGTAAACCTTTTGTACGACCGGTATCTCTTGTCCAAAGTAAATTTTTGTTGCAGCCATCAGGGAAATTTAATTTTGAATCCTTCGGTTTCGGGACAAGAGGAAAAACTCGTATGTTTTTTATCGAATTGCTGACCGTTTATCTTATTTGACCGTTATTTCTTTGATGGGTAAAAAGTTAAAGCTTCACGTTTTTGCTGTGTATATTATGTGTATTTTTATTTAATTTACATAACATAATATTTATAAAACTGAAGTTTTTTCACATGATGTGTAGCGCTTCGGTAGTGATTGTCGAAGCAACCTTTCCGATCATATGTGACGTTTATCACGAGCATATTCGTGCTTCGGAAGGCACGTTAGGCTGTTGATCCAGGCTACTATCGGTTGAGATTAGTAGTTAAGACTTGTCAAAGGCCCAATGGCTAAATTAATTCACCAATCCGCTCTGAGCCCGCATGATGCAGTATTTGTATGACTCATATTACCTCTTATTTAAGGTGAATCTGGTGGCAGCAGTGGGACATTAATAGACTAACTTTACATATAGAACACAGTTTTTTTTTTTATTGTTGGGTTTCCATCCAAATTGTACCCGTACTTAAGTACCGACAGCTGTCCATTAAATCCCTCATGCCGTCGTTTACCAACAATCAATATTTTTAGCTAATGTATTAGGGAATATTTTGTACAGTTGCAACACAAGGGTGAAGTTACAAGCAAACATAATCCGACAAATCAGTGCAACGGTAACCAAAACACATCGTTCAGTGATAATGCCGTTGAAAGAAGCAACACATCGGCAGTAAACAGCTACAAACAGTGCGAGCTACATTTTGCACAAACTGACTGCCACAACACATGCATGCGGAGTGTACCGATGAGTTTGGCGATTCGCGGTAAGGACGAAGCGTTTGATGCTAAAAACGTTTAGTTCTTAAAGGCACCAATGGAAACCAAGCTGACACTCATAAGATGAATATTAAAAGAAGGAACCTGGTGCCTGGCTTTTTGAGTAAAGCTTTTCAGTAAATTCATAAAGGTATTGTTGTATAGTTATATTGTTTATTGTAAACTAGCTTTATACTACAGTAAGCTGTTTTATCGCAAACCCAGTACGACGAATGCAAGTTAAGTTTACTTTTAAGATGCAATTTAATATTAATGTTATCTAATGAATGGCTTGTTTAGTTCAGCTAAAATGATTTTTGTTGTTGATCGTCGTATTTTGTGTTAATTGTGTTGTTTTGTGTTGTAAATGTTACTGTGATCTGTTTGTGTTTGGCACCAAAATAGTATGTACCTACATGTGAATGCTCTTGATTGCGATTCCCGCTGATATTGTAAGTGTTTTGTATTTCTCTTTCTTTTTTATTTCTCTTCTTCTCTTTATTTAAGTGAATTGTATTCTTTTAGAGAAATAAATAATTAAACCTAAACCAATTAGATCTATAGGCATCTGATAAGGTTAATTGAAGAGTGTATCATCAGCATTGTCAGCCAAAGGACGTTTACTGCTGAATAAAGGCAAAGTTTGCCACTGCGACCGGTTGCAAGCGGTTTGCATCCAGTGTGATCTTTACAAGGTCGTCTGTCTATCTTGTCAGTGGACGTCAACTTCACGTCGTCAAGAGTATGTTTGCTATTTTATTTGTAGTTTTTTGTGTCTAATTCACCTACCTCAACAGCAATTTACGCTCGCAGTAGTTCCCGCGCGGCTGTAATCCTACCGGTCGAATGCGTCTGAATGGACTTCCGAGCCTTTCAATCCGTTTTCTTTTTGCTCGCCAATCTCCAATCTCTCTGTATGCGCGCCATAAACCTATTATAGCGTTTGATGAACATTTCGCAGTGATAGATTAATGACAGGCTTTGACAGGTAATGTAACTAATAGGTACGAGAAGGGATAAATCGGCGGAAAATTAGCACATCACTTACAGTAAATACAAAAAAACTCTGGGGTTACAATTTTCATTGGTTAGGTACCTTAATACACATCAGTGTTAAATGTATCGGTTTATATGTTGGCAAAGGTCGAAAATCTCGGAAAATTACTAGTTCACTAAGGTTAGGGGATAAGTAGTACCTACGCTCGAATTAAATCAAAGTCGACCAGCAGGCTTAAGATGCACGCCGTGATAATGATTTATCGAGGCATTTTAGCGCGTTTGTTTGTCAAAAATCGACATACCCGCAGTTGCTAACATGGCTGCCATGAAAGTCATGACGTACTGTCAAAATTCGAAATATGACAAAATTATCATTGAACCCTAACATGCCACACATATTTTTATCGAATTTTGACATTTCGCCGTGTAACATTATCGTCCACCATTAGCGACGACGACAAATCATAAACAACATATTTAGAGCAAAAATATATGACTGAGTCGTGCCATATTTTATCCTAGGCTCTCAAAAAACAATAAAGTGTAAAAATATTGAAAAGAAAGTCCCCGTGGAACATTTTTTATCCCTAACATATTTATTAATTTGAATTCATTATCTGTGGGCAATATTAGATATACTCTTACTAATCTGTGGGCAATATCGAGTCAATCTGTCATTGTGTCAAGTTGATCATTTTGAGCCAAATCTGACATAAAATTGAGTGAATGGTTAGAAATTGACATATCTCGATATCGTTGTGGATAAATTTGTCCAATGTGGTTGGCATGTTAGCCACTATACAGTCCACGCGCGCGAGACATTCTTCTCTCAACTGTCCACGCTCGGCCGCCACCGCGCGCGGCTAGAATTTTATTGACTGCGCCGACAAAAACACTTATCACAGAAAAACTACTTAAGCTGTATCAAAACTTTAAATACCTGCGGAATGCTAATAAAAACCACTATTTAAATAACTTTGCACTTAATTACTTAAAGCGAGTGTAAGTTGTAAAAAAAGGTTTAACTTGGCGACTGGAATCAAAAATTACGTGTTTTTATTTCGAGTTGTACCGAATATATAAATAATATTTGCCAATGATTAATATGTAAAAAGAAAGAAGACGATCTATTCTTTAAATTGATACCAAAACAAGTATGTATTTAGTGTTATTTCTATTAAAATAAACAGAATAAATATAAAATATGCGCGAATCTGCGCGCAAAATGGCGAACTGTCATTTTATTTTTTCTTTTTCCTAAAATTTTTGTTGCCATGGTATAGAAACGTAATGTTCCTACAGATGGTTCATACATTCCTAGAGACATCTGTATTCGACTGGTCGTACTAAAACACCGCTTACTTTTATAAAATAGCATACAACGGGATGTTGTCGCAACAATGTTGTTTGGGGACTGTAGTCACCATGGACAGTTGAGAGTAGTTTTTCTTTGGGGACTACAGTCCCCATGGACTGTATAGTGGCTAAGGAATATGATAAAATAGCATAGATCGACTAATTTTGTCATGTCGATCGAAAGAAATAGTGTGTCATGCATGTTAGGCCTACTGGCCAGCGAAGTAAGCAGAGCGAGCGAAACTTTGCTGATACATCTATGTGTCAACAAAACTAGGATGTTTGCAACATTCAAATAAATTTATTGTAATGTACGAATAAGGTAATACATACTCGTACATACAACCACAAATAAGAAACATACTCAAATTACAAAATGAAAGTACTATTTGTGATACTACTCCTGGCCGATTTTTCAATTCAATTTCTCAAGTTATTTCCTGCAAAAATTACGTCACATGTGTTCTGTCTATCTATGATCTACTATGTCGTGACCAATAAAAATAAAATAATGTTTATTCTCTATTTAAAAATAAATCTAAGTTCTACCTAGATAGCTGTTTTCTATAAATAGTTGTAAAAATAAATAATTATATTTTAAATTTGTATTCAAAAGTTTTGTGTTATTTGTAAGACGAAAACAGGCAAGTTAAGCCATGCAAACCAACAAATCAAATTGATAAAGTTGGTCTGTCTTCGTAGCTTTTCTGTCATATTTTCCACTTAGGAACTTAAGCAGATGTTGCCGTCTCAAACTTGCAGCTCTACGAAGACAATATTTTCCATTTAAAGTGACATGTGCAAGAAAGTTGAATGCAGGAGTTCTTAACTACAGTGTGAACTACATACACACATCTCTTCGTCTCATTCATTCGTACTTAATTGTTTCAAAACCCTCATAACCTTTGTCCAAATTGTTACAACCAGTGAATTTTCCCTCATATTATGCATAACAATAGAGAGACGGATAGCTCTTTATTAGGTACTCTTCACATAGATTAATTACAAAATCTTTAATGACAATAACTGTAAGTCCACCATAAGTATGTACCATAGTGCATAATCTTGATACACGTTGTACTTCAGTAAAAACTGCCAAGCCATTTTTATCTCCAACAATAAGTATTTCAATTAAACTGCGTGCTTCGCCAAGAAACTGCGAATGCGCTTGGCATACCTCGATCTCGGCATTTCGCGCTTTTAACGACTGTCCATTAAGGCTGAGCGCCCGTCTTGGTTCGTTAGGCTGTTCATTAAGGCGCGGACAATACTAGATCTCGTTCATACCTAGGGTGGATGATGCTGCTAAGATAGTAAGTATTTTTGAGAACTGCGAACTTGTAAACTCTTCAATAAAAAACACAGTAGGTATAACGGACACGTAATGCACAAGACTAATTAAATCGTACTATTATTTTTTAGCGTTTTTGAGTACTGGGGGCGTATTGCGATCCAACTTAATCCGTTCAATTCCGAGGCAGTTCAATTCCCACTCAGTGTAAACAAATATTAGGAGTATAATAATATTATAATAATATTGCAAAAGTATGAATATTAATATTTATATTGTTATATTATAGTAATCTATACCAATAAAATGCTTTGTCCTGAATGACTGACTGACTGACTGACTGATGGATCAACGCACAGCCTAAACCGCTGATTGTATAGACCTGAAACTGGGAGGGTGTGTTCTTTGTGTGACGAAGGGATCCGTTAAGAAAGGATTTTCAGAAATTCCACCCCTAAGGGGGTCAAAAAGGGGTGCAAAGTTTGTATGGGACAACCAGATCCCTTGGTCCAATATACTTCAAATTTTGCATACACGTTCTTTTACAAAATTGACGGAAGACTTGTTTTGTATTTTATTGAAATTCATCTCCTAAGGGGGTTAAAAAGGGGTGCAAAGTTATTATGGGGGTGATTTGCTTCGAATTTGATGTCAATACTCTTTAGTGCTTACGATTAAAATATTTTTTATTTCATTTTTGACAGTCATTTGACATAATCTGAGACAGAATATTTGACACATGTTTGTTATTGATGTTGCTCTGGAGGAGAGATTTTATTCCTTAGAATAGTAAATAATATTTTTTTGTGTTTAAACAGCGTAGGTATCAATCGGTCTGTGTCCAGTGTAGATTGCAGATCGTATGTTCATATTGTCGGTGGACATTCTACGCTGCTCCTGTGGTCGAAAGGTGTCCAATCTGTAACTTTTCTGCAAACTTTTCGTGGGGGACCTATGTTTAGCAGTGGACGGCTTTTGGAACATCCAAATGATGATGATGGTGGCGTAGATCTTTACATAGTTGTCCCTTTCAATTTACGATTTGAATTCAAGAAAGTAGAGTAGGTATTCGCTATAACCAATAACCATAAACAAAGCTCAAATTCTTTGATTAAAGTAAAATAGCGGAAGATAGGTGACGCGCCACTTGAAAGTGGACCGCTAAAATCAGGCCCCCGTCGCCTAATTTCCATTGGATTGCGTGTGCGGGTGACATATAAAAGACGTGTGACGTAAGGAATGTGTAGTGCCATTTTTTAGCTGACAATTAGTATGACATGCCGTATCTACCGCTATTTAACTTTAATCAAAGCTCAAATTCAAACTCTTAAGATAGCGAGAGAAGACTTGAGGGAATTTGCTTCTCTCACAGCCTGTATGTGACATGATGCTGTGTAAGCGCAGAGAGTAGCCTGGTCATTGTAGTACCTGAAATAAATATACGATTGACGATACGTACGAAGTCTTTCCATTTCGTTGTAAAATAAAAATAATAATATCCCTGTGTAAGTTTGACCATTATACCGGGCTACATGTTGTGTGTACATAAAGTATATAACATTTATTTTCTGTACGCATTTCTTTGTTATATATTTTAAAACTGGATGTTTTTGTTTGTTTGTTTGAACGCGCTACTCACTGGAACTATTGGTAAGGTTATAAAATATGATAGAAAGCTAATTTATCAGGGAAGGCCATAGTTTAATGCGTATAGGCTTATTAGGCTTACCACGCACAATGGCCTTAGGCTACGATCTATGGGAACGGAGTTAAACTAAAACGCGCGTACGAAGTCGCGGGCGGGCCGCTAGTCTATTATTATAAAATGCTTTGTCCTGAATGATTCACTGACTGACGGATCAACGCACAGCCTAAACCGCTGTTCGTAGAGACTTGAAACTTGGAGGCTGTGTTCTTTGTATAACGTAGGGATCCGATAAGAAAGGATTTTTCGAAATTCTAACCCTAAGGGGGTGAAAAAGGGGAGCAAAGTTTGTATGGGACAACGTGATTCCTTAGTCCGATCTACTTTAAATTTTGCATAAACATTCTTAAAAAATATTAACGAAAAATGTGTATCGAATTTTATTGAAATTTATCTTGTAACGGGGTAAAAAGGGGAAGAAAGTTATTTTAGGGATGATTTGCTTCGAATTTAATATCAATACTCTTTAGTGCTTATGATCAAAATAATTTATATTTTATTTTTGACAATCATTTGACATTTCTGAGACACAATGTTTTGACACATGTTTGTTATTAATTTTGCTCTCGAGAAGAGATTTTATTCCTTGAAATAGTAAAGAATATTTTTGGTGTTGAAACAGGGTTGGTATCAAGCAATCTGTGTCCAGTGTAGTATGCAGATCGTTTGTTCATATTGTTGGTGGACATTCTACGCTGTTCCTGCGGTCGATGGGTATCCGACCTGGAACTTTTCTGCAAATTTTTCGTGAGGGCCTATGTTAAGCAGTGAACAGCCTTAGGTGTTGATGATGATGATGGGTTAGATCCCTACATATAATTTTCCCTTTGAATTCAATCAAAGCTTAAGTACAAACTCTTAAGGTAGCGGGAGAAGACTTGAGGGAATTTGCTTCTCTCACAACCTATATGTTGTTATGTGGCATGATGCTGTGTAAGCGCACAGAGTAGCCTGGTCTTTTTAGCACCCGAAAGAAATATACGATTGACGAAAGGCGTAAAGTATTTCCATCACGTTGTAAAATAAAAGATACTATCCCCGTGAAAGTTTCACCAGATTAAAGACCGGGCTACGTGTTGAGTCTACACAAAATATAACATTTGTCTATAATTTAAAAATGGATATTATTGTTTGTTTGGTTGAAGGCGCTAATCACAGGAACTATTGGTCCGGTTATGAAATATATTAGATACATTGTTAAATAGTGAATTTATCGGGGTAGGCTATTTAATTAGTTTAATGCTTAGAGGCTTATAAATATTTTTGCTACGATCTAAAGGAACGGAGTAAAACTAATACGTGCGTACGAAGTCGCTGGCGGGCCGCTAGTATTATCAATAAAATGCGCTATTGCAGTAAGAATTGCTAATTTGACACTAAAGCAGAGCTGTTTAATTGTCAAAACTGCATCGCAATACGCACCCTGTAGTTTTCATGCATAGTGATGTACCTACTTTCAGGCTTTTGTGGACTGTACATAGACCCAGATAGCCCACTATCTATGTCCCAACATAAGTACCTACTGTGTTTGGAATCAGGTTGAGTTGTGCTTTTTGAAATTTCACTTGATACATTCCTATAGAGCTCTTCATTTTCTATGATGGTATTCTTTCTCAATGACCTAAGGGTAATTCTTCCTTATAAAATTGTGGCATTTTATAAAATGCTTTAAACCTCAGCCAGCAAGAGGATTAACATCAAATTATATTCGCGGAATGCTTCCGTTGCCAATACGCACAGTAACGACAGTCTCATTCGAATAAATATCACTTATAGAAAGTTTAATTAGTCGGCGAAGTTATTCGGTGGGTCGGGATCCCACAATGCAGTATTTTACCCTCACGGCTCCCCTGAGCCTTGCTCAACCACTGTTTAGTGGCTGCGATGTACCGGGCTATACAATCAAATACAGATGTATGTTGCGAAACTGTGGAGGTTTTAGTGGACCTAGCTAGATCGTATGAGGTATTAGGCAGCCACACGCAACCTACTACTACTACCTATTTGGCCGTGGGCATTATTATAGTTTTTACTAAGATTTTTACGCACAAAAAAGGTTTATCTATGAAATGCTTTGCAGTAGTAAATTATCGCAAACTTCAACAAAAAATAAACATCTTTATGTACAAATACCGAATGTACGAGTAGGTAGTTTTCAGCATATTTTCATAATCGTAATATTGTGCTGTTCAAATATACCCAACGCGAAATAAACTAATCACTAAGTTGTCTGAGGGATTGTAATGTATTTTTTGTCGCAGTTACAACCGTCAAGTCTAGACAAAAAATATGGCACACAATAATAAGAATAATCAACTGCACGGTTTTACATACAAAATGTATAATTTAAGGGTCACAACTCATAGCAGATGCAAATAAAACTATATGAGTGCAATATCACTCGAGGACCCATAAAACGCGCGATTTGAATTCTGTGCAGGCTCTGAAACAAATATAAAAATATGATGCACCTCCATCAAGGGCTGAGTGCGGGAATATGGACCTTAAGTATTCATGAATAAAGGTGAGTATTTCGGTTAGAGCAGTATGTTGTGGCTTTTAGCAAATCCCTTTCCTAGTGATGTAGTAAAGGGAGTTCGTTGGAAAAGCCGCGGTGTACATCCAACAACAGTATAGGTGGCCTATCCTGGCAATGTTTCTTGTGGCAATCGATATTTTAACACACTACAACTACTTAGATATTTTTCATGTGACACCACTTACAGTTAATGCTCACACTTAATTTCACACAAAACAAAGATCAAAAACTAATAGTAGACAATCATCACTCTTGTCAAATTTTTTCATCACTAAGATCATATGACCATCAGGTCTGAATTTATGTTATGAACAAAGAGACTTTTTAGATACTAGTTACATAGATAAGTTAAACCGGGGACTACCTACTTTGGTAAAAAATAAGAAGGAGGAAAAATAGGAATGAAAGTTTCATCTGTCCGTGTCCGTGACAAATCGATGTGACTATAGCAATTTATCGCGTGGTGCCAAAATCCTGCCCGGCAGCAGGCTGTTTAGAATTCAGCAGCGCGAATAGGTCTGCCGTCTCCTGCATGTTTAAACGCGCGTTCGTCTTCCACCAAGATGCTGCAACCATAATTCGTAAATACGCGGGCTTAGATGTGGACGCGACAAATATTATTAATCTAGGATTGCTTTAGAAATTGTAACCACAGCAAGACTTGATACAGCGTAAGTCTTTAGACAATTATAAAACCCAATATTCTACACTCTCAATTATTTTTTTGTGTAATTACTATTGTTGTAACTGCGTTTGTATGTGTGTGTTTGTGATGTCCCATTGCCAATAAATGCTTCTCTTCTTTCAATTTGTTTGAAACCAAGGCGAAGAGTTACTAATGATTAGTTTAATAAACGCATGCATTATGAACCCTTCTAAAGAAAGTCTAATATACCAACGTAGCTAACATTCAAAATCTAAGTAGATAACCTAAACGCAAAAGGCCAAACTAACACAAGCTTATTCTACACACCTAGCACGTTTTTTAAACATTGGTTGTAAATTAAGGTTCACTTGCCTACGTGTGAAAGATGGTTGATGAATGTAATTGTTTCAAAATGGTGCTCATCAAAAAACGAGAGCAATATCGGATGGATGCTTCATAAAGAGCGATGTATCCGATTTGCATAGTAACGACCTTTTTCAGACTCGAATAACGGCATGAAATGAAACCTTTTATTGATCAACCCTCATCGAATAAGTATTACCAAATACTTTGCTATACTATAACTACTTTTTAATGACGCTGAAACATTACACAAATCAATAGAGCGCCCCGCTTGTACCTAATAAAAATCTGCCTACACAATATGGAACTTTAAGCTATGAATTCTGTGGTATGGCTCAAACACAGAAACATTGTACACTTTGTCAACGAAAATGAAAACAAACGGCGATAATTAACGAAATGTATACTATAACATTTTTCAATACAATAAATACAGATTTTTTTCAGTCAGTCGAGGTAAAAACAAAATCGTTTGCAAGTTATCTTAAATACTTGTTTTAAGCCTTTTTTTCTATGAGTAGCCCAACTCCCAGAGTCCCATTGCAGTACTAAAAGCGCTACTGAATTCTTTATTAAGAACTGCAATGAGGAATGAAGCCACTTATCTCACAGTACCGCTGCGAACCGAGTAAATCATAGTTAAGGTTTTATTGCAGCGGGTAAAAGTATGACTTTCGTAATTTTAGCCTCTTACAGTATTTACAGAGGAGCTAAATTAAACCCTTGCCTGTTGAGAAGCGAGCGAAGTTTTGAAAACAAATGAACTTTTGAGCGTGTAAGGGTCTCCAGATTTTCTGTTATTGCCGTCTGATTTTCGAATTATTAAAGCAATCTTACATTTTACTGTTACATTAATGTAAGTTATTTTTAGTAATGTCAAACATATGTAATATTCGCATCCTTGTAACATGATCGGAATTGGCGTTACGAAATACTCATCATAAGAGAAACTAACATAAAAAAATATTAATATTTTTTTTTACTAAATATAATTAAAAAATATATAATACTATTAAATTCTATAATTCAACTTCTTCTTTCTATCTTTGCCTTTCCCCTTTTTATTTGGGGTCGGCCCTTCTCGTTAAGGCGCCAAAACAGTCGGTCTTGGGTTATTCGGTCCTCCACCACGAATCTCGTTCGAGGTCTTAGGAACTTTATCAAAATATTTACTTTAACTTTTTTGTCCTAAATAAAAATAATAATAATAACTTAGATTAGAGTTTCACTACAATGATATTATAATACCTATGTAAAACACTGTACCTAACAGTATCCGGTGTACTGTAGTAGGGTGAGTTCATTATAAAATAGTGCAAATATTTTAAATCAAACTTACATTCATATCACTCCAACCCATTCCATCCATGAGAAATGAAACACTCAACGTAGGTTATGCAAACAAATTGATTATTTGCAAAACGGCGAAATAATGCATATTGAAATGGAAACTAAATATTTGTGGCGTGAGTCCATTCGTCATTGTCGCGATGCCGAGCCACTTTCATTTCCGAACGAGATTAAAATAAATCCATTCAATACTAGGAACGCACATACTGTTGAAAATATTCTCTTCCTTTTAAGTTTCTTAAAAAAACTACCAGAATATGAATGAGTTCATATTTTTATCCTTTTCAATCCACGCGCCTTCATCTGCGAATTTCCCGAAGTTTTACATTTGCGTCAGCAGCAGTTGTTTTAATGTTTTACTGAAAGTCGATGATAAACTGCATAACTTTGGATGAATGAGTTAATTACTTAATGTATTCTTCGTGAAATTGTCGAGGTGAAAAATCTACGCGGGAAAAACAAGATTCTTGCAGTAAGTACTGACCTCATTCATAAAAGATAATTACTGCAAATCGGATTACACTGAGCTCGCAATATAAGGACTGCACCCTAATCAGTAAAAAGGTATTTTGTTAATAAATGTGGAATAGAGTAGCATTTTTAAATGCTAGTAGAGTAGTAGATCACTATAAAATACGTTTTGAGGTACTTATTGGATAAACACTACAGTACAGGCTAGTAGTCGATCAAAAAACAGAATACAAATCGGGTACGATTCAGTGTAAAACTGCCCTTAATCATAATAATTATCTGTTGTAAGCGAAAATGTTAAATCCAACGGTCAGGCTTTGTTTAAAGTTTCTTGGTCGAGTTGTGAAAAACGTGCGGAAACTGATTTCATGGATATGGCAGGCGGGACGTGACCGAACTAAGTGTTTCGAGTCTAAGTAAGTATTAAATGGTAGTCTTTGCCACAGATTCAGGAGCTCTGGGTCTGGCAAAAAGCCTAACATACTGCCGTTTTATTCACTGACCTACATGCTTAGTGGATTAATATTCTACACACACAGTAACTGCAATAATTCAGTTTTAATACGATACATTAATTTTTCAACACAGTATTATATTACTATTTCAGATCTTTGTCTGGAATATGAATCATGTTCAAATGCACACAACTCATTATGTTTTAAATGCTACCCATGATCTTTTCTTTGGGCCATCCAATTTTTAAAATATGGTACCTTTTTACAAATAATTGTATTTTTTTGGGACGAATATAAGCATTTTCTTTCGTACAAAATGTAGGTGTCCCTTGAGCGCTCCGTATACTTTAAATCACAGATCCAAAATAACTGTGGATAGAACTATATTCATGACGCACTATATATTTTGTTTGTACATGACTTGAGCCGTTAAATACTTAAAATTATAATACTATCTGATTTTTGCCTTTGGCAATATGCTGAAAATTGATTTACCGAGCGTGACAGCTGGCACGTGACTGCTCTAAGTGTTTCAGGCTTCTTAACAAATGTTCCGCTGGCAACCGGCCCAATGCCCACTCCGCTATAGAAAAGAAAGATAAATAGTGCCAACTCACATAAAGAGTACAGGTACCCCGCAACTTGGACGTAGATCGTGAAAACTTTCGTCGGTTTTACGGATTCGCAGTTCTTTTCTTGGTAGGTATTGACAGCAACATTCACAACTTAAGGAAAAACAACTAATATGTTGACTGCAGTAGCTTGGTTTCTCAGTCAGTTAATAGGATACAATAACAAATTCTATTCATAAAATTAATTGAAAAAATAATAATATTGTAACGTCATTTAGTTAACCTTTACTCTAGAATACTTGAGAAGGTACTAAGTCAACAGTTAGTTTAATTCAATTGGTTTCAGCAAACTCTAAAAGGTCGTTCCGGCCCAAGAGGACAAGACAATTTAGATGGGTCTATATTTCCACGAACCTATCTTAAATTAATTATAACTTGTCCTAGAAGCCTAAGTCAACACTTTAAAATGTTTTCAATTTGGAGCAGTACGAAAGGAGTAAAACGAAAGAATTACTCAACAAACTTGGACGTGCCGTAAAGTGTGGAAAAGCCGAAGTTTGAAAGATTTATAATAAATCGCATAACTGCTAAAGCTTTACAGTCGGACTGTAAAGTTATTGTATCTATTCCCCGGAGGTCTTCACGCGAGTTCCACACAAATCTCTCTCGGTCGAACGAACAGTATCCGAATACTATTTCGGTGCCCGTTCGGGAATCTTGGAACAATGTTTCGCGTATTTCACAAGGCGTTTGTTGAGAATTTCCTCTTTCGACAAAGTGATTTCCGATTTGCATTTTCCGTTTTCAAATTCCATCGGATCAAATGGACGCTTTGCGGATAATTTCAGCAAACAAATTTTGGGAATGGAATGTACAATTTACAAGCGCTTATTCTACTGTTTGATTTTGAGCTCCCAGCTAGTTTATCTACCTTTGTTTGCCAGAAGTGATTGTTTTATGTTACCTAATTTATTTATTTTAACTTATTCATTTTACTCTGATCTAGTCGCTGAAGTTGGCAATTGAAGTAACCACTGATAGATCACCATTTATTTAAACAAATTTATAGTGGTTGCTATAAGAAATATTTATGTCTTATACTTTAAATCATCTGCTTAAATAGTTACAAGATAAAAGTATTTTTCAATTCAATAAGACTATTATTCATCGGTTTCCACAAATTCAAACACGAATCAAGCATTTACCAGAAAAATAAAAGACGTAGTAATATAATGGATTCCCAATCTCTGCTCGCGTTACCAGACAATTATCATTCCACGAACAAATAAACTTATGAAATTAAGAGAGAGTTGAAAAATCCATTCTCATGCAATTTTCCTTGCTGACCTAAAAATAGAGGCGCACGACCGTGGCTATGCATTCTAATTGCATAGTCAATGGACGCAAATATACTGAATGGACATAGCAAATAGTGCACGTGGATTATATCCTTCGCTCCCACTGTATCAATAAAAATACTGAGCTAAAAAAAACTTGAATTTTTCATGACACGAGCGTGCGAAAGTTATAAGCCCGCACGAATTGCGGACTATGGATACTAATTTGCAAAAAAGGAGAAATTGCCATTTAGTGACTTTTGTTACGGTTAGTAAAAACATTCCAGATTATCAAGCAAATGAACAACATCTACGAGTATAGTTAAAACGTCTCTTCACTCTGTATTACTAAGAATACGTATTTTACTTGCTTAATAAACCACAGCAGAATGACTGATTTGTTGCCGTTATAAAATTCAAACTTTTTATTTGCACCAACGAGGTAACCTTAAAACTTATTTCCCAGATGCGAGATTCGTTTTAACGCGCAGACCCGCGGCAAGTTTTCTCAGTCTTATAACAGTTACTCTAAAAACTTCGTCGCTCCCAAACTGATTTCGATCGAAACTACTAACTTTGTTGGGAACCGATAACTTGATTTGCAGATCCTTTCAACTAACATCGGGACGCGGACGGTAGTACTTCTTCATTAGGTGAGTGTTTCGGTTCAAAGGCAAATCCCTGAATACCACGTCTACTTAGATATGTACGTACACTTGTAATATAAGGTCACTTGTTTTAAGTAAAAATATTTTACAGCGTACCTTAGTACCTACAGTCTACACGTCGTATTAACAGGACCCTGACATTCTTAAAGATGGACCCTGACATATTTTGTTGGAAAATATTTTTTTTCCTAACAAGCAATTTTTTTAATAGTACCCTGTTGACTCTAATTTCAATGCCCTATTCTTCTTCTTTTCAAATCTTAATTACTTTTAAAAATCTTTATCCCTAATTTTCTCTAAAGCGAGGTGACCTTATTTACAAGTACATTAGCTCCTCTATTTATGTTTCACCTAATTACTAATAATGTTTTCCCTTGACCTAATTATCGTATCAATTCCTCCTCCTTTTAGTAATTATCATGAACGCTGCTCATATTTTCCTGTTAGAAATAAATGACTAACCACAGCAGCCGACACATTTAGACGAGCACTTATTTAGTCAATGCAGAGCGTGCGTAAATCACGCATTTGATACCAAAAGAGTATTGTGAATACTGTCATCAAATAGTAAATTCGCGGCAAATCGTTGGACAATTACATCGTTCGCTGCAACATCCTGCGCTTTTACACATTTACGCAACACCCCGCGAACTGCACACGCAACTAAAATGCTAGCTCAATTTCTATTTTGCCTTTTTATATCAAAAACGATAGCGCAGATAAACGGGGAGTTTTGGTGGTTAAGTGATAAAGTGGCAAAACTTACAGGCGATAAACCGACACCACCCAAATTCGAGCAACTGGGTGAGTTTGACACCGATGAGTCGGCGAAAATTATATTCCGAGATGGCCCGATATTCTCGAAGGAAGATAAAAAGGAAAATTATAAGTCAAATATCAATTCCTTGGATTTCAACAACATTGTATGGCCTGATGATAAGACTCTGCAGAAACCAACATTATCGAATTTGAATAAAAAACCAATAAATATTGCATTTGGATTAAACTCAGAAATCACAACTACTCAAAAAGTAATAAGCAAGCCTAGTGAAGACGTATTTGTATTTAAATTTCCAGAAGATGATAATTTTATTGAATATCCATTGAAAAATGAATTAGATTTTTCGGCTTCTCAAAATACCGTTAGTAATTCTATATCAAAACCGATATTAAAAGACGATTCAAAAGAAGAACGTTCTACTGAACATATTACAAAAGAGAAGGATGATAACCGTGAAGATTTGTTTTCTTTTCAATTTCCTAAAGATGAAAACTTTTTATGGGCGCATGCAACTACAGAACCAACCAAAGCAATTTCAAACCAAACCGTCGTTGATTTGTATAACGAGAACTTACACAAAGATGGAACGTCATTAATTGCAACTAAAGCCAACACAAACTCTGAAAATATCTGCTCTTTCATAAAGAAAAACGAGTGCTACCGTCAGAAAGGTATAGTTTACAGCCCAGAGAAGTAAGTATATTTTTTCATGACTATACAAATTAGAGCCAATATACTTTGTATGCTTAAATCATATTTTCACTCTCAGGTTCCACGACAAGAAGATAACAAATGAACCGTCCAATTTAGTGTGCTGCGTTCTGCCTCTACCACAAACTTCTAAAATATATTTTCCGAATTCTTCTGAAATGCAAACAAGGCGGTTTCGGAGATCAAGTAAACCAGAGTCAGCTAATCCAATCCTGACACAAAGAGAATTCTTGTTGAGACAAAAATTTCGACCTCAAAATGTGAAACCGACAACAAGTCAGTCAAGGGTAGTTACTCCTAGTTATGATGACTACGGAGACCCTTATTGGAATATTAAAAGCTCCAATATCAAGAAGCAAGGGACGCATAGTTCACAGAAACATAATTGCGATGATCCTGACTATGTTGAAGATTACGTGGTAGAACTGCCAAGGCCAGGTCTTGTTGGACTATATTCTGATAATCAACCGTCGTGGTCCTATGATGATAGCCCGAAACCATCTTACGGAGGTAGTGTTGATTATAGTGATGAAGATGATGGAACTACATTTGAGTATTCCACTGTTGATCCCAGAAGGTGTAAGTTATTTTAAATACATATCGTATCCTAATCTCAATCCGAAATTAATCAGAATGTATATCTACGAGTAGTATAGTATAGTAAGCTCAAATCGAAGGAACAACAAACTTCCAGCGCACTTTCACATCGATCATACGTCCATTTCACTATGTTTTACTCCATAAGCAAAATAAAAACCGAACCCAGATAAAATAGCGGACGGCATAATCCAACGCATTCGTAGAAATAAATTGGATACCGCGCTTTACTTTTTGTTACAAAACCGAGTGTATATTTTTACAATGTTTTACAGCTACAGCTAAAAATCGTAAAAGAGGCAGGCCCGTGAAATTAACAACCAGCCTACCAGAGGACGATTCTTATGATCCCGAGAGTCAAACAGTTAGTTTCCAGTCGACCCCGAACTTCCAGGTTTTACAAGGATTCAAACTTCTGAATTTGGGTCGAAACAAAAATAAATTCTACTCAAAAAATACGAGACGAAGTACTACCGAAGGAAGTATTGAAAACGATAGTAAAGAGTCTACCAAAGTTGATCCAGATGTAAATGACGGTATTCAACAAGTGTTTAATAATTGCGGTAAAACAGCAGTCAGCCAAATTGATGCGGATGACAATGGTAAGCATTGGCATACCAACCATTCATGATAAATTAGTTGTTATAACACCCAATCTGGGGCAGCGTTATAATACCTGGAAAGGAAATTATAATCGCATACTCTTATTCTGGAATCGTGACTCAATTCATAAGTTTATATCATTTTCTTGTACTAACTAAGCCCTACTACGTATTTTCGATTCTTGCCATTGCACTCGGTTACACTTCTATACAGGCTTGCTTGAATATAGCCCACTTGCGTGCGCAGGAAGATTTACCCCTGAATACTCTAATCCTGGACTAAATCATCATGCAGTCTCTGTCTGTTTATTTGACGTTGACAGAGACATAAATAAGATTTAATACAGGATGAGCGTAATCCTGGGTTAAATCATCTCATCATGGGCAAGTGGGCCTAAATCCATCCATCCAGAGCATAAATCTAAAATGAGTACGTGGATATTGAGAATGTAATCACGCAACACCGATGAGGTGACACAGCCTACGTATTAAAATATTGTGTGGCCGAGTGGTTTGGGCATGCGCCCGGATAGCGTAAGAAGCAGGTTCATTTCCTTGCCTGACACAGTTCCTTTTTACAAGTGCAATTTATAGTAGCAGCAACGCGTGCCAAAGTAGGCCAACAAATTTTTCATTCAAGATAAACAATTCGGCGAGGCGGCGAGCGGGTCGCACCCGTGGCTAGCGCTTGTGGTGCTGACGCGGCTGCCGCAGGGCATTCTGTGCTACGCCACGATAGTCCACCCGAGAGCTGCGGTCACAGCCGGCGACTGCGTTTATGGGTAAGAATTTAAATAAGAATTAACTTAGGTTAATGATGCTAGTAAACTAGGTGCGAAATCAATATGAGGGTTAATTAAAAACCTTACTGGATGTTAACAACATAATTATATGATTTGTTTCTTTTTCTTGTTTGTTACTTTTCCTAAAATGTGTCTACACATATTGTTTTATACACTACTTTAAGGTTGCCGTCTAGTCTGTTACTATATTACGAGTATCAAGCTTGAACTTGGCCTAGATGTAAGCTATGCATCATATTATCATTTATTTTAATATTTTTAATGTTGTTATTGTATGTATGTTAGTCTTTAAGGTATTTATTGTATGGGCCTTAGTTGCCTGAAATAAATGATTAAAATAAAAAATAAATAAATATGCATGTCTTACTTTTCCGTAAGTGACATGACGTATACGTCTTACGGTTGAGGTCTCTGCAGCCTAACCTCTTTCAATCGAAAATCGCTTTCACACACGATACAAAAACAGACGTCACTTTAAAAAAAGACGACGCGAGGTGCACGCGGTTTTTTCTCTTAAAGTGCTTAGGCAATTTCGAGCAATCCAAAACAGAAACATGTAAAATTATCATTAATAAAATTAAGCAAGGGTTTCTGTAAATTGTTTTGTTTTTCATGCAGAAGAACCGCGGCAAAAGAAGTGACTTTGGTAGCAGGGCTGTGGAATATAAACGACAGATCGCGTGCGCAAAACCGCTTCGTCACTGCAACGCTGCACCCACAGTACCGCCCTAGGATATTGGCGCATAATCTAGCGCTACTGGTAAGCTTACTTAGTTGGTTTACAGTAATAAGCCGATACCTGATCGATGATAAGCAGAGATAGGAATAGGTAGGGCTTATTAGCCTAAACTTCGAAGAACAAAGACAAGAATCGGAGACTCCCTTACTACATTTTTTTTCTAGGACATCTGTTGGGACATCATTAATTGATAAGGCATTATACATACTTTTTTATACTATAACAATCGCCCTGTCATAATATACGACACGCAAAACAAAGATGCACCGTTGTTTGTATTAATGTTTAAAAAAATATTATTCACGTAGAACCGAAGTGATCTTTCAGATATTGTTAGGCGATTTAGATTGTTTATTTTACAGAACAAATCGGCAATCGAACTTAAGTCTGCTACTAATAAGGTATTTTTAGAACCTAACCTGCACTTGAAAATACGACCGCCTGAATTGCGTTTTAAGCTTGGATAATCCAGACAAACTGAACTATACTGCTTATACCACTTTACCACCCTGACGTTTTCACCACATAGCCTATCCCACTAAATAAGTACCATTTAAAAAAACACTCACCAACTGTCCGTTTCAGCACTGGACAACTCCTCTCCGACTGAACGCTGACGTTCAGCCTGCTTGTCTTGGCAGCCCACATTCAGGCGACGATTGCAAGTTCTACGGCTGGGGTGGCTTCGATCAAGGTAAATACTTCTTTCATAGTTTACTTTTGCTTGGGTATTCTTAGTAAGGTACTTTCTGGCTGCAAGGAATTAAAGTGATCAATGGGGGAAATACAATATAAACTAGGCGGGTAATTAATTTTATTTTATTCAAAATGAAATGTAATGCCTTTGATAAAATGAATAAAGACGTGTTGACGAATTTGTAGCCTCATTATTATATTAGAATAGTTAGATACGGGATTGCTACCATGTACCTCATTATTATATCTAACCAAATCAAATTAATGATTTAAATGCTTTCGCAAAAGATTTAGTACTATTAGTATGTGATTGCTAGTCATTACCATAAACAATAGTGCTTTGTTGTCAGCAATTCACCATCAACATTCCTATGGAACTCTGTTTCGTGAACTGCACTAACCGGATAACATGACGTCATTCACAAGAAGTGATCTTAACACGTTCCGGGACATTACTCCAGACACAATAGATGTTTTATTGTTTTCACGCCTGTAGGCGGGCACTGTCCCGGAACGTGTTAACAAAAAATGACTCATTTTGTTAACGTCATCTGGTACTCGTAGCGAACATAGAAAAGAGTAACCAACCTTCAATTGAATGTTGTAGACGTCCGCACAAAGCCGCGCTGGCAGCGGGCATCCATACTTCCCGAGCAGGAGTGCGCTGCTCGTCTGTCCAAGTCGCTCGACCTGCCTGACGACGGATTTTGTGCCACTGTGCAGGCCCGCGGCACTGTGGTAAGTTTTTTACTTCTAACTCTATTTACGAACTGAACTAGATTCATACAGCTTGAGATGCATAATTTTCTATTCGTCGATACATTGAGATTCGGTGCAAATTGTATTTGAATTAAAAGATAGTTACGTAGTGTGGACAGAGTGGAAAGTGGTGCTCGTATCGCAGTGGTTACAGCGTAAAGCAACTTACGGCGCGGACGTGTTTGGATGGGTGACCATTCCGACCATATGTGACGCATCTCCGTGCTTGGAAAGGCACGTTAAGCAGTTGGTCCTATGGTTGGTGATATGGGCGGCTTGATTAAATCTGACAGCGAAGTTTGTCACTTGCCTTGCAAACACCCTTTCACCAATCCGCACTCAGCCCGCGTGGTGGAGTATGGCTCTTACTATTATAAACTTGAGGTAAGTCCTTTGCCCAGCAGTGGGATGTTTACAGATTAACTTTTTTTTTACTGTAGTGTATGTCCAACAATAAGTAACCACTTTAACAGCTGTCCACACAAACTCCTGCGTCGAAACGTTCAATCTCAGCAGTCAGTTTGATAATATGTTTTTTGTTTACTTGTTCCCATTTTGTTATTTCTAATTTCCAGACAGGCATCGGTGGACCGTTGATATGCGATGTTAATGGCCGGAAGACAACAACAGGCGTGTCAGTTTGGCGCGACAACGCTTTAGTCCTCATACCGGCGCACGAGTGGATTGTCCGAGCATCCGAAGATCTTGGCATTTAACCACAATAAGGCTTATTTTTATAGCTAGCGTTTAAGCGTCTGTTTTGGTTCTACTTTAACATTAATCAACGTGATTTAAATGTGTTCCAATTAACATTTTTACCAATAAAATACATGCATGAGTTTTATATGAATTTATTTATTTTTATATTTTACATTTTTATACGAGTCCAGCCCTCTCTATGACATTAATTCAAACAAAAATAATTAGATAAAAAATGGTCAAAAAGACGACGTGGCTACAATTTTATAGGAACTAAACACTTAAAACGACTATGCACAGTACATTGGGAATGAAGAGATCCATTACTAAATGATTTTACAATTCTCACACGAAGTTCAACACAAACCTTAGGTTTTAATGTAAATTAAATGTACTTATAACGATCTTTGGTGTCGAACTTTAATAATTTACAACGTACGAGATAGTTGTGGTTCTATCCTATAATAAATCGAAATGAGCAAGCAATTAAATGTCTTTTTTACTAATAATAAGTTCGTTGCTAACAAAAAATTTGGTAAAATAATAATATAAAAAAGCATATAGCGTAGCAAACGCACATGTCGAATGTACAATACAACAACTCTTCTTACAACAACTTAAACGTAGACATTTCATAACATAATAATACTCTAGGCGCATAAATAATCAGTACTAGTATAACATGATAAAGTATCTTATCGCGGTTGTTTGTTTTCATAAGATTTTTTTTAATAATCAAATGTAATTTTGGCTAAGAGTACTTGTTCAGTGGGTACTTGAAATTTATTGTGACTAAACTTGTACAACCACATAATAAGGACGATAGAGTTAAAAATTCGCTAGACGCGGTCGCGACCGCGGTACATGACAATAAATATAAATACTATTTAGACAAGATCACGGTATAATCACAGGCGGGCTCACGCTATCACGAGCGGCTCGTCGTCAGAGAAGCCTTGGATCGGGGGTACGTCATCATCATCTGAAAATAAAAGCAAAAATAAGGACATGCACATTGAGGTGCTCGTAGCGCAGTGGTGGCAGGCAGCGCTTTGGTAGTATAATACCGAAGTTAAGCAACTTACGGCGCGGTCGGTGTTTGGATGGGTGACCATTCCGACCATATAAGTGACGCATATCACGAGCATCTCCGTGCTTCGGATGGCACGTTAAGCAGTTGGTCCCGGCTAATATCGGTTGATATTAGTCGTTAAGCCTAGTCGATAAAATCTGACAGCAAGGTTGGTCGCTTGCCTTGCAAACACCCCTCCGCCAATCCGCACTGAGCCCGCGTAGTGGAGTATGGCTCATACTACCTCACATTTGAGGTAAGGCCTTTGCCCAGCAGTGGGATACTTACAGGCTAACTTTACTAAGGACATGCCCACACACCAAGCATCAACAGCATGTTCACACTAAAGGCACTACGCACAGACAATAAGGACCATAGAACTACAATATACATAGATCTATACCAATAGATTTGAAAGTTTAGTTACTAACATTCATAAGTGGTGGTAGTACTTACTGTCCCAACTACAATAAATAAAAAGTTCATAGGTGCAATACAATTCGTCTTCGTCATTTAATTGAATGATTTCCGCTGTATGATCGAGTACAATTTGTGTCACGACCTTTAAGAAGAACCTATGAATGGCGTACTATTCAATTGTTTGTTCATGCTATTTATTAGATATGATGTAGGAGAAAACACAGGCAAATGGTTCAGGTCAATCAGGCGATAGAGTTATTTTACTTATATTTTTCAGCAATTCTCATGACGTAGTGGGCATCGTTTTTTTGATTTATTGTCTATTAATTTTGATGACCTATCGATTATACTTTTCATGCATATGCATTATGGTTATGCATGCCTTTCGAATTTCATACTCGTGATACGAATTTAATACAATCGCGTACCAAGGTACGTACGCTGACACAATGTATTCTATGGATGTCATGGTACGAATCACATAATTAGGCCCCAAAGGCTAAAGGCGGTAAAATCATTTGCGCGGTCACGGATAACGCTCGACCAAGTGCCTACTGTGTGTCCATTAAACGTGCGCGTTCTAGTATCGGCGTGCAGTGGTAGACATGTTTCAAAATTTTTGTGCATTATTATAGGTAGTCTGTAATATTAAGTGCATCACACACGCACGGCTAAGATACTATAATATATGATATGATATGAAATATGGAGGAAGATGAAATATGGAGGTCTTTTCCATAATATGGGATGTGAAAGACCGATCAGGCGGATATACACAGTGACCTCCATAATATGGGATGTGAAAGACCGATCAGGCGGATATACACGGTGTTACGTTGTCTCCTTGCCATATTCACAGAGGTAACAATATTACGGGCATTGAACTCAAATCATTAAAAAAATAGTGACCTAAAAGGAGACATTTTTTTCTTGTATGGAGGATGGGCCCACCCGTAAATTGTGACGTCTAGTAATGAAACATATATTAAATTGTTCCTTATAATGTCTTAAAAACATTAACAATATTAGTTTTTCGTTATCTAACAGGAATATTTGAAAATTTATCTAAACTTAAATCCACACACGTACCAGTTAACGCACATTTTCAGTCGTTTCTGAAAATCACAGTCGTTGAAATCTCACTGCACAGTTACACAACAACGGTTTAGTGGAATGGGGGCCGTACTTGATGCTTTTTGCTTCTATTTTTCGTTAAAAATCCGGAGAAAACAAACACTCAATTCAAAACAAACCAAAACAAACGGAAGGTGACGTAAAGCCAAACGTCAAACGGAAAGGGTGACTAATGACACTCCAGCCATTCCTGTCAATGTCAGTGATAAATGTCAGAGTTGCTATCCGTTCCACGGCTTTACTAGATAATCATTTTATGCAAAAATCTTAAAAAAGCAATTAAAATATTTTATTCGGAGATTCCAATTGTTTAAAATAAATAAAAGTAGAAAAAACGTGATCTAAACAAAATCACGTACTTGAAATAATTGATATTGTTTTTATATTGGGCTGGGCTGGTCAGCCCGTCGTTCCTTTACACGTATTTGTAAAGGAGGAATGGCGTGATGAAAAGTAGTCAACACAACGCATCTTTTAGTTCGATTTTATTATTCCGGTTTCATTTAAACGTTATCTTTCGTCTAATTGTCTAAAAAAGAAGTTATTAATTTAGGGTGCAATGTCATTATTAGACGCTACAAGTTGCTACTGGGCCCAAAAAAAATGTCTCCTTTTGAATATTTAATTTTATCGACCATCTGTTACGCACACCATTAACTGTCGTAGCGCATACACATCACTGTTGGCTGTTTATCGGCACAAAAGAGCCGCGGCGATTGTGCT